>CM053623.1:163341498-163365299 GCA_028646595.1 Phalanger gymnotis | reverse complement strand
GTGGGAGGGGAAGAGGAGAAAGAATTTGGAACTCAAAGTTTTAAAAACAGATGTTCAAAAACAAAAAAAAAAGTTTTTTGCATGCAACTAGAGAATAAGATACACAGGCAATGGGGCATAGAAATTTATCTTGCCCTACAAGAAAGGAAAGGAAAAGGGGATGGGAGGGGAGTGGGGTGACAGAAGAGAGGGCTGACTGGGGAATAGGGCAACCAGAATATATGCCATCTTGGAGTGGGGGGGAGGGTAGAAATGGGGAGAAAATTTGTAACTCAAACTCTTGTGAAAATCAATCCTGAAAACTAAACAAATATATTAATAATAATAATAAAAAAGAAACAGAAAAGCTAGACCAAACTATTAAGTATTGATTGATGAGAAAAATTGATGAGAAGGGTCTGTTTTGATGATGGTTCATCTGAATCTTAGGGAAGTTTCAAAGGAAGCAATTCTATGTTCTTCTTACGTGGGGTTTTAAATGCAAGCCACCAAGGCTAAGTTCTGATGATGCCTGTATTCAATAGGGAGAAGCTAGTGTCCCTGTCTGGTCAATATTCTTCAGTTTATTTATTAAATAATCTTGTTTAAGGCTTTGAAAGACAAGAGACAAGATGGAGCCAAGACTCCCAAATCAGCAACGCCGCTAAGAAGCTACTGCTGCATTTGAAGATGATGGGAAGAAATCGGAGCAAAAGAAAAAGAGAAGTGATGTACGCGTCAGGACACCGTGGTCTTGTTCTACCCGCTTTTCTTTCTCTGGCACTGAGCATAGCCTGCGGGTAGAACACTGATAAATTCAGGTGTGTGGTGCAGTGGAAAGAAAGCAGAACTTGGGAGTCACAGGAGCCGAGTTCAAATGCCGATTCTGACACTTAATAGCCTGTGTGACACTGTACAACCTTCTTAAATGATCTAGGTTTCTGTCTCCTCCTCTGTAAAAGGGGGAAGGTAGACTAATTAACTTCTTTTTTTCCCCCCAGAGGGTGGAGGAAGGAAAGGCAGGGCAACTGGGGTTAGGTGACTTGCCCAAGGTCACACAGCTAGTAAGTGTGTCAAGTGTCTGAGGCCAAACTTGAACTCAGGTCCTCCTGACTCCAGGGCCGGTGCTCTACCCACTGTGCCACCTAGCTGCCCCTGGACTAATTAACTTCTAAGGACTCTTCTAGTTCTTGACAGACGATTTTTTAATATGGTGTAAATGGCCACTAGTTTCCTGTCTAGCTGGAGGTTAGTAAAATGTAAGAAGGCAGGGATAAAGGAAGGAAGGAAGGAGAAGGAAAGAAGGAAGGAAATGAGCATTTATTAAGCTCCTGCTGCATGCCAGGCATTATGCTAGGCACTTCACAACTATCATCTCATTTGATCCTCACAACAATCCTGGGAGGCAGGTGCCATTACCATCCCCATTTTTGTGGTTGCTGTTCAGGTGGGTCTGACTCTTCCTGACCCTGTAGACCACAGCATGCTAACATCGTCCGTGGGGTTTTCTTGACAAAGACACTGGAGTGGTTTGCCTTCTTTTTCTCCAGTAGATTAAGGCAAAGGGCCACACAGCTAGCAAGCGTCTGGGCTCACATGTGAACTCAGATCTTCCTGATTCCAGGCTCAGAGCTCTATCCACTGAGCCACCTAGCTGCCTCCTCATTTTAAAGTTGATGAAACTGAGGCAAACTGAGGTTAAGTGACTTGCCCAAGGTCACAAGGCTCATAAGCATCTGAGCTCAAATTTGAATTCAGGTCTTCCTGACTCCAGGTCCAGTGTTCTCACCACGGCAAGACCCAGTTGCCTCAAATGTAAGAACCAGAGATGAATCCGAGGCAGGAAATGCACACCTACGCTTCGCGACTAGAGCCTGCTGCCACTGGGCATCTATGTTCTTAAAACTGAGACAATTAGGTGGTGCAGTGGTTAGAACCCTAACTGTGGAAGAGGATGGACTCCCCACCCCCACTCCCTTACCTCAGGTTACATCCAGCACACAGCCAACACTGGGGAATGCGGTATCTGAGGCTCATGTTGCAAAGCTAAGATTAAATAAACTACTTGTTCCTTTTTATTTGTTCAAGTCTGGGTAAAGACAAGGGACTCATGACTCGGTGAACTCAGGAGAGCCCTCCCCTAGCCCCAAACCAGAATTTCTGGTCAAGTCACCTCCCTGACTTTGTCCCGGGGCAGGGGGGAAGTGGGGTTGGGGAGATGAAACAGGAGCTTCCTCCTAGGGATGGCCTGTCTCTCCTTCAGAGGCTCACACAAAAAAAGTGACTAAGTCGAGGTGGGACCCAGTCCAAGCTTCTCAGAATATCTGCTCCGGAGGATGTTTGCCACCCCCAATAGTAATTAAGCTAATTATCTCAAAGCCCTGCCAATAAGCTGAAGCTTCAAAGGAAGTGAGGAAAAAGAAAAGTGCTTAAGATGACTTCCAACGAAACAAGGCTAAGCCTGAGAAAGCAGCCAGTTTCTCCGCGTCAATGCCTCCTTTGTCTCAGGACTCCTTCCCCTCTCCTTCCTGACCTGCGGTGGGCAGGCCGCTGCCTAGGCCTCGAGGTCATTGTCCAACACCTAACTCACCCAGTGACTAATGAGAACCTGGCTTTCACTTCCAAAATGTGTAAGGGATGATTCAAATTTAACATATCAATCAATGAAGGGTCGGAGCAGATACAAATAGTGCGTTTTCAGAGGGAGAAAGCCAAGCTATCAATGGCCATGTGGAAAAAGCGCTCCAAACCATTAACACTTATTAAGAGAAATGCAAATTAAAGCAACACTGAGGTTCTGCTTCCACCCATCTGTCTGATTGGGAAGGTGACAGAAAAGGAGAATGACAAGTGTTGGAGGGCCTTTGTGAAAACAGGCCCTCGGATGCACTTCTGAATTGGTCAGTCCATCAGTAAGCATTTATTAAGCTCCTACTACATGCCAGATTGGGATAAATGCTTACAAATATCATTTAATTTGATATTATCTCCTTTGGCCCAGTCATTCTGGAAAGAAATTTAAAACTATGCTCCTCAAATGATCAAATTGTGCCTAATCTCTGACCCAGTGATACAAGTAAGGAGGCTGGTACCTCGAAGGGATTTTTTAAAAAGAATAGAAAAAACCATAAATATAAAAATATTTATAGCAGCACTTTTCTTCCTCTGGTGGCAAAGGACTGGAAACTGAGGCGGTGCTCATTAATTGCCATTAATTAATTAATAATAAATTCTGTTATATGATTGCAATGGAATTTGTTGTTGTCCAGTTGTTTTCCGTGGCGCCTCTTCGTGACCCCATTTGGGGTCTTCTTGGCTAAGACACTGGAGCGGTTGGCTATTTCCTTCTCCAGCTCATTTTATAGATAAGGAAGTGAAGGCAAGCAGAGGTAGGTACCCAGGGTCACGCAGCTAGTAAGTGTCTGAGGTCACAGGGAAGAGGAGTCTTCCTGGCTCCAGGCCCAGTCAGTGCTCCATCTACTGTGCCATCTAGTTGACCTGTAATGGAATACTATTATGCTATAAGAAATGAGGAAAACTCTGGTTTCAGAGAAATCTGGTAAGACTTTAGAGAGAAGTGGAAGAAATGCAGAGTGAAGTAAGCAGAAACAAGGAAACCATTTTACAACAACATTACTGTAGCGATGATGATGATGGTGATAACAACAGCGGCTTGCATTTCTACGGTGCCCATTATGTGCCTGGCACTGTGCTAAGCTCTTTACAAATATAATCCATTTGATTTTTGCAATGAGCCTGGGAGGTAGGGGATGTTCTTATCCCCATTTCACACCCAAGACAAGCAGAGGTCAAGGGATTTGCTCAAGGTCACACAGTGACCTTGTGTCTGAGGCTACATTTGAACTCAGGCCTTCCTAACTCTAGGCCCAATGGTCTGACCATTGTGCCACCTATCTGGATATGAGCAGGAGAGTGCCAAATCCAGGATGACCATTCTAAGGGTGCAGCCTGGTGCCGTGCCCCTTATGGAAATGAGGACGTTAGGAAAGGGATGGGGGAGGGACTGGCAGAAGAGATCATGCGTGCATATCCTGGTATGTTAGATTTGAGATGCCTACAGAACAGCCAGTTGGAGACAGGAAGCAGGCAGCTGGTGAGGGGGTGGGGCAGAACTCAGGACAAAGACCAGGACTGGATACAGTGATCTGTATAGATGGGAGAAATTATGGGGGCAGCTAGGTGGCACAGTGAGTAGGGTGCTAGCCCTGGAGTCAGGAGGACCTGAGTTCAAATCCAACTCCACACGTGACACACTTACTAGCTGTGTGACCTTGGGCAAGTCACTTAACCCCAATTGCCCTGCCTTCCTCCCTCAAAAAAAAAGATGGGAGAAATCGAACCCTAAAAGCAACTGATGTCCCCAAGAGAAAGTGTAGAGAGAAGAGGGAAGAAGAGGGTTAAGGCAGAGCCTGGGGGGAAAATACACACAAAGGAGGCAAGTCACGGAAGGGTAATAAATCGGCAAAAAAGACACAGAAGGAGCCAGCCAGACAAGTAGGAGGAGAACCTGGAGAGGGTCATGAAAACCCCGGGAGGAGAGAGCTGGAAAACCATAAAAACAGAGGATGTTATCAATCATTACTGGTGAAGGAGTCCAACCCAAGGACCAAGGCCTTTCCTATGAGTCAGGGCAATTATGGAGGGAGTGGAAGGGGAGGCATGAGGCTCAGGGCCTTTCCTAAGGAAGTGTAGGACCCAGAATAAGTCACACTGTGTGCTGAGTGTGTGCGTGTGTGTGGGTGTGGGTGTGTGTGTGTGTGTGCACTCATGAACATGCACATCTATATAGAGGCTAAAATTAAAATCGAGGGAGCTCTTAAAGGGGAAAAGATTTCAGCAAATATTTTTAAAGCACCTACTATGTGTGAGGTACTAGGGGTAGAGAGATTTCTTTCTGCTGATGTTTTGACAAGTAAGGACGTAGGGATAGTTTTGGAGGGGTGGCCCCGGTAAGCGGAGGGGAGGAGAAAGTGTATTGTAACCATGAAACTGAGAAAGCCTCGGCAAAAGTACAGAGACTAAAGATGGAACATCACGTTTGAGAGGAAGAATTACGGACCGATTGCGCTGTCCGCTGGACGCTCGGCTCTTTTGAGCAGGACAACCCACAGCAACCTCCTCATCCTGCTGGCTGCTCTCTGGACTGCTCCCTGCTGGCAACACAGGAGTCCTCCAGGGCTTAGGCGGGTGAAGCAGTCCTGTTATGAACTATCCCCATTTTAAAGATGGGAAAACTGAGGTATAGAGAGAAGTAAAGTGACCTACGCAGCTAATATTCCAGCTGAGACTCGAACCCAGGCTTCCTGGCTCCAAGACAAATACGCTTTCCACCACACCACAATGGCTCCTTAAAATATTAGCTTAGGAGGTTAGGTTAGGAGCCAAAATATAAGACTCTAATCTAAGATTTTAGAAAAGTCAATCTCTGTGGCCTGTTGGATTTGAATTTTCACCTAGAGTATAAAAAAGACGACCGTCTTATTCAACATGGAAGCATGGCCAGCTCTTAGCTCATGTTGTTCTGCCCATGCTTCAAGGTTCTCCCTGTCCTGCTCCTTCCCTAAGGATTAGCTCAGGCGGTCCTCATGTCACGAAGGCCCCTCTGTCTTGCCTCTACTACCCTACCTGAAAGTAACCTTTCCCTCCCCAGACTCTTGCAGCACACAACATACATCTTTTGGGCAGTTATATTCTGTTTTATATTTGTTGTTATTTATGCCCACGTCTTATCGGTCTATGATTTCACTGGTACAGGAAAGCCTCTGGTCAGGAAATTCAGTCTATTAATGCAGATTGACACTTTCTCTGCAATTGTTCAAGCAAGGGTTCAAAAGTTAACTGGGAGGGGCAGCTATGTGGTACAGTGGATAAAACACTGGCCTCAAAGTCAAGAGGACCAAGTTCAAATCTGACCTCAGACACTTACTAGCTGACCCTGGGCAAGTCACTTAACCCTGATTGCTTCGAAAAAAAAAAGTTAAGTGTGATACGGAAAAAGTTCACACAGGTCACATGACAAGTCTGTGTTTGAGTCAGATCTTGAATCCAGGCACCCTATATTCTAGACCAGCTCTAGATCTGTAATGCTGTAAAGCCACAGTGTCAGCCTCAAATGGAAATGGAACCCTAGAGGCCACACACTGACTTAGAAAACCACAAGTTGACATTATCTATGTTGCATTGTATTTTCATTTCTTTTGCTAAACATTTCCCAGGTACATCTTAATCTAGTGTGGGCAGTGGTGGGCTTGCAGCTCTGCACAGGGTGTTAACATTTTGTCATTCATCCTCTAGACTGACGGCGTAAATCCAAATTTGGTCTAACTGTATACGCTGAAAAGCAGCCCCATACGGCTGCTCTTTCTCTTGCATACTAAATAAAGCACTATTAAAAAAAGAGAATGCTACAGAACTCTGCACACTGTAGACACTTAATAAATGTTCACTGGATTGGAGGTCATTTCTCAGGTGAGTCCCTTCTTCCTCAGGCACATTTAGAGATTTCACTCCTGCAAGTCAACTTTCTGCTGCATCCTCTGGCCTCCTGTCTTCACGATGGTTCCTCTATCTCGGTGTGCTTTCCAGTATGCTTTCTGATTTTACAAGCATATCCACCATGGAAAGCCTCCGAGACCGAGAAATGGGTACTGGGGTTGCAAGAGACTAATATAGATGTTAATTTTTCAAACCTACTAACAAAGACGCAACGTGGCACGGCGGAGAGAGCTGGCCCTGAAGCGAGGAGGACCCAGGTTTGTCATCTGGCCCTGACACATACCGGCTCTGTGACCTCAGACACGTCACTGAACCCCTTGGTGCCCTCAGGCCACTCTGACTCTAAGGTGCAGACCCACAGGAAGGAGGGGTTTTTTTCAAAAGGAGTTCCTTATGCCAATGAATAACAGGTCTAGAACCAAAACTTCCCAATAAAACACGTTTAATATGGAATTTCCTTGGTTTATATGTAGACTTTGGGGTCTGCATGGCGAGCTTTGACCTTGCGTTACCTGGTTCTGGGCCTGCCCGTGCCACTTATTGGCCGCCTCCAAGTTACAATGCCTACGTTCGGGCCTCCTCCTCCTCTTCCCATCTTTGGGATCACTCGCCCTCCCTCCACCCCATTCCAATGCCTGCTATCCTGTGTGTGTTGTCATCCCTCGTGAGAACATAAACAAGGGCTGCCATGTTTGCTTTATATGTATCCCCACGGCCCGCACAGTGACTACTAAGTACATAGTCAGCCGTGAATAAATGTTTTTCATTCATTCATTCATTCATGGAGGATCTGCTCTGGACCTGGGGCCAGAAGGTTAGAGTTTTGGTTCTGCTCCTCATCACCATTGCAACCCTGGGCAATGGCTCAGCTTCCTCACTGGAAAAAATGACTGGCTGCACCAGAGGGCACAAAGTCCCTTCCAGTTCTAAAGTTGTGATGTCAACTGAAGAGATGGGGGTAGAGAGCTTTGCGCAGAAAGTCTGATGCGGTGAACACATCTGCAGAAGGCTGGCTCGAGGAAGTCTCCCACCCACCCGCCCAGTAAACTCTTATTTTGGAGCCAGACTCTGAACCATTAGGAGGCTCGATCCTGGCCACCCGCCACTGCCTGGCATACAAGATGGGTCGTTTCCAGTCCAGCATGGCAGGGGGAATTTCCTCTAAACCAATGAAATCACAGGGCTCGCTCCAAAAAAACTGGCGCAGCAGCAAGATTGCTGGATGCCAAAATTCCAATCCTAGCTTTGGCACTTAAAAACTCTAAAACTAGCGAGGTGGGGCCGTGAAGAGGGCATCGGACTTGGAGCCGGTGAGATCCGAGTGCGAATTCTACCTCAGACCCTTACTAGTTGCGTGACTGTGGGCGAGTCACTCGGCTCAGTGTCCTCATCTATAAAGTGAGGGGAATGACAACAGCACATGCCTCACAGGGTTATTGTGAGGATCAGAATGAAATTATATATGTATATATATACATGCATATATATATACATATACACACACATATAATATATACACACATTATATATATACACATACATATTTGTATATATGTATGTGTATATACATACATACATATACATATATATATGTGTATATATATATATCTATAATTTCATAAATGTATAGTGCTTTGTAAACCTTGAAGCGCCTGTTATCATAACCCTTTACCAGCTTTGCCCTCAAGTAAATTACTTAAGCTTCGGGGTCCTCGGTTTCCTCTATTGTAAGGGTGTGTGATAATAGCAACAGTAATATTTATACAGTGCTAATATGTGCGGAGCCCTTTAAACAGTGATTATCTCGTCTGATCCTCACAACAACACCGGCAGCCTGACACCCCTATCCAAGACCATACTGTCACTGTTGTTCAGTCATGTCCGACTCTCTCTGACACTGTTTGGGGTTTTCTTGGCAAAGACATTGGAGTGGTTTGTTTGCCATTTCCTTCTCCAGCTCATTTGACAGATGAGGAAACTGAGGCAAACAGGGTTAAGTGACTCGCCCAGGGTCAAACAGCTAGGACATGTCTGGGGTGGGGTTTGAACTCAGGGCTTCCTGACTCTAGGTCCCAGAGCTCCATCTCACAAAAAGCATACTTTCTATTAAAGTGCTATAGAAACATGGGCTACCAAAGCTCACACAGCAGGCTGGCAGCATGCTTCTGAAGCTGTCCCTTTCTCCTAGCAATCCGGAGGGCTGCCAGTATGTCTCCCTAAAGATGCTGGCTTTTTCCTCCTTTTCTCATCGCTGTTTCTTTTTAAAGGACAAACCATCTCTCTCTCTCCTCTTTATTTCCTGAGCTAGCATTCGTGACGTAAATTATTTACAAGGAGAAAAGGTGAGACGACGCTTGAGCTTTCTGTGGGACTGGAGATAAATTTAGGCCTGACGGCGCTCAATGGTAGCAGTCAGCGCGAGAGCAGCTGAAGTTGTACGTCTTTTTTCCTGGGATTGTTCCTCGCCTAATTTTCAGTGGGAGAGGCAGCCGCAACCGTACTCAGAAAAATGAAGCTTGCAAAGCGGCTAGAGGGGCAGCTTTCTGGAAAATCTCACACCATGTCGCTCGTGTTAATGACTGCCTCTTCAAGTTAGATGCAAGCATGGGTTCACGGTGAGCGCGCACACTGGCTGGGTCACCTACCCAGCTGGTTGGCCAAGTGCAAATCACTCAACTTCCCTGTTACATGAGGAGCATCTGTATGAGCTTAACTGTGATAAGACGGTAAGGTCTGGGGCAGCTGGGTGGTGCGGCAGATAGAGCCCTGGGCCTGGAGTCAGAAAGACTCATCTTCCTGGGTTCAAATCCTGCCTCAGACACTTACTAGCTGTGTGGCCCTGGGCAAGTCACCTAACCCTGTTTGCCTCAGTTTCCTCATCTGTCAAATGAGCCGGAGAAGGAAATGGCAAACCACTCCCAGTATCTTTGCCAAGAAAACCCCAAATGGGGCCACAAAGAGTTGGACATGACTGAACAACAACGATGGTCTTGGATAGGGGTGTCAAACTCAAATAAAAATGGAAGCCCCGAAATCATAGGCAAGGATACCTGATGACAGCATGCTGACTTAGAAGATCGCATGTTAATATTTCGTCTGCTCTATTGTATTTTTATTTATTTTGTTAAATATTTTCCTGGCACATTTTAATCAGATGATGCTTTGGAGTGGTGCCCAGCATGCTTGCAGACAGAGCGCTGGCATTGGAGTTGGGAAGACCTTGGTTCAAATCCTGCCTCTAACATGTATTAGCTGCATGATCACTGGCGAGAGTCACAGGCTCACAGCTGGCGCTGTAAAGTCATCCAGACTAATCTCATTTTACAGATGAGGAAACTGAGGACCAGACACATAAAGTGACTTGTTTGGGCTCCCACGGGCGGTGAGGAGAAAAGCTCAAATTCGAACCCGGATTCTGTAACTCTATATCCTGCTCCACACTATCTCTATTTACCTCTCTCGACCTATTTTCTTATCTAAAAACCTGGCATAAATAATACCTGTCACAGGGCTGTTGTGAGATTCAAATGAGATAATCCCTGTAAAGTACTTTAGAGCTTTTGAAGCACTGTGCGAATGTCAGTTACCGTCATTTTCAGTATCGGTGTTATTATCAACGCTAAAGTCACAAGCTCTCTTTTTGCTCCCTGGTTTGATTTCTTGGCTTGGTTATGCAAATCTGGGGCTGTCACCACCACGAGGATGTCGGGGATGGTTTCCTTTGACCAGATGACCCGGGAGCACCTGCCCTGGACACAGGAGCCCTAATCCTGTCCTTGTTCTACACTCCCAAGGTGAAAGGCACACGGAACTGACCGCCCAAAGATCGAAATTAAAGGCCTGCGTCTGAGGCAAAGCTTCTGTATGTTCAGACTAGTCGCTAATTAGCTGGTGAAAACCTAAGGACGGGACCATTAACACGGTCACAAACCCTTTCATTTTGCTCAGCCATGCCTCTTCTGACTTCCCTCGTCAACCGGACTTTGGTTTCTTAAAAATGTCGAGATGACCATTAACCACCCCATCCCAGCAGCTCGTTCGCGGTTCCACTACAGGGGCTTCCTCTCGGCTATTCCAGAGCCTCCCTTTCCAATGACACCATCTTTACCGGCACCTGGTTGGGAGCGGGGCAAGGCTCGTTCCGAAGGTGACTCCCGGGCTCTGTCACTGCCAGACCTGGCTGACACCGGGGATGGTGAAGAAGACGACGCGGGGCCTGGCTCCTGCTTACCTGCTATTCTCCCGATAGGCATGGCGTGCTCCTCCGGCGGGGAGACGGAGACCATGATGTGGTTCATGTAGGCCAAGTCTTCCCGGTGCGACAGGTTGATGGGCTTCCCTTCCCTATGAAGTCCGTCCTCTGACAGCCTGGACTGTTTGAAATCCACCGAGTGCCGGGGGTTCAGTATCAAAGGGTGCATGATGGGGCTGGGCATCAGCTGGATGACCCGAGTGTTCTCCTGACGAGGGCTAGATGGCTTTGGGTGGGCTTCGGAGGAGGGCGGGCAGTGGTTGTTCTCCATGGGAGACACTGACAGAGGGTAGGACTCCTGGTGGTTGTTCTCCTGGTGAAGCCTCGGGCCTGGGATCCGCTCCGACGGGGAAAGGCGACGGATCATGTTGTCCAGCGGGGACCGGATGGGCCGCTGGTCAGGGTCTGGGGAAGGCCGGTGGTTGGCGGTGATAGGTGACCTGGAACGATGCAAGAGTTCAATGGTGGGAGGATTGTGGTGCATGTTTTCCACCGATGGCCTTGAAGATCTCTGGACACAATTATCTGGGGAAAAAGAAGAAAAAATAAACAAATAAATATAAACCAAAAAATGTTATGGACTATGGGTAAAAAGGCTGAAATAAAGCAGTCAGTAGAGTTTCTATTTGTATAATGTGGCACCTTTCTTCCTAGGAGGTCGGGGTACTCATTCTCAGAGGTTTTTAATTATATAAAGTATTTATTTACATATTACACATACTTACAATTCTTTCCTCACCACCAAGCAAACCAAGAATTTCCACAAACATTTAATCACATATTAGTTGCCTATAAGCACAATAAACTCAAATATCTATGTTCAGCCCTTCTCTTATTTCACCCTCCTCTTTTCAATAGCCGGTTTAAAGAAATATAGACTCTTAAGAGTTAGAAATGGCCTTAGAGGTTCCATTCCAGACCTGCCAGCTCCTTCAGGAAGACTTCCTGAATTCCCTAAGTCACTAATGGCTCCTTCCTGCCGAGTCTTGACATAAAACTTACATATTATCCTGTAAGATGGTTATCCACATATGCATCCCGTCTCCTTCCTGGATTGAGAGCCCTGCCTTATCTAAATCTGGTCTACCTAAACCCAGCATCTAGGTGCTTAGGAAATACTAGTCGAATTAAATTTTTACAATACCTTGGTAAGGTAGCTAAAATTCCTCTTTTTACAGATGTGACAAACAAAGACCAGGGCAACAACCGACAGATCTTAGGCCATAATATAAAACCAAGGTGGGACTGAGAAAATTGTTTTACCTCCAAAATCAGTGACTTTATTTAGCCAGAACAGGGTGTCCATATGTCAGACCTCTGTGACTTCCTTGATGTGGTAGTTCCCTCTACAAATCCATCTACAAACTACTTAAGTCTTCCTTCATGCTCAGAGAGGTTTAAGTTACTAGCCAGGGTCACAAAGGTAGGGAGATTTCATAACTGGAGCTGAACTCCTATCTTTCTCGCCCTGAATTCAGCATTTTAAAAGTTCAAATTAGGTTCTGGGCTATGCGAAACTTACTGTGATCTTGACTCCAGTTCTTTTACTTGATTAAATGTCTAGCTGGCTTTCGGTTTCAAGCTACTGATGTCAAAGTGGGGAGTAGGGCCAAGAGTTCCCTTCTCTCAAACCCATGACTTCATTCCTGACCATCTCCTCCCTGACCCTAGTCTCTGACAAAGAGCTAGGTAGCCCTTCTCCTCAGCAAAGCCTGCCCCTCTCCTCCCTTTCTCAGCCATATTCCTTAAGAAAGCTGTCTACAATCAGCACTCCTGCTTCCTCTAATCTCCCTCTCTGTAGTCTGGCTTTGGACCTCTTAACTGGGAGAAGCAAGTCAGAGGCTTTTTGAGGAGATGGGTTAAAAAAGGAGCTTGGTCATTATAAGTCAACATGCAGGTAAGTGTTTACTAAGTCTGAAACACTGTGTTAAGTGCCAGGGAGACGCAGGAGCCCCAGGCTTCAAGGGACTCACATTTTAGTCTAACTACGGGATGTTCAGTTTCATTTTGTAAACAGAAGCAGCATTTAAATTTGGGATGGCGTCACTAAAATGACCCTAATACATGTGTGTACTCTTCAGCCTAGAGATACCAGTACTAAGCCTAAAGAGATGAAGAGGAAAAAGATTCATATGGACAAAAATATTTACAGTAGCTCTTTTTGTTACAGAAAAGAACTAGAAAGTAAGGTTTGGCGGGGCAGTGTCTATCAATTGAAGAATGGCTGAACAAATTATGGTATATGAAAGTAATGGAGGATTACTGTAATTTAAGAAAGGGTGAATTGTACACAGTAACGGCAATATTGTGAGGATGATCAACCCTGATCAAGACAACGATCCAAGGCAATCTAAAGGACCCATGATGAAAAATGCTATCTACCACCACAAAGAGAAGAGAAAACTAATGGAGTCTGAATGCTGACTGAAGCATATTTTTAAAAATGTCTTTCTTTTTCGTGTGTGTGTGTGTGTGTGTGTGTGTGTGTGTGTTTTCTTTTGCAACATGGCTAATATGGAAATATATTCTGGATGACTTCATATGTTTAAGCGATATCACATTTCTTGCCTTCTGAGGAGGGGAGGGCAAGAGGAAAGGAACAGATTTGGAACTCAAATTTTTTTTAAAAAAAATAAATGTTAAAATTTTTTACATGTATTGGGAAATATTTAAGGAAATAAATAAGAATATATTAAAACAAATGATGAAAAGGATTGTTTCAGGGAAACCTCGAGAGGTGTGTGAACTGAGGCAGTATGAAATGAGAACCAGGAGAACAATTTTTACAGCATGGCAACAATATAATGAAGACAAGCAACTTTGGAAGACTGAAGAACTCCAATCAATGTAATAGCCAACCATGATTTCAGAGTAATGATGATAAAGCCAGCTACTCACTTCCTGACCAAGGGGTGAGGGGCTCATTTTCAAACACGGCTAATGTAGGAATTTTTTACATTTACATACATATAAATATATAGTTTATATCATATATAATATATACATATATGTATGTGTGTATATATACACATACAAACATATACACACATATTCTACAAGAGTTGAGTTTTTCTCCCTTTTCCCCTCCCCCAAACTCTAAAGCATCTAAAGAAATCAACTTTGTTCACACATAACACTTATTAGGGCAACCTAAAGAGGATTTGGGAACCTGGAGGGGCTCAGGAAGCAGAAGATTTAACCCCCCCCCCCAAAATATAACCTTTATTCCCTAGACTGAATGGGTAGAAACTGCAGCATGAAATTGTTAAGAGCCTTTTATAGTAATAGTCAGCAGAACGTAGGAATTTTGAGCTGTGAATAGAGGTCACTTATCAAGTGAAACTGGGCAAAAGACCCATTGTTCACGATTGTTAAACCTTAAACTCTTTGAGGTCAAAAAAGCATTATTTTGTGATTATACAGAGATGCTTATACTAATTTCTTCACTTTAATCCAAACACACACACACACTACATATAGGTGCTTCATTACAGTGTTTATGCAGGTTTTACATCACTAAAAAAACACAGCTTGTAAGAGTAACAGAAACTGCCTAATTAGCAATTCTGGCTTCTATGCCAAGTATCCCAAAATGGGCCTGGGATATGAAAAACACTCTCAAATCAATTTTTAAACAGAAAATTCAGTTGTGGGGAGGCTGGTTGGGAGCGAGGGGAGATGAAGACCTTGAACCACATGAAACACAAGTTATTATGGAGGAAGAGACCCTAGGCCACTGGCCTGTGTATGTGCGACTATGGGGGCAGGGATGGGCTTAACAAAGCTAGCTGCCATTGGGAATTCTATTACGGAGGGGGAGAACAGAGTGAGGCCAGGGAGCTTCATATTTTAATTAATTATTTTTGCTAATTAGATGTTAAGCTCAGTAGTTTTGATTTGTTGAAGGGGTATAAGTGTAGTAAACACCCTTTAATTTTGGTACCCTGGGGCATAGTCCATTCTGATTACAGATCTTAACAAAAATAATACATAAACTTCCAGGTAATGAGTGTTGAATTTTCTTTTCGCAAACCATGTTGCAACAATCTGCTAGCAGCTGCTATAGGGGTCTAAGACTCACCAACAAGCAGCACACGGAAAGCTGCCAACACAGGTTCTTTTGATCTGCTTTACTAAGGAAAGCAACGTTAAGGGGTTAACAATCTTACTTTAATCCAACCTACAAAAATCATTCACTCGGCTTAGGAGGAAAAGTCAGCACCCTGCACTTCAGAGAAAATACAAACAAATTACAAACATCAACAGACAGACCTTGTCCGATCCAAATCTCAATGCATAGTTACCAGAGTTTAACAAAGTCCCAACATCTGGGTTTAGAAGCTGGAGTAACTACAACTGCCCAAAGTCTCCACATCAGCACACCGCCAAGAGCAAGAGCCCTAAGCAAATAGCTCTGTTCTCTCTTTTTACGCACTCTTTAGCCATCATAAACGTCATTTGAGAGACCAGAACTTAAGCTCTTACTATTGGCTCTGGTCTTAGCAACTCCCCTCAGGACCCTGAGGGCTTCACGTCCACATAGGCTTAGCACCTAATAGATATGGGTTTGGGCCTGGGGTTTAGCACCTAATAAGACTCAATCAAAGATATCCAACTTAATTGATATTACAATTTATCACTCCATAAACTTGCATTTGCTGGCCAGAGCGAAAAGACAAGCTTATCTATAATAAGCATTTCTTTTGTGTGTGTGTGTGTGTGTGTGTGTGTGGCAAGATAATAATACTAGCTCACATTTAGGTAAATTTAAAGTTTACGTCCATTAGCTGGTTTGGTCTTGAAGCACAGGATACGATAACTGTCCTTTCCAAAGAATTAAAATTTAGCATCATTCAGGGGGCACACGGTGCACGTGAGAAGGCTGCATCACACACCAAAGAATTATGAACAAACAATATGATACCACCAAAGGATTACATAATTGAAGAAGATGGGCTGGTCTTGTGGGAAGGCCTGGAGATGAGGACCCAAACAGACAATCTGAGTACTCCGCTGGTTTACTTAGGGTATGGGGGAGAAATAAGGAAAGTCCCAAATGTGGGAGGCAGATCCTCTGTGGTGGTCTTATGGGAAGTCACGGATAAGAGTTGTGTAGGATGCGCAGGTACAGATGGATCAGCATTACTAGTGGAAGCATCCATCTCAAAGAAAGAGCAAATCCTGTTGAGTATTTGAGTAACTCTAGGAAGCAAAGAGTATAAATATTATTACACCCATTTCATAGCCCAAGATACTAAGTGAGTTGCCTGTGGTAGTTGAGGGGCAGAGCCAGAACCCAATCCTAAGCCTTTTTTCCATTACCTTCTTTCCTCTTTCCATTACTCAATGGTGACTTTTCCAAAAAGCCTGAGATGCTGAGGCAGGATCTGAATAAAAAAAATACATTGTATACAACTGTGTAATGTAGTTGTCCTAAAGCTTAATAAATTTCCTTTCAAATTCCACTTACAGATGGTTTCTATCACGCTGAGTTATTAAGGCTTACACATACACAAAGATTTTCTGAGAAGCATGTATCCTATTTCCTGACCCGTTTCCCTCCTTACAAATTTCAGAAAGGAAGCAGCCCTCGGTCAGCACCCTGGTTACCTGCAGGCATTCTTTGATGTGCTGGGCTTCAAAGCTGATTGTGTGTGGGTGTATCCAGGGCAAGCCAGAGGAAGTCTGGGAAGGCTCGGAGAGGAAGGCAAACTTTGGTGCCATGCTGAAAGAGGAAGTGATGTGATCTCCTGTGGAGATTCCACTCCGGTCCTGCCCAGCTTTGGGAACAAGGAAAGAGGGAGGCAGAGCCCTGGATAATCCACTTTGGAGTTTTCTTACAGCTAAGGTTCTGTCTGGCCAGGAACCCAACTTGGGAGATTTCTTTATTTATCTGCAGATACCAACTCAGAAAGGAAGTACTCGATGAAGACGATAACATTAATGGTAAAGAGCTGGACCTGATGGTATTTAATTCCAGGCTCCTAGTGGTCTGGGACACGGCCACTATCAAGGCTAAAAGGCCTACAATCAGACTTTCTAAGCTTTGTTTCAGTTTGCAAAGCATGCAACCACGTGCGGAGCGGGTTATGACATTCTTACCCGGCTGCCTGCTGTCTCTGTTATTATAAGTTGGCAGAAGGGTATGGAAACTCAGAGACCAGAGCCGGCAGGCAGAGACGCTCCGGACACAGGAAATACACTGAGCGGACAGTGGGTGCATTAAATCTCCCAGATGTAGGAGTCCTCTGTCTAAAGCAAGATTTTTTTGGTCTGGCCTTGATGTCTGGGTTTGTTCTTGGTGACTTGCCCAGATGGAAAACTGGGAAGCAATCCATGCTGCTGCTCTCATTTGGAAGTTCCCAATATAGGAAGGGAAAACAATAACGGATAAAACCTAACACAATTTGTTTATGCGGGAGAGGAAGAAGGGAGAGGAAGGTTATCCTTCTTGATGAATAATAATAATATAATGATAAGCAGTTACAGAGTGCTTTAAGTTCTACAAAGTGCTTTTCATACATCTGTGAAATACATAACGTGGGCCCTGTCACCCTCATCTTACAGATTAGGAAATAGAGGCTCTTACTGGTTAACCGACTCGTCTGTGATCACAAGATGAAGAGTCTGAGGTAGGATTCGAAGCCAAATGTGACTCCAAGTGTGATGCTTCCAGCCATAATGACTAATCCTATTTCCTTATAGAAAGCTCATGTAAATATAAAATATCCCCTCTTTACCAAATCTCTTTGAATAAAACTGGGCCTTATACGTGAGTATCAGCAAGAAAGAAAAAAGGATTCTGGACTCTGTTGCCCCTCTTCATATGAATTAAAGAAATATTTTCTAGCCTCATTTCCTTTTGTTCATCAGAAGAGATCTCTTATTTAAGATTCATTAAGATCTTACTTAAATCGAACCCTATTATAACTAATAACCAACAAATCCCAAATGCTTTGAGGTCTGACTAATGCCATGACTTTCATGCTGGGAAATTTCCAGTAGAAAATAAAGGAAAAGTTCAGATTTTCACTTAGAAAAGTAAAAAATAAAATTTAGTCAGACATTTCCTCTTCTCTCCCAAGACTCTCAAAGCTCTAGATGAAAAGGAAAAGAAAATGTCAGTGATGTTAATGATACTAACAGATAACTCTCGGTCACCCGGATTCATAGGATCATAGATTTAGAGATGGAATGGAACTCAAAAAGATAATTCCCTCATTTTACTGATGAGGAAACTGGGACACAGAGAGCTTAAGTGACTTGCCTCCACTCGCATGGCTAGGAAATGTCTGAAGCAGGATTTGAACTCAGGGATTCCTGACTGCAAGGACACATTCTCTCTATTCCTCCATCTAACGACCTCCACTTTACTCTCCTGCTTTCTACACACTCCCAAAGCTGTTTGCTTCTCACAACAATTTTACAAAAAGATTGAAAAGAACTGTGGAAATTACAAAAGCTTATCAGTTTCCTGGTTACTCTTATACTCTCTACAGGGGCTAGAAAAGAGGCTTTTAATTCACAGAGAAAAGGGAGGCAGAGTCCAGACTATTTCCCCCCTCCTCCCTCTGTTTTGGTCCTCACCTATAAGGCCCCATATCCTCGTACACTCCTTCCTAACTCAGCTCCCCTTCCCCAAGCCTTGTGGCTCATGCTCAGAGCTGCTCAGGAGACCTGGCCCTGTGACTTTTTAATGACCCTTTACCCACCCATTTTAGTCTGTACATCTCCACCACTCGCCAACTGTAACCAGTTTCCTTTGCAAGGGGAGGAAACTGTCCCAGTCTGGAGTTTATGATTCATACACATTTGAGGTCATAAACAAGAAACCAGAGGTTCCTAGAATTTCAAAAGCAACAGTGAAAGGGGCTAAAAAGAAAACTTCTAATTTCCAAGGCTCAAAGGTTTAAAATTTGTTGGCACCCTGCTGAACCCAGCCTAAACAAACTAGCTATCTGTAAGTTTCTCAGAACGGGAAAAATATGCAAAACTGCATGAAGGAATTGGCTTTCTTTCCCCAGGCTCCAAATTACTGTAATCTATACACTACAAATAATGTAGTCTGCATGTACTGCAGGGTATACTCCATGAGCAGGGTGAGTGGATAGAGCCTTAGAATTGGGAGTCAGGCAGAGCCAAGTGCTGCCTCACTGACTTAGCTGTGGGACCCTGGGCAAGCCACTTCCTCCTACATATAATGGGGAGAATAATAGCATCTGGCTCACGAGGCTGTTGTGAGGATTGAATGTCTTGACGTCAGTTTGCAAACTTTCAGGCTCCACATAAATGCTAGCTTTTTGGTGGAGAGGGGATCCCTTTTCTTGTCCCACAGGCTCTGCTAAAGCAAGCCATCTTTCATCCAGTCTCAATAAAAAGGTGCAACAGGGCAGTTAATAGAATTTGGTGACCAGATTTCATTAGACACAAGGTGGCCAAGACAGGGTCTAGTTCAGGAAACTACATTACACAGGCCAGGTAAGAGGAAAGAGAGAGAAGGAAGATGACCAGGGAATCGAGAGTACTTCTAGGATGTGGGCAAGCATAAAAGCGAGGCAGGAAGGATGGATGATGGGAAGCTGCCACCCACTTATTCCAGATTTACCAGAAGGGATGCTACCTACTGCCAGAGCACTGCACCATCTCGTTCCTGGCTCCTCAAGCAGTAGCCTCCATTCGTGTGTCGAACCGCTGGCTGAGGTCACAGGACCCAAAATGAAATCAAAGGGAAAGACAAGGAATGAGAGAAATAAGAGTAGGGGTGTTTGGTGACAGTCCAAATACGGGACGTATTGCCAGTCTGCTTTCCCTAAGGCAGGACTTTTAATCACCTAACAGTAGAATCACATGGTCAAAAGGTGGTGTGGAGACATTAATTAACTCAATATTCCTCAGGTTGTGAGCTGAAGTCACCAGGGCATGGTCAGGAAGGTTCAAAAAGCTTGTGGACCACCACAGGGGTGAGGAACCTGTAGCCTCGAGGACACATGCGGCCCTCTAGGTCCTCAAGTGCAGCCTTTTGACTGAATCCCAACTTCACACGTGGCCTTGAGGCCCACCTCAAGATCATTAGGTAAAACACTACATAAATAATTATAAAGTTATGAATGGATTATGTTACACAAGTTCACTGTCAGCCAGTTTAGACCCGCAGAATGAATTCCCGCACAGAAACAATGTTCTTTCAATTAAACCAGTGCCTATCAAGTGTCTGGGGAGCTAGGTAGCACAGTGGATAGAGTGCCAGGAAGGCCTGAGTTCGACTCTGGCCTTAGGCACTCACTGTGTGGCCCTGTACAAGTCACTTAACCCTGTCTGCCTCAGTTTCCTCATTTGTAAAATGAGCTGGAAAAGGAAATGGCGGACCGCTCCTAGAATCTCTGCCAAAAAAACCCCAAATAGGCCTGCAAAGAGTCAGACACAACTGAAATGACTGAACAGCAACATTAAGTGTCTACTATATGTGACCCACTGTGCTAGAGGTTGAAGGCACAAAGATTACAAATTAGAGATCTAAAGACTTGGAAAAGTGGCCAGAGAGATGGCTGAGTTCAGCGTAGACAAGAATTCCCCCTATAACGTGTCCATTAAGTGGTCCAGTAAGCCTTTAATAGTTGGGTAACCCAATGTGGATGGGTCCACTTCGGACAACTCTAAATATCAGGATGTTTTTTTTCCCAATTCGAACCTTGATCTGCCTCCTTGTTTCAAGTTCTCCTTCCAAATAAGCGCCCTACAAAAACTTGAAGAGAGCTATCATGTCCCTTCTGAGTCTGCTCTTCTCTAGACCAGGCAGGGCAGTGGATGGAGCACTGAACACAGAGTCAGGAAACTATGAGCTCAGCCTCGGATGCCTACCAGCTCAAATCCCTTTAACCTCGGCCTGCCTCAGTTTCTTCATCTGTAAAATGAGAATAATTGTACCCACTTCCAGGGCTATTGTGAGGATAAAATAACATGATGCTAGTCATCATTATTAGCTATTATTAAGTATTCTCAGTTTCTTCAAACTATCCTTGATCCCAAGGCTGTTAACATCCTATCTGTCCTCTCTGGACCTGCTCCAGCTTATCAGTGTCTTCCCCTAAAGGAATTCCTATCCTACTTGGAAGACATAACATGCCTCCAAACAAGCAAAAACAAACATAACTTGAGTGGGGAGGAAGCACTGTCAAGTTCCCACACGAGGGAAGGTTTCACCAAGGAAATGATGAATTGGAAGGAAGAGTTGAGGGGAGGTGGAGAGAGAAGGAAGGGCATTCCAGGGACGAAGGGCAGCTTGAGCAAATGAATGCACAGAGACCGGGGAGGCGTAATGTCAAGTACAGTGAACAGTTTGTAGTCTAATTTGGCTAGAACACAGAATGTGTGAAAGGAGAAGAATCTACCCTAAACCTGTAGAGGTGAGAAGGAGCTCTAAGGACCAGGCTAACTGTAGCATAAAATACAACATCAAGGCTGGTTCTCCTTCTCACCTTGGCAGCTTTATGGTAAATTACTCTCCTTTCACACATTGTGCGTTCTAGCCAAATTAGATTTTTTAAATGAAACCGTTACACAGTTACACAGCATAGACTGGAGAGGGAAGAGAATGTAAGCTGGGAGACGACGTAGGAAACTATTACAGTAACTTAGGCAACAAGTGCCAAGGACCTGAACAGAGGTTACCAGTATGTAGAGAGAGAAGCTAATAGATTCGAGAGATGTCGTAGAGGTGGAATCCACAGGATTTGGTAACTAAGTGAACATCGGTGGTGAGGGGCAGAAAAGAGGCTGGGATTGCTCCCACGTCACAACATTGTAAAACTGGAGAATGAACAGATATAAAGCGCTCGTTAGTACCCGTCAAGTATACATTTGTATAGTGAGTGGTTACTTGGGTAGCTGCTAAGATGGCATGGGCCTGGATAGAAATTTTAAAAAATGTGGAGAAGGGGGTCAGGGTTAAGGGGGAAGATAATGAGTTTATTCTGGATATGCTGAATTTGAGATGTTATATAGTAAGTTAACCACTGAGTCGAGACTGAAGGAAGAAAACATGGCAGGTATAAAGGTGAGGGACTGTAGTAGTTTCTAGACTAGTATATAAAATCTACTTTATTATTATTAATGATAATAGCTGTCACATTTCTAAAGCAACTATGTGATAAAGTAGAGAGAGCGCTGAACTTGGGAGTCAGGAATAAGTGAGTTAAACCCTGCTTCAGGTACTACCACTTAACCTCTCTCTGCTTCAGTTTCCTCACCAGTAAAAATGGGGATAATGTTAGTACCTATAACCTGTGTTAGAAAGCGCTGGCTCTTGGTGTGGGAGCCACTTGCCTCTGAGGTGCACTGTTGGCACAGTGGAGAGCGCACTGAATCTGGAGTCAGAAGGCTGGGGACCAAATCCTGAATCTGCTACTTCGTACCTGTATAACCTTGGAAAAAGCTGCTTAATTTCAACTACAAAATAGGGTTGGACTAGGTGGTCTCTAAGGTCTCTTCCAACTTTAAATCTATCATGCTCTGATTCCCTGATAGAATGCTTCTTTCAAATATGCTGAAGCGCTCTCAAGGCAACATATATTATTCAGATAAACTGATTAGGGTAGTGGTGGAAGGAACTGAATTTGTGGGTTAGCCCCTGTTCGGTCACCGTGTCATAGCGTGGGGGAGCTATGCCTGATTTCTGGAAGGGTCAGTAGAGTAGAATGGAAATCCTTGAAATAACTCACCATGCAAATGTAGACTTGATAGGTGCTAACGAGTGCTTTATATTTAACTATTCATTCATTCATTTATTCAAAACATATTACTGAGTGCCTGGTTTACACAAAGCTCGATGACAGGCACTGAGAGGGCATCATGATGAGTAAGATCATCCTGCCTTGAAAGATCCTGTGGTCAAGAATAGAGGTCAAGGTATATCCACCAATAAATTAAAAAGTGTTAGAGTATAATAAAAGAGAAACAGAAGGCTTAAACGGGTTCCAAGTTGAGAGATCTCATTGGATTTGTTGTTGTTCAGTTGTGTCCAACTCTTTGTGACCCCATTTGGGGTTTTCTTGGCAAAGATATTGGAGTGGTTTGCCATTTTCTTGACAGATGAGGAAACTGAGGCAAATAGTTAAGTGACTTGCCTAGGGTCACACAGCTAGTAAGTATCTAAGGCCAGATATGAACTCAGGAAGATGAATCTTCCTGACTCCAGGCCTGGCATTCTATCCACTGAGCTGCCCAAGCTGCTGCTCCACCCCTCCCCCACTGGATTTAGGGGATTAGTAGTTTTCAGGAAGGGGGAGGCTGGGATTTGAGATTAATTTTGAAAGAGAAAGGAGTTCAATAGGCAGAAATCAGGGTAGAAGTGGGATTCATGGGATTTAAAGCACGAACGACCTTGAGATTATAGAAAATTGTGGACCAGAGAAGTTACCTAATGTTCCCAAAGTCCCAGAGCCTTGGTCTCCAAGGGCTCTGAGTATGAATCCACTGCTTTTCCTACTGTACTAAATTGCCTAGAAAGGCATTCCAGGTTTAGGAAATAGTGTGACCAAAGATACAAAGGAGGTAAAAGAGGGGAGAACTCTTGAAATGAAGAAAGCGAAGGATATAAAGGCTTTGTGACTCATCTTAGACCTGAAGTTGGGGAAGATCTGAATTCAAATGTGGCCTCAGACACCGGCTGTGTGACCCTGGGCAAGTAACTTAAACCTCTGCCAGCCTCAGTTCCTTCAACTGTAAAATGAAGTGATAACAACACCTGCCCGCAAGGTTGCTCTGAGGATCAAATGGTATATTAGTAATAAAATGCTTAACAAATATTATTACTGTTGTTAATTATATAAACAGAGCTAGAGAAAGGACCAGAACACACATCTCCTATTCACTTCTCAACACATTAGAGGAGAAAAGAGCCTGCACATTGACTCTGAGATCTGAACCACATGGGGGTCTCAGGTTGCTCAGTGCCCCCAAGGAGCACCTCTTTCTCCAGATGGCTGAGCTGGGTGGAATCTGCCACCTCACCACTTCCTGGACAGATCTAGACACACCTCCTTCACATATCCCTAGC
>CM053623.1:163299374-163340998 GCA_028646595.1 Phalanger gymnotis | reverse complement strand
GAGGTAATCAAAAACACACACTTTCAAAAAGGGACAGAGTCAAGGGAGAAAATTCAATGAAGGGGGATAGGTTAGGAAGAAGCAAAATGTAGTTAGTCTTTCACAACATGAGTGTTGTGGAAGGGTTATACATAATGATACACATGTGGCCCATGTTGAATTGCTTGACTTCTTAGGGAGGGTGGGAAGGGGAGAGAATTTGGAACTCAAAGTTTTAAAAAATAGATGTTCAAAAACAAAAACAAAAAAGTTTTTGCATGCAACTAGAAAATAAGATATACAGGCAATGGGGCATAGAAATTTATCTTGCTGTACAAGAAAGAAAAGGAAAAGGGGATGGGAAGGGAGTGGGGTGACAGAAGGGAGAGCTGACTGGGGAACAAGGCAACCAGAATATACACCATCTTGGAGTGGGGAGGAGGGTTAGTCAAACTCCTGTGAAAATCAATGCTGAAAACTAAATATATTAAATAATAAATTTTTTTTTTAAAAAAAGGGCTTTGTAAAAGGATCTATTTAAAAATTGCCTCATTGACATGGGTCCTCCCTCCAGCAGTGCAAATTGTCACCCATTAATACCTTCTTATCCTTTGCAATTCTTGTTCACATCCATATATATAAGAAGAGAAGGAAGGTAATGAACATTTATTAAGTGCCCAGTATCTCATTCGATCCTTATAATGACCCTCTGAGGTAAGTAGTATTTTGATCTCTATCTTACAGTTGGGGAAATTGAGGCAGACAGAGGTTAAATAACTTGCCAAGGGTCACGGAGCTAGTGAGTGTCTAAGGCTAAATTTGAACTCAGGTCTTCCCAACTCCAGGCCCAGCACTCTCTCTAGTATACCACCTAACTGCCTCCAAAAGGGTTTCACCCAAATGCAAGGTTATCCCTCCCTAGCTTTCTTGATTTTATGTAGGTTCCAGTGAAGCATGCAGGATATCCATCCATTAATGATCCCTCACTCTTTTTCTGACCATACATGGTATCTCTAATGGTTTCTTTTATGCTAGTTTTGCTTGTAACTTATCACAATATTCTGCTGCCAAATATTCTCTATCCTATTAGACATACCATGTGTCATTCCACTTCCCTTTGGCTGACCTTCAATTTTGATTACTCAGAAATTATGATATTGTGATTTGTACCCATATATAGTGTTACTAAAAGAATGTTGGTATGGGGGGAAAAAGCAGTCTCGTTTCAGAGGAAAGATTGGTATCTGTGAAAGAGCTGTACAGTTTCCCAAATGAAATACATTGTACTCCTACTTTTCAAATCAGGGCCAAACTCATTGTCATCTGCAGTATCTTTACAGGATACATATATGCTCATGGATCAGTTGTTTACCTAACAGCTTATCATAGCCTAGACAACAAGCATTTTTCATCCACTTGTTTTTTCCTGTGTAGATAGTTGAACTCTTTTGAGTGGTTACATATTTCATTTAGGAGTCTCTGCAGTGATCCAAGATTGATGCAATCAATGCAGTGTCATATGCCAACTGTCTGTCTACCTATCTATCTTTTTATCTATCTATATACACATATATACATATACGTAATATATGCATATATGTAATTTGCAGATTATTATTATTATGACTAAGGAGCAAACGGTGTGATGACTTTTTAAGGTTGATGTTCTTTTGCTTCTGTTATTCTTCCAAGTGTCACTTGTGATGGTAGGTACATTTTGATTAAGGCCTGTGAAAATGTTGGTTTGCAAAGCCCTTACATTACTAAACACCCAGTTCAAACAAAGAATCAATTAAGATTTGTGTAACTGCATTACAATCATGTGATGGTGTAAAAAAAAAAAAAAGACTGCTACATAAGCCTTAGACTTACCAGGCCTATTTTATTCAACTAAGCCTATATTCAGTATAATCGCAAAATATTATCCCAGGTTGTAATTGTATTATCAAAAAGATCTTATTTATCCTCTCTTTCTTCCCCCCCCCCACCCCATTCTGCCTATGCACAGTGGAATTTCAGGGCCTTGATGCTCAAGAAAATTCTCCCTGGTGGTACGGCTGATGTCTGAAGTCTCACTCCTAGAGCTTTAAGCTTTGCCTCAAAGCTTTGATCACCATTGACGTGAAAAGTCCACTGGGAGGGGGGCAATACTTTATGAGATATTTACATGGTAGGAATAAAGCCTGTGGGACAAGGTGACAAAGCAGGTCTGAAGAGGCACCACCCAAGAAAGAAAGGTCCTCAAAATAGGAAGAAGAGGGAGACTAGGACTTTTAAAATGCTTTATCCATTTCACAGTTTTGTGTATAGCTGTCAGGAGAATTTGGAGTCTATCTCCTTCTTGGTTTGAGACATATTAAGTTTGTAATATCTAAACATACCTGTGGGATATCCAATTGGATGTGCAAAGGGTTAAGCCTTTCCTTAGAAATCCCTAAGATTAAAACAACAACAATAAAACTTTCAACCTTAGTCTATGAGAATAGAAGGCATGTCTTGCTCGTGAATAGCATGTAGTCTCTGAGTATGAAATTAAACAGTGCCATGCTTACAGTGGGGGCAGCTAGGTGGAGCTGTAATGCATAGAGTAATGAGCCTGGAGTCAGAAAGACTCATCTTACTGAGTTCAAATGTGGCTTCAGACACTTAATTGCTGTGTGACCCTGGACAAGTCACTCTATTTGACTCATTTTCCTCATCTGTCAAATGATCTAGGGAAGGAAATGGCAAACTACTCTAGCATCTTTGCCAAGAAAATCCCCAATGGGGTCATGAAGAGTCAGACACAACTGAAACACAATTAAACAATAACAACATGCTTACAGTAGGCACTTAATACAGATTAATTGTATTCAACTTAATAAGCATTTATTAAGGACAGTAAATCTTGGTCAGCTCTAGAGTCCAAACTTCTCTTAGGACTTTCTCTTAAATCTCATGTAGCTTTTGTAGTCTAAGAAAAAGTTGTTTGGGGTACAAACATATAACATTTCAAGAAATTTTCTGTGCTATTGCAGTATGCTAAACCATTATGGCCAGCTACCCTGACTCAATATAGAAACCTTCATATCTTTTATAGAAGTGGTATAACATAGTGGCTAGAGTGCTGGGTTTGGTTTCAGGAAGACCTGGCTTCAAATCCTGCTCTAGGAACTTATTAGATGTATGACCCTGGGCAAGTCCCTTAAACTTTCTTGACCATAATTTCTTCATCTGTAAAATGAGGATGATAATATCACCTCCGTCACAGGGTGGTTGTGAGGATAAAAAAACAAGTAAATGAATGAAAATGACATTTTAAGGCAAGCGCCACCCCATGTACATCAGACAGCCATGGGCAGTGGAGGTGATACAGATGCTTAGTTCACATTTCAGAAAATTCTATGTGGGGCCAGCAAGTGCCATATATACAGTACCCTGCGAAGCCCCCAAAAGTCTTTCATCGATGCTCTCCAACGACAGCGCTTCTCACCCCAGCAGCTGCCTGGCTGGCCAGCGATTGATCAAATTCCACAGATCTGATAGAACAAGGATGATTAGGGATCTTTGAGTAAGGTTGAGCTGAAAACGTGTTGCTGTTCAGGAGCAGAATAGAAATGGGTCATTCTCTGTCTGATCCACTGCAGCCCATATTTCATATTCCCAGAAAGCCAGGATAGTTCTGGAATATCTAGTAATGGCACAAGAACCTAGGTCCAAAGCGGCCTCCATCAGTTCTGCTACAGAAGAATGACAGTAGACACTGAAAGATCTGGCAGGCATGATTGTTAAGCTACCAGTGATCTCTAAAAGGTCATGGAGAATTAAAGAGACCTGACTGGAGATGGTAAAATATTGTTTTCATTTTTTTAAAAAGGGTAATGTTGGGGATACAAGAATGGAGTCTGCAAACAAGCGAGCTAGACTTCCTAGAAAAATTCTAGAATATATCATTAAGGGGGAGGTGTGTGAAGATCTAGAAAGGAAGCAGTGATCATCACTAAGAGCCATCAGGGCTTCTTCAAGAACAGATCTCCGCAGACTAATTTCATTCCTTTTGACAGAGTCATTAGTCCGGTGTAAAGCATACAAGATCTTACTGTTTGTTCACTGTAAAAAAGTATTTTATTCAATAGAACAACAAACCACTGCAATAGCTCTTAGCCAACAAGATGTCTCCCATGCATATATCAGAATTATATAAGATCCCTTGAAAGATAAAATGGTAGGCATAATTCGTTTTGTGACCCACTGGTTATTAACGTCAATTGAAGCATGAAACACATGCTTGCCAAAGGTATTTGCTGCTATCATGGAGGATGTCCAGCACAAAGTTCAAATTGAAGAGGAATCCCCTGTAGCCAATGAGGTAAGAGATATTTCTGTTTGAAAGTGACATGGTACTCATTATATTCATCTATGACTGATTGAGAGCCTCCTGAGATCCATTGTCACTTAAAAAAATTGGGCCTAACTATCCACATGGGAAAAACCAAGTGGATGAATAATGCCTGTTCTTCAGACTGATATGCAGTTGAATGGACAATCCATAAAGCTCATTCTTCAATACATATATTGTGGACATAGGCTGCAAACAGATAATGAAGTGAGCCCAGAATTTAACAGGAAGAGGACAACAGATGGTATTCCCTTTAGGAAAGTGAGCAGTTCTTTTAGGTTCTCCTTGAAACAAAAGCATCCATCTGTTTAATAGCAATATTTTTCAGCTGATACTTGGCTATTGAATAATGAATTGCTGTAGCCTCCAAAGAATGTAAATGGAGGATTACCCAAAGGTCCCTGCTCATGATAGAACAAGCAGTCTACAACAAATTACAAATGAGGAATTACACCATAGTAATATAAAAGCTGTCACCAAAGAAATTAATGACTGAAGGTTGGGGGGTTGGGGGACATGATCTAATCACTTAGCAAGAGCAATGAGAAGCCTGTGTTTTCCACTATTGCTACCATAACAAACCAATGAGTAGTCGAAGTACTCCATTATGTCCAAAATGGTAGGAAAACTAGTGAAAGTTTCCCAGTACTTTGGACTCCAATGACAGACTTAGGGGAAGACGTAGACAAAGGTAACACAAAGTAGATATGCTGGGATGGATTCCAATCTAGATTTTTGGAGGGAATACCCACATGGATAGAAGAAGGAAAAAAAAAACAAGAAAAATACTATACTAATAGACTAGAAGATTGCTATGGACGTAGTTTACTTAGATTTTAGTAAAGCATTTCACAAAGTCTCTCAAGCTAGTCTTATAGACAAAATGGACTTATAACTAGTTGAATGGCTGAACCCAAGGAACAGTTGTTAAGAGTCTGGTATCAGCTTAGAAGGAGGTCTGTAGTGGGGTGCTGCAGGGATCTGTGTTCTATTCTGTGGTTTTTAACATTCTTATTACAGTGTCTTAGATTAAGGCATAGATGACATTCTGATGAGATTTAAAGATGACTCGAAGCTAGAGGATGACACACTGGATGATGGTCAAAATCCAAAATGTTCTTGAAAGGCTAAAGTGATGGCTTGAATCTCCTAAGATGAAATGTAACATGAAAATCTGTGTAGTCCTACACTTGGATTTCAGAGCTCAACTTCTCAGGCACTAAATGGAGAAGACATGACCAGAAAAAATGTGTGAAAAAGATCTGGATATTGTGAATTACCAGCTTCCTATGAATCAGCACCGTGACACAGCAGCCAAGAAATAAAACATGATCTTAGGCTATCTAGGGTGCAGGACTAGGGAGAGATGCACATTCCCCATGTGCTCTGCTCTAAAGAGACCACATCCAGAGTATTGTGTTCAGTTATGAGGGTCACCTTTAGAGTGTAACTCCCTCATTAGAATATAAGCTTCTTGAGAGCAGAGATTGTTTTGTTCTCTGGATTCTCAGCAGCTAGCACAGTGACTGGCCCATGTTAATGGATTGATTTCCACACTTTAGAAAGGATATCGGCAAAGCAGAGATCATTCAGAGAAATGCTCAGAGGACCTTCAGATCATGCCAGATGAGGTTCAGTTGAGGAAACTGGGAATTTGGGGCCTGGAGAAGGCATAAAGGATGCATGATAACTGTCTTCATGTGTTTGGCGGGTTGTCATGTGGAAGATCGTAGTAAAAAGTGAGAATAAAGAGTGTCAGTGAGAGAAAAATGAGATGGCATAACGTTGAAATACTCAGTCCTAAACTATTTAAATGAGTGACTAGCAATGGAAAATGGACAATAGGAATGACATTGACAACAATTATAATTTACATCTATATTAATAGATGTAAATTTGTTGTCACACAGTAAGATCAAAAGACCTCTGAAAGTTCCTTGATTCTGCAAACATTTGATTTAATTACTGGGTGAATAGAGATGGCAACTTAAAGGCAACATTAGAATATAAATTCATTTGCAAAATCTCATGGTAAATCTCATAAACTCATTGTAAAATGAAAAGAATGATGTTGTGAGTGGTATCCTCTCATAAAGCTAAGAGAAGCAGTATAGGGTAAAACCAATTTAATGAAAACTAAGCAGAATTATCCCAGAGCTGTTTAAGGATGAATATCGAAGGAAGAGAAATGAAGAAAAGTGGAAAAGATCCATGAAGATCATTATAACAACTCTTCACCAGCAACAACAGGAACCATCACAGTGGAATCATGACAAATTTCTAGTTCTTGGTCACCACTAAAAGAACTGCTATAAATATTTTTGTTCATGTGAGCCCTTTTCCTTTTTGTTTTTTCTCTCTTTGGGATACAGACCTACTAGTGGTATTTCTGCACCAAAGGGTGTTATGTGGTTTTATAACCCTTTGAGCATAGTTCCAAATTGCTCTACAGAATGGTTGGATTAGTTCACAACTCCACCAACAGTGCATTAGTGTCTCAATTTTCCCACATCCCCTCCAACATTTGTCATTTTCTTTTTCTGTCATATTATCCAATATGATAGGTGTGAGGTAGTACCTCAGAGTTGTTTTCATTGGCATTTCTCTAATCAATAGTAATTTAGAGCATTTTTTCATAATGACTATAGATAGCTTTGATTGCTTCATCTGAAAACTTCCTGTTCATGTCTTTTGACCATTTATCAATTGAGGAATGAAATGCCTCCCTCAAAAAAAAAAGATCCCCAAAGATCTATGTTGGGCACCAGTAAAATGGAATTATGCCCATTCATTTCAGCAAAGACTCTTCAGAGAATCTCCACAGGATCTCGTACTCCTCTATGGCTCCACTCCCGTGACTCCACAAACTAAAACTTCCCCTGCCCTGCATGTTGCCTTCCTCTTCCTCAAGCGTAAAACTCTTTGATGGGCAATGATTGTCTCACTTGTGCATTTGCATTTCTAGCACCAAGCACAGTGCCACATTCCTTTCATGTTAGCATTATTTGTCTTTCCCTCCATCAAGTCTTGTGAAAACATTTTTTTCTGCCTTCTTCTTCCCTTCACTTGTGTCTCTCTTCTTCCCGATTCTATCCCACCTCCTAAATTTCTGTTTCATCTCCATAACCCAGCCAGATCCCTCCTTACCTCAGTGTATTTGTGTCACTATGAACTTTTTAATTTTCAAAAATTTAACCTCTCCTCAACTAGCCCAGAAAAGAGAATGGTTCATTTCCTCAAGGAAAACCTACAAGTTCTGGGAGGCATTGTGATATAGTAAAATAATCATAGGATTTGGAGTCAGAAGACCTAGTTTGGTGTGACCATGAGCAAATCACTTAACCTCTCTGGGTTTCATCTTCCTCATCTGGAAAATGTAACATAATACAAGTAACTATCCATAGTTGGTCTAAAAACTTTGTGATTTTTTAGTACACTCTACCACTGTCTCCCAAGAAGACAGTTGCCATCTAGGATTGAGGACTATATATATATATATATATATATATACATATATATATATATATTTGTTCAATATATTATTATATATTATATATTTGTTTGCTTCATGAGTTTCTTTGTTCCGCATTTTCTGGTCATGGACTTCTTTCTGCTTAGGAAGCTCTGTAAGACGCAGACACATAATCTGTCTTAAGGTCTTCCTTAATATCATTCTGGTGCCCTCCCTTAGAGATTATCTCCGGTTTGTTCTGTCTGTAGCTTGTTTGTACATAGGCATTTGTATGTTGACTCTCCCATTAGACTATGAGCTCTTTGAGAGCAAGGACTATCTTTTGCCTTTCTTTGTGTCCTCAGCACTTTGCAAAGTACCTGGCATATAGCAAGCAAATTAGAATAAATGTTTGTTGACTTTACTTGTTACCAAGCCTGTACCTGAAGCCTTCCTTGTCATGCAACGTCTGCCAGAGTTTGCCACCTACTGCTATTTCCTTGAAGAACTCAAGGTCACCTCCATGCCATGATGAAGGCACACAGTAGAACTTTTGTGGAGCCATAGAAAGCACGTCTCCATCTGGTATCCATTTTGTTCTAGTGGCCATTTAGGGAACCTGACCAATCCCTTTGGCAGGATCAGCACCCTCAGCAAGCCATCTTCTTTGAATGTCACTGAAGCCTGGTCTCAGAGCCCAGCCTCATTTCATTATCTCGTACAGAAGGACAGACCATAGTCCGTCTAATAACGTGTAAAGTTTGTTCATTTTCAGTATTTCTGGTTTGTTAAAGGTATATTTCCAATAGCCATCCTGTCCCTTAGCTCCTTCAGCTAAGGCCTGACTTTTTCACAATCTAAGAGGGATAGACTCATGATGGGTCCAATACGACTCAGAAGAGGATTTGCAGAACTGACACTTCCAATTCCGCCCAGTTTAGAAGCTATATGAAAAATGAAAGCCTGGTTTATGGGACCCTCTGCAGACAGTGACTAATGACAGTGACAGAAATGTGGCCAAAATAATTTGCTGAAAGAACCAGGGAACTTGGGGACATAGAAGTAAGTTTAGAGACCATTTAATCCCTTTACATTCTAGGGGGAGGCGATTTGCCCAAGGCCACATAGCTTGTTCATGGCAATGTTAGGACTGAAATTAGGAGACCGGAGGTCTGATTCTAGCTCTGACACTAACTAGCTGTGTGACTTTGTGCAAATTGTTAACTTTTCCATTGCTTTTTCCCTAAGTGAGGAGATGTTACAGATTGGGGGGTAGGGGCTGGGAAATCTGTTCTAAGTTACTTCATTTAAAATGAGTGAGTTAGAGAACTTAGCTGTAACAAAGCAAGGGCTCACCTGTATTATTGCTTCAGTAAAAGTTCTTTCTCCAAGTGTCATCTCACCGGGAAGGCTTTGTCACCACTATTTTCTTGCCCTTTTTTTCTGTAGACTGCAGGCTGCTCTGGGATTATGTCTATCAGTTGCTTTCTGACAGCCGGTACGAAAATTTTATCCGATGGGAGGACAAAGAATCCAAAATATTCCGGATAGTGGATCCCAACGGACTGGCTCGACTGTGGGGAAATCACAAGGTAAAAGGAGTCAGAGATTTTTTTGTGAAACCAGTACCAGAGAAGAATTGTCTGTCTTCTATTTCCAAGTTCTGTAGTTTGTTATTTAATTCATACTTAATTTCCCTAAAGAGGGGGAAATTATTAAAGATGTCATCGTAGCCCACCCTTCAATGTGTGAAGTCTGCCCATTAATTCAGTATTTCTGGTTTGTTAAAGGTATATTTCAAAAATACTATCCTGTCTCCTATCCCCTTCAACTGAGGCTTGACTTCCTTGCAGTCTAAGAATTACAGACTCTCTGTGGGCTTAATATGACTCAGAAGAGGACTTTGGGGAAATAATATTTCCAATCCTGCCCATTTAGAAACTATAGGAAAAATGAAAGCCTAGTTTATGCTTAGATAACAATTGGATTCTGACTTCAGAATGTGATGATACTCATTCCCAAAATGTGGTGGTTCCATCATTTTGAAAGCCAGGGAGATTAAGGAAAATAGCACGAGAGGATTTGTTGAGACCATGGTACCAAGGGGAAAACAAAATTAGTTCAAGTACAGTATTCCAAACTACTCGGCTAGTGGGCAGGCAGATTTGGGGCAAACTTTCCCACAAGGAAGGATGACAATACAGCCTCACTATTACATTAGGGAGCAGCATAGACTAAAAAAGCTGGAAGTTAACTGAATTTTTTCCTGGGACTTCCGCTGTCTTCTAGGAAAAGAACATCTCTGTCATGCCCCTAGCATAATTAAAGAGATCCTATAGTCCCTAACAGGGCAACCAGGTGGTATAGCAGATAGAGTTCTGGGCCTGGAGTCAGGAAGACTCATCTTCCTGAGTTCAAATCTAGCTCCAAATTGCTTACTAGCTGACCCTAGGCGAGTCACTTAATCCTGTTTGCCTCAGTTCCTAATCTGTAAAATGAGCTGGAGAAGGAAATGGCAAATTACCCTAGTATCTTTGCCAAGAAAATAGGTCACAAGGAGTCAGACATGACTGAAACAATTGAACACAGGTCCTGACAATTTAATTCTTGACCAAATAAAGAAAGACAGTGTTGATGGGGGGTTGAACATGTGGCCTACTAGTAAGGGAAAGAAGACTCCCATTTCTGACTTGAGTCATATCTCCCTGGTTTAAGAATCATTTCTCAGCTGGGCCTTTTTTAGTCTTAAGTTTAAATGATAAAACAGAAACGCCAGCTCAATAAGTGTCACTTCACGGACGCTGGACTGATGGGGTAGAAGAAAAATGTCCCATGGGAAATTCCTCAAGCCAACCAGAAAGTACTCGTGGGAAGAGGAATTAAGGAAGATTGCTAAAAGGTACATTGTTCCCTATTGATCTCAAGATGTTTTACAAAAGGCTATTCATCCTCTAAAAGAAAACCGCAGCCATGTGTGTAAAAACAAAGGGGTGGGGCAAAAAAGGCATGGAAACAGCCAAAGGGGAATGGACCAGGTAGCTTTCCACTCCAAGCACTGGTCTTGAGGTGAGTGTGTGTGTGTGTTGCGTTTTCTTTTTAAATAGACCCCTTAGTGACTTTTCTGAAGTTCATTTCATCCCTGTGCTTTTGTTTCTTTCTTCCTTCTCTGAACAAACAGAACAGAACAAACATGACCTATGAGAAAATGTCCCGAGCCCTTCGCCACTACTACAAACTCAACATTATCAGGAAGGAGCCAGGACAAAGGCTTTTGTTCAGGTACCACTTCCTTTTTTCTACTTTGCTTCTTCCAGGTGGTAGATTTTTTTTTTAAACGAGGATTGAAGTTATCAAAATCAGCATAACTGTTATAGTCTCGAGGGTTCCAGCTTATATCCTAATGCATTGTTGGTAGAATTGTAAATTGGTCCAACCATTCTGAAGAACAGTTTGAAAATTTACTAGGAAGGTCACTAAAATGTACTTATTCTTTGACCCAGCAATACCACCAATAGATATATGCTCCAATAAGATGCACAGCAAAAGACAAGGTTCCAAAAAATATCAAGATACTTGTATAAGCACTCTTTTGGTAACAAAAAACAAAACAAAACTGGAAACAAAGCAATATTCATTACTTAAGGAGTCACTGGGAAAAGATGGTATGTGAATGAAATGACCTTCAGAAACAGTAAATAGGAAGAATTCAGAGAAACTTGGAAAGATTCATATGGATTGATATAAAATGAAGCTAGCATAGCCTGAAGAACAATTTATGCAGTGATCATAATGATACAAAGGAAAAAGGTCTTGAACTACATCAGACCTCAGATTAACACAGTAACCAATCTCAGCATCAGAGGACTAGCCATGAAACACACCTCCATCCTGCTGACAGTGTGGTTCGGAACCATAGCCATAGAAGAGCCATATGTTATCATAAGTGACCAATGCGTAAGTTTCCTTTGCTTAATTATATCTCTTAGTTACAAGGAGGATAACATGGGGGAAATGAGAGCATTCGGAAGTAACAATGACAAAAATTTTAAAGGGATAAATGAAACATTTATAAATGAAAAAAAAAACATTTTGTAAGCTCTTATTGTATGGCAAGCGCTAGAGATACAAATTACAAAAGCAAAGAGAGTCATTGCTCTCAAGAACTCACAATCTAATGGAATAGATTGGCACATCCTATCCAGGAACAATGGTTTCATAGCTGGAGAGTGGATGAGGGGGAAGTATTAAAGAGGTTATGGAGAGTAGAATAAAGTGAAGTATGGCTGAGACTTTCCTTAAATAGTGTCGCTGTGGAAAGGCAGTCTCCAATGAGGATAGTGGGTCCCCAGGGCAAAAATTCCTCCAGGGCATGGTTTCTGGTGAGGCTTTGGTGAGGAGGCTCTAGAGGAGGTAGATATATCTTCTGATGTCATAGACCATCACAGCTAAAGACACAGAATACCATTTGGAAATAATGGGGAAACCTCTTGTCGTTATTTTTAGTCAATTAGAGCTGAAAGCATTGGTTAAGTATGAATATTAATGATCAGTTAGCATTATCTTTGTACTTTATAAAACAGTTGCTTAAGTCTGCTGGAGTTTTTTCTGTTGGCAGTTCATATTGGCAGTGCCAAGAATTGGACCTGAATTTCAGATCATCGGTCTATATAGTTTTGTGTGAGTACTGGAAAAATCTCTACAGAAATTCTTCTCTAATGCTTCCACTGTGGCATGGGAGTGACCGTGGATTCTCAAACAGTATACCAACAAAGTGAAGAATGTGCCAATGAAGAACTCTGGCCAGTTCTACCCTACTGGTATAACTCTGACTTTGGTTCCAGTAACAGGAATTGATTTCATCACGCACCAAAAAAACAATAAAAGCATCCCCGTTTTATGGGATACTCAGTCATCCTCCTTGCAATGCTTTCAGTGATTAGAAGGCAAAAAACCATCACAAAGATAATTTAAACTTACATATCAGCATCAGTTGCAGAGGATCAGAAAGTAGAGAAATTCTATGAAGAATTTGAGAGATTCTTACAATCCAGATCAACATGGAGAAAGATACGTAATGATTTCCATGTGAAAGTGGTCACAGAAAAGGTCAACCAAAAATGTTTCAAAATTGGATTCAAGATTAAGAATTCAAAGAGACTGCAAAATAAACCCCCCAAAATAAGTAGCATTACTTTATAGCAAGAACATAATCCAGGAGGAAATAATAGAAAGGAAAGTCCCACTCAAAGTAATCACAAAATACACAAAGTACCTGGGCTTTAATCTACCAAAGTATTAATTAACTGGAGAAATATTCAGTGCTTATGACTCTAGGGATACAAAGAAAATCAAAAGACAGTTCCTGCCCCTAAAGACCTCACAATCTAATGGAGAAGATAACGTGTAAACAACTATGTACAGACAAACTATATACCAGATAAATTGGAAATAAGAGACCAAGAGAAGGCAGTAGAATTAAAGGGTACACAGAAAGACTTCCTGTAAAAGATGAGATTTCAAATGGACCTTGAAGGAAGTCAGGAAGCAGAGATGAGGAGAAAGAGCATTCCAGGCAGGCGACATGGCCAGTGAAAAGACCCAGAGTAGGTAGATATAGCAGGTTTCGTTCAGGGAACAACATGAAGGCCAGCATCACTGGACCCCAGAGTATGTGTGGTGAGGGTGGGGGTGGGAAGGTTGTAAGGTGGAAGAAAACTAGAAGAAGAGGCACAAGTTATGAATGATATGCCTTTTGACCCAGAGATTCCTCTGCTAGTCATATGCCCCACCCCAGCATATCAAAGGTAGAGAGATCCCATAAACAATCAATAAGCATGTATCAGATAGGCTCTGTGCTAAGTAAATGTATCAAAATATGCATAGCAGCAAAGAACTGAAAACAAGAAACTACCCATCAGTTAGGGAATGACTGAACAAATTGTGATACTTAAAACAAAATGGAATATTACTGCAGTGTAAGAAATGATGACTAAAGAATACAGAAGAACATGGAAAGGCTTCTATGGAAAATGAAGTCAGCAGAACCAAGAAAATAATATACCCAATGACAACAACAGTGGAAATGGAAAGAGTCACATTGAAAACAAAAAATGAAATGGAATACTTTATAATAACCGAACTTGGCCCCAAAGAAGAGGTGACAAAATGTATTTCCTTCCCTTTTTTGCGTGGAGAGGAAGTTAGAACAATGAGTCTACTGTCCAACTCAGCAGGTTTAGCCAAACTCCTTTTTTCATTCTCTCTTTATTCTGTCACAAGAGCTGGCTACTTGAGTAGGGCAACGGAGAGAAGGATATATTTGGAAATAAAAGTGATTTGAAAATTCAAAAGATATCAGTAAAAAAAAATTTTTAATAAATAAAAAAGTCAGAACTTTAGAGACTACTCAGGTTTCCAAAACTATATACCATAAACACTTCTTCAAGATGCATCTATGAAGGTATTGGATGGTAAGCAAATTGACTATATCTTTAAAGACAGAAAACAACTTATTACTGACAAGGAAGTCATTTCAGAATCAACCACTTATGTGCAGCGAGGCTATTAACAGACATGGCAAGCAGACTAACTCTATCTTTAAAGGCAGGCAACAACCGATTACTGACAAGGGAGTCATTTCAAAATCAGCTACTTATGCTCAGTCTAGCTATCAACTAGCCTTAGTGAAAATCAGAATCAGTACTGCATTAGAATAAAAGATAAAGGTGAGAAGAAGACACCTCAGCTCCAGTGCAACCAGTTTAAACAAATTATTGACATCAAAAATGGTAGATGGGAGCAAGATTTAACCAGTTTCATTCAGGCATTTTTTTATGGACTAACCATTTACGCAGAATTCTACTAGGCACTGGGGATATTGAACAAAACAAAATGGCGCCTACCCAGAAGAAGTTTAAACTTTTTTTTAATGGGGGGATAGACACATACATAGATAACCAAACATAAGATATATTAAAAAGTAAATGCAAAGTAACTTGAGAAGGAACGCTAACAAACAGGGGGATCAGAAGCAAGTGACGCTTAAGCTAAACGCTGAAAGGAATGAAAGGTCCTGAGAGGCAGGGGTGAAGAGAGAGAAGGTTCTAGTCCTGGGAGACAGCCTATGCCGAGGCATGAAGATGGAATTCCAGTTTGACTGGAATATAAAGTTCTGGGAATGAGTCTGGAAAGAGGTTGGAGCCAGATTATGGAGAAAAAGGCTTTCATTGGGATTATTACCATTTCCTTCAGAAGTTTAGCCAATTTAAAGCCATCAGAAGAAGATAGCTAAAATATCCCAGAAACCACCTCAGCAAACACTTGATCTCTTTTCCAAGCACAGAGACTTGGAAACCAAGGGAACACAGGTTTAGAATATAAACTTGTTAGCAAAAATGTTGCAGAGGAGAATATTGAAAGACCACAAGTAGTATCTTCTAAAATAGGGAGGAGCTGAGTGAGTCCCAAAAGCAGAGGAATCAAACACACCACCAGCTGCCCACAACACTCTTGAGTATGGCATGAACTGGATTAGAATGTAATGGAGAAGTAGTTACAAAATGAGTAAAAATACAATATAACCCAGATAATTGTTTATGTGTGGTTTTCTTAGTCTGCACTTGCAGGGATCCTTATGGGACCAGCCCTGTTGAGTTTAACATTACTGCCCAAGAGTGCTCAAAGATGAACCTGAAAGGAAACAAATAGATTAAAAACACCACAAACCTGTTATCATTTCTTTACTGAGTTTTTTTCTACATTGAAAACAGCAGGGCCACAGAGAGAAACAGCCAAACGTTCTCCCCAGGCCTTTTTAGTCAAGTAAAAGTCACATTAGCAGGACCATCCTTGAAAATACATGATAAAGCATTCTTCTGCAGGAAATTTCAAAAATAATGTTCACTACCACATGGATATATAGAATTGAGATCATACCGCTTCATTACGTGAATAATGTATATCTTCCAAGTGTCGACGAACAAATAAAAGGATTCTCTCTGTGATGTCTGTATTGTATAGCTTCTGGAACCTCCAGTGTAACAAGTGAATATATATCGTGGAATCATTTATTGTTTAGGGCATAGCATTAAACCAACTACAAACATACTCATATGCCTGGCACTGTGGGGATATAAAAAATAAAGTCTGTAAGACATGATCTCTGTCCTCAAACACTTCACGGGAGAGACGACAGTATAAGTTGGAGTGGCAGTGTGGCTGGTGGGAAGAGCCTTGGTTCTTTAATCACCCTCCTCTTTTTGCATGACTATCAGGGATGGGTTCCCTTTGTATCCAAATCAGTCTCTTAAATAATTCTCCTTTTCTTCATCATCAGAACTGTTTCTGTCTGTCTGCGTGATAATCTGTAGGATTTTAACTCAGGGGATGCTACTTAGATTCTTTCTTGGAATCTACTCCCTCCCCAAATCTTCCTTAGAATCTGCTGTCTCTCCAAAACCTCTTTAGAAATGTTTCTCCCTGTGTCTTGATGTTTCCTTCTAGAAATTTCATTTCAGGGATCTTCTATATTCTTTATCTGAGCCAAATCTGGGGTGCTTGTTAAACTGTACTCAGTTTTCCTCTCCTTTTCCACAGCAAATTTTGAGATCAAATGAAATAATAATTGTAAAACTCTTAGCACAGTGCCTAGCACATAGTAGGGGCTATATAAATGTTAGCTATCCTTATTGTTATCATAATTATTAGTCTTTGGATCAGGGGAGTGATTTGATGAAATTGGTGTTTTAGGAAAGATTCATCTGGTGTCACAGGGTGAGGTGAAGACAGAAGAACTTGGAATCAGGCATAACAATTAGGACCGATTCTGAAGTTCACACAGTCAGCTCAACTTCCCTATCACCATAGTTGAAATTATGTTATAAAACTATCAGCATTTCTAGTATTATGGGCAGCACATTGGAGATAGTTCTAGGACTTAATGTAAGCTCCATCTAGAAGAGAAGTTGAATTAAGAAAGATTTAACCCAAAAAGCTCTGGAGTAATAGAGCTAACCCTTTTTCTTCCTTTCCTTCTCCCCCTCCTCCAGAAACAACACCAATCTGCCTTACAGGTCTGACTGCTATTCAGTAAACTCCAGGGGCTCCCTGTTGCCTATAGGACCAAATAGGAAAGCGTGTGTTGGACGTACAAAGCTCTTTACCTGTTGCCTTCCCACCTTTCCAGTCTTCTGACAATCTACTCCCCTCCACATACTCTACCATCCTTCATCATTGGCATCTTTGCTTTACCTCATACAGAACACTATCTCTGTCCCCCAGGCCTGGAATTCTCTCCCTCTTCACCTCTGCCTTCTGTGTTCCTTTAAGACCTGGCTCGAATCCTACCTACCACAGGAGACCTTACTGGTCTTCCCTTCCCCCCATGCTTCCCTCTGAAATTATCTCCAGTTCGTATACATACACATATACATATATACACAAACATTTTCATATACATACACACATGCACGTATCCATATAAATTACCTGTCATTTCATCCGTACATATCTATCATGTATGTGTACATATGTGTGCATAACATATATACATATATATCATCTTATATGTTCATTGTTATTTCTGTGTCATAGCCTTCATTAGAATGTGAGCTCCTTGTGGGCAGAGATTGTATTTTTCCCTCTCTTTGTATCCCCAGCACTTAGCACAGTGCCTGACACATAGTAGGTACTTAATAAAAGCTTATTAATTGATTGATTACAACACTGTTGAGCTAAAAGTTTGCATACCATTCTCTAGGGATAAAAAGACCAAATGGATCTTTATAGATTCCAAAGGTCTATAAATAGGAAATGTAGATAGCTCAGCTCTCTAGCTAACATGTGATGATAGTAGACCCTTCTTGGTTACAGTGTGGGAATGAAGAAATCCTTGAAAAAAAAACTTAATCTCTCTCCTCTTCTTCTTGAAAAAAAAGGTTCATGAAAACCCCAGACGAAATCATGAGTGGCCGAACAGACCGCCTTGAACACCTTGAGTCCCAAGAGCTGGATGAACAAATGTACCAGGAGGACGAGTGCTGAAGGGACCAACGTGCCACCTCGGGGGATGAATCACTGAAAAGAAAAACCATCCAGCTGGAGTGCTGGAGGTGTGTGGGAGCAGGGTGGATTGAGGGAAAGCAAAAAGGAAGAAACACAGAACTGAGAGTTGGCCAGACCAGAAGGGACCCCAGACACCTTAGATAAAGCATCCGCAGCAGCAGGGCTGGTGTTCTGGTAGAGGGCCCAGAGCCTGGGACTTATGTACCATTTCACTCTCCTTTGAGGATCTCCCTTGGCCTGTAATTCCTCATCCCCACCCCTCTGCCCACTGTTAGTTTCTGGGTTTGGGGGTTGTTGCTGTTTTTTTATGAACATGCAGTTTGACTTTTTCATAATTCATATAGGGCAAGATGAGTTTGCTTTCCTATGGAAATATATATCAATTATATTTTTTTTGCAAGTCTCACAAATTATGGCATAAAAATCCAACCTGACAGGAAAGAGAGTATGCAAGGTTTCTTTTTTTTTCTTCTACTGTACACAGAAGGTTTGCTTCTGTTGCTGTTGTATCCTGGCTGCTGGGGGCTTGAAGGAGGAAAACTTACTTAAAAAGAAGAAAAAAATTTGAAAAGGGGCACTCACTCTTATCTCTCTCCCTTTCCTTCCCTCCTTACTGCCTGCCTTTAAGCTTTGGACATCTTTCAGCATAGTTCAGCTTTGAAATACCTTGGGAATTGGCTGGCCCATGAACTAAAGCCAGTGACCTAAGTGCTAGAAAGTCAAAACAAAATACCAGCATTTGGCCACCAATCTCAAATATGCCTTAGGAAGGTCAGATACTCCACAGGTGTATTTCTAAAGGTTACATGCTAGGCCTAAAACTAACCTACAAAGAACAATGCAGCTTTGGAGAAGGGCACTCACGTATTTGTCATTCTCTGGAGGTTGACACGGACACCACTCTCAAGTTGCCCGAGATGTCTACAAGAATTAGGATTCTGTGTAACACTGAAGAGTGAAAATATGATCAAGAAAACACAGGGACTTAATGAAAAATATCCTGTAAAGTGGAGAACTTAGAGACAGGAGAGGGGGTAGAGAAACGCCCTGTTCTTCTTGCCCCACCCCAACATCATCTTGCAAATGGTTCCATGCCCTGTCCTGTCTTTCCCATTATTCAGAGATTTTTAGTAATGATTTCATAGCCTCTTTTAACCTGTTTTCCCCCTAGTCCCCATTTGAATTAGAGCATTTGAGATGAAAGGAACTTCCAGGGCGGCTCCAGCTGCCAGCAACGATCTTCTCTTCCCTTTTGGGACACGTCATCAGCCCTTCCTTCCTTCCTTCCTTCCTTCCTTCCTTATGGATGGGATGTCTGAACTTGGGAAAGGCCTCATTTATCAGTCTATTTCTCTTGGAAATTAAGTCAGCAATCTCATAAGGTGAGGACTATCCCACCTTTTAATACTTTTACTAATAACAGATGTTTTGTAAAGAAATGCTATGGGCATTTTTAATTTTCTAGGCATTTAGAATTGAGTTCAATTCAATTTACTTTTATTAAGCACCTACTGAGTGCACAACATTGTGCTAGGTACTGTGGATACAAAGACAAACTAATCCCTGCCATCAAAGAGCTTACATTCTATTGAGTTTATCTTATAAAGGTTAAGGCTTCCAGAATGAGAGGTACAGACTTCCCTACCACCACCACCACCACAAAAAAAAAAATAAAAAGGCTTCATTATTCTTATGAACTATATCATTTCTGTGGACTCACTCATTCTGGCAAGACTCTCACGGCTACTTCAGCGACAGTAGGTGCAGCTGCTATCCCCATTCGAGGCACCCAGAATACCTGGGCTTGCTCCACAAACCCCTCCCACCTTTCCCACCTTTCCCACCTTTCCTGGTTAAGTCAGATGTGCTCAAGACTTGGGCAGACATCCTTCTTTGGATGGTTCCTGACAGGGGAACCTATCGAGGTGACAAATACTAAGATCCTAGAGCACCAGGAAGAGCTGACAACAAATTTCTCTTTAGCCTTACTCAGGTCCTTTGTCTCTTAACATGTCCCAGGTCAGTGCAAAATCAGATGATCACTTTCTCACCATCTAGGGTGGTTAGGGCTTGTAGGAAGTTAGAAGACTTCCTTCCTTGTGTCAGTAGAGTGACAGACTGTAAAACACTTGGCTTTATTCTGCTTTAGTAAAGGTGAAATGCCATATGGTTCACCCCCAAATGGTTCAAGAGCGTACAGCTCTTTTAAGTGTGCTTGGAAACAACAGCCAGAAATTTTTCGCCCTCTAAGTGATAATGTATCTCAGAGGATGAAATTGAGCCAGTGGCTGTACTTAGTATGTTGTGAAAATAATTCATATTCTTAAAAAAGATTTTTAAAGGGAAGGAATTTCTACCCGAAAGCCATATTTTCTGGCTCTGAAATGGAAAGAAAATCCTGCTTGTTTAGTTTGGGACATTAGTTTCTGATCACTCCCGACTAGAGACAAATGTTGACTCTCTTATTATCCAAGTGGATATGATAGAATTAGAGAGGAAAAGGTCCTCTTTTCCTTAATGTTTTATGTTTGCTTGCATTCTCTGTGGGAGTGCAAAATACCGAAGATAACCATGTTGAAGAAGAAATGGCAAAAGGTAGCCATTCCTGCATAATCCTTTTTCCTGTATGTTTTTTAGTAATCTATTATTAATCCAGATATCTTACATAACACCTTTCCCTGAAGGTGGCTGCTAATTACGTTCACTCCACAAGCTCTAGCTGACGATGTGAAGGAAGATATGGGACCTTTGGAACCGACCACAAGCACGGTATTCACATGATCCATACCCAAAAACCTCTCTGATTTTATAGACAGATTCTAACTAGTATGAAATTGTCTGCCATTTCTCCCCTGCCAGATGACACCAGTTATCAAAATGTCACCTTGGGCAAGTTTTAAAATTCATTCAACACCCTAAAGAGTTCCTTTACTTTCTTTCTGCTGTCCCATGGGGATTCTTGGCCAGCAAAGGAAGGAAAGAAAAATGCAGAGGCTGAGAGCTACATGAAAAGATGTTCACCTCTAGTTGAATCCGAGAGTTGAAATAGCCCAACCTGTCCCTGACCAAGAATCCCCCTGTAATATCTTGAAAAAAAATGAATTGTCTAATGCCTGCCTGCAAGCCTCCAATAAAGGGGAATCTGCCCTCTCTGTACCCCAACCACCATAAGTTCTAGTCTGTCTGGACTGAGTGAATTGAGCCAATAAAGAACAACTAGATGCTTGTCTGGCACCGACTATGTGCCAAGCACTGGGGATACAAAAAGAGGCAAAAGACAGTCCCTGCCCTCAAGGAGCTTATAATCTAATGGATGTTTACTCCTTGCTAATCATTTTTATTCCAACCTTCCCCATCCAAAGACTATCCTTCTTGGAAACGAAAACAAAAGACAAGGAATTGAACGATTCACTTTTTTCACTCTCACCTATTATCATTCCTGCCTCTCTCAGTGTCCGTCCTTCCTCTTACTCCTAATACAGATTTTGTTGTTATTTTCCTTAGTATTTATTGTCAGCATTAGTTCATTCTGGCCTAGGATTCCTGTCAGTTCTTACAGGATTGTCTTTTTCATGTTCATGCTACTCCATCATACTCATACTGTTAATTACCCTTTCTTCCATCTTACGTATGTCTTCTAAAATTCTTAATTGGTCAGTGATTTCTTGGTATATCCATGTCTCAGTTTCTTTAAGCAGCCCCCCATTTTCTTTCTCATCAGAACCAGATCTGCCTGTGTCTTCAAATTTTCATTCTTGAGAGTTTTCCAACTCCCTTGAGTCAACTTCCCTAGCAAAATATTAGGCCATTAGAGCCAAACTTTTTGAAATATGCTATCCCCAGATGTGTTTGGGTGTTTATCCACCTCTGCTTGGCTTTTCTCACCCCTTGCCCCACACTTTATCATGGATGGTATCTTAGCGGCCACTTGACCCCAAAGTTTAGGTTGCGTCTCCTTCATCAACTAATCCTTTCTGTTGATCAGAATGGTCCAAGAAGGCAGTTCCCCTTTTTTGCTGCTCCTTCCTTTTGAAAAATAAAATTGTTGTCAAGACCGGTGACACCTTTATCAGCTGTTCTCCTTGCAGCAGCTAGGATGCCAACAGGTAGGTGTCTGGATTGCTGAAGACACCTTCATCTAATTTGTCTTTGTATTCCAAAACAGCACATCTTCTGTATCTATCCCTCCATTGGTTGTTACCCAGATGCTCTCCAGAATGTTCCCCCCCCCCACCTTTTGACATTCCTGAATTTCCCATATGAATATAACTTCTAAACATGCAATGTTGTTCCACTTTCCCCATGATCTGTTCTCCTTCTTTTGAATAAGGTATGCCCTTCTACAGCCATGATGCCACAATGGATCCCATCCCACTCAGTCCCAGTGGAACTGGTGAAGTAAGATTGGCCTCCTACTCTTAGCCATAGGACCTCTTGCTTTCATTCTGCACTTTTCTAACACCCCATTTCCTTAACACCTCCCATTTTCTCTGCACCACTGGAAGCCAGAAAACCGTAACCACTCTATTCAGGGCATCTTGTTCAATAAATCACCGACAGGTTGCCACCTTTCCACCAGACTGAAGCAGGGATATCTTGGCAGAGATGCCAGACTGAGTACAGTACGCTCAGATCTCTAAAATACACTCAACCTTTTTAGCCTCCTTCCTCATTGGGACACCAATTTGCCAGCTGTCCAAGAGCCACTTAGGCGAGAACCACACGATAAATGGTATCAATGTTTACTATCATTTAGAGCAAGAATTCCTAGACTTTTTGTGTCATAGGCCTCTTTGGCAGTCTGGCAAAGTCCATGGACTCCTCAGAATTATGTTTTTAAATGCATACAGCAAAATTTATAGAATTGCAAAGGAAATCAATTCTATTAAAGTACTTTAAAAAAAAATAAAACCAAAGTTCACCAACCCCAGTGAAGAATCTCTAGTTAGAATATGGTCAAGGCCTTCTCATCCACTGGCCTCTACAGTGGCAACCTGTTTAATCAAGAGCATATCTTCACCTTTCAAGTTAAAATGTTGAGGGCTGAAACACAATTTCCACTTTGCACTACCAAAACTCCAGTCCAAAACTCAAAATATTTTAGAAGTATTAATTTGCCTGTTGCAAAGGGGAGGACAGACATAGAGAAATTCAGGAATTGGAGACAGCAAGTCAGAGGCTAGGTTTGGGACCCAGAACACAGAAAACTTTATATAATCAGCCATAGTCCATTTGACCCACCCCCTCAAAGGAAGCTGAAGAAAATGATGAAAAAGAATGCTTTAAAAAAAAAGGTAGCATTTCTTTGCCAAAATATTTGGTGCTAGTCAGAAGCGTTTAATTTACTACTTTTCTGAACAGGGACCTGGACCAAAGGGGATAATGTTCCAATCCAGGGCTGGACATAAAAGTAATCCACTGCCTAGTTGAAAGCTATAGAGGCCAAGTAGTATGCTCTCAGTCACATCTGCATCAACACTAATTGACTACCAACTCTCTAAATCTCTCACGTGCCCAGTGACTATTCTTAAAGGTTTTTCTTTGTGACAACCACCTGCAAATCCAGAATAAATCTAGACCTTTTTTTTTTTCTTTTTTTCTTTTTAGTTTCTAATCTGTTGTTTATGAGGTGTGGGGTTTATAAGGGACTGAATCAAATGAATGTAACCAAATACAAAAAAAAATGCCTATTCTCAGGGCCAGTGAGTTGCAAATAATTTTTAAAGAAAAGCCTATAATTACATCATCTCAATAAATTGTTTTTATATAAAATGATGTCCCAAGTCTCTTTATAATAACATGAAATATGATCAAAGTAATTCCTTGTTTGCTCTATTACTGCATAAAGTGAAGTCATGGTTTGTAATTGAGGAAAAGCTTGATTAAATTATGATCTCAGTATTTTCTTAGGCACATGTCTCCAAATAGGTAGTAAGAAAGCAGTTCAAATCTGAGCAGCTGCCACAGAAGAAGAAATTAGCCAAGGCAGTCTTGAGGGTAAGTATATTGTCTAGTTCACAAACAGGACCTGAGAGTCGTAAGAAAAAAACCTTCACAACCGCCTGATTTTTGCTTTTGTCCCATGGAACCTCTTTTTAATTACAGTAGCGGGAGTCCAAAGCTTACAGATGACAAAGGAGAAAGGACCATCGGGAGGGAGATACATCAGCTCTCCTGCAGGGAATGACTTAAGGTGTCCTCTGCCCTTGACTCAGAAACTTACTTGGAATGGCTCAGTATATCGTAACAACCATTTACCCAGTCTGTGTGGGCTAGGTCAGCTGAAACACTCACACGTTAGCCAAAAAGCAATTAGGATTGGGAGAGCCATCTAATAGAAAGTAGACGAGCCAAGTAAGTTAAATTATCTGAGAGTTTGTCCAGCTGGATGACTAGACTATCAGCAAACATTTCGATTTGATTAACATTTATTAAACACCTGTGCTAGCTAGTTATTGGTAGTAAAAATATAAATATAATACATGCCCTGTTCTGAAGGAGTTTGTGATGTAATAATAAGAAAGACAGAAATGGGAGATCATGAAAGCACAAAAGACAACCAATAAAAATTTGTGGGAGAGATCACTTTCAGAGGTGCCTTCATGGAGGAGAAGACTATGCACTTCAAAAGATGTAGATGAAGGGATGCCCATTCCAGGCATGGGAATCAACATGACCTGAGCCAACAGAGAAAAGGTAGAAAATAAGGAGCCTAATTTGGCTGGAACATAGACTGTTTGAAGGGGTTCTTTTCTCTTTCTTCCTCTTGTGCCCCTCAACTGTTAAGAGTTTACATTTTCTTTTTCTCCAACCGTTTAAGTACTAGGTAGAAGGCACTGTGCTTAGTGTACAAAATGAAACACTGTTCCCTCAAGGATTTAAATTCTATTGAAGGGTTACAAACATTTAAATGAATCGATACCAGGAAAATTGAATCTGGATGGCTTCATAGAAAAGTGGGACCTAAGTTGAGTCCTGAAAGAAGACAAGGAATCTGAGAGGTGCAGGTGAAGAGGAAGTGAGTTCTAGGCAGAAGGAATGGCTTAAGCAAATGTACAGAGGGAGAAGACAGATTGTCAAGTTCTGGGAACAGCTAATAGCTCAATTTGGTTTTAACATACTGTTTGTAAAGGAGAGTATGTAAAACAAGATTTAAAAGGCCACTGGATCTGTAAAGGACTTTAGATTTGGGGAGCGGGGAAAGGGGGGAAGGGAACAAGCATTTATCTAGTACCAACTGTTCCAGGCACACAGCCTACTATCATATATATCACTACTTCTATATTTACAAATATGTCTTTTGATCCTAACAACACTCCAGTGAAGGAGGAGTCATTTCCTCACTTTGAAGTTGAGGAAACAGAGGTTAAGTGACTTGCCCAGGGTCACACAACTAGTGTCAGGAGACAAATTTGAACTGAGGTCTTTCTGACTACAGGTCTGGGCCTCTATCTGCTGTACCACCCAGCTGCTCCAAGTTCCAGCCTAAGGTGTTTGCATTTTAACTTCCCCTCCCCTCACTGGGGTTTTTTGAACAAGTGAATATATATGATCTGACCCAGGCAATAGAAAATTTATTTGGGCAGCAGCTTCTAATAATAGTTGGGCAGACAAAGGGAGAAATTTTGCAATTTAAAAATCAGTAATGGTGCTTTAGCATATCTAGTAAAGGTTTGGTAAGAAGTTAAATACTTTAGCTTAAACGATGTTAGACTAGGTATAGATGTCATTCATCTGAAAAATTCCTGTTCTCCATAACTAGTGTTGCTGGGTTGGCCTTATGTCCACTTTTTCAAAGGACAGTGTCAAACAAGGGAGTAGATCTATTCCTGTGTCAAATTCAGCAGTTCAAAGATGTGCCCTCAAAGTGACTTTGAAGAGATGAAATTCATTTCAATACCAAGAAAACTCATGATATTTCGACTATAGTATGGAAGCCAATGGCATGCAAATGAGGAGCCACAAGATTTCTGGTTTTGCCTTCATCTTACATGTATTATTTCGTATTCATGCGTGCACTTTAAATTACATACTCATTTTTCCTCTAAAGTTTCCCTTAGACTTCAAGCAACCTGAATTTAATTCAAAGATTCTATAAAAATATAGGCAGTTCCAGAGGTAAAAGCCAATAGTTAACTTGCCTTTGGGTAGGGTAGCTAGGTAGCACGGTGGATAAAGCACCAGGCCTGGAGTCAGGAAGAGTCATCTTTGTGAGTTCAAATCTAGCCTCAGACACTAACTGTGTTACCCTGGGCAAGTCACTTAATCCTATTTGCCTCAATTCTTCATCTAGAAAATGAGCTGGAAAAGGATGTAGCAAACCACTCCATTATCTTTGCCAAGAAAACCCCAAATGGGGTCATGAAAAGTCAGACATGACTGAACAATTACAAGATATTGTCATCTTTCAGGATATCCAGTTTTAAATGAACAATACTCTACCTACCTCACCAAAAATTATTATAGGCTCCAGGCACAAGACTTCATGCAAAGCTGGATTACCTTCTCCTTCATCTGAACTTCCCTGCCCTTTGTCCTTAGAATGCCTGCTACAAATGTCCATGACCTAGCAGGAGTTTGTCAACTTTCCCTTTAGAATCGTTTGGTCAGGGACGAAAGTTGAGACCCCTTGCTGATAACTCCATTGTTAAGTGAAATAGCTCTCCACAATTTAAGTCAGGGTCATCCAAAATGCAGCCAACATACAAGCATAGAAATTTACATAAATGCTTTAGTAAATGAAGCAGACGTACTGCAGACCTCTCACTAAAATGGCGAATCAAAATATATTGTATATTGTTCCAATAAAAACCTAAGGTTGGATGGCCTTGATAAAGTTATGGGTCTAGAAATGACTGCTTGGGTATCGGGTTCCTCACACAGATGCCATCTTTGCTGGTAATCAAGGGGTTTTAAATCCAACCCTTTTGAAGTCGTCTTAACTCTTCCTCCCTACCACTATAAAAGAATGTGTTAGAATCACTGTAATTGGAGAGGTGGACGAGCCTTCTGTTATTAAATACATTCATGCAAGGGGAAGTCACAAAATACCAGCAAACAAAAAAAAGGCGGCTGATAACCTTTATATACCAGCTTCTCAACTACCAAACTGATTTGGTGTGAGGTGGTGGTCTTTGTATAACCCATAGGGTTGACTGCAAAACTCTCTAGGTTTTTACTCCTCATACTCTTCTAATCAGTCATTTAACAAGCATTTATAAGTGCCTACTACATGCCAGGCGCACTATGCTGGGGATACAAAACCAAAAGAAAATGATCTACAATTAATTAGAGAGAAATAGGGACAGAGAGAATAAGTTATATATGTGTATACACATATATAATATGTATGTGTGTACATATATAAACATGTAGATTATATGTATATATACAGTAGTGGGTTGGTTCTATATGGGGTGGGGGGGAACAGTGGAAGGTGTTTACAATGTTTAACCTGAAGAAAAGATGTGGGGGGAGTGAGTAAGGGAGATACAATGATGACTATAGTCAAGTATTTGAAAAGCTGTCATGTGAAAGAAGGATTACGCTTGTTTAACTTGGTCCCAGAAAAAAGAATGGGGAGAGAGTTTAAAAAAGAGAATGATTTCAGCTCTCTACATAAACATTTAGAGCTTCCCATGCCTCCCATAGCTTAGTAGAGAGCTGGCAAATAGGAGGTGCAGAATAAGGCATACTTTTTCATGCATGGCTGATGTGTTCATTTGTTTTCTATGTTTTTTGGTAACAAGAGAGGAACTTATTCGGAGTGGAGGGGCAGGGGTCAATGGGAACTGACAGTGATGTACAACAAAGGAAAAAAAATGAAAACATTTAAAAACCATTAAAGCCGATTAAAAGTGGAATGTGCTAGCTCAGGAAATGATGAATTACCCAGCACTGGGGCTCTTCAAGCAGAAGGTGGCTGACCATTAGTTGGGGATGTCATAGAAGAGGTTCCTTACCAGGCAGAGGGTGTGCTAGATGGCCACTAAGATTCTATGACTAGCCAGGCACTTGACTAAAGGTTTATTTTTGTTGTTGTTGAATGTATAGAAAATAGATAATAATTACAATATAGAACTATATATTCAATATGTAATTAATATATAATATATTACATGTGATAATTATAAAAATAGATAATAATTAGATGGAACAGATTTGCTAGCATTTCCATGATGATCAGTAATGTGAGTGGAACCCACACATTTGTACACCACCATCTCAGTTTCCAACGTGCTGAAAGAAGAAGCAACATTTAAGAAGGTAAAGCTGGAAAAAGTGTTTGGATCTCTCAAAATGCACACAAAACAAGCCCAAGATGGTGATAATGCAATTCTAAAGGGGTGTATTTTCAAGGTTTCTCAACGATGATGAGATTATTCTCCAAGGGTGACAGAGAGGATGTAGGCAACTATTAACCCACATGCCAATTTCTTCACTTCTGTTCAATCTTTTAAATAATATCTTGTGTGTGTGTGTGTGTGTGTGTGTGTGTGTGTGTAGATTATCCTTGACGAAAACATGAGAAGACAATAGGCAGGCTTTAACAATTTTCTGCAGCAGAAGATGTATTCAAAGTCACACATAATTCGCAGAATCACTGACTTTTAGAGGTGGAAGGGAACTCAGTGATTATCTACTTCAACCCAATACATGAAAGTGTCCCTACTATAACATAGCTGACAAGTGGTTCTCCAGGCTCTTCTTGAAGGCCTCCAAAGAGAAGGAATCCACCACATCTTGAGTCAAGCCATTCTACTTTTGTACAGCTTCAATTCTTGGGAACTTTTGTTGATGTCAAGCCTAAATCTGCCTCTTTTCAGCTTAATCTAGTGTATATAGAGTCTAGGATTCAGGAGTGGGGTACTTGCAGCCTCGAGGCCACATGTGGCCTTCCAGATCCTTACATTGTACCTTTGGATTTTGGATTCAGTCAAAAGGCTGCATTTAAAGATCTAAAAGGCCACATGCGGTCTCAAGGCCACAGGTTCCCCGCCCCTGGGAGGTGAAAGTGAGTTCAAGTTTAGAGAGTACAACATAACAAAGGAGTATCTCAGAATAACCAGTTGCTGTAAGTCCTTTTCTTCTATTCTTGGGGTACTGAAGAAGTTCCCCTTAGGCATGATGTCACTTCTTTCACTGGGTTCTTTGTAGAGCTATGAATCTGTATCTAGTCTGTGCTTGGCTTCCAATGAAGCACCACTATCAGCTGCTATTATGCTGAGGTATGTTGCTAGAACACCACTTGTAAGTCCAAAATGTCCAAGACCCTCTTGAGTTCTCAAAGTACTTTTCCAGATAGGAGAGCCAAAAGAGTAGGACCCCAAGGTCAAAGCCAAAGTATTCTCTTCCCTGACCCCAATGAGCTCCTCAAAGAATGTGGCTGGAAGTCTCTCTTTTCCTTCTCCACTTTGGTCATATTCTAGGGGTGTCTATAAAATATCTAGCTAATCAAGGTGGTTGAGAACCAAAGCTGTTGGAGAGACACCCCTAGAATATGACCAAGTAAGTTTCTTCAGCTAATCCAAACACTCATACAGTGTCACTCAATGGCAGGGGTGGGAAACCTGTGACCTCGAGGCCACATGTGCCCCTCTAGGACCTCAAGTGTGGCCCTTTGACTGAATCCAAACTCCACAGAACAAACCCCCTTAATAAAAGGATTTGTTCTGTAAAACTTGGACTCAGTCAAAAGGCCGCACCCAAGGACCTAAAAGGACACATGTGGCCTCGAGGCCACAGGTTCCCCATCCCTGCTCTATGGCAATTCAATTACATCTAAATTCATCAAGACCCTTCACTCTTAGTTGAAATGCCTTTAATTTATTTGATTCAGTTGAGATGTGTTCCTACCTGATAAAGGAACCGGAAAGTAGTATTTTATCACTTACTTTAGATGGGAGTGGTGGTTATTAATACAATATTCATCTGGGAATTCTATATGACTGAGAATCTCAAAACTCCACAATTTGAGAAAAATAAAAATTGCAGGTGACCCAAAGAATAATGGGAAGATGTAATGTGGCTTATATAGGTTGTGGCATATTCCCAACAGAAACAGGCACGCGTGTGCACACACACACAGCATAAAGATATCACAACGACCAGAAAACATGGTGAGCTTGTTGTGAAATCGAAGGATAACAGATGGTCTCCCAGGGTATTGCTCTTATCTCCACCAAACAATTTTAAAAAACCTGAAGGAAGTTCTCTAGTATACTGAAGAATTTATAAATATAAAAGAAGAAAAATCTCACCAGCTGAGTGTGATTGCCACATGAACGAGTTACGATCATTACCAGTGGAAGGAGTGACCACCTCGGTGAGAACATAGGTTTTCTTCAATTTGATGTGCATTTGTTAAGCACGTACTATGTCCTAAGCACTGTGCTAGACGCTGTGAATTCAAAAACATGTTAGTTAGCTCCTTAAGGGAAAGGTGCTGTCTTCCTGATATTAGCACAGTTCCTGACCATTATAAGCATTTGATAAATGTCATTTCATTTCACTAAGCCTGGAAATGTAGTTTGGAGTCAGGTTGCAAAGGGCATCCACACCCACCCATAAATGTATACATGAGAACGTTTCTATTTCTAATGTTAGCTTTTCTGTGAAGAAACTTCAGACAATTGTATCATTGAAGCCATGTCATAAAGGAATTTCTTATATTGCTTCATCTTACTAAAATGAAGGACAAAAGACAGCCCTTAAAAAGAAACTCATTAAATTCCTATATGGTCATAGCTATCTGTAGTCTATTTGTTTTTGGAGTTGAAGGAGAGGAATTATACAATTTACCCTAAACCTGAATGAAAATCTCCCATGCAGCATACATGTACAATAATATATAATACAAAATATATGTAATAATAATAGCTAATATTAACATAGCACTTTATATTATCCCATTTTATCTGCACAATAACCCTGGGAGGTAGATACTGTCACTATCCCCATTTTACAGATAAGAAAACTGAGGAAGACAGGTTAAGTAACTTGCTTGGGGTTACATAATAAGTGTCTGGGATTGGATTTATACTCGGGCCTTCTTGATTCCAGGTCCAGCACTCTATCCACAGTACCACCCAACTGCTAACTATGACTTGGGAATTGGGAATAAATTTGGGTCTCAGGAGACAACTGGCTTGCTTATGGTAAAATTTAAAAGTAGTCAAAAATATGGTCAGCCAAAGACTCCATCATCTCAGCACTATTGTGTGTGAGATCTCTAGTAGAAATCGTGGTGAATTCAAGCTGTTGTACTTTTGAGAAGCATAATACAAGATTTTTTTCCCCTTCCAAATCATTCCATGATAGTTGAAAGTTGCCAGGTTCTAGAAACTGACATCATCCATCTCAAACCATAGAGTAGAAGCACATTTCTATTTCATCCAGAGAATTTCATTTCATCCAGCCCCTTCATTTCACAAGTGAAGAATTAAAGCCCAAAGAGACTGTGGTTTGCTCAAGTTCACAAAGATTATTAGTAGGAGACCTAGAACCAGAACCCATGTCTTCAAATCCCCTAGGCTTTTTTTATGATACTGTATCAGCAAGGCAATAAACACAACATCGACAATAATTGTGAATATGGCTATGTAGTTCTGTATTGCAAAATATGAGAGACTCTCCAAATAGAATGTTGAAGAAGTAAAACATTTATTCAGACACCAGATAACTAGATCCCATAACCAAGCAATCAATTCCCACAACCAGTAGGCCCACTTTATCATAACAGCAAGGAACTTAAAACACAATTTCACAGCATGGAGCCTCACCATCCCAAAACCATCTGCCCCCCGGCTGCGGCCTTCCCACAATCACACTCATACAGCACAGCACAGCACCGTACATCTGCTCTTTCCCTCACCTCTATCATAACTGCTCTCTCATCATTTCCTGTGACATAAGCAGGTCACATGGCCCATTAATGAGTGAGAGAGATCTTCAAACCTAAATTGCTATTACAGATACCTAGTCTGAGATGGAAGAAATAAGAATTAAGAGGGCTTTAAGCTCTGCTTTGAAATGCCTGTCAGGATGCACATCCATTTGGTGGCTGGGTCTCCTTAATTCTTACTATCCCATAAGGAGAGTTCGGCTATAACAACAACCATGGCCAGGAGATCTTATCTTTCTTAGCATGCCTCTCATTTCTAACTTTTTAAAATGGCAGTACATCTAAGATCTTGTGAGCTATCTTCACTAGGCAATTAATCAAGCACATACTATATGCCAGGCACTATGCCAGACTCCGGAAATAAGATACAAAGAATCCGTGCCCTCAAGGAACTTACATTCTAAAGAGAGTGGGGGGAGGGGACAATTACATAAATATATTTGAAGGAATGACCATAATGCACAGTATTTAATATATAGGCCTTCTAGAAATGAAAAGTTATTGCTATATATTCTGAATCCTCTCCTATATTCTGCTGTGCACATATGACATTTTCTTATTTTATATTCAAGTTTAATATTTAAGTTTATAATGTTTTTCTTTTCTTATTACATATTTAAGTTTTAGTATTGGTCTAAAATTTTAAAAAAAGAAAAAAAAAGATGGTGTGTGAACTGAATCTTAAAAGAAGACAGGGGCTCTATGAGGCAGAGATGATGAGAGAGTTCATTCTAGCAATCCTGAAGTGGGGATGAAGGCCCAGGGATAGGAGATGGGGTACTGTGCAAGAAGAACAGTGACATCTTCACAGAATATGGGAGGAGGTGTAATTTACAATGAGGCTAGAAACATAGATTGGGGCTAGGTTGTGAAGAGCTTTATAAGCTCAACAGTGGAGTTTATCCTAGAGGCATTTGGGAGCACTGGAGCTGAATGAGTTAGAAAGTAGCATGGTCAGAGCCGTGCTTAAGGAAAATTACTTCGGCAGCCCTGTGGTATAGAGACAACTGGAGAGACACTTGAGGCAGAGAGATCAGTTAGCATCTCTAGATTGCCTTACTGCAGTGAGGCCAAATTGAAGTTGGATAACATCAATTCATAGTCTACCCCAATCAGCAAGTGTTTGACTTCTTCTGGGTCTGCTCAGATGCTATTCGGATTAATCATTCATAGGGCCTTATTCACTAAAGATTTGGAGTGTCCTACACAGTGCCTCACCACTGCTATCAGTTTTTAATGGAATAGAAAGAGCATTAAACAGGGGTCTAGAGAGCTGTGTTCTTGTTCTAGCTCTGTCAAAAACTCGTGTGTCACTCAACCACATGGATCCTCAGTTTCCTCATCTTTGAAATGAGGACAACAACATCTATGTTATAAGATCACTGTGAAGCATAAATGTGATCAAGTGAATGAGCAGCATGGTGTAGTGGGTAGGATGCCATGCCAGGCTGGCAATCAGGAAGACCTAGATTCAGTCAGTCAAAAGACATTTATTAAGCACCTACAATGTACTAGGCACTTTCCCTAGCTCTAATAATACAAAGAAAGGCTAAAGACAGTCCCTGCCCTTAAGGAGTTTATAGTCTAACAGGTGAGACAACATGCAAACTAACATGTACAAACAAGTTATATACAGAATAAATAGGAAACAAGGAAGGCAATAGAGCTAAGAGGGGTAGGAAAGGCTTCTGTGGAGGGTGAGATTTTTATCATGAACTTGAAGGAAACCCAGAGAAATGAAAAAGAAAAGCATTCCAGGCATGGGGGACAGCCAGAGGAAATCCCTGGAGCCAAGAGATAAAGTATCCTGTTCATGTAATATATTCAAATACTGCCTCAGACACTCAGTTTGTGTGACCTTGGAAAGTCACTTAGCCCCCCCCACGCCATGGTCTCAGTTTCCTCATCTGTAAAATGAGGAATATACTATTATGTGTAATAATAGCACCTGCCTCCCTAGGCAGTTATGCAGATCCAATGAGATAATAAATATAAAGTACTTTGCAAACCTTAAAGTGTTACATAGATGTCAGCTATTATTTTTTATTATAATTATTAGCTTTCAAGATTAAGAGCTCTATGAAAATCCACATTTTCGATGATAACTAATGTTATTCTAACTGCTTTGGCAGATTCGAATTAGTGACCCCAAGGTCTTATGCCTTTAGAAGATTACAGGTTGGACTAGGTTACCAATGATGGCACTTCTAGTTCTGGGGCAGGCATCAGCAGACCTGGCAGCCAAATCCAGCTCAAACCAAACTGTACAAAAATAGACAGTTGGACAGCTTTGGCTGATCCTTCTTCTACGGTTCCATGATTACAGGAATTTTTAGTGGTATTGGTGGAGGACCCATCTGTTTACATGTTTTAGGAAACTTCATTTATTGCTTTACTGTATAGAAGGAATTCTGAAGGAAATGCACATTAAATAGAAGATCATTGTCATTAAAATAATATTACATATACATTTGGTCTTCAGAGGTGCCATACAAGATTATATAGTAGGTTATATTCTAAAACTGATCACAATTGTCATCAGCAAATTTCAGGAGACCCACATGGTGTGGTGGAAAGAGAACTATACCTGGCTGGCCCAGCTCTGCCACACTCAAGACAGCTGGGAGAATTTAGACAAATCATTTAAAGTCTTTGAGTTGCAGATTCATCATCTGTAAGACAAGAGTCATACTTGTCTATCCCTCTCATGGCTGGGTTGTGAGGAATGCCTTATAAGATTTCTGGGAAGATGGCTGGATGAGAGATTGGGGATAAGTCAAACACCCCATCCTTTCCCACTCTACCTACCCCATCCCCTTTACTGCAAAGAAGCTAAGAGTGTGCTAAATAAACTAAAAACAGTAACAATTAAAAGAGGGGAGGAAAGAAATCCTTAAGAGGAAATACACCAACTAATCAGCAGAGAGAATTAGGAAATGAGTATGAACTGAAGAAATACTCAGGAAGAGGGGAGTGGTGAGAGGGGATGGGGAAGAGAACATCAGAAGAAAGCTCCAGGACAAAACAATAGATCTGCAACATCTACACTTGGGACTCCAGAAGAAAAAGAAAAGAATGGCTGAAAGAACCCCCAGAGTGATTGGGAGGTATAATAAATACATGAAATTAGAGTTTTTAATGAAAAATCCACCAGGAGAAAGCCAGCCACAAAAGTAATCATAAAAGACAAATTAAATAATCTTGCTTATAAAAAGTTAAAATCTTTTCCACCAATAAAAGTAATGTAGATAAAATCAGCAGAAAAGATATGAACTGGAAAAACGTCTTTACATTAAAAATTCTGATAAAAGTTTGTCATGTAAAAATTATAGTGAATTGACACTTTTAAAAAATAGACATATGGTCAAATAATGTGAACAGCTTTCAAAAATGAAATAAAAACTATCAGTGACCACTTAAAATGTTTTAAATCACTAGTAATCAGAAAATCTAAATTAAAATAACTCTGAGATCTCCACTCATATCCATCAAACTAGGAAAGATATGTGTGTATATCATATAATTTTAGAATTGGAAGGAATTTTGCTATCCATTCAGTCTATTTAATTCCTCAGAGAAATTACCACCAATTAATAGATCTAATAAGTAGCCAACTAACCTCTGCTTGGAAACTTCCAATGAGAAAAATCCCACTACCTCTCTAGGCAGCCCACTCCACTTTGTCAGCTCTAATTGTCAGAAAGTTTTTCCTGACACTGTGCCTAAATTTGTGTTTTTACAACTTCCATCCCATTGCTCCAAGTTCTGCCCTCTGAGACCAAACAGAATTCACCAATCATTCATGCACATAACAGCCGTTCCAATACTTCAACGTAGCTCTCATTTTCTCCATACATCTTCTCCTCCTTGGGCTAAACATTCCCAGTTCCTTTAACCAATGATCGTATGAGGTGGACTTAAGGCCCTTTAATATCCTGGTTGCCTTCCTGAAGACATTTTCTAAAGATGAGAAAAACTCATTGCTGGAGTTGCTGGATGAAGACAGGTATGCTGCTTCCCTGCTAGAGGAACCATGAATGCAGCTGGAAAACAATCCAGAACCAAGAGAGAAAAGTTAACAAATTGTTCCTACCCTTTAGTCCAGAGATACCACTACTAGGAGTATTGACGGTAAGTTATTGACAGCAAGAAAAGGTCTTTATGTCACAAAAATGTTCATAGCATAATATGTGATAAAAAGCTAAAAACAACATTTGTGCCTAAAGATTGGACAAATGGCTCAACAACTATAGTGGATGAATGTCATTTATCATGGTGTAATGTAATATTAGCATAGTATATTAATATAATATATTAATATAATATATTGTGCCACAAGAAATTATTAGTATGAAAAATTCAGAGAAATATTCTAGATTATGAGATCACAGCTCTCAAGCCAGAAGGGACCATAGAGAGCAGCTAATCCAACTTACTCATTGCAACTGAGGCACAGGGTGGTCTTGCCCAAGTCCAGTAAGTAGTGGAAGAGGCAGCATGAAGCAAAGCAGGAGAAGGCAGAGCCAAAAGACCAACATTTGCAGTAATTACACCAATACAAGTCAAGTCAACATGGAAAGGAAGCAATGCTCTAGTCGAATATAAGGTCAGTATAAGTACCACACTGAAAGATAAGGATTGTTTGCTAAGAATCAATGAACTAACTGCTGGGGAAGGAATGAGGCGGGGTTATTGGGTATGCTTTTAAAAATACTGTTTTCTAAAGTATAAAGCATAATACAGGTGGCTAGGTGGCATAATGGATAGAGCTCTGGGCCCAGGGTCAGGAGGACCTGAGTTCAAATCTAGCTTCAGACACTTATTAGCTGTGGGACCCTGAGCAAGTCACTTAACATCGTTTGCCTCAGTTTCCTCATCTGTAAAATGAGCTAGAGAAGGAAATGGCAAACTACTCCAGTATCTTTGCCAAGAAAACGCCAAAACGGGGTCCCAGACAGTCAGACACAGCTGAAAGGACTGAACAAGAAACACAATATAAATGTAAGCTACTATTATTATGTGGGTGTATCAAAGATCTCCAACATGGAACAAAAGCGAATCTCTATGAGCTAATTTTCCTTCTTTATGTGGTGAATGAGCGTGTCATGAGTAGGAGTATGAATAGATCTGTCTTAACCCTGCTGTACGAAGATGAACACTCATCCTCACTACTCACAAGCAATCAAGCAATTCTGTCACTGTCTATCACCTCTTAGAGGTTTCATTAATTAGCTTAGGGAGATTGGTGGGGAATCCAGACTGAAAAAGGAATCTTTTCAAGGTATTGTAGGTGTTGTTCTAAAGCCAGCACCCTCTTAGTTGAGGTCCAGTCTTGGGACAAGATGAAGCATTTGTGAGTCACTGAACATTTAACAAAAGAGGTTTGCTTTGCCCTAACGTAGCAAGGACATACAGTAAGGGTACAAAGGCTCTTAGCTTCTTCACTGGATGCAACCTCTCTTGTCTCCATTTGAAAACACGTCTGATCGGTCAGTCATGAAGGAATGGTGACTCAGTGGTCTCAGGTGCCTGTCAAGTCTGAGAGGCCCTGACTACAGTGAATGAGGTCATTTTTGCCCCCAGACAAGGAAGCTGCATCAGGGAAGCTGAAGTCAAGCAGGAGGAAGCTGTGCCAGATTCAGGGAAGCTGCATCAGGAAGCTTCTGGCTATATCACACAGAGTATCCTCAGATTCTTTTGGAATCTACAAAGAAAAGCCCCATGAACTTCTTCAAAAGCGAGCAATTTAAACTGGGACGAGACTATGAGCTGGAAGAGACCTCAGAGGTCATCTTTTCCCACCCCCTCATCATTTTCAGATGAAGAAAGTGAAACCTATAGAGATTAAGTGACTTCTCCAAGGTAACACAGTTACCAAATGCTGGGGACAAGATTTGAACCCAAATCTCCCGACTTCAAATCTGCTGCTATTTCTGCTACCTTATTCTAATCAGATCCTTTCAATCAGCAGGTCCTCAGGTTCTGTTGGCATGGGCTGAGGAGTTCTGAGTGTTGAATTCTTTCACTGTGGAGCTCTGACAATACACTGAGCCAGGGGGGCACAAGGTACCATTCACAGTGATTGTCTGCCAATTATTACAAGTAAATGTAATATTAGTTTGTTGTAGGTCTTTTGTTTTTCTCAGTTCATTATAGTTCAATAGTTATAGAAGATCTGTCGGTTTGTTTGTGTTAAAAATGATTTTGGCTTTTGGTTTTTTGGTGAGAGGAGGATGTTTTTAAAAGAAAACTGTTGTTTGGCTCGTAGTTTAATTTTTGTAAAAATTTTTTTGCAAAAAAAAATTTTGTAAAAATTTTTGTAAAAATTTTGTAAAAATACAATTTGGATTCTGTTTGGAGTTCATCAAATCATTATATATTATGATGTATAGTATGATGCATAGATAATAATAGTATATTAATATATTATTAATAGCATATTAATAATATATTATTAAAATTTATTCTGGTTTGGGGGAGATGACAATTTACTTTAGTTCAAGGCTCTTCCCTTTATGCCACAATCAAACAAGACCCCAAAGTCCAGAATATGTTTTGCTTGTTATTTTTATGGACCTTTTCCAATTTCACACAGAACTTTGAGCCTTTTGTGTAGCCAAGGACAGCCCTGGCATAGAGAGACCATAAGGCCCTAACAGTAATAACGTCTCTCAATTTACACAATATAACAAATTGATCCCTTCAGTTACTTTTTGGCTAACTAAACTGAATTTGGCTTTATATCTGTTCCAATGAACACTTCTTGTACCCATTATTGTTTTTTTCTTCTCCCCTGGATGTAGATATGATATGAATCGATTGTAAGACATTACCCTGTGGAGAAGAAAAAGGATGATTTACTTAAAACAGAAAAAAAAGAATAAAATTAGAAAAATCCATTAACAGCAAATACTCTTAATATCATCCAAGAAGGGCCCCTTCTCGACTGTTCAGCTTTTAAATTCAGTCTGTTTTTACTTGGCAGGAGAGTGACCCAGCCCTTTTAGATAAGGATTCAGCTACAGACCACAATAGGTAAAGGAATGGCTGAGTATTTCATGGGAGCTGGTAGGAAACCTCTTGGGGCGAAGCCCCTGCGGTCTCCTGGAACTGGAAATTGGGAAATGGTGAAGCTTACTGGTATGGTAGTAGACTACAACTGTAGCTGAAGGGGAATGCTCCCTGCTGCCCCTTCCACCAGGGATCCATAGTGTGAACATGCCAACATGATCCATTTATAGCTGAGGGAAAAACATCTGGTGGGGAAACATAGCCCTGGATCCCACAACCTTAATACTGCTGACACTGCTGCCTCCTGACTAGTCCTAGAATGGGCTGTGTGCAGCAGCCATAACTGTCTTGCCATCTCACAATCTAGTTTCCTGTTTCCCAGATCACCATTTCAAAAACAGTGGGTGGAGGCAGACAGTGGCCACCATTCAGACACCACTACTGTGCAGGAAATGTCTGTCCCCCTACAAAGGGCACATGTCTGTTCCCCTAATTAGATTAAAATTTACAGAGCACTTTCCCCACAATAATCTTGTGGGATATCTAGTTCCAAGAGTTATTTTACAGATGAGAAAACTGGGAGTCCCAGAGGTAAAGTGTCTCTCCCAAAGTAATCTGTCCCAAGCTGGATTAGAGAACCAAACTTAGTTCTTTTTACTCCAGAAAAGTGTATTGTCCACTAGCCTAACATTCCCTTAAAAATGGTTTGGACAAGTAAGACAAACCACTGCAAGAAAAGAAGCATCTCTCTTCTGCCAACCTGCTGACACCCACTGAACACCCGATGCCCTCCTGAAGAGATTAAGAAATACCTGGTCAGGCCTGAGATATTCCTCACCCCATTGTGAACTGTGGAATAGCAGAAGTACAAAGACACTGGACAATAGGACTCAAGAAAGCTGGGTTCTTGTCCTGGCTCTATGACTAACTAGCAAAATGACTCTGGTTTGGTTTTTAATCTAAAAAATAGCTTTATTCATTGCGTTTCAATTCATGCAGTATTGAGTCCATGCAGTAGAAAAGACCAACACAATTATTCATTCATTTGTTGAGGAGAAAAAATGGGACTTAGGGTAGAGGGAAGAGGAAGAAGAAAAGCTCCTGCTGCCCTGGGACAGGGGAGATCCAAAAGAAGCTGGACACTGTGCCTGGGAGGCAAGCCCATGTCACAGTAATGAAGACTGTGTCTGTATCTCTGAACAATGGCAGGAGAGAAGTGACCACCCAGTGACCTATGAGAGTGACTTGGCTGGAGGTGGCAAATAAGAATGAAGGCAGCTGTTCTGGGAGCCTGTTGGTTATTCATGTTCTCCTAGAGAGCTGCTCTTGGGAGGAAATGGGGTGGAGGGCAGAAATTTTATTTCTGTAGTCACAACTCTCAAAAAATGTTACAATAATGTTATACATGAACATTTCTCATTTCAATAGCCTTGGATATACAGCTCAATTTACTAAAATATCAATTCCTTTTAAAAAAGTCAAAAAGGAAATGTTTTAAATCCTGTACCTTTCAGCTGGTGATTTTCTAACCTGTAATGTGGGCATAGTGCACCAGCGTCCTTACCTCTGGGAGGTTCTGTGGATGGTGGGTTGATGAGGCCAGGCCACCATGGCAGAAATTAATTCTCTGGGCAGCCCTGTTCACAGGTTGTGCTGGTTGCAGCCATGGCTAGACTCAATAGCTGGTCATCTGAGACCTGATTAGCAGGCTGGCCAAGCCAGGGCTGGTCAGATCCTGGTTTGCTGGCATGGTGATTTGTTGACTCTTGCAGAGTTGCTATTCATCTGTGAACTGGCTAAACTGCTGTGATCCTTGCTAGGCATCTGTTTATGTGATTTGCTAGGCGCTAGATAGGAGGGTTGAAATCTGTCCCTGATTAAACTTGGTGCCAGATACGGGCTATGCTAAGTGGATATACTGTAGTTGGCCGTGTTGAACTGCAAAGGAATTTGCCAGATGTAGGTATGGGTTCTAGGCTTCCCTGACTTACTCTTGGTCCCTGTGCTGACAGGCTTCAGTGGGACATAGCCTGTCTTTTGGTATAGACCTGGGTGAGTGAAGTTTGTTTGCAATAGTTTCTCCTTGGAATTGTTGATCTTTCCATGATTCAATTTTTTCTTTTTTTCTTTTTTTAAAATTCATTTAATTTATTTGATATATTTAGTTTTCAGCATTGATTTTCACAAGAGTTTGAATTACAAATTTTCTCCCCCTTTCTACCCTCCCCCCCACTCCAAGATGGCATATATTCTGATTGCCCTGTTCCCCAGTCAGCCCTCCCTTCTTTCACCCCACTCCCCTTCCATCCCCTTTTCCCTTTCTTTCTCATAGGGCAAGATAAATTTCTACACTCCATTGCCTGTGTATCTTATGTCCTAGTTGGCTGCAAAAACTTTTTTTTTTGTTTTTGAACAACTGTTATTAAAACTTTGAGTTCCAAGTTCTCTCCCCTCTTCCCTCCCTACCCACCCTCCGTAAGAAGGCAAGCAATTCAACATAGGCCACATGCGTATCATTATGTGTAACCCTTCCACAATACTCATGTTGTAAAAGACTAACTATATTTTGCTCCTTCCTAACCTATCCCCCTTTATTGAATTTTCTCCCTTGAACCTGTCCCTTTTTGAAAGTGTTTGTTTTTGATTACCTCCTCCCCCTATCTGCCCTCCCTGCTATCATCCCCCCTTTTTTTTTAATCTTCCTCCTCCTTCTTTCCTGTGGGGTAAGATACCCAGTTGAGTGTGTATGGTATTCCCTCCTCAGGTCAAATCCAACAAGAGCAAGATTCACTCATTCCCCCTCACTTGCCTCCTCTTCCCTTCCTACAGAACTGCTTTTT
>CM053623.1:163271228-163292077 GCA_028646595.1 Phalanger gymnotis | reverse complement strand
AAGGCTATAAAAATCTGGTCACTGTCTTAATTAAACGGAGCTGCTTATCACCTTGGCTTCCGGCCTCATTCATTGCCCACGAGATCAGAAGTATGGGGTAAGCGAGTTCCCCAACAATTATCATACATATGTACACCTGCAATGGGTTTTTCTGTATACATCATGGGTAATTGCATGGGCTGTTCCACTACAGCTGAGACCCCTCCTCTATTACCTAATCCCTTAACAAATCCCTCCTGCCTTTTTAATATTCATAATTTCTGTTCTGTAATTTCATCTTTACCCTATAAGAATCCATCTTGCTTTCTCCGAAGTTGTTGGTTCCTCTTGGAACTTAGTCAGCTTCATGAGAGGTGTCAATCTCAATAAATGTCTATACTTGGATTAGAGGTGGTCTGACTGAATTCTTGGAGACAGTTCTACCACAAAACATCATGAAACCACAAAATAAATCACGGATTAGTCTAATTAAAAAGAGAGGTGGAAACCACATTGTCAGTATCAGAAATGAAAAAAGACATAGCAAATGAATAATAAAAGAAATTATTAGAAACTATTTTGCCCAATTGTAAGCCAACAATATAAATGAAATGGATGAATATATGCAAAAATCTAAGGTACTCAGATTAACAGAAGAAATAGAGAATTTTAATAACCCAGTCTCTGGAAAAGAAATTGAACAAGTTGAAGATAAAATTGTCAAGAAAAAAACATATCAGATTAGATATGAATTGCATCAAACATTCAAAGAATAGTTGATTATAATATTACACCTCAAATATTGCTAGCAAAGAGCCCCAAAAATAAATTTTAAAGATCTCAACGATGAAGAAGAAAATTGAAAGAACTTGGCACAAGCGCTTGTTGCAGAAAGAATAACTGAAGGTCGACTTATTGGCCTGTTGCTTCTGGTGTCCAACTACGGCCTCTCTGTTTTCCCACCGCTACTACTGTAAGAGGGATAGTTAGACCCTCCTGGGGTAAGGGAAGGGGCATTTCAAGTACCATTATCCATAGTTTACCCTTCAGTAGGGCCAAAGCACCCGGCCCCTGCACGAACTGAGATTCCATTACCTCTACGGCTCCCTCACTTGCTTTTGCCCTCCCATCCCCCTCTTCTCAACAGAGTCCTTGCATCCTTCTTTTATGGCATCTTGTTGTTAACCCAAGAGTAATAGGTGGTTAGGTGGTAGAATGGATAGAGCACCAGCCCTAGAATCAGGAAGACTCATCTTCCTGAGTTCGGATCCAGTCTCAGACACTTACTAGCTGTGTGACCCTGGGCAAGTTACTTAACCCTGTTTGCCTCAGTTTCCTCATCTGTAAAATGAGCTGGAGGAGAAAATGGCAAACCACTCCAATATCTTTGCCAAGAAAAACCCAAATGGGGTCACGAAGAGTGGGACACAACTGCTGAACAACAACAAATTAATTTCCCTCACAGTTGCCCTTTTTTGAGGCCAGAGGGGCAGGGTCGCACAGTAAATTAAAAAGCCAGACTCGGAGTCAAGAAAAATTGAATCCAAATCCTTCCATACTATGTATGTGACCATCAGCAGGTCATCTATTTGGACCTCAGTTTCCTTACCTGTAAAATGAGATGATAACATTTGTACTTCTTACTTCTCAATGTTATTGTGAGAACCACAACATTACCATCACTTCATGCCTGTACTATCTCAATAATTTTTTGGACGGCCTTTTTGCATCAGGTTTCTTCCTACTCCAGTCTATCCTCAGCTCAGCTGTCAAATTAATCTTCCTAAAACACAAACAGAACTATGAGAGAAATTCCAGGGTTGCAATCAGCTTCAGAAAAGACAGATAGTGAGACATAGAACCTTAGAGTTATACCATCACAGCCTTCATCCACCAAGGGGGACCACATTACCCCACTGTTCAATAAATTCCAGTGCTTTCTATTACCCAGGATGAAATATAAAATCCTCTGGCATTTCAGGCCCTCCAAATTGATCCTTTCCCCCTTTTCCGGTCTTCTTACACCTTACTCTACATACCTGTTGATCTGGTGACACTGGCTGGTTGCAAATACTTTCTTTGGGTGATCCCAAACCTGGAATTCTCAATCTCCTCGTCTACACCTTCCCTTACTTCTTTCGAGCCCCACCTAAAATCCAACCTTCTGTAAGAAGCCCTCTCTATTGCCTTCTCTTTGTTGCTTATCTCTGATTTATCCTGAAGGTAATTTGTTTTTACAGTTCTTTGCATGTTGTCTCCCCCATTAAACCACGAGCTCTTTGAGAGCAGGGACTGGTTTTTGTCTTTCTTTCTATCCTAAGCGCTTAGAACAGTGCCTGACAAATAATAGGCACTTGATAAATGCTTATTGACTGACTGACTTGTGGGATCGGAGAAAAACAGGTTGCTCATGTAGAGAACACGAGCGGCCAGGGAATACATGTTTTCACTGGTCTCATGGTCACTGAGCTGGTCTCTGCTTCTATTTGCTGAGGTATAGTGGTGTATAAGTCTCTCCCTGGTAGGGAGAACTATGCTTCTTTCATTGTGTGACTGAGAGCTAAAAGCTACCTGTCTAGTCAGACAGCCAACAACAGCTGGCAAGATGACCCAGGCAAAGATTGTCTATTCTTTTGATCAATCCTGACCCTCTGCTGCTTCCTCTTACTCCCTCAATATGACTTTCATCTGAATTACATTCAGAAATCTCTTACAATTCTTATCACAGTTCCCTGGTCTTGAAAAATATTCTCAGGACCCCACTTTCAGCAAGCAACACAGGTGCCCAATGAAGCTGGATTGTTTTTGACTACTTCTCTTAATAAGACTTGTTATTGTCGTTCTAGACAAACCACAAGATTTAGATTAGGCAGTGAAGACCTAAAAGGGCTATGGAATTTGGGTCCACTTTTCCCAGTATCAAACTAGCTGTCTTTGGTTGATTACTGTATTTGGTTACTTGCTGCTTTTCAACACTACCTTCTGGCCCACACAAAGACACTAGTCTTTCCACACATGTTAGTTCACTACCCTCAAAGGGAGTGGAGCGTAAGGGATAAAGTGTTAGGCATGTAGTGAGAAAGACTTGGGATTGAATCACACCTTTGACACTTACTAGTATGTGACCATGGGCAAGTCTCTTAACTAATTGAAACCTTAGTTTCTTTATCCAGAAAGGGGGAATCATAATACAACCTGGGGCAACCATCTTACAGGGTTACTGTGAGAATTAAACGAAAAGTGGTATGGAAAATGCTTCTGAAGCCTTTAAACTCCATGTAATTGTCAGCTACTATTATTCCACACACAATTCTAACTCAGGATTCTATACAGAATACGGATGGTATCTTATTCATGGGCCATTTCCATCAAATGCTTTGTTCTCTTCAGAGTATTAACAGATTCAGCCTATTGGTTGAAATTGTCAGCAATCTGGCCACCAGATAAGAAGGATACTCTGGTGCATCTGGAAATATGTGAAGGGCTATTGTAGGGAAAGAATTAGAAATTAAAATGGATATAAAAGAAGTTGATAGGATGAATTTGCCTGAGGTCATAATTTGTACCCAAGTACTCTTCAATGGATTTAGTTTCTAACTTATTCTTCCTTATTCATCACTGGAGGCAAGATAAATCCAACAAAACTAGTATTGTCCATTGTGATTTAAAAAGAGATTTGCTTTTTTCTAAATATAAATTGGGAAATGGAAATGGACCCAGCTACCAGGAAGAAAAGACCAGCCTTCTTCAGGGTCATTTTACCTGGACAGGGAATCCATAGAACAGTGGAATTCCCATTGGACAATATCTAGGAAATGCTCAAGAGGGTCCCTTTTGTTCAATTTCAGCATTAACTTCTAAAGATGAAGCCTTTTTTCTGTCAATATCTATGTCCTATACATGTAAGAAGGTTTCATTAGATCATCCCATAAAACTCTCTGAATTCCTTGGAAAAGGACCCTTTAACGATTCAGTCGACTATGTGGTGCATGGAGTAGAACATTTGCCTTGGAGTCAAAAGAGCAGAGTTCAAGTTTGACTTCAGATGCTTTACCAGTTGTATGATCCTGGTAATGTCACCTAATTTTCTTCAGCCTTAATATCCTCATTTGTAAAATAAGATAATAGTAACACTTACCTCATTGGGTTATTGTGAGAATCAGGCAAGACAGTATATGTAAAACCCTATGTAAACCTTAAAGTGCTTTCTACATAAAGGCTGTTATTGTTGTTGTAAATGGTGGCTGTTTCATCATTCCAACTCCATGTATCCTTCTGTCACACCACTGTCTTTTAAGCATTCTTATTATTACTTTGCTCAGACTGTTCTAAATTCTCTGAAGCTGCTGTTTATTTCAAATCCATTAAGGTTTCCTCCCAGGAAGAAGAAAATAACACAAAATCCTGTATCAGCCTCTCAAGCCCCAAAGTACATGTTGGGGACTTTGCCACAAGCCCATCCTTTATGCAGTAATCATACACTGGAGCAGTAAGAGGACATTGCCAGTCTTCAAATCTAGTCCTATTAAGAGGCCTAGGCTGTCATCATTCCTATAACTGATTCTCCACTTCCTGTAGTCTTCTTCCCAGGGATATAGTAGAAGAAACTATACTGCTCCTCTCCTGCAGCAATTACACATCTGCAGTATTATTGCTTCTCATGTCAAACAGTTTGAGCAAAAGGGTATCTTACAAGTGGGGCTCTATGGATAGTAAAGATCCTGACAAGAAACCAAATGTGAATAAGCACAGTTTGGGAGAATTATGAGAAGTGGGGATGTGTAGGCCCAGTCAATTTAAATGTTCCAGTCTACGCTGAACTTTTATTTTGAACAGTGAAGGTGCCTAGCACATAGTAGGCATTTAATAAATGCTTATTAATTGGCTAATTAAAGACCTTTATGCTAAAGGATATGTGTAACCATGAAATAAGTCCTGTCTCACAGTTAAAAATGTGTAATGGCATTTTTTCGATGAGACATACTCAATTCTGAAAATATTCAGTTTCTCCTACCTATAAATTTAAAAAGTAGTCTAACTGAAATCATCTATTTCTCCCATCTGCCTGTCTATTTTACTACTTGAGTTCCTTTTAGAATGGTCAAGAGGATGCATATTAAATCTTAATTTTGTCCACAGCAAGGTCTAAATTTAAATAATTCAATTCTGCAAGCATTTATTAAGTATCTAGTGTACACAAGGTAATGTGCTAGTGCTGGGAGTACAGAGACAAAACAAAGACCCACCTTTGTTAATTCTACAACTTGTGTACAGAAAAATAAATACAAATATAGTCCGTGTTTTGAAATAGTTCTAGACTCACAGAGACCCAAGTTCATTATCTTCAGGCTTTTAATTAACAAATCATGCTTGGATTTTTTTCCCCTTGGACAGGGCAACTCTGAGAATTTCTGAAGTTAATGTCAACCCAAATATATGGTGGCTTTCCAAACTAGCTGATCTAAGCTAAGATCTTCAAAGACTGACATTATATCCCTTGTGCCACCTAGTTGTCTGAATTATTAAAGTATTCTTTTCCAAGAAATCCAGTGGGTATTATGGGCATGATCTAACGAACCCTTCTAGCATGTTTGGGATGTAGGTAGTGACTGAAAAGAAAGCCTTCACCTTTGGAAATTAATGCTGAAAGTGAACAAAGGGAACCCTGTTTCATAACAACAAATACACAGTAATTTTGTAGTTATAAGGCAACTTAGAAGTTGTCTACTCCAACTTCCTTATTTTATAGATGAAGAAACTGAAGCCCAGAAAGTTAAAGTCACTTGTCAACTTTCTAGTGGCAAAGCTGGGATTTGAACCCAGATTCTCTGAGTCCAATACAGTGCTCTTTCTACTCTGCTAATATGATTTCCCAATGAAGAGGAAAACAGAAAAACTGAAGAGTCATAAAGACCCCATCCATAAGTTTCAGTGGGGCGGAAGAGAGCCATATGGAGACCATCAGATGAAAATCCTGATGAGGAAGAAATAGCTGTGGGTGATTAGGTACATCCAGGGCTGCCTCAGCCTACAGTCAACCCTTGCCTGGTCAGAAGAGAGTAATCCATTGGTAGTTTGATTGGTATGGCCTTCAATAAGTAATTTAATTTAGGTAGTTTTGTCATTTTTATTATGTTGACTTGTCCTACCCATGAGCAATTAATATTTTTGCAATTATTTAGGTCTGTCTTCATTTCCGCAAACAATGATTTATAGTTGCTTTTATACAGTTCTTGTGTGCATCTTAGTAAGTGGACTCTCATATATTTCATGCATTTTGTAGTTATTTTAATGAAATTTCTCTTTCCATTTTATTGGTATCAAATAGAAATACCAATGATTTGTATGGATTTATTTTGTATCCTGAAATGTTTTTCAAGTTATTATCTCAATTAGTTTTTAGTTTATTCTCTAGAATTCTTTTAGTATACCATCACTTATCTGCAAAAAGTAATAATTTTGTTTCTTCTTTACACTTGCTAATTCTCTTGATTTCTTTTTGTTGTTTTATTGCTATAGCAAATATTTCTACTTCTTTGTCAGACAGAAGTGGTGGCAATGGCCATCTTTCTTTTACCCTCAGTTTTATTGGAAAAAATTCTAGTTTATCCCTATTACATGTGCCAGTTACCATTTTAAGAAAAGATCTATTTTTTCCTATGTTTTCTAGTAATTAAAAATGAGTGTTCTATTTTGTCAAAAGTTTTTTTGCATTAATGATATAATCATATGATTTTGTTATTAATATTAATGTGGTTAGTTAAATTAATCATTTTTTCTAATATAAACCAATCCAGCATTCTTAGTATAAATTCAAATTGGTCATAATGTATATAATCTTTATGCTATGTTGTTTTAACATCTTTGCTAATATTTTATTTAAAATTTGTATATTAACATTCATTATTTTATAGTTTTCTTCTTTGGTTTTAACTGTCCAAGTTTTATGTATCAAGACCATATCTGTATCATAGAAGGAATTTGGTAGGATTCTTTCTTTTGTTATTTTTTGCAAACGATTTCTGTGATATTGGAATTAATTGTTCTTTGCTGATTCCCTAGGATTTTACAAGTAAACTATCATATCCTTTTGGAATACCTACCCTTTAGCTGTTTTTGATGCCTTTGATTTCTTTCTTTTATCTTATTGCTTTTGCTAGTAATTCCAGAACTACATCAAATAATAGTAGGGAAAGTGAGTCTTGCTCCACTATCATATTTACTGGAAAAGGGTATCCTTATTACAGATGATCCTTACTTATGGTTTTAGTTAGAAGCTTTTATGATATTTTTTAAAAGGTCCCTCTACGCCTATGCTTTGTAGGCTTTTTAGCATAAAAGAGTGTTGTACTTTATCAAAGGCTTTTTCTGCATCTATCTAAATAATGTGGTTTTGTTTTTTAATGATTAATTATGTTAATTGTCTTCCTACTGTTGAACCATTTTTCATACTGAATGATTTCTTGAATAAATCACCATAGTCTATTTTACAGAATTTTATTTGAAATGTTTGAGTAAATATAAATTAATGATATTAGCCTATAGTTTTCCTTCTGTGTTTTATCTTTCCCTGGTTTAATGTACTACATTTTTCTCATAAGAAGATTCTGGTAAGGTGCTTTCTTTCTTAGCTTTTGAGAATAATATATGAAATATGGGTACTAACTATTCCTTAAAAGTTTGACAGAATTCTTCTGTTAGTTTGTCAGGATAAAGAAGGGGTTTTTTTATCCCTTTGGTAGTTCCTTTATGGCTAGATTTATGACTCTTTCTGAAATTAGGTTATTTAAATTCTCTTTCTGGTTTTCTGACAGCTTGGTATTTTATATTTTTGAAAGAACTCTATTTCTTTTACATTCTCAGCTCTGTTCTGATTATTTTTATTTCTTCTGGTTTTGCTGTGATTTCACTTTGCTCATTTGCTATTTTAATTGATTTGATTTTCTGCTTTCTCTTTTTAACAGATTAGCTAAAGGTTTATCAATTTTATTAGTCTTTTCAAAGAACCAGCTTTTAGTTTTATGCATTGTTTCTGTGGACTTTTTTGTTTCCAATGTATTTCCTCTCTGATTTTTAAGATCTCTTCTGTGCTTATTTCAGGTTTGTTTATTTGTTGACTTTCTAATTTTTTAAAAATTCATGTTCACTTCATTAATCCTGTCCTTTTCTATTTTGTTAATGTATGTTTGTAAGGATATGATTTTCCCCCTGAGGACTGCTTTAGCTGCATCCCAGAAATTTTGGTATTTTGTATTTGTATTTGGTATTCATTATTATCATTTTCACTTACGAAGCTATTAATTGCTTCTATGATTTGTTCTTTGACCTACTCATTATTTAGCATTTCAGTTTTAAGTCTCCATTTGTTTTTTTTCATCTTTCATTTGTGGTTCCTGAACCAATTACTATTATTATTATATTATAGTCTACAAAGGACATATTTGTATCAATAATCTACTGGCAGTTGCTGTAGGGGTGTGAGACCCACCAACAACCAGCACACAGAAAGCTGGCAACATAGATTCTTTTGATCTGCTTTACTAAGGAAAGTAACGTTAAGGGGTTAACAATCTCAGTTTTATCGAACATACAAATACCATTCACTTAGTTCAGGGGAAAAAGCCAGCACCCTGAACTTCAGAGCAAATACAAACAAATTACAAACATCAACAGACAGATCTTGTCTGATTCAAATCTCAATGCATACTTAACAGGGTTTAACAAAGTCCCAACATCCGGGTTTACAAGCTGGAGGGTTCTTAGCTACAGCTGCCCAGTCTCCACATCAACACACCTCCAAGAGTGAGAGCTCCCAAGCAAATAGCTCTGTTCTCTCTTTTTATACCTCTTTAGCCATCATCAAACATCATCTGAACAACCAGAACTCAGGCTCCTACTGTTGGCTCTGGTCTTAGCAACTCCCCTTAGGACCCTGAGGGCTTCATGCCTATATAGGCTTAGCACCTAGTAGACAGGGGTTTGGGCCTGGGGCTTTGAACCTAGTAAGGTTCAATCAAAGACAATTAATCATTTTTAAACAGTAAGAAAGTCCCAACTTAATTGATATTACAATATTTAAGCTATTTCTGGTTTTTTACATTTGTTTTTGATATCTTTATGCCCTCGTACATCATCCCAGTTGATTTTTAATACTTTTTTCAGTGTCCTTTTATTCAATATGGTCATTTAAAGATTTATCTAATATTTCTGCTTTCTGCATTTGTTTCTAAAGGTTTTATGTCCTATGACGTCATCAATTTTTATAAAAGTGCCATACACATCAAAGAAATCCATCAGGGGTTTATCATACTTAATTTTTCTGAAATTCTTTTCACGTTCTTAACTTCTTTATTGATCTTTAGATTAGATTTATGAAGGGCTGAAACTAGTACATCAAGGTCTCCCTATAGTTTTGCTATCTATGTTTCCTTGTAATTCATTTAGCTTTTCCTTTAGGTACTTAGATGCTATGCCATTTGATGCACAGATGTTAAGTTTTGAAATAAATTCATTGTCTATGTTACCTTTGAACAAAAGGTAGTTTCCTTGCTTATCCCTTTCTAGTTGTCTACTTTTGTTCTTGCCTTGTCTGATTTAGGACGTTGCCTTGCATACATCAAGTCCAATTAGCAGGTTGCCAGCCTTACTGAAAATACAATTGACCATGAAAACTTAGGCTTATGCTATTTAAGCTCAGGGGTAAACAAAAGACATTCTTTACAAATGCACTTATCTAAGGTTATAAAACCCCTAGGCAGTATGGAATATGCCAGTTAGAATTACCAAAGATGCACAGAGGTTAGTCCAACTCCTTTAGTACTTAGTTATAACATTTCTAGATTTACTTGTCTCTCTGGCTATTTCTATGTGCATTTTGGGAAAGGGACCAAAGTCTGATTATACTGTTTCAGATTGTAGGATGGCTTGCCAAGGGGTAAATTTTGAAGGCAGAGAGACCATTTAGAATGCTCTCTGAATAGTTCAGGGTTGAGATGAAGAGATCCTGAACAAACGTAGTGACAAAGGGGAAAAGAAAGCTATGTACGCAAAGGAAAAATCAGTAGGACTTGGTAACTGACTGAACATGGATATCGAGGTAGAGATGACAGAGAGGGAGGGGAGAAAAGGGTTAATGAAGATAAGGAGAGAGGCAAAGAGGAATCAAAAGTTTGAGCCTAAGTGACTGACAGAATGATAATAAAAGGGGGAAATTTCAATTTCAGACTGTGGAATTCAAGATGAAGCTGGGTCATTAAGGTGTAGATAACCAGCAGACAAGCGAAGACATATGGTTGAAATTCAAGGAACATCCAGGAATAAAGATGCATATTTGGGCGCCATCTGCATTGGGGTGATAGAGATCGCTATCTGCCAGAGGTAAGGATGGGGACTGGACCTGGGGTTTCATTGTTCTAGAGAATTCCCAGGTGAAGACATTTCTTCTGTCAATGCAGATCGGTGCCTTCTCTGAAGCTGATAGTTTTAGAACTGCCTAGAGCATTATGTGCTGTGCAACGTTTGGTTTTAAACTCCCTCCACTAATTTAGATCAGAATCTTAATAGTCTTAGAAGGTTGCCTCAGGCAACTTGCCGAGGGTCACACAGCCAGTATATTCCTGGCTTCAAGACCAAGTCCCCACCCACCTCCCCATGCCGCACTGCCTTTCCCATCAACCAGAAAAATGTATACAATGTCTGAAAGAAAGAATATAGAGAAGAAGGGCTTTGTTGTTATTCAGTCATGTCTGACTCTTCATGACCCCATTTAGGGTTTTCTTGGCAAAAATACTAAAGTGCTTTGCCATTTCCTTCTCTAGCTCATTTTACAGGCGAGGAACTGAAGCAAACACCAGCAAGTGACTTGCCCAGAGTCATACGGTTAGTAAGTGTCTAAGGCCAGATTTGAATTCGGGTTTTTGAGACTCCAGGCTCAGCACCCTACCCACTGGACCACGAGGTTTACTTAAGTAAAGGATGATACAAACCCATATATAAGCCGAAAGGGACCACTGGAGGCAAAATGACGTTGTTTAAAGAGCTGGACACAGAATCAGGAAAATGAGTTTAAAATCCTTCCTCTGACTCATACTGACTAGATGACCCTGAACAAATCTCTTAACTCTCAGTGCCCAAGGCAACTTTCTAAGATCTTAAGATGTAGATCTGCTTTGATAGAAGGAATTTATAATCAAGCATTACAGCATAGAATAAAAATAATGCGGAGAGCAGGGATGTTAGGGGAGATCAAGGTTGGGGGTGGGGGAAGAAGTTCTTCATAAGAACTTCAGCCCTCTTGGCCGATTTATGGGCCCTCAGATTTTGAGTAAAACTGACACCTGCTCCTCTAAGCACACACAGATGCTGTTGTTCTCCAATAGCTTCCTCACGAACATGCTTTCATGGTGTTACCTATCTGCTAATAATTAGTTTCCAGGTCCAGCACAGCCTAGCAGAGAAGCCAGGTAGGTTGTAGAGGTGAGGAAAAATGGGAAAAGGCAGCAAGCAGCCTTCTGGGGACTTGGCCAGCCGGTCAGAGAGGTGGCAGCTCTCCAGATAGGGACAGGGACATTTCCCATGCTTGCAGTTTGCTTTCTATTGTTAATGTTGATCGAACTGTTCCAGAGGTGACAGATGGATGAAATGAACCGGAAGGCAGCATCTCTCTTTCTCTCCATCCGTAGTCCCAGCAGCTGGTGAGGGAGAGAGATTTGAAGGAAATGGCTTCTTCATTTTCACCTTGGCAGAATTTATTGCCACTGACCAAATGTTCATATGATGCATCGGAGAGGAAGGTAGAAGTGGAGCATTTGGGGGCGGAGGGAAATAAAAGAGCAGTGAGGTTTTAGAGTCTACATGCTTACATCAAACCAATATCCTGGAACCAGACTGTTATATCCTTTGGGGAGATTTATTTAACAGCATTTGACATTGAAGCAAGCTCAGTCAGACACACCTTAGACTAAGGGGACAAAAATATCCTCCAAACTCAGTATCATGTAAGAGGGAACCAGCTCAAGTTCTTACAATAATGGGAGTGTTCTCCCTCTTTTAGAAATAATTCACGTTTATATGGCATCTTATATACATTATCTTATTTGATCCTTAAACCTATCAATCAATTAATTGATAAGTGTTTTTATGAACCTACTATGTGCCAGGCACTGTGCTAGGAGCTGGGGCCACAATGACAAAAGTAAAACATTCCTTTCCCTGAAGGAGTTTGCAAATTCAAATGGGGGGTACAACACTGAAATAGGTAGCACAGTGCCTGGCACATAGTAGGTGCTTAATAAATGTTTATTGATTGATAATAACAAAAATACACTTAATGTTAGATAGCACAGAACCTAGCACATAGTAGGTGCTTAATAAATGTTTACTGATTAAAAACAAAAATACACATAATTCTAGGTAGAGCTGAACCTAGCACATGGTAGATGCTTAATAAATGTTTACTGATAGATTAAAAACAAAAATACATATAATGCTAGGTAGCACTGAACCTAGCACATAGTAGGTGCTTAATAAATGTTTATTGATTAAAAAAACAAAAATGCACATAACATGTGCTCCCTACATGGCAGGCTTGTATCCACATGCATTGTCTAAATGTGGCTCATGGGGAGGCATGGATAGTTATCTCTGGAATCTTGTTTACCCCTCTCTAAGGAAGACTTTGATTCCTGCCTATGGGGGAGCAGGAGAAGAGGGTATGAAGCTGGACACTCAATTCTCCTCTGAGAGAAGGACATATGGGCCTAGATATATGTGTCTACCCCTATAAATATCAGTGATCTGTGAGCATGATTTTTTTTAATGTTCAAAAGCAACAAAGCCCCTATCTTGCCTAATTTCTCTCCTTTAAAGGGGACTAAGTCAAGCTTGCATCCGCAGCCTTGACACTTTCCCATCAACTTATAGTTACCCAAAAGACCATCATAATTGGTGAATAGTAAGTAAACCCATTTCTCTAAATGGATCACAAACAGCAATTAGAGTTCTGCAAAGGAGAATACACTAGAAATACACAAATTGATATGCTCTTTAGATGGGAGAGAAGAGAATCTTGTTCAACCAAGAGAAAGGCCTCAATTGCACCCAAGGGGAAATTCCCCAAAGTATCTAAGCTGGAAATTAGAGACATGTTGAGGAGTGGGCTTCCCCTTATAGGTCTACAAAAGAATCTTTCTCCTGCCTAGAGTTGGTTCCAAAGAGAGTCTGGGCCTAGTGTTCTCTCTTGCAAGCAGCAATGAAAAATGTGATTTTTCTCCTAAGCTCTTGCACCAACTTTGCCCCTCACACAATTACGCCTAAGCAGTAGCCTGCGCCTAGCTCCTTCTCTTTTAAAGTAGAGTAACACGTACACAAAATAAACACAAGCTAATTTCAATGGAGTGAGAGAGTGGATTAGCAAATGGAAAGTATGATATAAGGAAAACCTTCACATGAGAAGTGACATGAGCTGAGCTTTGAAAGAAACTGGGATTACTAGGTAGAGACTATGGAGTCGGTGAATTCCTCAAATGAGTGACAACTTGTGTAAAGTCATTAAGACAGGATACGAAATGTCATATACAAGGTAAAAGAAGTTGACCAATTTGTCTGTAGCACAGAGAACATGAGGGAGAGTGCTGTGCATCCAGCCTGGAATAATAGGTTTTAACCAGATTGTAAAGGCTTTAAAATGCCAAACACAGAAGGATCTTATAGCCTAGAGGCAAAAAAAAAAAAAGAGACAACAGGGCTATTTGAGCAGAGAAAGTACATAGTCACACCTATGCTCTAGGAGTATCACTTTGCCAGCAATGTGGAAGATGAATTGAAGAGAGGAGAGGCTAATACTGGGGAGGCTATTAGGATATTTTAATTGAGAAATGATAAGAATCTGAGCTAGGGTGGAGATCCTATGAGCGGAGATAAGAGGATGATCTGATGAAACTTGGCTATTGATTGGTTATGGAGACTGAGGATGGGTGATGAATTGAGGATGACTCTGAAGTTGTGAACCTGGGTAACTAGAGGGATATTGGAGGCTCAACAGAAATAGAAACATTAGGAATAAGTATAGATTTGGGGAGAAAGATAGTGAATCTCATTTCTAATGTGTTAAATTTTAAATGTGTCTGGAACATCTAGCTAGAAGTTTCCAAAAGGTAAATGGTGATGCGAAAGTCAAACTCCAGACACCCTGAGGTGGATGTTGCAAGAATTATTACACCCATTTTAAAGACGAGAACGCAAGTTAAATGATATTAAGTGACTTTCATATTTTACAGATGAGAAACCTAAGGTTCCAAGATTACAGAAGAAGGTTCTTCTATTTCCACATTGTCAAGTTTCACTAAAAACTCTCCTTATTTCTTATTTTTATGACTTGCCAGGGAAATCACGATTTTCCGCAAGGGACTTAATTCAGTATGTCCTTTCCACTTTGAAGGTACTTTGACTTTGTTACCTATGGAATTCTTTCTAGGGAGGTGTCAGCTTACTAAACAGCCCTTTTTGATGTTCTCATCTGCAAGATTAGGTCCAGTCTTTTCAGCTGTGCTTGAAATAATCATTGTTCCTTCATGTAAATTTCTGGGAATGTTAACAGCAGTAGCTAAGGCAAACCAAACTCCCTAAATGACAGAGTGCTTGCATTTAGACAGTATGTTTCTTTGGACTGTGAAGTGTAATATATCTTATGTCTTCATCTTTAACCTTAATAACCAGCCAAACTACATATTGTATTCTGGATTGTGCAGTATAATTTAAAATGGAGGCTAAGAAAAAAAAAACCAAATAGGGACAATAAACTACACCAAGGGAACTCAGTCAAAATGGCACCTGAACAGGTGATAAATTCATGATATTATTGATATGGAGAGCTCTGTAATGTGGAAATGCCCTCCAACGTGTTGGATCAACAGTTTGTAATTGTATAATTATAGAGTTGCCTGGGGCATGGAGTGACTTGTCCATTGTCACAGAACTAGTATGTAGCAGAGTCTAGACTTAAATTGAGGTCTTGCTGACTCCAAGGCTCTCCATCTATCCACTCTGCCACAATGCCTCTCAAATTCATATTATCTAAATAAAAATAGACCTTCATTGTTGTTCAGCAGTCTTGACAAGATCGGATCTATACTTGAGGGAAATTAATTTGACAACTTAGAGAAGGGGGGATACTGGAGGCAAGAAGTTTGTTTGGGAGGTTATTGCAAAGCTAGGCAAGAGGTGATGAGGAACTGGTTGTAGTATGAGTAGAAAGAAATGGATTCAAAAGATGTCGAGGAGGTAGAATTGACAAGACTCAATCGATTGACTGACTACGAAAACTGAGTGAGAGTAGGGAGATAAGGATGGGAAAGGAAAGCAAGGGAAGACAAAGGAAAAGAAGAGAAAGGAAGGGAAGGCAAAGGAAAAGATTTTCCTGATCCCCAACCAACCCTCTTCTGCTCCCAGGCTGAAAATATTCCTTCTTTTCTCACATTTTCCTGGAAAACTTCTGCTGATTCGCTCCTCTCTCTCTCCTCATCACACTTTACCTTGTATATTTATGTGTGTGTGTGTGTATGGCATTACTCTAGTAAATTCCCCAAGGGCAAAGTGCCAGTTTTATTTTGTGCATCCATAGCACCCTAACATGGATACTTCATAACCGTGCTTCTTCTTGTTAGGGTTTTTAGATTGAAGAGATTCGCCTGGGGTCCTAAAGCAACTGAGAGTAGGAATGAGTGCCCAAGTCTTCAGGCCACTTCTATTTGTACTAGACTGTCACATAACTGAAAATGGGAGAAAACAGGGAAAATGAGCCAGAATAATCATAAATACAAAATTTAAGACCTTGAGCAGTAAGTCACTATGTTTTCTTTCCGTAACCCTAAATTGAACACCAATAAGGCTTTGATCATCTTCTCCAGAGAAAAGCTTTTCCATTTCCCACTCCAATACATGTTTAGCCTGAAGGTAGGGAAATACATCTTCCTCAATGATCATAGAAGTGAGCAAACTAATGAGGGGAAGCAAGTGAGAAAGGTTGGGTGGAGTATGGATAGAAATAGTTCCTATAAGAAGGAGTTTTTAATAGAATGATTTTAGTCAGAAGTATGCTGGTAAATATTTAACAAGTGGCTCTCTAGGAGGGGGGAAAATGTATTCAGGACCTAAGTTTAATTTGCATTATTAACATTTTCTCCATTATGTTATTAAGTCTAAGCAATCAACAATTAATTATTAAGTTATTAAGTCTAAAACAATCAACAAAGCAATAAATCAATAAATAATTTGAAGTTTGGTGATTTCTTAGGTATAAATTTAACATGCCAAAAATTTAACAGTTGGTTCTCATGAACTGGTTCAAATTGGCTCCAGCACACCCTTGGTTTTAATTGAACTACAAGCTCAATATATTAGTAGTGTGACTTGACAGTCAAATAAACCATTGCGATCCTTGGCATTAGCCACAGGAGAAGTATGGTGTCCCAAAAGGAGAGATGATAGACCCACTATTCTTTGCTCTGGTCAGACCACATATGAAATGAATCTAATTCTATGTGATGACACATTTTAGAAAGGACATTGACAAACTGAAGCATATTTTGAGGAGCACAACTAAAATGGGGAGGGGAGATTTGAAACAGTGTCCTACTGTTATCATTTGAATTAACTGGGAATGTTTACATGGAGAAAAGAAGAATTGGAGTAATGCGATAGTTCAGATATTTAAAAGGTTATCTTGTAGGAGAGGGTGTAGATCTATTTTGTTTGGCCCCAGAGGACAGACCTAGGGCCAACGGGGAATCAAAGTCTGCTTATGCAATGTGACTGGAGGAAGAAGGCATCTTCTTGTAATAATTTACTTCCCTGTTACTTGAAAATCCATTAGAGAATCTTTTTTGGACAGGAATGTAAAAAACATTTTTTTAAATTAAAAAATGAATAGAACTAGTGGAAAAGGAGGAAAGGAAGAGAGAATAAAACTTATTGGAAACTGAAAGGAAAAAATAGGGGGAAGGAATATATAACCAGATAAAGGCACAAGAGGGGAACAAACAAATAAAACCCTAAAGGGGAAAGGGTAACAAATGAAAAGAGGGAATCGAGAGGAAAGGAAAGAGAACCAATGGGTACAGGGCCACCTTAATTTTTAAAAAAAGATTAAAATAAAATAATTGAAGGAACATAATACTGTTTTTACAGTAGAAGATGATGGAGGGAATGAGAACTTAAAAAATTTTAGAGACAGATGGAGGAAAATACAAACTTAATTATCACTTTAAATGTGAATGGATTAAATAATCCAATAAAATGAGAAAGACTAGTAGATTGGATAAGAGAACTAAACTCTACAATCTGTTACTTACAAGAAACATATTTTAAAAACAAAGATATAAACAAAATAAAACTGAGGGTAATTTGGGGTGAAGAAAGGCAAGAGATAAGGGAAAGTTCATAGGGTCTAAGGATTTAGAGCTAAAAGGAAACTTAGAAATCATCTAGTCTAACTCTTTCATTTTATAGGTAAAGAAATAAGGCCCAAAGTGGTTAAATGACTTGCCCAAGGTCAAACAGCTAATAAATAGCAGAGATAGGGATTCAGCCCTGACTATAAATCCAGTGCTTTCCCCACTAACATGCTTTTGTTGTTGTTCAGTCATTACCATTGGTTTTGTCTCTTAGAGACCCCATTTGGGGTTTTATTGACAAAGATACTAGAGTGGTTGGCCATTTCCTTCTCTAGCTCATTTTACAGATGAGGAAACTGAGGGAAACAAGGTTAAGTGACTTGCCCAGGGTCACACAGCTAGTGAGTGTCTGAGGTCAGATTTGAACTCAGAAAGATGAGTTTTCCTAAATCTAGGCCTGGGACTCTATCCACTGTGCCACCTACCTTCCCACTAGAATGCTTCCTTCTAGCATCAGATGCATGAGAGAGGATATAGGGTGGGGTAGGTGAAAGCCAAGCTTAAAGGAGAAAGGGGGATAAAGAAAGGAGAAATAGTTGGACTCCCCACATCAACTTTTCTGTTTCTCAGTGTAGTTAGTGGTATCCAGGCATCCTCCAAGAAAAGATGGGAAAGTCCTTGGGTCTTCATGAAAGCCCTTGGCCTTGGCTTTAAAAAGAGAAACAACATATAGAGAAAAAGTGTGGGACTCAGGATAAGCTCATTTTCATACAGAGAGACCTCCATGGAACCACATACATTACAGAACCAGTACCAGCTAGCAACACAGAATGAATAGGGGGAAGATAGATTCTCCTGAAGGAAAAGTCTCCAGAAACTCCAAATTCTCCAAAGGGATGTTGCCAAACAGACACAAAAGGAAAGAAAGATCAAAACAGTAAGGAGAAATCTCGATCTATTTCTTCAATGGTACTATGATTTGTGGAATGTATTGTTCCCCCCAAAAAAGGTGAGGCCTACCAGAGAACAAGGTCTCTTGACTCTGTAGTTATCTCGAAGTTTTTCCTTTGTAGAGAACTCCACCCAGGGCAGTCCTAAGGTAGGAGGCACCATATAGGTTTCCAAGAGGACCTCAAGAAAGGAAAGGGGAAACAGTTTCCTTGGTGTCCTGGGCACATAAGTACTCCTGGATGATAGCTGCAAAGGGCCATTTTCCCAAGACAGGTTATATTGAAAATGATGCCATGGATGTTGTGTTCATTTGTATTCAACTCTTCATGACTCCATGCAAAGTTTTAAAAAATATTGGAGTGGCTTGCCATTTCCTTCTTTAGTTCATTTTACAGATGAGGAAATGGAGGCAAACATGGTTAAGTGACTTGCCCAGGGTTACACAGCTAGTTAAGTGTGTGAGGCCGGATTTGAAGTCAGGCAAAATGAGTCTTCTGAACTCTAGGTCTGGCATTCTATCCACTGCACCACCTACCTGACCTGATGCTGTGGAGAGTCAGCACTTAACTGTATGTATTTTGTGGTTTCTTCACTGAACTCTAGGGCTTGCTCTTTCTCAGAATTAGGCACCAAGCTTGATAGGACACTCCAGATACAATTTTGAAGGGCCTATCCTGAGCTGCGTTCTATTGTTAGTGAAGGCCACCTAGATGCAAAAATAAAAATAAAATAAAACATCCAAGATTAGCCCCCAAATGTTACCTATAGCCTATAAATAAAACTCTGGATTCACATAGACCAGGTTCAGCCTCTGAGGCATCTCTTCCAATCTCTGATAGCTCATTTTGTTCTATAGACTCATGTGCTGTTAAAATGTAGGCTAGCAACATATTGACTATGAGAAAAGTTTTATTTAACCTTACAGAGAGCTCGAAGTACTCTTGCTCAAATAGTCAGGTGGCTACTTGGTCCCTATTGACAAATGAGTTAGTTATCCCAGCATTGCCCTCCCAGTGAACTAGGCCCTGATTATTTCTTAGGAAGAGTAGCAAGACCTAGATTTCAGAAGAGAAACTACAAAGTACATCTAGCCTAGAGTTAATGATCCATAATAATCATTTCCAATACAGGCTCTCTCTGGCAATGGGCCCATTGCAACTGTCATCCTGAAGAAATCATGGGCCAGGTAAACCAAGGAAGCCATCTAAAATAGCCCAGAGCTGCGTGGCCTGCTGCTCTAACTAGGCATTTGGGACTCAAGTGTCTTCCCTACTTCTGGGATGGAGGAGGAAGATAGCCGGGGGTCTGGAAGGGAGGGAGGGAGAAAGAAAAATGCCTACGTTTCTTCCATTTTAATGTTAAAAATCCTAGTTTTGATCTATGATGCCAGCTTTTTGGTGTATGCTTTTCCCCCTTAGGAAAGACTGTGTTTGTGATGGCTCCAATAAGAAGCAAGAGGTTACTTAACCATGGATGAATATTAATCAGACATTTGTCTAACAGCTACCATACTGATGAATAATTTAAAATTTTTATTACAGTTGAGGCAAAAAGTACTCTACCCAAACAAATTAGCCTGTCAGCTCTGCCAAGGGGAAAGTACAAGTGCCCTAAGAGTAGCTTCCTATATACTTCACTCTTTTTTGGTAGGGGTTGGAGTAGACCTGGGGGAAAAGAGGGGTAGGTTCATAAGGAGGGCTATAAATAAGGCTGCCACTCATACTAGAAATCTCTTCAGGACACAAAGTAGCTGGCTATCAGGGGACGGGAGGAATGGATGAGTCCATTTAGAAAATTTAAGGGCAGACCATAGGTGAATGCACAGATAAAGGGAGGAGGAGAGGAGGATGAGGAAGAAGGAGAAAAGGAAGAAAAGCAAGAGAAAGAGGAAAAAGAGGAAGAGGAGGAGGAAGAAAAAAGAAAGAGGAGGAAAAGGAGAAGGAAGAGAAGCAAGAGGAAGAGGAAAAAGGAAAGGAGGAAGAGGAGGAGGAGAAAGATAAGGAAGAGAAACTTTAAACCCAGAAATGATGGTGATTCAAGACTGCTTGAGAGTCAGGAGAAAGAGTAGGTGCTAGGCAGTTAAAAGAGAGAACTGAATCATATTTCTGGTTGTTGTTCAGTTGATTTTAGCCATGTCTGACTCTTCATGACCCCATTTGGGGTTTTCTTGGCAAAGATACTGGAGTGGTTTGCCATTTTCTTCTCCAGCCTATTTTATAGATGAGGAACTGAGGCAAACAGGGTTATATGAATTGCCCAGAGTCACACAGCTTATAAGTTTTCCTGATTCCAGGCCTGGAACTCCATCCACTGTGCCACCTAGCTGCCTGTATCTCTGGACTTGTTCTCAGATACTTGAATTAGCATCTTGCTTTGTTTGTGCCAATCTGTAGTAGGAAGGCCGAATTTATGATCTCAAATATAATCATGTATATGTTTGAATGGTCCGAAATCGCAAGGTATGAGAGATTCTCTAAGGAGAAAACAACAAGAAATTTATTTAGGCCCCACCGCAGCAAAAACTTGAAC
>CM053623.1:163239614-163270728 GCA_028646595.1 Phalanger gymnotis | reverse complement strand
GCACTTAACAGCTGAAAGTACTTCCACTCAAAAGAAACAAAAGCCATGCTAATGAGACAATTTTGCTTAACAACACACAATCCTACTAAGGAGGGAGCCATTTTTAGCTATAATAGTCCTGCTATGCCACTACACTTTGCTGTCCTTCCTCTACTTAAGGTTTGCCTCACTTTGCTCCCACCACCCCCATCAATGCAGTGCTACTTGCTTATTTTTTAACTGCAGATCAAAATGCCTTGTGCCTGAGAAAGCAGGCCCAAATAACTGAGTTTTGGGGGTCACATCACAGAAAAATATAACTGGCAGCTGCCCTGACATCTAAATGGGTTGACCAGCTGCTCCATCCTGAGTAATCTTTGTGGCAAAAAGACTCTAGGCCTTCTACTGTGGCAGATCAGGTCTATTTGCCTCGCTATTTGAAAGCACTGGGTCAAGTGGATTGGGAATATTTGGTCTCAGAATTACAGACTTTTCAATAACTAGATAAGACTGAGTAGTAAGGGATCTAATCTTTTGTTCACCACTCAACTTTTGTGTCTACTGATCAGATATAGAACTAACTCCCAAATGCTCAGGTTGATTGTTGTCTTAGTCATTATTCTATGAAGTGGAGGACTTTGAATACCAAGCAGGGGATTTTATATTTGGTCCTGGAGGTGAAAGGGAGGTATTGGGATTTACATAACAAGAATCACCCAAGAGGAAAACCTACAATTGGATCATAGAATCATAATCCCCCTGTTAATTATCTCATAGCCCCAAAGAGAATGCTGTTAATAAAACTATATCTAGAAGTCAACAAATGGAAGATTTTGGTTAAGATAGTGGTGTGAATGGTCATGTAAGAGCCCCATTCCCTCACATATACTCTAGCAAGAATTGAAAGCCCCAGATCAAATAATGTTCAAGAAATCCAAAGAGAAACAGGAAGCCACTTCATCCATCCCAGAGCTTCACCAAAAAAGGCAATCAGAGGCTTCCGTCCTTCAGGGAAATCACTGTAAGCACAAGTCAACAAGTTGGAAGCCTGCCAGTGCTCTCACCAGAGGTGCTCCAGGGGGACCTGATAACTGCAGGGTTAGATTGGGGGTAGGAAGCAAAGAGTACTCTCATGAGTAAACTCAGGGAGGAGGGGCATAAGTCTGCAGCACTATGATCTGACACTGCAGAGCTCCCTGAAGATCACAGTGCTCTGATAACCCAAGGGAATCTGAAATATGACAGTATTCTGAATAAAGATATACTAATGCTGCTGGAAGCCAATAACAGGAACCCAAAAAATTAAGTTTAGCTAAAAAAGTCATGTTAGCCAAAGCAGCAGTCAAAATAAATATAGTTAAAAGAGATACACAGGAAAATTACAATGTGCTTAAAGTTCTCACTAACAATGAAATACTTAAAATAAATGGCATAGCATCTAAGGACTTAAAGGAAAAGTTAATTGAATTACAAGGAGAAATATGCAGGAAAAACTGTAATAGTTTGTCACCTTAATGCACCCCTTTCAGACCTAAACAAATCTAACCAAAAACCAGGAAGTTAAAGTCTTAAAGAGAATTTTAGAAAAGTTGAATATGATAAATCTGTGGTGATTAATGAATGAAATTAGTAAGAATGAAAATTTTGTGAAAATTTCTTAGCTATGTATGACACCACCATTTGCTGGCACATAAAATCAGAAAAGCAGAAATATCAATGCATATAATTACCACAATTCAATAAAATTATTATCAATGAAGAGCCTTTGAAGAAAGGATTCAAATTTAAATGGAGACTAAATAATTTAATGATGAGGAAGTAGTTAGTGAAATCACAAATTATAGAAACAACAGATAATTTTATCAAAGAAAATGATAACAATGAGACAACAAACCAAAACTTTTGAGATACAATCAAAGCAGTCTTTAGTGGGAAATTTATGTTATTAAACATTTCCATCAATTAAATAGAGTATAAGTTTTAGATATGAGAACTGTTTTCATCTTAAATTTTAGGTTTACATCATTAAGAAGTATTATCAACTCTAAAGCAAAAGCAAATTTCTAAAGCCATTCTGGGTTCATTTAAGGGAGGTAGTTGGAGCCAAGACAGTGGATTAGGGGCAGCCATCCTGCTGAACTCTCCCGACAATCCCCTCCAAACAACTTTAAAATGATGCCTCAAAACAAATTTTGCAGCAGCAAAGCCAATAAAAAGTCAAGATGAGAAGTTTTCTCAGCCAAAGAAAACCTAAGAGATAGGCAGAAATCTGTAATGCCAGGGTAGAGGTCTGTCTGGAGCCCAAACAACAGTAACAGTGCCTTTAGCTTTAGGAGCTCTCAGCCCACAGATGGCCAGGGCATCAAACAACTCATAAAGACATTATAAGGGACCCTTTGCTGCTGGCACTGATTAGTAACTTTATTGCCCATACAATAGGTCATAGTTCCAGGGTAGAGAGGAGTGCTGGGGGTCAATCACAAGGGGAAAAGGGCCCTGGTCACAATACCAAATCAGAGAGGAGGGTTAGGTACAGCTTCTGGGGACCAGGGGCCTTCCTTGGTAAAGACCAGAGCATAGACAAGGAAAATAGACATTTAATGAAACAGAGGAGTTCCAAGCCTTCCTGATGAAAAGAACAGAGCTGAATAGAAAATCTGACATTCAAATATAAGACTCAAGGTAAACATGAAAGAGTAATCATAAGGTACTCAATAAAGTTAAATCATTTATATTCCTGTATGGGAAGATGATAATGTAATTCCTAAGAATGTTACCATCATTAGGTCAATTAAAAGGAATTTACAGACAGAGGGCATGGGCGTAATTCAATTATATTGGAATGATCTAAAAAAATGAAGGGGGGAGAAAGAGGGATGCACTGGGAGAAGGAGAAAGGGAGTAGAATGGGGGAAATTTTTCTCACTTAAAAGAGCAAGGAAGAGGGTTTACAATGGAGGGGAATATACATACACACATACATACATACATACACACATACATATATATACACATATGTGTATATGTATATACACACATATACACACATACATACACACACTCAAGTGTGTATAGAAATATAACTTACCCAATAGGGAAATAGGAGAGAAAAGGGATAAAAGAAAGAAGGGGGGTAATAAAGGGAAACTTAGATTAAGGGAGGCAGTAGTTTGAAGCAAAATAGACTTTGGAGGAGGAGGAGGAGGAGAGAGAGAGAAAGAGAGAGAGAGAAAGAGAGAGAGAGAGAGAGAGAGAGAGAAAGGAGATAATGGGATAGAAGGAGATACATATTTGCTAATCATAACTGAATGTGAATGAGATGAGCTCACTCATAAAATGGAAGTAGATAGCAAATGGATTAGAAACCAGAATCTAACAATATATTGTTTACAAAAGATACACTTGAAACAGGTATCTTGGGGCAGAAGTCTTGATTGATGCTACCAGGTGTACCTACCTCCTCAAAAACTAAAGGAAGTTCCAGAAAACAGTTTACTCTTTCTCCAACTTCTCCTCCTTAAGCCTATCAATATTGCAATTACTGGTAACCCATTTTTTTCTCAACCACAAAGAAGCCAAGGGTTATCTAGAGATAGATATATGTAAAGTACGACATAGAGCCCAACCTCTGCCTAAGTTAGGCACTAGTTAGGAGTGACTGTAATTGTGATCCTAACTTCTTATCTAATATAACCTCTCTAAAACATCAGAGGAGGGAGCCACATGGTTCTGAGAAGTCATTATTTGGCTAATAGAAAAGAGCTAAATGTTATGAGGATATTACATATACATCCACACATGTATGCCTGACACATGCGCTCAAGCACAGAATATCACCATGGGAAGATGATAATACTTCACAAGACTTCCCTGTCGTGTGACCAGCAAAATGGATTATTAGGTATTTTCTACCATCCTCACAAACTCTCAAACCTCTTAAAGATAGAAATTATGTGCAAGAGATGAAACAATTTCAGCTCTCTCCATAGTCTAAGGCACCAGGAACCCTAACAAAGTAAAAACTCTAATGAAATAACAGCAAAGAAGAATAATCCCTAAGTCTGAACACTGCATCTTTTCCCCTACCCATCCCACCAGTCACCACTTTGTAACAGGTAGCACAACCCAACCATGGGCTTGCAATAGAACTTAACTCTGCTTACTTCTCTCTCTGTGACATGGAAAACCAAAAGCAAGAAGCTTGCTGTGGCTGAGACTGTGCTGCAAAAGGGTTCAGCCAAAGAACTGAGGAACAGAGGGAACCAGAGAAAGATGTTTGCATGTGAAGTGCTCCACTAAGCCTAAAGGGAAAAGTCCAGCATCCACCAGGAGCCAGTTCTGTTCCACTAGAAGTCACATGGGAAAAAGACTAAGGCATGTGAAATATGAATTCTTTCTCAGAATGGGATGAGATTGAGATAGCTTTGAGGTCCAGATCCCAAGGTAAGCACCATCAAAGATGAAGGAGAAATAACTATTGGTAGATCTGTGAACTAGTCCCATCATTCTGGAAAGTAATTTGGAACTACACACAAAAAGCTGTACATCCTCTTTGACCCAGCAATACTATTATTTTATCTATATCCCAAAGAGATCAAAGAAATAAGAAAAGGGTCCATTTGTACAAAAATATTTGCAACAGTTCTTTCTGTGGTAGCAGAGAATTGGGACCTGAAGGGACATCCATCAATTGGAGAAGGGTTGAACAAGTTATGGTATATGAATGTGATCTAATACTATTGTGCTGTAAGAAATAACGAAGGGGATACTTTCAGAGAAACTTGGGAGGATTTGTATGAACTGATGCAAAATGAAGTGAAATTGTTATACATTAACAACAGTATTGTAAATACAAACAACTTTGAAACACTTAAGAACTCTGATCAACACAATGACCAATCACAATTCTGAAGAACTCATGATGAAACATGCTATCTACCTCCAGATAGGGAAGTGATTAAAGTGTAGATCAAAACATATTTTCTTTTCTTTCCTCTCTTTTTTTCTTTGGGTAGAAGCTGACATGGGTAACGCAAGAATTTATTTTGCATTGCTGTATATTATATATAAGCATATACATGCATAGAAATACATACATACATATACATATATAGTTGTCATTCAGTTGTTTCAGTCATGTCTGACTCTTCATGACTTGATTTGGGGTTTTCTTGGCAAAGATAATAGAGTGGTTTGACATTTCCTTCTCCAGATTATTTTACAGACAAATGGGGTTAAAAGGCTTGACCAGGGTCACACCACTAGTAAATGTCTGAAGCCAGATGTGAATTCAGGTCTTCCTAACACCAGACCCAGCACTTTATCCACTGCACCATCTAGCTGTATGTGTGTGTGTGTGTGTGTGTGTGTTGTATATAAACGTATGTTAAGCTTCTACTATATGCCACTCACTATGTTAAACACTATGCATACAAAAAAGGTAAAAGACATTCCCTGCTCTCAAGGAGCTCACAGAATAATAGGAGAGATAGCATGTAAACAACTATAGTTATACCTTCCATGTCCGGACTTCCCTCATCATGGTTTTGATATATTGTGGTTTGACATAAGAAATTAAATGGAAATTTTGGGGGAGTTTTGCAGAAGCCACAGATGAAACAAGAAGGCCAGCAGATGACACAGAGCCTGTGACCAAATACTCAATCCAAAATTTACAATAAGGTAGTGTAAACACCCCATAAAAGAAAAAGAAAAGTCAGACTTCTTCTTTGATATGAAGGGAGAGCCAAAAAACTTTACATGGATTTTCCAGATCACAGGGGCTCTGTGTCCCTAACTCCCATGACGTGGAAGGGATAACTATGTACAAAGAAGATATATACAGAATCTTCCAATGGGAAAACAAATTCAAATAAACAAAGACTATTCTTTACCCACACTTAAAATGGTGGAGAAATTAATAAGAAGAAATTCTATTCATGATCTGATTCTTACTAATAGAGAGGAATAGATTGCTGGGGTAGAAATCATGGGACCTTTGGATGGGATGGAGACTTATTCTCTCACAAGAGTTTGTGGTAGAAGAGAAGAAATATCTACATAATTTAATGTGCATGCTAGATTTTGGAAAAAATGTTTTATTTCAATTGTTCTTGACACTATTGTGTTAGTGGCTATTACAAAAACCAATTTTCCTTGTTAACTAACAAATATTAACATTCTCACTATACTTGGATATATCTTATATATTTACCGTGTATTAATAAGCTGTCAATGGATCAAAATCTGTGAAATAAAGTATGAATGTTACAGCATTTTTTAACAACTTGTTCAATAATTACTGAATTATTACTCTTTTTCTTTGCACCCTTGGGTCTTTTTGTTCTTTTTTCTCCTCAAAAAATGTAGTGTTTTCTTATGTGTGTTTATAGATGTTATTTTTCTTGTGACAAAATTAGTGAATGTTTTGTACAAAGTACATAAACCTTTATTGGCATATTGTTGGAGTGGTCCCCAGTCTTTTCTATCACTCTTTGGTAATAAATATGTGATGCTGATAATCTGAGAAGGTGGGAAAATACTTTGCTAATAATTCATGCACTACTAATCCTATCCTATCCTTACCACTTTCAAATTTTGCAGAGAACCCAGAATTTCAGTCACTTGCTTTGAAATCTGTTCATTATATTAATGCTGTAGAAGCTTTCTTATTCTATTTCAATCAGACTCACATTTTTTATTATATTAAACTTCTTGTAATCATATAGGTCACAATAAATTTTCCACACTCTTCTTCTTTGGGAATTCTCTCTCTCCTCTGATTTCTTTGTTTTTCAAACCTTTCTAGTAAAATTTTTGATTGATGTTGAATTGTTTTATTCTTTCTGTTTCTTTAACTTCTTTTATTACCTTAACCTTTGGAATTTTGATTTCAATTGCTAATTAAGGGAATTGAGACTTTCTAATGTACTTTTCTGAATTCCTTTCTGCCTATATCATTTTTTATTGCCTTTAATTGGACAATAAAAGCATTCAATTTCTACTATATGTAGTAGCCCAATGTTGAAGTTATCTTTAAATTACTTTCAGCAAATCTTCACTAGCTCACTCAAATCACTTTTGCCCTGATAGTTTTTCTCACCTATCCATTGAAATACTCCTTGATAGTCTATGGTTTCTGCCTTTCCTCCTATAGTTCTCACTGTGACAATAGCTACTGTGTGCCTGAAATGTTGGGTTTATTTTTTACACTTTATGTCAAATACTGTGAAAGAAGTATTCAAGAAGGATGACAATAGAAGACAAAACAATTTTTAATTACTTTGTTTTAGTATAGTTTGCCAGTTGGATCCATGCCATCAAAGTCAAAAAGAATTTTTTGGAATTCCAATCTAAGTATGCCTATCTTCTTTGCAAAATAATTTAAGATATCTGTGTTGCTTTTGTCATCGTGTTTTTATTAGGTATAATTTCTAGTCGCTATTCCATTGTTTCAGTCATGTCTAACTCTTCGTGACTGCATTTGGGATTTTTTTGGCAAAGATACTGAAATGGTTTGCCATTTCCTTCTCCAGATCATTTTACAAATAAGAAAACTGAGGCAAACAGGGTTAAGTGACTTGCCTAGAGTCACACAATTAGTGAGTGTCTGAGGTCGGATTTGAACTCAAGGCCTCCTAACTCCAGGCCTCACGCTCTATCTATTGCATCATCTAGTCAAAGTTTTCAATGACCTCAGGGTCTTGAGCTTTTCTTTCTTCAGATTTTAGTAGCTTCTCAATTTCTCCTCTTATTTCATCTAAACCAGGCTTAGGAATGAATATACTTTTCTGACTACCCTAAAGTCTTCAGTAATAAATTGTTTTGTGACTTACTACTGAAGGAACCGTTGGCCTCAAACATAGGATAAAGCCCTTGCCTATAACTGTTCAGCTTCGTTTAAATTTTATTATAATAATCTATTATAATGGCACATAATGAAACATTTATATCTTCACTATACCATCTTCACTGAATTATTTACAGTAGGTGGGATGTTGGTCTTTCTGTTTATTCTAGCACTACCAGAGCACAAAGGAATTGATTGTCATGATAGTTTTGAGCAATCTAATGTCATTCTATTTCTTTTTTTCCCCAAAACTAAATTTTGGTTCTACACAGAATGTATTTTGTATATGTGTATGCGGAGGCAATTGGGATTAAGTGACTTACCCAGAGTCACATAGCTAGTATGTGTCTGATGCCAGATTTGAACTCAGGTCCTCCTGACTCTAGGGCCAGTGCTCTCTCCACTGCTCCATCTCCCTGCCCCAAGAATGCATTTTTTGAAAGGACCATACTTGTTTAAAAATTTCAATTTAATTAATAGATTATATCCTAGAACAAGGAAGCAAGAAAAAAAACATATAATACAGAATAGACATTCAGTCAGTCTCATAAAGGTAAGGTATCCCTTAAATTATACATATATGTATACACACATATGTATATATATATATATATATGTATGTATGTATATACAATTACAAGTATTTCAGTTAGTCCAGTATATTCCAGCAATTCCAACGTTGAACCTTAATTAGCAGGGCATCAGTCTGAGTGAGGCTTGCCCCTAACACAACTAATATGTGTCAGAAGCAGAGCTTGAGCTCAGGTCTTCCTGATTCCAAGGCCACCTCTTAGACCAATATGCTATACTATCATGACATTATCGTTGTTATTTGAAATAGTGTGTCTCTTTTGATTGCTTCAGAAGGGATGTCTGATGAAACTTTCAGTAAGGGCAGCAGAAATAACGCCTGCTCTTTTTGACATGTCCACTAACCATCCCATTATATCAAGGCCAATGCCTTTAGCTGCTGATATTTTGCATATTTTCTATTTTCAGTTCCTCAAGTAAATTTTCCATCTCAGTGGAAGTCATGACTTATTCTAAGCTCAACTTATTCGAAAACATCACTGGAATAGATTTCCTCCATCGTTCAAAGTGGCAAGGGAAGGGGAGGGGAGGGGAGGAGAGAGGAGGGAAGGGCTGGGAAAAGTCACCAGCCTTACTTTCTCCTCTGGAGGAGTGTTTCAACAATCTGGCTAGCAGCTTCTGTGGGAGTGTAAGATCCACCCACAGCCAGCACCCAGAAAGCTGCCAACAGCACAGGTTCTTTTGATCTGCTTAACTAAGGAAAGCAAGGTGAAGGGGTTGACAAGCTTACTTTAATTCAGCAAACAAATAGCATTCACTTAGTTCAGGTGAAAAAGACCAACTAGCACACTGAACTTCAGAACAAAATACAAACAAATTAAAAACATCAGCTGACAGACCTTGACTGATTCAAATCCTAATACATAGTTACCAGAGTTCAACAAAGTCTCAGCATCCAGGTTTACAAGCTGGAGGGCTCCTTAGCTACAGCTGCCCAGAATCTCCTCATCAACACCATCTCGAGAGCCCTGCACAAATGGCTCTGTCCTCCCTTCTTATAGGGCTTCAACCATCACCAAACGTCATCTGAATGACCAGAATTTAGGCTGCTATGATTGGTTCTTGAGTTAGCCCCTCCCCTTAGGACCCTGGGAGGTTCACATCCACTTAGGTTAGGTTAACACCTAATAGGGCATGGCTCTGGAGTTAGCACCTCCCTTTAGCCAGCCCCACCTTGGGCCTCACCCCAGTCACCAATCCACACCCACATAGGTTCCACACCTAATAGGGGTTTGGGCCTGGGGCTTAGCACCTAGTAAGGCTCAATGAAATACACTGAATTACTCAAAGCAAACAAAAGCCAAACTCTTCGAGGGCACTAAGTGCTAAGGAGCCCAAAATTTTGCTTACCCACACAAGGAGGGGAGCCAGGAGCAGAAAGAGGGAGAAGTCCTTCAGTGCCTCTTCAGGTCGCAGTGTTCACCACAGCTTCCTGGCCTCTTTGGGCTCCCTGCCCCAGACCTGACCAAAGCCACAGCTTGCATGTCAGACACCTAGTTGAGCACCCTTCTACTTTGCAGACTCATAGGAACAACTCAATGACATTGACCAGACAGCTAACCCAATCACCAGAGTCCAATTCAGTAGTGATTCAGGGCTACTGCGAAGCCTTCACAGCTAATTTTGTGGTCTCAGAGGACACAGGATTCCCACCATAAATCACCCTGACTGGCATCCTCTTTTTTTGCTGTTCTCTCCCTCTCTTGCAGCATGAATATTTGGTTAAACTTTCAGTGGATTAATATCATAGACCAAGTACAATTTCACTGATGATTTCATTAGCATAGAAAATTCCCAGATGAGGAAACTCTCTCCACCAATACAGGTTGGCACCTTCTCTGCAACTTATAGTATTAAAGTGCCATAAAGCACTGCTAAGTGTCTCAAACAGAGCCACACAGCATGTGGCGACAGCGTTACCCTGACCTCATTGCCCCCATGCAATTTAGGCTAATTTTTTCCTAAAAGGCAAGAAAGCTGTCCCCAGGGTTTGATTGACTCAGGTGGCTAAGGCTCAAGAAACACTTTTATTGATGCCGCTTCCTGGACAATAACAACAACAACGAGGTTAATAAATACCAACAGAAAAGATTTGTGAGCACAGGCATCTGTCTTTGACTCTTCTTGAACTCTAAGACTCTGGGCAGGTCCCCTAGTGAAGGTAAATGGGAAATCCTGTCAAGGAACGATCTACCTCAATAGGTAGATACATATACCAAGCTTCTCCACCCCCCACAAATGGAGGAAGTAGAAGCAACCAGAGATGGTGTAGACCTCAGAGAGAATCTATACTTCTAAATGTTTACCTCTAAAACATTGTCAACAACCTCCACCTGAAGGTTTCTGGTGACAGGGATGTAAATAATAAATAGTGAGACATCATGGTATACGGCCAAAAAGTCTGCCTTGGAATCAGGGAGACCTGAGTTCAAGTCTCACCCCAGACCTATATTGCCTATATTAGAGTTGGGCCTGAATCAAGTCAGTACCTTGGTAGTCTAGGTTCAAAGGTGGATCGAATGAGGCGCTCAGAGCCTTCAACAGTTACCAAAGGAAGTTTACTCAGTCATAGCATAGAAAGAATCGTTATTGTTCATCCTTCATCTTCAAAGAGGACCAGGGTCTTCCTCAGGTGATATCTTGACTCGTGCAGGAATCGGATTTGAGTGAGGCAGAGTCGCACAAAGTCGTCAGCCTCACTCACTCTTCCAAAGTCATCAAAATCCAGTGGCAAGACAAAAGTCAAAATGACTGGTGATGGGCCAGAATGCAGGGGATAACCTTGGTATCCTTAATGTCTGGCACTAAGCTCTAAGCACTCCACAATGCTTCCTTCATCTGGCTTCATGACTGTTGGAACAAACTGTTCTCCTCTGTGCATTCCTACCAGGAGAAGTCTTCACGTGATCTGCAGTGCCTGCTTCAGCCACCTTTAAAATGGCCATGATCTAGGTCAATTTTACCATAGGAAATAGTGGCTTTTAGTTTTCTTTAGACCCAAATAAGTAATCTAATATGCCGATCTGGGACAAATCCAGGATACTTATCCATAAGGAAATTTAATTTTTTTAAATATTGCTCTACCTAAACTGAGATAGTCATAAATCTAGAGCTGGGAAGGACCACAAAGGCAAGCTAGTATCACATACCCCTCCCCCATCATTTTTATAGGTGAAGAAACTGAAGCCCTGAGAAGTTAAATGACTTGCCCAAGGTCACACAGGAAGTGCCAAAGGAGGGATCTGAAACCAGTTGCTCTGACTCTGAAGCCAAACCACCTCATTTAACTGATGAGGAAACTGAAGTCGAGAGACATAAGTAACTTGCTAAAGGTCACACAAAAGGGAAGAGCCAGGTTTTGAAGCCAGGTCTTGTGACTCCTGATGCAGTTTTCTTTTTACTCCACCACACATCTGAGACAGCTCCAAGTCTTGCTTCCAATGACATACACCAAAGTGTCAGATCTTCCTGGCTCTGGTTCAGCAATCCCTCCAGCAATCATCTCTGTTCAAACTAGAAATGAGAGGGCAGGAGAGAAGGAGAAAAGCTAGGGTTGTGTTGTTTACTCTGAGGTCATATGGCAAAAAAAAAAAAAATGCAACAAGACACAATGTTACTCTATTGGGGAAGCAGTCTGCTTATCTCCATTTTCCTTATGGTTACTGAGAGACAAATATAGGGCATCTCAGAGACATAGAGTAAGTGGCATAAGTAGAAACAAACTCCAAGCATCCTGAGTTCTGGCCCAGTCCTATTCACTAGGAATAAAGGCACCAGAAGAGTTCCAGTAACTCTTCCCTCCAGTTCTGCAGGGAGACAAAGAATTTCTTCTTAGGGTAATTCTGCCTTTTCTCGCAGGTCATGCCATTATTTTGTTTTAGAGAATGTAAAGCACACATTTGAACTAACTTGTTTTCCCATCAATGAATTCATTGTGAGCTTGTACAGATCATTATAATATTTTTCAATGCCAATTTTGAGCAGATAACATTAAACTTGGCTACAGGTTACAAGGAAATAAAATGTAAGAGATAAAGCTTTTCTTTGGTCAGGACATGGGCTTTTATAAATGCTGCAGATACATGACTATAGATTAATATGTGTTCATGTAAGTGCATATATGCACACATATATGTATATTCATAGTCTCTCTATGTGTTTTCTGTCCCTGTCTCTGTCTCTGATTCTTTCTGTCTGCCTGCCTGCCCATCTCTCTGCCTCTCCTTCTCTCTCTCTCTCTCTCTCTCTCTCTCTCTCTCTGTTTTTCACTCCCTCTCTCCCCTTTCTCTCTCTGTCTCTTTCTCCCTCCCTCCCTCTCTCCCTCTTTCTCTCTCTCTTACCCCCCACCCCTCTCTACCCCTCCTTCCCAGCTCACAGCTTTCCAGCCAAGTTTGCCTATCACTGGAAGAGTCTGGATCAAGGTGTTCTAAAGTGTTGAATGCCTCATGTAACTTGATTATCACGCCAAAACAAACAGATGACATGCCATCAAATTTTGGCAGGCAAAAGAATAATTCAAAAGTTCATAGTTATCTTGGCTAAATCTTTGAGGCAGAATTCTAGACTGTAATTTGGGAAAAGTCACTGTTGTCTTTTCTTCCATCTTCCTCCTTTTCCTCTAGCTCCCACTTCCAGGCTATTTTGAAAAGAGTCATTGAGCCAGTGACATTACATGCCCTCTGAAAGAAAAAAGAAAAGAAAGAATGGTTGAGTCTATCCTGAAGTGTCTTAGTTTTATCCATCGTTTAGTTTACATCAAAGTGATCGAAGATATACAAAATTAGGTTGGGAAGGGGGAAACCCTTGTAAGACTAAAATACATGTCAATATGTATTCACTAATCAAAATAATAAAACAACCTTAGGGAAAGATACAACTTGTAGCAAGCCCTAAAGGTCAATCAATAGCCTTCCACAACTTCCTATTAGGAAGGAAATGGAACTTAGAGGGCATTTCACACATCATCCATTCCTTGCCTGAAAAACTTTTAATTGCAGTTGCCCACCTAAATTTGTGAATAAGTAAAAGTAACTAGTAGTCAAACTATATGTAGCTCACAGTTGTAAAAAAATAAACAACAACAAAAACCACTACTACCCACAACATTACTAATATATTGAATCAATCTTGAAAGCAAACGTCTATGCAGTATGCTGAAGGCAGGACCCATTGAAACCTTAGAGTGTCAAGAAACAAGGTGAAGGGAAAAGAATACTGCCCTGAAATTCCAAAAAAAGTCTTCGACTCTAGTGCTGGTTCTGCTAGCTTTGTAGCCTTGGGCAACTCATTTTGAGCCTCAGTTTTCTCATTCATAAAATGAAAGTGTGAGATTAGATGATCTCACATATTCCTCTCTTATCTCACATCAGTCACTTTCAACCTTAACATACTATGATTTGCATTCCTTGAGAGTAACCGCCCTGGAACTTGGTTGCAGCTATCTACTGTGAAGGTGACTCCATTAACAACCCTACTGAGACTGGCGCCTGAGAACTTAGCACTCTATGTATCCAGAAAGAAAAAGAGGATCCTGGAAATGGTTTCCACTTGGGAATCCAAGAGCAGCTGAGGAGTCAAGAAAGACTCCAGATTGTGAAGTCCAAAGCAAAAACCAAGATACATTTATCACCTATAGCAGCACCATCTGCTCTGTTGCTTGCCATAGACCCACATTCCCTCTGCCTTGGCTAGGCTGAGTTTTCCTAGGCTTTGTTTTATCTCATCATGGAACTGACTACCCATCAGTTAGTCAGCCTAGGACCATATATTCAATAACAAAATATTGAATAAAAATTTATTAAGTACCTAGTAAGTATAGAGCACAGTACTAGGCACCGGAAGATATGCAAAATTAGGTAAAACAATATCTCTACTTCTGAAGCTTACAGCTTGGGAGTTAGGTTGGGGAGTGGGTGTGTAAGACACGAGACAGAGCCACGAATAACCATAACATAATACCCAATATCATAAGTGCCTTCCATCTCCCATGTCTATAACTTTGTGCTCACCATCCCACATGGCTAAAATTCATTCCCTCTTTATCTCCACCTTAAAGAGTTTTTCTCTGCCTTTAAGTGGCAGTTCAAGTGCCATCTTCTATGTGAAGCCTTTCCTGATCTCCCCAATTGCTAGTCCCCTCCTTAAGATCCCCTGTATTCAACAACTTTGCAAATTCAATATACAATATTGTATGCTATATTTATTCACTTTATATTTATGCTGTATAACACATTTGGTGTCTCCCCTACTAAAATGCAAGCTCTTTTTGAGGAGAAATTGTTTCATTCTTTCTGCTTGTATTTCCAGAGCCTAGAACAGCATGATATGTCCTATGGTAGGTGTTTAATAAATATTTTATTTGTTGGTTAGTTTGAGAAGTGTACAATAAAGTGCATTTTGAAGACGAAGGGAGAAAATTACTATGACTCTAGGGAGAGAGGAACTAAGAAAGATTTCACGGACAAGGTAGCATTAGATGTGAGCAATAAAAGGTATATAGAAATTCAATAGGCAAAGAGTTGGTTAAGATCTTCTAGGCGTAAGGAGGTGTATAAGCAGAGAAATAGAGACAAGAAAGAATAGGATATGTCCAAGAAACATAAGGCTTTCCATTTGTACTGGTGCATAGATCAATACACATTATCATGCTTTAAAGGTAGAGTGGAAATCATTTAAGGCTTTGAATGCCAGATACACTAGCATGAATTTACCTTAGTAGCCAATAGGGAGCAACATGTAGCAGGGGCTGATTAGATCCACAAATGTTAATGATTCAAAGTTCTCCAGGCAAGAGCAGTTGCTACTTTCTAACAATATGTAGAACTGCACATTAACAGTTTGGATCAGTTAACAGCTACTGCCAGCCTGAGCTCACTGGAATCCAAATCTCTTCTATGTTTTAAAACAAAAAAACCCTTGGTCTAGAAAACTTTGCTAAGCAACTTTAAAGTCTCTCCAATCACCAGCATCTTACTGGAGTTCCCAATAGGATTGCTTCTCACCATCTGAGGAATTCTGCAACTGATTATATCTATCACAGAGCAGAGCCAAGAGATAGTACTCTTTGCTAAATGAAGGGGCCAGGCAGAGATTCCTCTCAGAATCAATAGTATTGATATACTGGGCTCAGATGTTTCATTGCTATGCTAATTCCCTGTACCACAATCTCCTGAATGGTGAGAGGGGTCAATGGAGAGAGAGAGAGAGAGAAAAGAGAGAGAGAGACAGACAGAGAGAGATCCATCCTCCTTTGAATGTAGATAAGTATTGCTATAGATCTTAATTTTCTTTTTTTAATTGAATTTTATTTTACCAGAACACAAATACAAATTAAAGAAGAGAAACAAAAACATATCATACACTTAAATATTGAAACTTAAATATAAAGTAAAAAAGAAAAAAAAGCATGTCATGTGCATAGCAGAACATAGGAGAGGATGATGAGGTATGTCTATGAGGTAGTACCCCAGAATTGTTTTAATTTGCATTTCTCCATTCAGTAGTGAGTTAGAGCATTTTTAGTACGGCTATAGATAGCTTTGACTACTTCATCTGAAAACTGTTCATATCTTTTGATCATTTATCAATTGGGGAATGGTTCTTATATTTACAGATTTGACTCAGTTCTCTATGTGTTTGAGAAATGAGGCCCTTAGAGAAACCTGCTTCAAAATTTTTTTTTCACAGTTACTATTACTAACTGCATTTCCTTCCATCCTATTTCCACCCCTATTTATTCTATTCTCTCTTTTTTTCACTCTGTCCCACCTCAAAAGTATTTTGCTTCTGACTATCCCCTCCCCCAATCTGCCCTCCCTTCTATCACTCCCCCTTCCTTTATCCCCTTCCCCTCCTACTTTCCTGTAGGGTAAGATAGATTTCTATACACAATTGAGTGTATTTGTTATTCCCTCTAAGCCAATTTTGATGAGTGTAATATTCATTTGCTCCTCCTTACCTCCCCCCTCTTCCCCTCCACTGTAAAAACTTTTTCTTGCCTCTTTTATGTGAGATAATTCATCCCATTCTTCCCCTCCCTTTCTCTTTCTCCCAGTACATTCTTCTCTCACCACTTAATTTAATTCTATTTTTTTAGATATCATGCCTTCATATTCATATACTCTTTCTTTCTGCCCTAATGATGAGAAAGGTCTTATGAGTTACAAGCATCATCTTCTCATGAAGGAATGTAAACAGTTTAACTTTATATAATGCCTTATGATTTCCCTTTCTTGTTTACCTTTTCATGCTTCTCTTGAGTTTGGATCTATTTTCCAGATCAGTTTTTTTTTCCAATGAGATATTTCACATTGTCTTCTATTTTTTTTAAATTTTTGGTTTTCTTTTATTGTTTTTTTTATTTCTCTTAAAGTCATTAGCTTCCATTTGCTTGATTCTAATTTTTAAGGAATTATTTTCTTCAGTGAGCTTTTGGACCTCCTTTTCCATTTAGCCAATTCTCCTTTGTAAGGCATTCTTCTCCTCATTGGCTTTTGGGACCTCTTTTGCCATTTGGCTAAGTCTGTTTTTTAAAGTGTTATTTTCTTCAGTATTTGTGTGTGTGTATGTGTGTGTGTGTGTCTCCTTTACCAAGTTCTTGACTCATTTTTCATTATTTTCTTGCGTTAGTCTCATTTCTCTTCCTAATTTTTCCTCCATCTTTCTTACTTAATTTTCAAAATCCTTTTTGAGCTCTTCCATGGCTTGAGGCCAATTCATATTTTTTTGGAGGCTTTGGATGTAGGGCCTTTGAGTTTGCTATCTTCTTCTGAGTATATTTTGATCTTCCTTGTCACCATAGTAACTTTCTATGGTCAGCATTTTTTTCTGCTGTTTGTTCATATTCCCAGCCTACCACCTGACTTTCAACTTTTTGTTAAAGTAGGGCTCTGCTTCCTGGGTGGAGGGTGCACTGTCCTTAGCCTCAGGGGTTTTGTGCAGCAGCTGTTTACAAAGATACTTCTAGGGACCTGTAAGTTTTCAGTTCTTCCAAGATGGTATGATCTAAGGAGAGGTGTGTACTACTCTCATGGCCTGTGCTCTGGTCTCTGAGTGACCACAACCATTCTTTTCTGCCCTGTAACTTTGATAAGGGTCCCCCACTCCACTGTGGTAACAAGCTCTAGTGTGCTAGTGTCATCCTCACCCTGGGACTGCCACCCAGGACTGTGACTTGGATCAGAGTATGGGCAAAGCAACAGAGTCCTGCCTCAATGCTAGCAAAGAGACCGCTGTAATCTCCTTCTGACCAGTTGTTCAATCCCCTTACTATCCGTGGTCTCAGAGTGCCAGAAGCAGCTGCTGCTGCTGATTCAGTCACTCCCAAGGCCTGCTCCCGATTTGCTGGAGTCAGGGCTGTGCTTACGCAGTCTGTGCTGGACTGTGCTCCACTTTCACCCAGGTGTGTCAGACTTTTCCTGCTGGCCTTCCAAGTTGTCTTTGGCATCTGTGGGCTGAGAGGTCTGGAAACTGTCACTGCTGCCAGTCATTCAATCACCACGAGACCTGCTCCAATGTTTAATTGCAGCACGACAAAAGCTCTTTACTAATATTTCTCCACCATCACCATTATACAGCATGTATAAGTGTGAATATCAATTTTTTAAATTAAGCACAAGCAAATATAATTTCATAAACTAAAGCTAGTATTTATTTGAGAAATTATCAGCAATATTTGTATTTTAGGACAAAAATATTTTTTGGTTAGAGATAAGAGGTTAAATTTAGGCAGAAGAGGTGAAACTACTGATGACAATTCAGCAGAATCTTTGCTACCAGGTTGTAGCACACCTAAATTGATAAGAAAAAGAAAATATGTTGAATCATTTTTTCAATATGGATTTATTTCTAATAATGATGGTGGTGTGTAAAAACCTCTTTGCTTAATTTGTAAGGAAGTTCTGGCTGTGGAGAGCATGAAACCAGCCAAACTAAAATGACATCTTAATGCCGTGCATGTGGCATACTGCAATAAACCAAAGGAATATTTTGAATGACTTTTAAAATCTTTAAATAAAGAAAAACAATGGTTTCAGAAATTTGTTACTGTCAATGAAAAGTATTTACTTGCATCTTATGAAACTTCTTATTTAATTGCAAACACTTAAAAAGCCCTATGTGATAGAAAATTTTGTGTTACTTGCAGCTATTTAAAATGTCAGAAATAGTTCATGGGGAAAAGTATGGGGATGAAATTCATAAAATTCCTTTATCGAATGATACTGTTTCCAAAAGAATTTCTGAAATTAGTAGTGACCAATTACAGCAGTTTATTACAAGGCTTAAGGCCAGCCCAAAGTTTACAATTCAGTTAGATAAAACAACTGAAATTTCTAACATGGCACAGTTGTTACTTTATATAAGATATGTTTGTGAAAGAAGCATACATGAGGAATTATTGTTTTATTGCCCTTTGGAATGACACACAAGAGAGGAATGTGTGTGTGTGTGTGTGTGTGTGTGTGTGTGTATGAATTTTTCACAAATGAAGTTTTACAATGGAAAAATTGCATTGGAGTCTATTCAGATGGTGCTAGAGCAATGATGGGCAAGAATATTGGATTTGTAGCAAAAACTAAATCTTGCAACAATGAACATATCACCTTTACTCACTGCATGATCCATCAGAAGGCACTCACAGCCCCCTCAAAATCACCAGAGTTAGATTTTGTGCTTTGCAATACTATCAAAATGATTAACTTCATTAAAAGCCATGCCTTTAACAGTCATTTGCTTGCAAACCTTTGGAATGACATGGATTCCAATTACAAAAGCTTATTACTATGTGCAGAGGTGGCAGCTAAGTTTAAAGACAGCAAAGTTTAAACATATTATTGAAATTGAAAGATAAAATCATTACATTTTTGACTGAGCAAAAATCCAGTTTTGTTATTTTTTTCATAATGACTTATGGCTTTCAAAACTGTGTTGTCAGGTGTTTTTTTTAAAAGAACTCAATGATTTAAACATGTTTCTACAAGGAAAAAATTGTAACATATTTATGTTAAAAGATAAAATTGAAAATTTTATTAAAAAGTCAACATATGGAAGAATAGGATGGAAAATGATTTTTTAGAAATGCTTACAACTACAGATGATTTTATAATTAAAAATATACTTCCTAAAGATTTAATCGTAAGAGTTATAATAAATTATCTGAAGTGCCTGGAAACACAGTTTCAGAAAAACTTCCCTTCAAATTTTGATTCTAAAAAGCTAAGCTGTTTTCATAAACCGTACTCAATTGAAATTAAAAAAAAAAACCATCATTCATCTGCCATTAAAAGTTCAAGAGGAATCTGCAGAGTTATCAAGTGACACAGATTTAATCTCGAATTTCCTAAAAAATCATTAAATGAATTTTGGCTTAGGATAAGGACAGAATTTCCAACAATTTCTGAAGTGGCCCTGAGCATACTTCTACCATTTTGTACTATGTATTTATGTGAAGTGGCATTCTTAGCACGGATGATTATAAAATTAAAATATCAATCAACTCTGAAAAATGTTGAAGATGCTCTGTGTCATCCAGTATCAAATATTCCACCAAGATTTAATTCTTTATGCAAAAATAAACAAGCACACCCATCTCACTACTATGCAAATTTGCTTTTATCCTTAAGAAATGGTAAAAAAAAAAAAAAGGAGCTGTTTTAAAATAAATTTCTTTATGACCCTCTTCCTTGCCAAGGTTAACTCTTTGACTAGTTTCTTTGAGTCTATCCTATCACTTCTCAGCCAGGGATAATACCCCACTGACCATTCCTTTTTCCTAATATTCAATTTCTCTCTATGTTTTTGCTCCTTCCTCACTCCCAATAAGCATAATCAGGTCATCCCAAACTTAAAATACTTTCTCTGTGTTCTTACTTTCACATGGAGCAGTTTAGCGCTGACAAGAGAAGGAAAAAAAATACTTTTGTAAAAGTAAGTGTTATATCAACTGCCAAAGGATGTAAATTATTGCCACTGTCATCAATGAATGATTAAGTAACTGAAAATAACAGTAAAAGAAATTTGGTTTAATAAAGACTGCTAAAATGTTTAAAGATATAGTTTTCACATGAAATTTGAGTAGTTTGGGACAGAAAATAAACTACATAATGCATATGAATACAAATAATTTTGTAAAGGATTTAAGATGTTATTTAGAAGGTCCAAAGAAAGAACTTTTGTGTATTAAAAGCTGGACAAATGTGAGTATGAAGAAACAGCTTCAAGGACTTACAAAATAAGGTTGGACCATACTGAGAACCGAGAACTGCAGAGTTCATATGAATGTGACTATTTTAAGACTTAAAAGGATAAAAATTTAAAAATAAGAAATCATATAACTATTTGGAGATTGAGGGATGATTAAATGAGAACTGTTCTTTTTCTCTCTTTTTTCGTCTTTATTTATTTAATATTTTTTAGTTTTCAACATGTATTTCCACAAGATTTTGAGTTACAAATTTTCTCCCCATTTCAACCCTCCCCCCACCCTAAGATGGCATATATTCTGATTGTCCCTATCCCCAATCTGCCCTCCCTTCTGTCACCCCACTCCCCACATCCCCTTTCCCCTTACTTTCTTGTAGGGCCAGATAGATTTCTCTACCCCATTGCTTGTATATCTTACTTCCCAGTTGCATGTAAAAAACAACTTTTTTTTGAGCATTTGTTTTTAGAACTTTTAGTTCCAAATTTTCTCCCTTCTTCCCTCCCCACCCACCCTCCTTGAGAAAACAAGCAATTCAACATAGGCCACACATGTATCATTATGCAAAACACCTCCATAACAGTCATGTTGTGAAAGACTTAACTATATTTCCCTCCATGCTATCCTGTCCCCTCTTTATTCAATTTTTTTCCATTGACCCTGTCCCTTTTCAAAAGTGTTTGCTTTGGATTACCTCCTCCCCTGTTCTGCCTTCCTTTCTATCATCCCCCCTCTCTTATCCCCTTCTCCCCTACTTTCCTGTAGGGTAAGATACCCAATTGATTGTGTATGTTATTCCCTCCTTAAGTCAAATCTGATGAGAGCAAGATTCACTCATTCCCTTTCACCTTCTCCCTCTTCCCTTCCAATAGAACTGCTTTTTCTTGCCACTTTTATGTGAGATAATTTACCCAATTCTATCTCCCCTTTTCTCCTTCTCCCAATATATTTCTCTCTCACCCCCTAATTGTATTTATTTATATATTTTTAGATATCAGCCCTTCATATTCAACTCACCCTGTGTCTTTTGTCTATATATATATAGGTATAGTCCCTTCAACTACCCTAATACTTAGAAAGGTTTCATGAGTTACAAATATCATCTTTCCATGTAGGAATGTAAGCAAAACAGATCAACTTTAGTAAGTCCCTTATGATTTCTCTTTCCTGTTTACCTTTTCAAGCTTCTCTTGATTCTTGTATTTGACAGTCAAATTTTCTATTCCACTCAGGTCTTTTCATCGAGAATGCTTGAAAGTCCTCTATTTTATTGAAAATCCATATTTCGTCCTGGAGTATTATACTCAGTCTTGCTAGAGAGGTGATTCTTGGTTTTGATCCTAGCTCCTTTGACCTCCAGAATATTATATTCCAAGCCCTTTGATCTCTTAATGAGAAGCTGCTAGATCTTGGGTTATTCTGATTGTGTTTCCACAATACTCAAATTGTTTTTTCTGGCTGCTTGCAGTATTTTCTCCTTGACCTTGGAACTCTGGAATTTGGCTATAATATTCCTAGAAGTTTTCTTTTTGGGATGTTTTTCAAGAGATGATTGGTAGAGTCTTTCAATTTCTGTTTTACCCTCTGGTTCTAGGATATCAGGGCAGTTCTCCTTGATAATTTCTTTAAAGATGATGTCTAGGCTCTTTTTTTTTATCATGGCTTTCAGGTAGTCCAATAATTTTTAAGTTATTTCTCCTGGATCTATTCTCCAAGTCAGTGGTTTTTCCAATGAGATATTTCACATTGTCTTCCATTTTTTCATTCTTTTGGTTCTGTTTTATAATTTCTTGATTTCTCATAAAGTCACTAGCTCCCACTTGCTCCATTCTAATTTTTAAGGTAGTATTTTCTTCAATGGCCTTTTGGACCTCCTTTTCCATTTGGCTCTTTCTGCCTTTTTAGGCATTCTTCTCCTCATTGGCCTTTTGGAGTTCTTTTGCCATTTGGGTTAGTCTGTTCTTTAAGGTGCTATTTTCTTTAGTATTTTGGGGGTCTCCTTTAGCAAGTCATTGGCTTGTTTTTCATGATTTTCTCACATCACTCTCATTTCTCTTCCCAATTTTTCCTCTGCTTCTCTTACTTGCCTTTCCAAATCCTTTTTGAGCTCTTCCATGGCCTGAGACCAATTCATATATTTCTTGGAGGCTTTTGATATGGGCTCTTTGACTTTGTTGACTTCTTCTGGCTGTATGTTTTGATCTTCTTTGTCACCAAAAACAATTCAATAGTCTGAGTCTTTGGCTACTTGCTCATGTTCCCAGCCAACTACTTGACCCTTGAGGTTTTTGTCAGGGTATGACTGCCTTCAGAATGATGAGTGCTTTGTCCCAAGCTTCAGGGGCATTGTGTTGCTGTTTTCAAAGCTACTTCTACACAGCAAACTCTGCCACACCAGCACTCCTCCTCCCCCAAGAACCACCAACCAGGACCACGACCCAGATCCAAGCAGGGCAAAGCAAGAGAACGCTGCCTCTGGGCCAGCAAAGTGCTTCCTGCACTAGCACTCTGATCCACTGCTTAACTCCTCCCACAGGATGGGCCTGGGGATGGAAGCAGCTGATGCTAGAGCTCTGGAAGCAGCCACAGGAGCTTCCTGCTGCTGCAGTCACTGCACCACACCACTTCCACTGCCTCCACAGCTGGGCCTGACTGTGCACTTCTCTTACCCTGATCCAGCAGTTTTCCCACTGACCTGCTAAATTGTCTTTGGCATTTGTGGGTTGAGAAGTCGGGTAACTGCCACAGCTCAGTGATTCAAGGCCCTACAGACTACTCCACCTGATCTCTGTGCCTGGTCTGTCCTGCTGCAGCCCACGCTGTACTGCACTTTGCTCCCAGCATGGTGCAATACACCCTTCTCAATGACCATCCAGGCCATCTTGGGCTGGAGACCTTCTTCTCTCTCTTATTTCATGGGTTCTATAGCTCAAGGATTTGTTCAGAGCCATTGTTTTACAGGTGTTTGGAGGGATTTGGGGGAGAGCTTAAGCAAGTCCCTGTTTTCCAGCCGCCATCTTGGCTCTGCCCCCAAAAACTGTTCTTTTATAGGAGAATGTGTTAACTTGTTACTCACCAAAGTGAAAGGTGAGTCACTAGGTACCAGCAGGCCTTGATTTAAGTCACTGAGGAGACAAAAAAAGGCTGAAGTCATATGATGGAGATTGGAGAAAAGGTAAGAAGGGCTGGGGTAGTGGTGGTAAGGGGTAGCATCTTGGTAGGGCTTTTTAAAAACGTATCTAGTTTTCAATTTATAGAACAAAACAAGCATTTCCATAACAGTACAATAAAAATTATGATAGCACATGAAACTGCAAATCTACAACTTGCTATTTCCTCACTTACTATTTTCTTTCTCAGCCTCTCTTTTTACCCTATCCCTGTTACCTTATCTTCTCCCCCCATTTCACCCTCCCCTCCAATAGTCCCAGACTGCAAAAGGATAGCACTCAAAAGACAAGAAGCCTTCTACGGATAGTTTATGATTGGCTGTTAAACACAGGAGTTATGATTATTGCCCTTCAGCACTGCTAAGATGTAATCAGATGGTGAAGAATTCTGGTGCAGGGAGAGCTATCTAGGCTTGTTTGCCTTGGTCAGAGAGTCAACTTAAGTCATTTTGCTGTGAGTTTTATTTGCTGTGATATGATTGGATAACCTAGGCTCTTGGTAAGTACATAGTTGGTTGACCTTTTCTGTTTGGCCGTGAGATTGCAAACCTGATGAGCTTTGCAATTCTCTGGCTTAAAGAGAACTGCTATCCAAATTAAGTGGTAACATTTTCTTTTAAAAATGGTTGTAAGCTCAACAAGCTTATAAATTGATGAGAATAGAAGAAAAAAGAATTTACCTAGCTGGAGAGTGGTGAGCAACATCAGTCAAGAAGTTAGCAGAGAAGTAGCTAAGTAGACCAATGGCAACAAGGCCACCAATCCGAAGTTGTGAGGTACCCTAAGCACACTGACATAATTCCCCACTAAGTACATTGGTGAAAGTGTGACCCAGGCTTATGTGTGGATTATGATATATGCATACTTCTTGCATTTTCTTTCATGTGTGATGTCACTAATAGCTCTTTTACCTTATTGCTAAGAAAATGATCATGTTTAAGATATAAATGTATCATCACTGTGACTGACTAATTTGTGTAAATTTAAGTGCTCCAGAGAGGACTCAAGAGTTAAAATATTGAGTCTGTGAAAGATGTTCACATTCAACAAGGTTATCCTTAGGACCTTAAAAAATATTGAATGTAACTATGCATGATAATCCTTCTCTAGGAACCTAGACCTGACAGTTTGAGAACAGCTTGGAGTAACGGAGCAAACTCTGAGAGTGAATAGGTTTTTACACACCAGTATGAAAGGTATAATGCACTATAGTGTGGGAATGACTAAACACATTATACCCAACCATCCCTTAAAATTATCATCCTATATTTCTCTTCCTTTTCACTACTTAAAGTCCTAGAAAAATTTTTACATTCACTGCCTCCACTGCCCCACCATCCACTTACTCCCCAACCCTCTGCAATCTGGTTTTTGATCCCACAATTCCACTGAAACTTCATTCTCTAGTGTCACCGATGATATCTTAATTACTAAATACAACGGCTTCTTCATCTCTCTGTAGCTTTTGACATTGTTAATGACTCCTTATTCCTAGATATTTGGTCTCTCCTCCCTTGGTCTCTGCAACATGTCTTTCTCCTGGTTCTCTAACCTCCCTAACTGCTATTTCGCAGTCTCCTTTGCTAGTTCATCATCGGTTTCCTGACCCCTAAGTGATGGCAACCAACAAGACTCCATCTTTTCTCTCTATACTCTCTCCTTAGTAATGCCATCTATTTACATGGATTCCATATTTCCACCTCTACTATCCACATAGCCGACTTCTTCCCAAATACCTTTACCTGAATGACTCACCAGAACTCGTGAGCAACGAGTAAAAGTTGCACATTGGCAGATTTAAGCTTCCTTGTAATTTGAGTTGTCCAAAATGGGGACTGGCTACGTCAGGAGTGGGTTGGGTCCTCCTCATTGGAGGTCTTCAAGCACAGGTAGGATGAACGTTTATCAGAGACATTGTAGAGAGGGTTCTTCTTCAGGTATGAGTTGGAGTAGTTGATTTCCAAGTTCCTTTGCAAATCTAAGAGAAGATGACCATTTATTGGGACTATTGTATCAAGGGCTTCTACTTGAGTATGAGTTGGAAAAGATTACCCCTGAGGGCTTTTCCAGCTCTTAGATTCTCTGATTCTATAAACCCTGTGAGGTTCTGTCTGATCTGTGCCTAAGATATCAGGAGACCTCCCAGATTGTCCCTAGTGATAGAGTGATAGATCATATTGATAGTGACAATGAATTGGGAATTGGGCCATTTGCTAGTAGGACAGGGGAGGAGGGGGGTGGCACAAGTTGGCCCTATGTTTCATGAACTGAATAAATAAACTAGGCATTTCTTGCCCTTCTCCATAGTTGTCAGTGCATCCAGACCCACAGAGTTTGGCCTGGATGGAAGCAGTCTAGGACAAAGAATGAGGTGAATATCTCCATTCAGGATTCATGCACTAACAAGTACGATACACCATGAAATTTAAAACAGTCTAACATTCAAAGGATTCTGTGTTATTTGTCCCCTGAATCACTTTTGAATTCCACAAAGACATGACTAGCTAGATAGAACATGTCCTTTTTAGCTCTCTGAAACATTTTAGTTTTTACTGACAAACCTGCTATTGACATCAATTGCTAACAGGATAAACACAGTCCCACTTCCCCTGTCTGATGGAAACAGAGGAACTTGTCTGAGTTGGTACATATCAGAGGAGTCAGGCAGTCTTCTGCCATTAATTTGAAGTATAAGTATTTATTTAGACTGTAGGAGCCCAGTCTCAAAAAAAGAGTTTTTTGTTTCCTGAATAAGCACTTATTACAGCATTAGACAGGATGAAAGTTTCCATTTAGGTATTTTACTAAAAGATCATTTATATTTTTCCATTTCATTATTCTCGATTCTCATTTGGTCAGACTTGGGTTTCAGAGATTATCTATTAAAATCTAGTTCAAATTAAAACACAAAAGAAAAATTTTAAAAAACTAGAAAATTTGTGCAAGGGATTTAATCAATCAAGTTGTTTGCCATTGACTTCATTTGCAAGACATGGAGAACACACACACACACACACACACACACACATAAAAATCCTGGATTAGGAGTTCTAGTCTTGCTCTGGTCACTAACTGGTTGTTGGCTTTGAGCAAATCAAGTCAACAACCATGCTAGTTGTTGGAGATAAAAAGATAAAAAAAAAACTCTAGCCCACAGAAATGTCCATCTACTGCAGAGAGACACACAAATAAATACAATAAAAGACCAAGAACAGATCCAGATAATGTGCTATAGGAAAATATGAGAAGCAACAGTACACTTTGAGCTGAGCAGGTAAAAGAAAGATTCACTGAGGGGGTAAGACATGAGCTAAGCCTCAAAGGAAAAGAAGAATTTTGATAGCTGGTATGTTTTCCAGGAATGTGGAGTGGTCTGATCAAATGTACAGAGGCAGGGGAAAAGCAAGCTGAATAAAAGAAACAGTGGTAGATGGCAGGTAGGATACTGGACATAGACACAGGAAGACCTGGATTTGAATTCTCCTCGGACATTTACTGTATGACCCTGGGCAAGTCACGTGTCCTTAACCTCACTGGACTTGGCATCCTTACCTATAAATTTAAAGGGTTGAACTTGATAACTTTTAAAGTTCCACCTCTAAATTATAATGCTATGACCCAGTAAGAAGTCTATGGATCTAACTTATTCAGTCCTGTCCGACTCTTCATGACTCCATAGCACACCAGGCACTTCTATACTCCACTATCTTCTGAAGTCTGTCCAAGTTCATGAAAGTAATTGAGTTTAATTTTGTTGTTCAGTCAATTCTGACTCTGTGATCTTGTGGACCATAGCACATTAGTGCTGTCCATGAGGTTTTCTTGGCAAAGATACTGGAGTGGCTTGCCATTTCCTTCTCCAGGGGGGTAAGGCAAACAGAGGTTAAGTGACTTGCCCAGGGACACACAGGTAGTCTGAGTCTGCATTTGAACTCAGGTCTTCCTGACTCCAGGTCCGGTGCTCTATCTACTCAGCCACCTAGCTGCCCTGATGGAACTTAGCGTTTATGAAATGCTGTACTATGAAGTAAGGCTGGAAAGGTAGGTTGGAGTCATACTGTGGATGACCTTACATTCTAGGCTGAGGAATTTAAATAGACAAGATAAAGAGCCATTGATGTTATTTTAAGTGAAGGCCTAACATGTCTTAGAAAGATAATTTTGGAAGTTAAGTAAATGAAAAGAGGAGAGTCTGAAGGGAGGGAGATATTAAAAAGGCTAATACAATAATCGAGGAACATAGATGATGCAGGCCTGAAATAGGATAGTGGCAGTGACCCTACCCTACAACAATGAGAGAGATATCATGTGGAGGTAGAATCAAGGGGTTTAGGTAACTTGCTAAGTGTTGAGTTGAAAGAAAGGGAAGAAACAATGGCAACCTTAAGATTTTAAGACTGACTATATAGAAAATACTGGTGCAATTGAAGTGAGGAGCAGGTTTATGGGGGAAAACAGATAAAGTTAATTTTGGATATATTGAATCTGAAATGTTTGTAAGCCATCTAGGGGGAACATCACAGAGTCAAAGAATGAGAATCGGAAAAGATTCAAAATGTCCCCTGTTCCAATCCTCTTTCTTAACAAATGAGGCCCAGAGAAGGAAATGGCTTACACAAAGTCACACAGGTTATGATTGAAAGAATTGGAACTTGTACCCACACTCACTGACCTCTTCCACTGAACCTAGTGTGCCTGGTTGCCATGGTGACCATAGAGACAGATGAGAATAGTATTTTATAACCTTTTAGCTTTATGTGTTTTGTTCTTTTAGTTTCTTATTATAAAGTTGTTTTTAATTGCATCTTATGGCCCATGAATTCTTCATTGCATCTTTATCATCATTTATTTTATTGGGGCAGGGAGGGCATTCTTTTCTTTTTAAATGTTCAGCTCCAAATTCTTTCCTTCCTTTCCATCCTTCCCTCACCCACTGAGAAGACAAGCAAAATCACATGAATTATACACATGAAACTATACAAAACATATTTCTATGTTATCCATAGTGCTGAAAAGGGAGGAAAGAAGGAAGGAAGGAAGGAAGGAAGGAAGGAAGGAAGGAAGGAAGGAAGGAAGGAAGGAAGGAAGGAAGGAAGGAAGGAAGGGAGGAAGCAGCTACATGGTTCAATGTTCTCCAGAATTGTTGGACCAATTCACAACTCCATCGGTGGTTTATTACTGTACCTATTTCCCTCATCCCCCCCAGCATTTGTCATTTCCGATACGTGTGAGGTGGTAGCTCAGAGTCGTTTTAAATTGCATTTCTCTAATTAATAGCGATTTAGATAATTTTTATATCGCTATAACTAGCTTTGATTTCTTCTGAAAAAGACAATTTGACCATTTACCAATAGGAGAACGGCTCTTAGTTTTATAAATTTGACTAAGTTCTCTGTATATTTGAGAAATGAGGTCTTTATCAGAGAAACTTACTGTACAATTTTTGATATTACTCCATTAAGTTTTAGCAAAATAGTTTCCCTGATTTTCTCTTTTAATTATATCTATTTATGTTTTTGCTTTGTCTGAGCATGATTGCTACCCTGCCTTTTTTTACTTCAGCTGAATCATAAGAGATTCTGTTTCAGCCCTTTATTTTAACTTTGTGTGTATCTTTCCATTTCAAGTGTGTCTCTTATAAAGAACAAATTGGATTTGGTTTTCTAAACCATTCTGCTACCCACTTCTGTTCTATGGGTGAGCTCATCCCATTAACATTGACAGTTATGATAACTAACTATGTATTTCACTCTATCCTATTTTCTTCTCTTTATCCTTCACTCTCTCTTTTTATCCTGTCCCTCCTCAAGAGTCTGTTTTGCTTTTGACCACTGCTTCCCTTAATCCATCCTTCTTTTTATCATCCTTCTACCATACCTTCTACTTTTTTCCCCTTCCCCTCCTATTTTCCTATTGGACAAGATAAGTTTCTATGCCCAACTGAGTGTGTTTATGTTTTTCTCTCTTAGAACCAATTCTGATGAAAATGAGGTTCAAACATTGCTTACCACCCTTCATTTTCTCCTCCACTATAAAACTCTTCTTTGCAAATCTCTTTTTTTGTGATAAAAATTTCCCCCTTCTACCTCTCCATTTCTCCTTCTCCCAATGCATCCCTCTTTTTCACCCCTTCAAACACATATGTACATATGTGTGTATATAACCATTCCAATAAAATTGACTCACATTCATGCCCTCTGTCTATTTAGACTCCTTCTAGCTGACCTAATATTGATAAAGTTCTTAGGAGTTACATGCATTATCTTCCCATATAGGTATAAAAACAGTTTAACTTTATTGGGTCTCTCATGATGATTCTTTCATGTTGACCTTTTTATGCTTCTCTTAAGTCTTCCATTTGAATGTCAAATTTTCTACTCAGTTCTCATCTTTCATCAGGAATGCTTGAAAGTCCATTTTCCCCCTGAAGAATTTTGCTCAGTTTTGGTGAGTAGACTAATCCTAGCTCCTTTGCCCTCTGGAATATCATATTCCAAGCTTTCCACTCCTTTATTACTGAAGCTACCAAATCATGTATGATCCTGACTGTGATTCCATGATATTTGAGTGGTTTCTTTCTGGTTACTTGCAATATTTTCTCCTTGACCTGAGAGCTCTGGAATTTGGCTATAACATTCCTGAGACTTTTCATTTTGAGCTCTCTTTCAGGAGGTGATTAGTGGATTCTCTCCATTACCATTTTACTCTATGGATCTAAGCTATTGGGGCATTTTTCTTTTGTAATTTCTTCAATACCAATCAGACATCAGTGTAGGCTTTTTTCTATCCTGGCTTTCAGGTAATCCAATAATTCTTAAATTGTTTTTTCTAATGAGATATTTCATATTTTCTTCTTTTTTTAAATTCTTTTGACTTATTTTATTTTTTCTGATGTCTCTATTAGCTTCCACTTGCCCAATTCCAATCTTTAAGGAATTATTTTCTTCAATGAGCTTTTATACCTCCTTTTGCATTTGACCTAATTCTACTTTTTAAGTTCTTTTCTCCAGTTAATTTTTGTGCCTCTTTTACCATTAGGCCAATTCTGTTTTTTAAGTTGTTATTTTCTTCAGTATTTTTTGTACCTCTTTTACCAAGATATTAATTTTCTTGGGAGTGGAGCCAAGATGGCGACTGGAAAGCAGGGACTAGCATGAGCTTCCTGCCAAGTCCCTCCAAAAACCTACAAAAAATGGCTCTGAACAAATTCTAGAAGTGCAGAACCCACAAAATAGCATAGGGAAGCAAGGCTCTAGCCCAGGACAGCCTGGATGGTCTCTGGGTAAGTTCTATCCTGCATGGAGCGGGGAGCAGAGGGGAGCGGAG
>CM053623.1:163205610-163239114 GCA_028646595.1 Phalanger gymnotis | reverse complement strand
ACTGGCCTCAAGTTCCTGCTCGCACTCCTGAGTCTACACATGGGTAAGCCCTCCTTCCACAGCTTCCGCTTCTGCTGTAGTTGTCTCTTGGCTCACCTTTCCTTGAAGCTGAGCTTCTGGCATACTCAAGCCCCACCTCAACGACCAGAGACCATTGGTTCTCGAGTTGACCCCTCTTAAGTCATTAATCTACACCCACACAGGTTTCACACCTGATAGGGCTTTGGGCCTGGGGCTTAGCACTTAACAGCTGAAAGTACTTCCACTCAAAAGAAACAAAAGCTATGCTAAGGAGACAATTTTGCTTAACAACACATCCTCTCTCTCATTCTAGCTAAAATGGGCATTGCTCTGACATGGCAGATGATAGCCTAGAAGAGTCTCAGGTTTCATATCATTCTGCTTTGCTTTTTGTCTTTCTCTGGACATAGGTGAGTGGTCCTGAGCTGGACATTTCAAGTCTTGGTGGCAGCCTTGTAAGTTTGAGATGTCAGAAGCTCCTGGGTCTCTCAGTGGGGGCCAACTGGCCATAAGAGGACTTTCCTGCATTGGAGAGAATACTCTGTATGGAGGGTAGAATCAGGTCTGCCATAAAGGTTCAGAAATGGGATTCAGTAATGGCCGTGATAGGCCATAGGCAGGCTCGGACATGCCAAGACAGAGCTCGGGCCCTGGTAGTGACAGTGGTCCTATTCTAGCAGAGGAGGTTGGCACTTGACATTGGCAGAATGACACAGGCCCCATCAGTAGTAGTCAAGGCACCGACAGATGTGAACCACAATAGTAGTAGACAGCAGAGTGGCACCTGGCAACCATGGCAGACCAGTGGCAAAAGGTTGGGCACTGGCCTGGGAAGTGGCAAAAGGCAGGACTGCCATAGTCCACTGCTCACTGTAATGTAATGATTTTCCCTTCCATATTGCTACTGATACAATACCAAGTTGTCATGGTGAAACTCTTTGCCATGGAGGGATTGAAGAGCCAAGGGGGTGGCATTGTTGGCAGGTAGCTCACTCTCTGGAACTAAGGAGTAAGTGAAAGTATCTCCCCCATCCCACCCCACCACAACCAGCAAGAATAAAGGGGGCAGAGTCTCAGAGGCTTCTCATGGAGCAAAGCTTTTTAATTTTTCCCTACCCATTCTCAAGGGAATCCCAGGGAGGAGCAGACTCTAGCTATTGGGCCAAGGAATACTCGGTGGTAATACAGAACAAGTCTCTCTGGCCCATTGGTGATTATGCAGGAAACATTATGCTTCTTGTGGCCCTGATGGACTAAGTCCTGTTCCTGCTTATGGTCACCTCTTTACACTGAGACATATTGTGAAATGCCAGGATTTGACATCATTCACTGCATGGACTTGATGGTCAGAGGAAGGATTCAATCATTCCAAAGACAGTGAGAGGGAAGCCTGTCACTTCTGGGTTTTGTTCTTCCATCTTTAGCCACTCCTTTGGGGAGATATCAGGTAGTTTGTTTTGTTTTTGCTATGCTTCTGGTTTTGGTTTTTATTTTATTTTTCTCTTTTAGTGCTATCTCTAGCAGACTTCTTGAATACAGGTCATGGTTGACCTTAATGATATTTAAATTAAAGTCCTACAGACAGCCTTCAGGACTCTACTCCTAAGACAGGAAGTATGGTAAAAGCAATATCCTACCCCATGCCTACCCCAAGCAAATTGGACTGGTTTTTCCTTAAAAGACATTGAAGCCATCTTTCAGACTTTTTTGGCTCAGGCTCTCAATATCACTTCCTGGTCACCTGAGAACAAAGCTGTCACAGGAGCTACGCTGCTTGGCTGACCACTAGGGGCAACTTGGGCAAGGGGATCCCTCTTAGCTAAATCACCTGGTGGTACCTTCAATGCCTTCCCTTGCTGAATATCCTGCTACGATGGAGTAAATCTCCTTTTGGTGAATGATCTCTGAGTGTCTCATTATGCTACAGAATTGAACCTAAATTTCCAGGAGATGGGCCTGAATCAGATTCAACCCAGAATAGAAGGTGCCTGCTTCGGGGTATTGTGAGGCTCAAAAGAAATAATGGATTTAAAGCACTTTGCAAACCTCAAAGCCAGTGTATAAATGACATTCATTATCATCATCATCATCATCATTATTATTAGCCTCCCGTCTGATAACATTCCCTAAGCCTTCCCTTGTACTCTCCTGAGCTCAAGCAGTGTTTACAGAACATTACAAGAGTGTGCCAGAAAATGTTTAACCAAATGGAGGAGAAATGTATGTATACACACTTTAAAATTTAATCTGTATGATTAATACTTTCTTAAGTTGACAATCGACAAAACAATAAATCAAAGCATGATCTATAGAATTTGCCTATTTGCAAGGTATAAATGTCGACCCTGAAAATTTAACCACTGGATGGATGAGAACTGGCTCCTGCACATCCCGGTCTCAGACTTGCAGTGAGGAAGGGAGGTGAAGACACACAGATAACAATATGACATGATATTCGAGGATAAGTACGTTAAGGAGGGGCAAAGTAAAGTCTAAATATTCAGCTTTCCATTTTAAAAGACAAAGGCTTTTGAAATTCCTACCTTCATGCCCTGAGTGAAATGGTTGATTTGGGGGTGAGGGGTGGGGGTGGGGAATTGTCCATCTCCTCTCCTCAGAAGCAAACAGAAGAAAGAGGCTGTATACCTTATAGATGAAGGTGGTTGGGCAACCATCCATCCTCTTTAAACACAGACTTGCCTTGTTCTTCCATTTCTGGCTGAGTGATAAAAACGTTAAATGTCATTTCCTGTATCAGTGGTTAACCACTAGATACTGGATCAGAGATTTACCAGAAATGCTGAACTCAGAAAGCAAGAGAAGGGCCTACTGTTTTCAATAACCCTTTCATGAACCTTCTGGGAGCTATTTGACCTTTCTTTGGTGGGGACGTGGGAGGGAGAGGCAGCAGAGAGGGGTTAGAGAAGTGTGTCCAGGATTTGGATTAAGGGATAAGTTATAAAGATGGGTTTCCCTTGTATGAGAGTATGAAAAGTGGGATATACATGGCTCATACTTTCTCCAACCTGACCTGCCCTTCTCTCCCCACCCCGAACACTTTGTTCACAGGTTGGGCTCCCTGCCTCAAATGTCTCCTTGGTCTACCCCATCCTCATCTCAGCTGTCAGACAGAGACTTCCTAAAGCACAGGTCTGACCAGCGCCCCAGCTCCCATTCTATCAGTAGCTCCCTATTACCTCCAAGATCAAATATAAAATACTGTTTAGTTTTGAAAGCTCTTCATAACCCGGCCCCAGCCTTTCTAGTCTTTTTCCTTACTCCTCCTCCCCTCTGTGGTCCAGTGATACTGTCACCCACACACACATGCACACACACAATTCTACTTAATTGTCATGCCTTTCCTCTGAGATTACACACACACACACACACACACACACATAATTCTCCTTAATTGTCATGCCTTTCCTCTGAGATTACACACATACACACACCTAGTATGTATGCATGTGAATGTGTATATATGTACATACACATACACATACATATATGCATAGTTGCCCATTGTTTTCTTACATATTTTCTCCTCCATTAGACCAAGATTTCCTTGAAAACAGGGATTGCTCTTTGCCTTTCTTTGTACCACTAGAATTTAGCACAGTGCGTGACTCCTAGTAAGCACTTAATAAAGGTTTGTAGACCTGACTTGTATATTTAGAGGAAAGAGGAGGGAATACAGTAAGGAAGTATAAAGATCTCTCGCTCAGACCCCCTTCAAGTCACTCATTAGTTTGGGTTTTAATAATGCCAAGAGGGAGGTAGTGAGGTGGCTCAGTGGATAGAGCACCGGGCCTGGAGTCGGGAAGAGCTGACTCCAAATCTAGTTTCAGGTACTTACTAGCTGTGTGACCTGGGCACTTAACCTCTTAACCTCTGTTTGCTTTAATCCACTAGAGAAGGAAATGGCAAACTGTTCCAGCAGTTTTGCCAAGAATATTCCATGAAGGTCCCAAAAGAGTCAGATACAGCTAAGTGACTGAACAACAACAAAATGCAAAGCTGTTGGTGGGAGAAGCCTATTGTCAATATTTTGCATTATCAGCACTTTTAAAAATAGCACAGATTTATACAGCACTTAAAAATTTGCAAAGTGCTTTACTTGTTTGATCCTCACAATGTCCATGGGACGTAAGTGCTACTAATGTCTCCATTTTGCAGCAGAAGAAGCATAGTTCAAAAGGTTAATTTGGCCAATGTAATTGGTCATTATAATAATCTGGCCAAAGTCACACAGCTAGTGACTGTCTGAGGTGGAACACAAGCGTTCCTTCCTCCAAGTCCGACAATCTAACTACTGCACCCTCTAGCAGTAGTGACAGAAATTGGAAGGGATGCTTGGGCCAGAGCAGACTGCAAAATAAACTTCTGCTGAACTGAGGCTGTGATCATAGCGTCAGTGGTCTTGGGAACTTGAGGACTAAAGACTTGCTCCTTTGTCATATTTCCCCATTTTCTTGCTAAAGTAATGTAGCTATTAAATTAATGTGGTGCTCAGAGAAGAAAGGACCTTAGGCCTGGTCCTGTTCCAAGACAATGGTAACCGCCTTGAGAGCTGCCCCCAGACAGAGCTGCTGCTAAGTAGCAAGCCAACTTCTAGCTCCAAGTCTCTAACCCCTTGAGCTCCATCCTGACTTGTACTCCTGTCCTTGCTTCTACAGCCAACACATAAAACTGTCTGGGCCAAGGACAAGGAACCTGCGGCTTCAAGGTCACATGCAGCCTTCCAGGGCCTTGAGTGCAACCTTTTGACTGAGTCCAAGTTTTACAGAACAAATCCTTTTATGAAGGGGATTTGATCTGTGAACTTCAGATTCAAAGAGCAACACATGAGGACATAGAGGGCCATATGTGGCCTCCAGGACACAGGTTCCCCATCCCTGCTTTAGGCATTCTTAATCTGATGTCTTCATACCCAGCACTCTAATGCCTGAGTTGGTAGCATCTGCTTTGGCAGTATTGCTTCCCCTCACTTAGATTGAGACACCAGGGTGAGTACGTTCATATAGTCTCTCTTTCTCTATCTCTGTATATGTGTCTATCTCTGTGTCTGTCTGTCTCTCTGTGTATCTGTCTGTCTTTGTCTATCTGCCTTTCTCTTTCTTTGTCTGCCTGTCTGCCTGTCTCACACACACACACACACACACACACACATACACGCACACACACGCACACACACACGTACCTCTGACATTTCAACCCTTGCCAAATATTTAAGTTTTATCTGGCCAGTTCAGATTTGGCAGGAAAGATTACATATTGAGAGTTCCTGGTAGAGCAAGGAGATTGGGGCGGGGTGGGGGTGGGGGGTAGCGTAGTGGGAAGAGGGCAGGTATGGCACAGTCCTGCAGGAATATTGTCAGGATCCCTAAAACTAAAAATAATGTGTATGACTATCCTAGCGCACATGTATTTACATGCATGTATTTACAAGCCACTCGCTCTGATACAACGATCAAGCGAATGCTATTATGGTGCCATTTTATAGATGAGAAAATTGGGATTCAGAGACATATAGTGACTTTTTCAGGGTCACACACACTTAGTAAATATCTGATGGGGAACCTGAAGCTTCTTAATTTTTGTTTTCCAACTCTATATACAGTATATACATTTCAAGCTGTCGAGGAAAGCTAAGGACGACAACAAAAAAGTATTTGGCTGTTGTATGTTTTTAAGGCATATTTGAGAAAAGAAAGAACCAATGTGGTGGAAAGGTATAACAATCAGTGGTCTGTGTACTAGGTGACCATGGTGGTAATGCTGAAAATATACCACAATTCATCCTCCTACTTTCAATGACAAAGGAGCAAGCTGTCAATTAATTAATTGGTTGATGGGTAAAGAAGTGTAGTATGTATTTTGGCCACTAGAGGGCAGCCCTACCTTCTAGCCACCAGCCCACTGGTTACATCAGAGGATATTCAATGCAGAAGCATACTGGCTTTTCCAGAAGACATTCACCTGTTCCACCCTTGGAGATCTGGCCCTGTGGAATGGGGTATCGTGGCCCAAATTCAATATAATCTAGGATTATGACCTGCTCAAAATAGGAAAATCTCTCATCCTAGGAAGCTAGGTGCTGTAATGGACAGAACACTGGACTTGGAGTCAAGAAGACTTGAGTTCAAATCCTGCATTACCATCCGTGTGACCTTGGGCAAGTCATTTAGCTTCTGTTTGCCTCAGTTTACTCATCTGTAAAAAGCAAAAAGGAGCTAAGGATAGCATTTACCTCCAAGGGTTATTTTGAGGACAAAATGGGATATTTGTAAAGCAATATATATACATGCATATATATACATATATATATGTATATATATATATATATATATATGCATGTATATATATTCTAGCTATCTCTACTCTGAGCCACCACCCCAAAGTAGGGAGACCTCCTGCTCTTCACTGTCTGACCTCATTTATAGAACTTAAATGATTTTATTTTTAATGGCCATGTGACTTCATGAAATACTATAAAGTGACTATAAATGAGCCATACCAGTGCCAAAAAGACAAAACAGAATTTTAAGCAAGGCTTTGAATAACAAAACTATAGTGAAATTGTTTTATTCAGATGACTAATTCTCTTGTAAATTATGCTCACTGCCCAGGGTTTGAGAAGAAGAATCAGAGAGTAGGTTTGTGGATTTGAAATTTACCTGGATATAAAAAGTGACTCTATTAAAAATTAGAATAAGATTGTGTATTTTTCCATTATTATTAAGGGGAATTGTTATTAGCCAAACCAGGGAGAGAGGAGATCACAAAAGATAAAATGATTTTGATTACATAAAATAGAAATGTTTTGCACTAATAAATTCACTACAGCTAGGTTAAGAAGGGAAGCTAGTGATTGGGGATTTTTTTTTTACTTACATTATCTCTGATAAACATATGATAGCCACACAACTAATATGACCAAAAGATATTACCCAACAGAGAAGTGGTCAAAGGATATAAACCCTTCTCAAAAGAACTGCGAACTGTTAACAATGATAAAAAGACTGTATTAATAACCAAAAAAAGCAAAATAAAACCACTTTGAGATTTCACCTTACACCCAGAAAAAATGGCAAAGATGAGGAAAAATCAAAATAATTAATGTAAAAAGACAGGAACACTTGGGCTGTTGTTGGAGCCATGTAATGGTCTAGATTTTCTGGGAAACAATTTGGAATTATGTCAAAAGAAAGTGACTAAATTTTCCATATATTTTGGCCCAAAGATCCCATCGTTAAGAGGTCAAAGACAAAATTAAAGGTCCCCTACATATACAAAAATATTCCTGGCAGCACTTATCATCAACAAAGAACTAGAATCAAAATAGATGCTTATTAACTGGGAAATGGCTAACAAATGGTGGGTGCCTTACTGTAATGGAATATTAGGGAAGTATAAGAAATCATGAACGGGAAAAATTCAGAGAAGCCTGGGAAGATTTATACAAAGTATTGTAGAACAAAATAAGCAGAACAAAGAAAACAATATATACATGACTATATTATAAATGGGGGGGGATCTAAATACTGTATATTTCTAATGATTAAGCTTGGCCATATCAAGAGATAAGTTTTTGCAGAGGCAAGGTGTACAATATTATATATACTTTCATATTTGACTGAGATGTTGTTTCATTTAGCTCAATGTTTTCTCTCTCTCTCTCTTTGGTACATGAGATAGCTTAGTGGGTAGAGTATGGACAGAAATATATTTAGAAATAAGGGTGATATTAAAAAAAAATTTTAACTCATGCTGGAGCTGAAACAGCTGTAGCAAGCCACAATCCGCAAGATGGCAATGAAAAAGTGATCAGCAGGCAGTGACTTAGGAAATCTTTCTTGGGGCAAAACCAGGATGGAAAGTTCTTGGAGTCAGGGGAGGCAGAGCCAAGCTCACGTATACACTTATGCCTCCCACCTTCTCCCACAGTTCCATTCCTCTCTCAAGGTCACCCTCGGAGTGCACTGCAACCCTTCCCTACCCTATCCCCTTAAAGGACAAACAAGAGAAGACAAAATAACTCAACTGAATTTTTTCCTGTTTACTCTGTTAATGAAAATGAAGTAAGTCATCTTAATATTGAAGTTCTCAGTATAAATAGGACCAGAAAACAAAAGAAAGCTCACCAATTCTCCTCCATAGAAGTGATAGACTTACAAGCAGAAGGAACTTCAGAGGTCAATTAGCCCAACTCCATCGCCCCCCCCCCCCCCCCCCCGCCCCCGCCACACACACTCTTTACAGATGATGAAATTAGATCTCAGAGATGTTGAGATTTGCCTAAACTCACAAAGGCAGTAAGTGGAAGAACCAGTATTTGAAGCTATGTCTTCTGCCTCCAAATTCTGTATATTTTCCTCTGTACCATGCTGCCTCTTTGGAGAGGAAAATAAAGGAGTAGATGGAGCTGGTTTTACTGTGTGTCCAAAAAAAAAAACATCATTTTACTGGAAACTCAGTCATCTGGTATTGCGGCACTCATGATAAGCATTTTACAAACAGACCATGATGAAGATAATTACCTTTTGTGGCCAGCATCTCTTGCAGAGGATAAGAAGGTAGAGAAATTCAGTGGAGACGTCTATAAGATCTTCTAAATTAAGTCCACAGATACGTCAAGAATCAGTTACTTTAAGTGTGGGATTAAGTGAAGAAAATGAAAAGCATGTTGGAAATCATGGCATAGTGAATAGTGTTGGACTTGAAATTAAAAAGACTTGGATTCAAATCCCACCTCAGACAATTAATAGTTGTGCAATCCAGGCCAAGTCATTTATGGCCTATGGCCTTAGTTCCTCATTTGTAAAATGAAAAGTTGGACTCAGAGACCCCTAATGTTCCTTCTAGTCCTAAATCTGTGATCCTATGTTTCATGGCTCAGGATTAAGAAACAAATAATGCCAAAGGCTTATCCTATACAGAAGTATAGGATAGTTTCTTGATGAACTAGAAAGTGCTAAGCATGGAGAGCACCAAATGATAGCACAAAAATGAAAGGTATCAAATTCTAAAAAGAAGAGTGTAGTATCAATGCGATATTCACAGTGGCGACAGTGGCCATGACTATCCTGGCATAGTTCTGAATCGCAAAATGTAACAGACTCTCCACATGGAAGACAGAACCAAAACATTTATTCAAACACCAGAAAGTTGAATCCCAACACCAGAAAGCCAAATCCATCATGGCAACAAAGAAATCTACAAACATTAGCAATGCAGGGAGCGCCACCATCCCCAAGCCTTCCCCCTGCTAGGGCCTTCCCACAAATGAACACTCATGGATTGCTTCTTCCCTCCCTCTCAGCTCTTAACTGCTCTGACCAACTTCCTCTCAGCTCTGCTCCACCCTTTCTGCTCCACCTGTTCAGCAAGCTACTCCCACCACAGACTCATACGACTCAAACTCATGTGACTTAGCCTTTCATGTGACTTAAGCAGGTCTCATGGGCCTATTAATAGATGGGAAAGGTCTTCCCATTTACATTACCATTACAAGGAAACACCTGGTTACTGACCTGGGAATCAATTTCAAATCATCTATTTAAATACAACGAGATAATTGACTTGTTAGAACAAAGATAAAAATTAACACTAAATTAAAATAAAGAATAAAAATGAGAATTGAATATAGTATACAGTGAAGCAACTCCAACACAACCTATTTAAACAGGCTGTTGATTAAAAAAAAAAAAAGCCTAGCAGCTGTTTGTGTATGGGATATTGTGCTGCTAAGCAAGGATCTAGTTACTCTCTTTTTCTGGCCCCCACCTTTGTATGAAAAGTGCCCCTCTTCTCTATCTCCTTTCTCTGGCCTTCTTTTAGGCATGCCTTTGTCTGTAAACATATTCTTGCCTCTCCTTCTTTGGGGAAGAGTTTTCCTTTCAAGCCTTCTTTAGCAAGTAATATTGGTAAAGTAAAAGTGCCTGAGGTAATCACCTCAGATAGGCTAACTTCCAGCTGTCATGACATTTCCACACTAATACTCCTAAACTCAATTTTTTCTAGGGCTGGTCCATATACTCATTTTCTTTTTCTGCTTTTGGGATGCTACCAAAACATGAATCAATAATTCTCTTACATGTGTAGCTCTGAGGCCCCACATTGGGAATTCCCAGCAATTAAAGAAGTCTACCTTTCTCCTGACATATTTTGCCATCCGTTGTATCTCTATCTATCATCATTGCTCAGAGACATACACAGAGTGGCAATTCAATGGTTAACTACATTATGTCAGAGAAATCAGGAAACAGAAAGCAAAATGCATTTAAGAAACAGAAGTGTAAACTAGCTCCTCCTGAGAAAGAGGGTGAGATTGCATTGTATTTTCAGTAGGATGAATGGCTCTGGCAGTTTTGTTCTGTTCTGTGTAGGTTCTGCATAGCTCAGCTATAGCTGTTGTTTCTCTCCATTGCCAGTTTTATTGTAGTAATAGAAGTAGAGATTGTGTAGGTAGCTGTGACAGTGGTACTTGCAGCTAGAAGGAAGCCTTCTCTTGCTGAGGGTGGGGATAAGGTAGTCCCAGGTCACTCACCCCAATCCCTTAACCTCATTCCAGTCCTTTTCCTCAAATCTTGCTTCTCTCATGAGGCTTCTCTTTTTCCCTCCCTCAGGAGATCAAAAGAACAGGAACAACAACTAACATTTACAATTATCCCTTCCACATTGCAGGGGTTAGGCCGGGGCATGCAGCCCATATGATCTGGAAAATCTGCGTAAAATTTTTTGGCCCTCTCTTCATTCCAGAGAAGAAGTCTGATTTTTTTTTCTTTTATGGTATCTACAATACCTTATTGTAAAATTTGGGTTAAATATTCAGTCATAGACTCTGTGGCATCTGCTGGCCTTTGCATGTCATCTGCAATTTCCTCAAAACTCCCCAAAATTCCCATTTAATTTCTTATGCTGACCCACAATATATTGAAACCTCAATGGGGAAAGTTGTGATGTGAAAGGGATAATTGTATATAGTGTTTACTATGTGCTAGGTATTGTGCTGGATAAAAGATAAACTTTCAACCAGTCTCATGTCTTTCTAGAGACTCAGGTAAATAAACAGTGAAGAATTCCTGTCCACCAGACAACAGTCTCTGCCAATACGCTATTATAAAGGTAAGCAGAAAGAACAGACATCAATACAGACCGCCACTATCTAGTAAGGAACTTTTACCATATAAATCAATTGCTACAGTGAGGAGACCAGAAGAACCTAGGAACTTCCTCGTCAAGCAAACACTTGATCTTCTGGCCAAGTAAGGAAATAAATGACAGACAAGGGCGCTGTTGATTTAGAATATAAACTCATTTGTAAGAACTTTTGGAAGTGGATGGTGAATTGTATGGAAACAGTGAGAAACATTTAATTGTTAGAAATATACTTTGTCTAGGAATAAACAATACTTGTTGGAAAACCAGAAAGGTTTTAATTATATTTTGCATTCATTCATTCTGAATAAATGGATATGTCCCCTCAATGGAGTACAGGAGAGTACAAGGACTCAGACAAATGCCAGTCCTTTTATTGACTCTCAATTTGAATCTTTTGCCTGGCTCTTCATTGGCCAGATGCAACTCCCTGAACTGCTGGTCATGCCTCCCTCAAACAGCTTGTTAAGCATGCATACAAGCTTCTAATCTTTCACCAGTTTTGGCTAGATCACAGCTCTGATTAGAACTGGTCACCTGACTTATATTCTGCTAAAGATGGGGGGGGGGTTAATCCTTTGGAAACAGAACTTCTTCCATCTGTTTCCCACATCATGAAGAAGAGAGAGCCCCAAATAAGCCTAACTACCCAAAGACTATTTAAGGATGAAATATGAAGGAAGACAACAGAAAAATGTAAAAGAGCTACCAATATTTCTACAACATACTATGGTCTCCATTAATTACAGTGAAGTCACTGTATTAGGACTTTAACATCATCAATTTCACTATTTGAGAAAGTAAAAATCACACTAAAAGGAATAAAGATGGAAAGAGTAACTGCAAACTAAGATACAGAGAGGATATCAGTTCCAGAGAGATATAGCTCTGAGGTTATTGAAGTAGTGAGTTCAAATCCCCATTCCAGATAATTAACTGTGGGACCCTAGACAAGTCCCTTAGCTTAACTTAATTCTGCCTGTTTCTTCTTTTGTAAAATGAGAAACTAGAAACTGGTGGGCTCCAAGATGTCTCCCATCCATAAATCTATGATCCTATCATTTTATAAGATAATCTGAAAGAGGCAAAGATGCCAAATGCTTTGAGTAGGTGAATAGGGATGGAAATTACAAGCCTTATTAAATAAAAAAAGCAATTGAAAAAGGGTATCAATAACTACCTAGTTTCCAATCTCTACAAAAAATTTTATGAGAATAATTTACACATGTCTCAAGGGCATTCTTGATTAAGATATCAAAAGGGAAGAGAGAGGCTTTCACAAGTAATATTCTACAACAAAATACAGTTAAAAATCAGAAAATTGAAAGGATGACAGAGAATATTAAAATGCACCATAACTGTCCATTGAAGGTCACATACTCAAACTTCAAGGCTTTGGCCACAAAGCGAGAGGATGAGACTCACTGGAAAAGATCCTGATGATGAGAGAAATTGAAGGCAAAAGGAAAAGGGAGTGCAGAGGACGAGATGGATAGATAGTGTTGTGGAAACAGCAAACACGAGCTTGGACAGGCTTCTAGAGACAATGGAGGATGAGAAGGGCCTCATATGCTATGGTCCATTGGGCCATGAAGAGTTGTTACACAACTGAATACCGAACAACAATTACTATTCATTTGCTATACCAAAAAACACCTGATCCATTAGAGCAAAATGTAACTTCAAAGTTTCTCTTCTGACTTCCATGCATATGTAAAAATCATGTAAGATTCTTTGAAACGTATAATAGTAGAAATAAATTTGTTCACTGATTGTCTGGTTATTAATATCAAGCAAGGCATAAAACAGGGAGACATATGCTCATCAAAGGTGTTTGCCATTGTCTTGGACAAGGTCCAGCACAGTGTCCAAATGGGAGTCCCTGTGGGTGGTGAAGAGCATCTGCTCCTGTTTGTAGATGACATCCTCCTAATTGCATCCAGCCCCAGGATTTTGTGAAACTCCTAAATGAGATCTGTAATCGTTCAAAAGAGATCAGCCTATCTACCCAGAAAAACCCAAGTTATGAAGAATGACTGTTTTTTCAGCTGTCATGTGCAGTTGTATCGACAGCCTGATGAGCTGATCTATAACTATATGTATTTTGAATAAACACTACGAAACAATGAATTAGGTCTAAATTTGAATAGGAGACTGGTTTGTGTTGCTTTTGGGAAACTATGTAATGCTTCTAGTGACCCCGAGTTTCTCCCTGAAACTGAGGTACATATTTTTAATATTAATAATCTCCTGAAAATTCCACATGGCTATCAGTCAAGAAATACCAAAATTTCCAGGATTAAAGTTGGGGCCCATTGGAAAGGCAATGGAGAGATATATGGTAGATAGGAATAAGCTGTAGCAGATTACCAGTGGAGAATTGTTGAAGAGAAGAAGTGTAAAGAAAATCACCAGAGATATTAATAAGCAGAAAAGGAAGTAGACCAGGCATGTAATGAGAATGAGGGGTGATCAATAGACAACCAATACATTCCATTGCTACCCACTCAATGTTAAGAGAGCTAGAGAAAGTTATATAGCACACCAGGTGGACATGCTATGGAGAATCTATAGGAAGATGAGTCACAAAAAAGGAGAAGATGGGAATAAGTTGTTACCTATACCATTGGAAGGGATATCGCTACCACCACCACCACCGATGAGGCAAAAGATTTCAAAGTACCTAAATAAGTAAATATGGATGAAAATCTCTTTTGGAGTGCCCTGAGATACTTTGAAGCTATTTCAGTTTAGTTTTTTTATCAATGCCTTGGATCGAGGCAGAGATGGCATATTTAACAAGTTTTCAGAATATACTCCATGATGGTGTCAATATTCTTAAAGAATACTATAACATTAGGCTAAACCTAATAACATAAAATTTTATTGGAATAAATGCAAAGTCTTATACATGGCTTCAAAAGATCATTTTCACAAGCACAAGATGGGAGAAGTCTGACTATATTGTAATAGTCCATTTGGAATAGATCTGAGAGGTATAACAGATTATAATTTCAATGAATTAACAGTATGATATTACAGCCAAGAAATCTAATATAATCTTAGGCTGCATAAAGAGGGTCATAACAACTAAGACTAGGGAGGTATTCAGCTCTGGTCAGATCTTATCTATAGCATTGTGTTCAGTTCAAGGGAATGCTTTTTTAAGGACACGGATTAGTTTGAATGCTCCTGGGCTTCTCTTGCCACAATACAATTCAATTCAACAAACACTGAAGTGTTTAAGTCTTAAACATTTAAGTACATGAAAGGCCATTGGAAAGGTTCTGATGGGACCATAGGATTTAGTCGGAATTCTTTTATTTGACAGATAAAGAAAGAGGTCACATGACACACTCAAAAAAATCACACAGCAAATTAGAAACAGAGCCTGTATTCAAACCCAAGGTCTCCTGATTTATTGTGCTATCATGTGCACAGACTACAGCAATGGATTAGGCTAGAATGCAAGAAATGATTATATGCATAAATATATACATTGTTCAATTGTTTCAGTAATTTCTGACTCTTTGTGACCCCATTTGGGGTTTTCTTGACAAAGATACTGGAGTGGTTTTACCATTTCTTTCTTACTTTTTACTGTACCAGACTCGAACATTTAAATGAGTGCTGACTCCTCCGAAAGAAGTCACTTTGAGAGGCTTGTCCGACATATTCCGATGCTGCTGACCCTGCTTAGAACATTTTGGTAATTCCTCTTGGGGAACTGTCTGTTTTCAGTAATCTGTTATATGGTCACACCATCACATTCGAGCTCTGAGTGTGCCACCCATGTCACTCCAAGTATTCCCTTTTCTCATGCAAAGACTACCAGCTTCAGAATTGTGTCTAATCAGATATTTGCAGCTTCATCATCACAGTAATCAAAATATTCATATTACTCAATGGCATCTCATTCCATCAGCACTGTAACTCTGAGGTAGCACTTAATAATGCCATACAGCTACATTAGTAGGAAAAACCTACCCCCAAAACCTGCTATAACACTACGCTACCCCTATTCCAACCTTACGTTTCCAAGTCAAGTACTAACATATTACCCTAGTACAATGTTCTTAAAGTGCAGTCCAAAGACCCCTAAGAGTCCCCAGGACTTTTTCAGGGGGACTGAGGCATCAAAATTATTTCATAATAACATCAAGACATTAAAATTAAAATTTCTAGCATGATAAATACCCACATGATAAATATACCCCACATAGCCAAAACTTCTTTGAGAGGTCTTCAATCATTTTTAAGCATATAAAGGTGGCCATGAGTCACTATGTCACTACGAAATTTACTCACACCCTTCCATCGAGCTGTCTTTCCAGAAGCAATGGCATGAGACAAATTTAGAGAACTTGAAGATAGAGTTGCAAACTCCATTATGCAATCCAGATATGCAAACTCTATTAATATGGCAGTCTAAGACTGGGTTGAAGTAGCCATGCTAAAAATGGATGGGTGACCTGTTTTCCATCTTCTAAAAAAAGATGATAATATCTGTGGATCTTTCAGATGTCTGTGGAGGTCTACCAAAGAAGGGAAGGAGATGTTATTGGTATTTTTAGTGTACTTTGTGGTATTCGTTATTTTCATGTGTTGTTCGCTGTTATAGAAGACAAGCAAAAGAGAAGAAAGTTTGACTAAATATTGTTTCATATACCCACAATTAATAATAGTTAATAAGAAAAGATAGACTGTACAGAAGCAGGATAGCAGCAAAGAAGTTAACCCTATAACCCCAACCAAAAACGTTTCTTCCTACTTGCCTCTCAGTAAAAACCAATCACTGGGAATAGCATGGTCTCCAAGAGGTACTGAATTCCTGTCCAACCAGCTAATAAGCAAGCAGCACTCAGTGATACTGAAGCCTTAGCGTCTAGATCCTGCTGTCTAGTCAGCGTCAACCATAAGAATCACTGAAAACTACCACTGTGCCCTTCGGCTTTTGTTTTACTAGGAGCTGGGATGCTTTTGATCAGATGCCGAATTCCCATAGTACCACAATCCAGACCTCCCGTGACCCAGACCTGCCTGGAGAAGTCGTGACTGGTCAAAAATAGATGCTAGACTGAATTGGGGCTTTTGCTGCCTGTAGGGCTGCACCTGGAATAGAATGAAATGTTCAGTCTATTGTGTTACCCTTTTTGTTTTTTGTTGTTTAGTAGTTTTTCAGTTGTGTCAGATTTTTCTTGACTCCTTTTGGGATTTTCTTGGCCAGGATACTGGAATGGTTTGCCATTTCCTTCTCTAGCTCATTTTCAGATGAGGAAACTGAGGCACACAGGACTTTCCCAGGGTCACACAGTCCAGATTTGACCTCAGGGAGAAAAAAGTCTTCCAGTCCTGACATTCTTTCCACTGCTACACCTAGCTGTCCCATTAACTTTTTAGGGTAATACAATTAAACTGCTACTGAAATAAAGATCTTTCAGTCAAAAGGGGAGAGAAAAAGTGGTTAAGTGAGTGAGGACACTAGTAAAGAGTGACTTGTCCACAGGTTCTTAACCTGGGATCTGTGACCTTGTTTTCTTTAGTATTTTGATCATTGTATTTCAATATAATTGATCTCGACAATCCTGAGTTTTATTTTATGTGTTCCAGAACATTCTGAGAATGGATCTATAGGTCTTTCACCAGACTGCTGAAGGAATCCATGATACGTAAAAGAGTTATTAACCCTTGCTCTAGAATTATGTTAGAAGCCAGCATAGCTTAACAGAAGGGCAAAGCCAGGGGGTCATTAATATCCAGCTTCCCTCAAAATCCTGAATAAAAAGACCTCATAGTCTGGCTTGTACAGAACCCCTGGTGGTTAAAGATGGATGCAGGATGCCTCCAAAAAAGGAGAAGTTGGCTACGTGATAGTGGCAGAGGGAGGGTCTGGAAGTAGCAGTGGGGAGCAAGGAGTGTTCCAACTCTTCCTTCTCCTACAATGTTTTAGAGGACAAATCAGAAGGTGGCTGGGGACACAGGTTGCTATAAGTAAAGTGCAAGCATAGAAATATGAGAGGAACTTGAAGGAAAGTTTGTTAATGATCAAATAGGTAGTTCTAAAGGGTATCCCATGGTACCCCATTCCTTAATGGGAAGCCAGAAAAGAAAAGGGGCTGGGGAGTAGAAAAGTTAAGCTGGAAGCCGAAAAGCAATGGGGTAGGGGGTTTTCTTCCAGGGAGAGAGTGACTGAATCATTGGGATTAGGAATGTTGGAAGTACATATTTGGTGGGTATTAATTGGATGGGTCCGCTACCTTGGTTCAATACACTGTTTAAATACTGGGGGAATTGAGTGGGCTTTGGGGGGAGGTGGCAAGAAGCTCAGGTCAATGTGGACTGAATATGGCACCAACTCCATAGTTATATCCCAAGATAGTGTTGAGAAATGCCCAGAAAATATCCTACTTGGGTTGCACACACATAAGTGCTAAGTGCTAGGGATACAAAAAGAGGCAGAAAAACAGGCCTTACCCTCTAAGCTACAATCTAATGGGGAAGACAGGAAGGGACCTCAGTGGCTTTCTAGGGTAATCTCTATGAACAAGAATATTCTCTATAACATCACCTCCATTGAAATGAAGCCCAATATTTTCTTAGAAAATCTATTACAGTTTTGGAAAGCTCTCATTGTTAAATGTTTTCTCTAACATAAAGTCAATAAAAAACATAAAATCAACCAACTACTATGTACCAGGCACTATACTAAATGGTCATGATTCAAAGATGAAATTTAAGCAGTCCCTATCCTCTAGGAACTTATATTCTTGTGTGTGTGTGTGTGTGTGAGTGTGTATACATGTATATATATATATATATATACTTATTTACATATATACACACATATATGTGTGTATATATATATATGTATACATACACACACACACACATTGTTCAGTGGTCTTGGTTCTGTCTGACGCTTCATGACCCATTTGGGATTTTCTTGGCAAAGATACTGGAGTGGTTTTGCCATCTCCTTCTCTAGCTCATTTTATAGATGAGGAAACTGAGGCAAACAGGTTAAATGACCTTCCCAGGGTCACACAACTAGTAAATGTCTGAAGATGGATCTGAACTCCTGTCTTCCTGACACCAGGCCCAGTGCCACCTAGGCCATTAATATTAAGGGAATTGGGAGGAGTGCCATTTTCATCCCACCCATTCAGGGAACAAATAAAGCAAGGGAGAAAACAGGGCGGGTAACAGGTGAGAGTCTCTCCCACCATGCCACCTAGCTGCCCTAAATATGTGTGTATGTATGCATGTACACACACACACACGCATATCTATATTACATATACAAATTAAATTGAATACAAGGTAGTTTGGTGGAGGGAATGCACACACAACTAGATGGAATAGGAAAGACCAGGAGAAAATTGCTGAGTCTTGAAAGTGTAGCCTACCTTTTAGAGCAAAGGGGGATGGTGGCAGGCTCCCAGCAGGTACCAAAGGGTACCTTGGGTACAAAGAGTACCAGAGGCTCTTAAGTTTAGAAAGGAGAAGTCTTTACCTGAGGACAAACTACCCAGAATGTTGTGGGCTTTTTTGTTTTTTGTTTTTTACTCTGACCTTGAAGTGAGTTTGTGAGTAAGAGAAGCCGATCAAACCAATGAGACACAGAGGAGCAAGTCTGTGATCTGGCAGAGTGGCGGAGAATTGCGGAGGCTGGAGCCAGTGGAGCATCCCCGTTGGGGTCTACGTGCTGACTTCTGTCATCGTGGGCTGAACTGAGCACCATCAGGCCCCACAACTACTTCCTGACAGAGGCGAGGCTTCATGAGCCAAGGACAGATTTCCAGAGCTGGCTCGCAACCACCAGAGATGTGTGAATGGAGTTCTCGGGGAGACTGCCTTGGGGACTTCCCTGCGCTTTTCTGGTGGGGAGAGACTTTCAAATGTTATTCCCTCTGTCACTCCCTTGTTTTACTTCTTCTCTGAATGGAGGAGATGACAATGTTACTATTCCCCATTTCCTTAATAGTAATAGCTAGCATTTATATGGCGGCTAGGTGGCAGGGTGGATAGAGTACCTGGCCTGAAGTCAGGAAGATTCATCTTCCTGAGTTCAAATCTGGCCTCTGACACTTAGTAGCTGTGTGACCCTGGGCAAGTCACTTAACCCTGGTGCCTCAGTTTCAGCTCGGTAAAATGAGCTGAAAAAGGAAATGGCCAACTGCTGCAGTATCTTTACCAAAGAAAACACAAATGGGGTCTCACAGAGAGTCAGATATGACTGAAACCACTGAACAACAAACAGGCCCTGTGCTATTTTGTGTTGTTGTTTGGTCATTTAACACTGTGCTAGGCTCTGACAAATATTACCTCATTTGATCCTCATAAGAACTCTGGGAGGCAGGTGCTGTTATCATCCCTACTTTGCAGTTAGGGAAACAGAGGCAAACAGAGGTTAATTGACTTGCCCAAGGCCACACCAACATAGCAAGTTTCTGAGGCTAGATCTGAATTCGGGATTTCCTGACTCCAGGTCCAGCACACTATCCACTGTGTCACCTAGCTGCCTCTACTTACTTAAATGCAAGCAACAAGACTGGGAACCAAGGGAGAACAAAACCATAGGAAGGATACGGATTTAAAATCTTGGGGTTTGTAAGGGCAGACTAGTCAATGAGGGCCCAGCCTGGGTAACCAGCTTCTGGAAGGGTATGAGGATGCCCCTGACAGAAATCATGAGCAGTCACACAAAGTGACTATTTCCTATCTGCTTGCTGTGTGAAAAAGTCTTTTGATTGGCTCTTGCACTAGAGCTGAGTGTGATCACAAAAGACATTACTTTACCAACTTGGTCTCTTTTTCTCTTGGTGGCGATCAAGGCAAGGATGGCTGCCATCTTCTGAGTAGGGAGGGAAAGGTAGCACCAGCAGGTCAGTGTCACCAATGTGAAGCCTAAAGTACACGGCGTGACTATTTTTGTCTCTGTTGTATTTATTATCTCCAATTCTTAGGTGAAGAAGGATGGGAAGCAGAATAACCCAATACTTGGCACATGTCAGGAAATCAGTAAATGTTTGTTGAATTGAATTAAATTGACCACCATCATCTGGAGTACCACCAAACTTTGGCTGTTGCAGCAATTGGTAAAAGCCAATCACAGCACCAGCTATCCAAGATGTAACATTCTAGGTCCCCCTCTTTTCTCTTCAATTCCACTAGACCTTATAATTATCAATAGGCTAGGCTACCCTGGCCTACTGCCAAATGTCATTGGCTTCTGTCATCATCAATACATGCATTTTATACACACATACACAGACATATTTGTGGAAAATGCACTAGTATATATCATATGTGTAGTGTGTATATATATACACACATACACATATACATGTGTATGTGTATATATGTATATGTGTGTATATATGTGCATGTATGTATATGTATTGTATGTGTGCATGTATATATGTATATGTGTATGTGTACATGTACACGTACACATACACATTTATGTCTGTGTATGTGTATGTGAATGTATATGTATACATGTGTGGTCACACACAGATCACCTAACATAGAGGCATGTGCTTCCCTATTCTGACATTGTGGGTGAGTGGAGCCTTCTTTGATTGGCTGCATAACTAGAAAAGGCTGCATCTTTAAAACTGGTGAGACTAAGACAGTCACTCTTTTTTTTTGCCTGCAAGTCTCTTCTCATTGCATCTAGAGGGTGAAGATCACAGTTCACCCTCAGTGTAGGCTCCATGAACTGAAACCAGATGGGGAAATGCCTTCCTTCCCTTGCTCCCTCTTGTCTCCTAACTCTAAGGCATGGAATATTTCTGTTTCTGTTCTGTTTCATTTGTTCTTCTCCATTTCAGGTGCTGGTGGTGATCACCACTAACTTGGGAGTGTGAGCCATGGAGACCTTGGAGACAGAAATGTGGGCTTCATGGTACAGCCAGCCAGGGTGCCTAAGACTCAAGCCAAGGAGGCATTGGAGCCAGGAATGGGGGCATCATGGCGCAGGCCAGTCAGACCATCAGCCAGATGCCTGAGACTGGAGCCCCACAGAGAATTGGACTTAAAACTCAAACTGCGCTCTGTAGGAGCTGAACTAAACTCTGAACTTAATCCCTTTAGCAGAGACTGAGATGATCATGGTGGAAGAGTTGGAAGGTCTTCCATGCATTAGAGGAAAAAGCTTGCACATTTGTGATTATACCTTTTGAAGTAAATATTCTTCCGTAGAAAGCTAATCAGAACGTTAGTAGTTAAATAGAACTGGCTTGCAGGGGATCACCCCCCTACAGTTGAAGGGAATGCTGTCATTAGGGCTGGAGCCATTTGCAAAGACCCCCAAACTTCCTTAAGTAGACCTGAGAACCATGGTGCGAGGAGTGAAATAAAACTTCTCTGGTCTTCAGGAAGTTAGGGTAAGAGTGACCAATGTTACATGTAATTATTATAGCATATATATGTTTCCTTCCCTCATATATTCCCTTATGTATATATATGTATGTATGCGCATACACACACACACACACACACACACACACACACACACACTGAATCTTTCCTTTGGGTTCAGTCCCACATCAGTTGGATGCTGCAGAAACCTCTCAAATGCAACATATGCAAAACTGAACTCATCATTAAAGTCATTTAAGTGACCAAGGGGTGGACTGTGATGGGAACAATATCCTGTCTCTGTGAAATATAAGCTATTTTTTCCTTAAAAGAAATTGATGGGGCAGCTAGGTGGCGCACTGAGTAGAGCACCAGCCCTGAAGTCAGGAGGACCCAAGTTCAAATCCGGCCTCAGACACTTGACGCATGTACTAGCTGTGTGACCTTGGGCAAGTCACTTAACCCCAACTGCCCTGCCAAAAAAAGAAATTGAAACCATCTTCAATACTTGATTGGCTTGGTGGGAGTAAAGGCTCAGGCTGTTGATATCAGGGCCTAGTCAGGAGCTCCAGGCCTTCTCTGAAGCTTCACTGATGGACGACTATGGGCAACCTGGGCAGGAGAACTTTGTTGATTTTAAAATAAAAATTACAATAAAAAGAAGTGTTGGGTGTGAGGTATGATTGAATTTTGTTTCCAGAGAAATTATAATTCATACTGGTGGCTAATGTCAAGAGACAAAATTGCTTGTAGGGGGCACTAGGGGATGTTGGCTACCTGAAAATCAGCATATCTACTACTTTTCTTTGTTCTAAGCAGGACTTTTCCCGTATCTCAAAAGAGCTGCCAGGTCAGGTGCCATTCAAAAAGGATATATTAGATAATAAGACTTTTATCATTGATGTCCCGGGTTCTAGTCTTCAAACTCACAGCTTTCGTCAATTCTCTTAGCAATTGAGAGGGATCCTTTCTCATGCTACCAGATGCAGACAAAAGAGCATTTTTGGCCTTTCCTTTATTTAATTATAAGGAAAAATGAAGACAAGAAGGGAGGAGGGAATTGAAATGTGGAAATAAGAAGATGTGATCAAGGGGTGGGGTTTGGTGAATGCTGACCAATTTTGGGTCAAGGTGGAAAATTCCAATGTGGATGAAATATAAAAGGGCTTTTGTAACTAGCTTAAGGTGTACTTGTACCTGGCTCTCCTTCACAAGGGCTTAGAAGCCAAGTCACCCATCAAAAATGATGTGAAATAAAAATCTTTTTTTCTAAATTCATTCATGGCCAGGTAGAATTCTTGGTGAGAGAATAATTGGCTAAAATAAAATGAAAACTTTTCCTGGCTTCACAATGCTTGTTGTTTTTTTGTTTAGAGTACACAGGTTCCTCACAGTGGGTTTCTCTCAATCAAAATCTTGAAATGGAGGCAAAAAGACCACTTTGGGGTATGTTTGGTAGGGATTCCTTTTAGATATATATGTGCTGTACTAGATGGCTGATGAGAGTCCTTCCAATTCCAAATACTTTGATTTTGTGGTTCCAGTTATACTATTTTTTAAACTGGATTTGTGACTTCATTTGTTTAAAAAAACCTCTGGTGTGCAAACTTCCTCCACCATTGCAGAGCAGTAATTCATCTGTAAGTTTGTTAGAAAATTATCTGGAACTTGTCCATGGTCACACAAATCTTATGAAAAAGGTCTTATGAAAATCTTCAACAATCCAAGGCCAGCCTTCTATTTACTAGGCCAAGCTGAATTTCTCAAAAGTATGTACAATTTTCTTTTTTTTAAATCACCTGAGTCACTGCTACATCCTTGTTTTCAACACCTGATTTCTGGCCACAGTCTAGGTTTGTATATTTATGTAAACCATTCACTGCTTGACAATTTTAAGTGGCAAGCCCTTCCAGGTCAGGAACTATACATTTTATATATGCTTTATAAACACACAGAACACGAATTTTTTTCAAACAACACATCATAATATATATATATATATCCAAATAAGTGTTGTCCTTCAAGAAGTCACCTTTATGTAGAAGTGTTACCTAATGATTACTTTGGGAAACAGCTTGCAAAAGTATGTCCTACTTAGGCTTCTGTAAAGTGGCTGTTCTTCTGCAGGTAGAGACATTGAAATGTAAAGGAAAGGCTTTTCAGATGTAAATGAAATTTTCTACACCTTAGAAAGGCCTCAATAGCTCAAATGCATATGAAGAGACCAGCCAGACTGAGATTCCCAAAGTTATTCTTTAAAAAAAAAAATTACCCAGTGCCCTCCTGGAAAACTACTTTCTTTAACTCTTTAAGGGTTTTTTGAAATTTTTGTCATTCAAAATATAATTTTTTTAAATGACACTTCTTAAATGTAATAATTTATTGTAAATTTGTGGGGTTTTTTCCTGCATTGAAATTTTGATGATGCAATATGGCACCATGTAACCATATTGAAACATATTGAAAATCATATTGAAAACAAGTCATCACACTCCTGACGATGAGGCAAAGGTTTGCTGGCCAAGGGTTACTTGTTAAGACCTGTCAGCAGACTTGACCACTGATTGGTTATAGCTTGCATTTTGTGTGTTTATTTGGAAAAAAAAATGTAATCACTACAACTTTAACTCTGTTACACAACAGATGAAACATGTACTAATGGTTTTTCAAAATTTTCTTATCTTCTTTTCTTTCCTTATGCTTCCGTCACTTCCTTGTTTTTATTCAACTCACCCCAATTGCACCAGAGGCTACTACCACCCCCTCCATCATTCCAGTGCCCCCTAAAGGGTGGTATCACCCACTTTGAGAACCTCTGAAGAAGATATAATTTGACTGATCATCATAAGTAAGTAAGGGTGGAGAGTCCAAAATTAAGGCAAGCCACCTCTGAAGCAGGAATGATTGACAAATGGGATAAAGTAAAGCTCTCCCATCTCCTGCCTGGAAGAAATAGACTTCAGAGCTCAGGCTCTGAGGGAGTCAAACAGGTGAGATTTCTGCCAATCCTAGGTTAAGAGTTGTTACCCTTGCTTAAAGGAGCACATTACTACTCTAGATACAAAGAACACTGTAATACCCAGCCAAGCCAGAGGCCAAAGGTGATGGAGACTGCGTGAGCCCTGAGCCCAGAGAGTTCAGTTGATTGACCTATCCAGCAAAGATGTTGGACTTCATGAAGAGTACAGTAGCTAAATTATCTGCCCAGCCCAGCAGCTATCAGGCCCAGAAAGGAACCAGCTCTGCATATAAGTGATTCATTTGACCCAGCTGTAGATTGACCCAATGATACCATGCCATGTGAGTGATGGGGTACAGGCTCTGGGAATCCCTTTGAACTCTCCTTGAATCTTCCCACTTGATCTGGTGTTTGCCTGAGGCTCCAAACTTATCATTATCACTATGCCCAATTCTCTGTTAGCCCTCCATAGTCTTTTATCTCTGGATGGCCTTCTGCTCCTTCCCACCCTTGATCCTATCAAAATCCCATTCTTTTGGGTCTGGCCTCTAGTCACCCCAGCCTACTGGCCACTCCCATCAGGATCCTCCCTAAACCCCTTCTTCTCCAGACTACTTGGCCAACCTAGATCCCTCCCACAGTCTTTCTGCATATAAGATCCATCTTGGCCTCCAATAAGGTGCTTAGATTCAATCTGGCCCGCTTACATTGATTCCTTAAGAGTCTACCCAATATGGCAGATCTTTCATAAACTTTGTTTTTCTTTGGCTGAAAGGAGGCTTGTGTCAAATTCATTCAGGCAGGACCCGTATGCCACTATTTTGGGGTCCCAGCACCTCTAAACCTCAGCAATGAGGAGCTAACCCATGTGACCATCGGAGTTAGGCACTTGTTTAACACTGGTATCATATTCTGCAATGAACTTTGTGAGGACCCATCAGAAAAAGGAAGTTCCAGAATTGTTAGTTATATTGGCCATGCAAGTTCCCTATACATGCTTCTCACCACCATTGTACTTGAAGCTCAAATTCATTCTTCTCTCCACAGACTGTGTATTTTGGGGAGAATAAGGCTCAAATTTCTGATGAAATGCTTTATACCTATTATTCTTAATATGCTGTGTTACTGGCTAATTGTTAAGGGGAAGCACACCACTGGGGGCTCATGAGCTGTAAAATTAGGAGGAGAGTCACTTACAGAGTTACCCCCTAGAACCCAGAGAACTCTAGTACCTTTGGGGGAACCAGTCTACCAGTGCCAATGTGAGTTGGGACAGTGAGCCCAGAGGGGGTGATATATTGTTATTTGATAAATATTATAAGAAGATTGCATTTGTGATGCCAAAATTTTTATTGTTTTGTTCCAGTTTTTGGCTATAGGCTAAAAAGTTTGGTGTCCCTACAGATAGTGGAATTTTGCTCTTCAGCTATTTCTACCCCTTAAATCCCCAACTCCCCCTCACTTCAGGGCCTGCATCCATCACGAAGTACAAAGTACTAATCATTTGGATTGTGACTGGCCACACTCAGAGAGTCTCTAAACCAACTCACGAGTTACCCTCTTGGCCTAGAGAGCCAGCTTATGCCTAAAACCCTGCAGAGGAGTATTTTACTCCAATCTCCTCCCTCCAGAGGTGTGCTGGAGCTAGCTGCTACCAATGAGGAAGAGCTGATGGTTATATTTTCACCTCAGAAATAGTAAACTACTACAAATCAAGCAGTGATTTATTGATTTGTCAACTGTCTAGACTTAAGGAAGTGATGGAGAAAAGGTAAATGCAGATTAAGCTTAGAAGTATATCCTGGGTACATTTTTTTTTTTAAAGAGAGCTTGTTGTTAAACACTGGCTAGCACACCCCTGCATGCGCCAAAAGGCTTCCAAGGTTGAGGAATTTTTGAGGAATTCTAATGACCCTTGGGCTGAGTAGGAAGTGAGTTGCATACTTTTTCCAATTCAAATGATGCTAGGAAAGGGCCATTAGTGGTACATCTAACCCCTTTGGAGAAACTGGCGCATGGCCCATGCCTCTCAGCAAGATGATATTTCCCTCTGGAAATGCTATAGTACTCATAAACCACTTTGCATATGAATTACATACTTTTCTACCAAGATATATATGTATGTATATATATGTATATATACATATGATGTAGATGCATATATATATATATGTGTATATATATACATATATATACACATATAAAGCTCCCATTTTTGATCCTTCATCTGAAATTCTTCTCCTTCACATAAGGTTACTCTAATCAACAAACCACGAAACATTTATTATGCACCTGCTACGTTCTATTTACTGCCTCTCAGCCACTGAGAATACAAGCACAAATAACGAAATAGTCTCTACTTTACAAAGGAGCCTACTTTCCAACGAGGAGACAAGAAGTACATATATAAATGTATAGAGAATACAAATTATATGGAGTTGTTCAGTAAAATGTTGTTCAGGAGGAAAGGCACTAGCAATCGAGGAGATCGAGGAAAGCTATACCACCAACCACTTAGTTGTTTCTTTACCCACAAGCCAGGAACTCCCTGTTCCTGGGGGCCCTGTGGAACAGGGAGATGGCAAATCTGTGCCACATTAGAGGTCTCTCAGGGACTGCCCCTTTCCTTCTGAGTAGAAACTTTCACCTCCCCCTTATTGCCAGAAAGCAAGCCAGCTCCCAGCAATGCCAGGGCCTCCAAGCCCTCCCCAGGGAAGGGCTGCACTGCCTGCAATATGGAAGGGCCTATCAGTTCTAGATCCTAGTAACGAGGCTACAGTGGGTCTGAAGGTGCCACTGCCCAGGGCAATGGCCACTACTTTTGGGGGGCCACTACTGCCTCTGGGGCACACTTTGCTACTCACAAATCATTATGTCTCTGCCCACTGCCCCACCCCTACCACTATTGCTAGGGCCAGCATCTCTGCCTGCTGCTTCTTCTTACTCACTGAATTTTAGGAGCTAATTTATGAGGCTCTTCCAAATTCAGAAGTCAAGCATAAATAGTCCTCATCTGCTCAAATTCCAAACAAATAGTCTCAGTGGAATGATCTTTTCCCAACATTTTTGCTAGTACTAAATTAATTAATCTAATTAAATTAAAAGATATAAGTAATCAATTTCATTTCAGGCAGCTTTCAAACCACAACATGGTTAACAAAAAGCAGAATATCCTGATTAAGAATCTGCATAAAAGTACAATACGCTTTTCATACTGTTGTTGCTGAGAATCCTGTCCCATAGTAATATACCGACCCTTAAGGTTCATAAGAATGTTCCTAGTCTCTTTATGGCCCTAGTCAATCAATGAGTATTCAGAGCTCCTACAACATGCCTAGGACTGTACCAGGCTCTGTACAGGGCTCATAATCCCATTTTATTTATTTTTTTAATCTTTTTTTAAATTTTAGATTAGGATACTAAAACTTACATAATAAAAAAGAAAAAGAAACATATTATAAACTTAAATATTAAAACAAATATAAAATAAGAAAAGAAAAAACATGTCATATGCACAATAGAACATGAGAGTATTCAAAATACATAGCAATAAATTTCCATTCCAAGAAAGCCTATATATTAAATACTACACATTGTATTGAAAGCTGTCCATCTTCTCTTTACTTACTTTTAGGTTTTCTTTTGTTCTCTGCTGTGCACTTTTTACTTTGTTCTTTTTTCTCCCTTCATCTCCCCTCCAGAGGCTACAATTAAGTGTGGATATATTTATATACATATTGATATATACATACATTTATATATGTATATATATGTATGTATATATATATATACACACACACATTCATACATATATATATACATAAACACAAACTTTCTCTAAGAGATTCTGCTCCTAATCTTTGTTTTTATATTTGTGCCAGACCCCTGCTTCTGGGGGAGGCCAAAGCTGCTGAGTTTGGGAGTTCTGAGCACAGTGGAGCTAAAGCTGATCAGGCGTCCAAAGTAAAGCCAGAAAAGTACAGTGAGGAGCACAAAGCTGCACCAGCCCAGGTCCTAAAAAGAGAGCAGGTTAAAGCTCTCATGCCCTTTGGTATTGTAATCGTGACTATGAGTGCCCACTTCACTTCTGCCTGGGTGAGATCATAAACAGAATTGTAAACAGACAAACAAAACAAAGAACAAAAACAAACAAATAAATAAGGAAATGATGAATAAATTAGAAACAGGTGAATGAATGAACAAATGAGTACATAAAGAAAAATAAAACGCAAACTTTTCACGATTGAAACTGAATGCTGCAAAATCATAATGACCCCAAAGGGACCCCAAGAGAAGGCATTTCCTCCTCATATTTACAGAGGTTCTAGACTAGGGAGTGTGGAACACTGTATATAATGTCGGACTTTTTCAATTAATTGGTTAGTTTTGCTGTATTATAGGGTTTTTTCATCTGTTTTATGTGATCGTAAGGAAGCTAGGTGGCACAGTGGATAGAGCACTGGACCTGGAGTCAGGAAGACTCACCTTTCTGAGTTCAAATGTGGCCTCAGACACAGCTGTGTGACTCTGGGCAAGTCACTTAACCTTGTTTGCCTCAGTTTCCTCATCTGTCAAATGAGCTGGAGAAGGAAATGGCAAACCACTCCAGTGTCTTTGCCAAGAAAACCTCAAATGCTCTCACATAGAATCAGATATGACTGAAATGACTGAACAACAACATAAGGGAGGAGTGGAAGGTAAGAGGGACATGGTGGGAAATGAAGGCAATGTTAAAAAAAAAAGATAGCAATAAAAATTCACTAATTTTAAAAAGCATGCTATCTTTATCCAAAGAAAGTGTGGAAGAAAAAATGTTTTTACTTGCCCCATTGCCACATAGGCTTGGTTGTCGAAGGCTTTCTTTACCAGAATAAATATAATTTCTTTTCATTCTTAGAGGCTGCTGTGCTTGGATGTGTGTGAGACAACTCAAGTAATATTCAAATATTCAGAGACCTCTCATAGAAGCAAAAAGGAGAAAAAGGAGTCTTTACTTATGATCTCATGAGAAAGGGAGGTCTCTGAACCAACAATCGGTAGGGAGAGGTGGTACCCAGAGGGCAGAACCCAGCTATATACTCCTAACACAAACAACCCCACCCACCACTGACCTTTACTCCCATTGGTGGATTCAAGCTCACAATCTAAATGTGGAAATCTACTCCAGGTACAAGGGACAAGGAAATGCTAGTTTAGCCAATGCCAACTCTTAAGAACACTTTTATTCTTATTTGGCGAGGCTTGTGCTGAGAGGGATCAGGCTGCTCTAAGTTTTGGACTCCCACAGGTCCTACAGATCAGGTGATTTTTAACAACTCGAAACTAAGGCCCAGCTGTCAATCAGAAGCCCTGAGCCATGCTGAAAGGTCATCACCTCTATTCATCCCACTTAATTTACAGAAAGGCTGAGACCCAGATTCCATGAGAGGTTTTCACTATCCCACTCAATCCTTCATCTCATTTGTTCATTGAAGACCTCTCACATCAGTCTTGGCACATCTGGATTCTTCCCCTTAAGTACCTGTATTGGCAATCAAAATGGGTTTGAATGACATGTTTGTGACATCAGAGGCTTTTAGACCACATAGCCTCTGATGTCACAAACATGTCACTCAAGCCCATTTTGATTGCCAACATACTACCACCCCTTTAAGTAAATATGGGAAGGAGTGATCAATGCATTGACAAATCAAAGGGGCCCTTTAAGATTCAAAAAGTCTTTTCCTATACAGCTGTCTGGCAGGGAACATTGTCAATGAAGTCACCTGGTCCTTGGTATTTGTTCCAACCATCTCCAGCACAGCATCTCAGCATCTTTTCCTCTTGTCTTCTTGTAGGAACCAGCTTTCTGTCTATTCTCCTACAAAAGTGACCTTAGCACAATTTTAAACTACCATTTCTAATCCTTATACCCTAATCATTTTACATTTTCAAAATTGGAACATTGACCCAATTGTAACCCAGTTTCTTATATTTTACATTAAGCCATTATTAATTTCCTCACCAGGAGGATGAGATTTCACTAAGTCATTAACAAGAGGCTCCAGTACATACATAAACATATTAAATAATCAATTTTTAACACAGTACATATGACATCATAAACTTTTAGTCATGCCATGTTTCTTTGATGACATTTACAAAATAAACCACAGGCCATTCTTCTTTTAACATTACTTAATTGTAACAAAATGCTAGACAAGCCTGCTATTAACAAATAACAAAATAATATTCTCACAAGCCCTTAACCCAATTGTCTCCATACCATTACGAAGAATTAAAAAGACCCTAACTTATACAAGACCCTATAAAAGGCCCTTATAAATTACCCTAACTTATACAGGAACACTAGTTCCATTCCTATGGTAATCTAAGATGTTCCATAATCAATTATTTTAACAGATTTGTTATTGTACTTGCAAAACCTTCTGATTATAGAAATTTGCCACTAAGAGATTAGGGATTTGTGGTAAGGGGAACATATTTCCCCACCTTCCTATCAACTCCAGGCAGAAGCTATGTCAAACTACAAGCTGCATTGAGCCAGGCTTAAAGTCTGCCAGGTTTCAGTTAAGGACGTCAAGAGAGTCCCACCTCAGCATATGCAGAAGTTGCTCTCTCAATTCTCCCATGAAAGTTCATACCTCCCCCACACAGGACTGCTGTCATCTTGGGTAAGCCTTCCTTGATATTCGCATCTGGAATTAGACTCAGAAAAAAGTCAGTTAACAGTCCTATTAAGTCTTTGAATAGCAAGTTCCAATAATCAGTTTAAGATATGACCATAATCTCAGATTGCTTAAGGAACATCCTTAAAGAGAGCCTTAAGTAACTTGCACGCATTTCCTTCCTTGTTCATAAAATCTTTCGATTAAGATCATAAGTTACTGCTCTAACACATTTGCATCAGTTTCCCAGGCTTTTCTATTCTCTTCTAACTATGCCTGATCTGGAAGAATGAGATATTCTTCAAGAATTGGACCATATAAATATGATAGGTTCAAACATTAACTTTATCTTTATGTTTTAGACGATGGAATGAATTCAAATTCAAAAAAACCACATTTAACTTTTTCCATTAATGCCAGGTTATTCTACAACTTTCTCTAAGGAACATTGAAATTATTTTCCTCAAACTGAAAATGTCTGATTTAATTCCAGTAATTAATTACACCATTTGTCTCACTACCCAATTGCTCTTACATCACCTTAAAACATTGAAAGACCTTATTCCATATAGATACAAAGTAACTTTAAATCCCTGCCTTAGTCTGTGGGATTATGATTCAACCTTACATTTGTGTTCTTATTTCACAAACTTCTTTTTCCCTTTGTCCAAATTATTCCCATTAGTATTTAGACAGAATGTTATCTTTCATATGATTATACAAGAGTACCAGTGTAACCAATCATTTGATTAAAAACAGCAAGATTTCACATATTTGCATTAATCAAATTTTCCATTTCTCCCCATAAAACCATCTAGGTCTGTAGGTATCACAACTTCTTTCACAATAATAACAGATTCTGGCAGATACCTTTCCTTTTGTCACTAACTACTTATTTCTGATTACAGAGACCTGCCATTAAAAAAGGCAGCATTATATCATCTCCCCCAAGGGTAGGTTCTTTTACATCAGATGGCAAATTTCACTAATGAAAACTACCAAACCCACATCTCAAAATCTATTCTTACCCTAAAAACCCATCACTTTTTGCTGACTTTAAAAAGCCAGGCTTGGAGGTCGGATGACTTGTGGGCTGGCTTCTGACCCCTGCTATTCTCTTTGTTTCAGTAAAACTTAAATCTCAGACTGTTGCCCCTCTCCCTTCCTTTCCTTCTGCTAGGTGGGCATAGATAGCTTATCTACACCAAAAGGGGTAGGGTGGTAAGTGGGGGAAGAGACTGGCTTTTCCAAGCAGTCCCAATTTTTTAACTTTATAAAACTTTAAACATTGGGATTCACTCACAAATAACCACAGTGCCATCACAAGCTAGTCCATAAACCTCCAGATTAACATACATAAATATATCTGTAGATGATACAGGCTTGAAAAATTACACCCCTATATTTTTCCAAGGATTCTCATTTGCTCAATAGGAATTCTACCACACCTAAACTTTTTGGCACAGAGACAGAGTTTGGAAATCTATCCTAATTTATAAACTCTTTGTTTTATATGTATGTGTGTGTGTGTGTGTGTATGTATGTATGCATGTATTGCACAATTCTCAGCCTAACATATAGATTATAAAAAATTTTCTTTTTCATAAATTCCCAAAGTATTATAACAACTCAATTCTTTGTTACTACAGAATTTCTAAATATCACAAAGTTCCCAAATTTTCTACTCACAAAACCTCTTGTATATAAAAATTACAAGAGGAGATCTCACAAAGTCTTAGTTAATAATCTCACAAATGCTATTAAGTGATAGCAAAACAATTTTAACTGAACAATAACAGCTTTTTAACTCCTTTGTCATTTTTCTCTGGTAGTACAATTCTTTTTAAAAAATTTTACCATTTTTATTTAATATTTTAGTTTTCAACATTGATTTCCATGAGATTTTGAGTTACAAATTTTCTCCCATTTTCTACCCTCCCCCCCATTCCAAGATGGCATATATTCTGATTGCCACATTCCCCATTCAGCCCTCCCTTCTTTCACCCCACTGCCCCCCATCCGCTTTCCGCTTACTTTCTTGTAGGGCAGGATAGATTTTTATGCCCCATTCCCTATATATCTTGTTTTCCAGCTGTATGCAAAAACAACTTTTTTTAAGTATCTGCTTTTAAAACTTTGAGTTCCAAATTCTCTCCCCTCTTCCCTTCCCACCCACCCTCCCTAGGAAGGAAAACAATTCAACATAGATCACACATGTGTCATTATGTAAAACACTTCCACAATGCTCATGTTGTGAAAGGCTAACTGTATTTCCCTCCATTCTATCCTGCCCCTTTATTCCACTTTCTCCCTTGACCCTGTCCCTTTTCA
>CM053623.1:163177319-163205110 GCA_028646595.1 Phalanger gymnotis | reverse complement strand
TTTTTTTTTTCATGCAACTAGAAAATAAGATGCACAGGCAATGGGGCATAGAGATTTATCTTGCCCTACAAGAAAGTAAGGGAAAGGGGGATGGGAGGGGAATGGGGTGACGGAGGGGAGGGCAGACTGGGGAACAGGGCAACCAGAGTGTACGCCATCTTGGAGTGGGGTGGTGGAAATGGGGAGAAAATCTGTAATTCAAACGCATGTGAAAATCAATGCTGAAAACTAAACATATTAAAAATAAAAAGGTAGAAAAGGTCATTAGATGTGGAAATTAAGACATCATTGGTAACTTTGGAGAAAGCAATTTCAGATGATTGATAAATTTGGAAACCAGCTTGTGGAGGGTTCAGTTTGTGGATGGTTTAAATCAAGTAAAAAAGAAGTGGATACAGAAAATGTAAATGGATTTCCCAAGGGGTATGGCTCTGAATGGGAGGAGAAATTTGACAGTAGTTATTGGGGATGGTTAGATCAAGTGTGTGTGTGTGTGTGTGTGTGTGTGTGTGTGTGTGTGTGTGTGTGTGTGTGTGTTTTGGGGCAGGGGTGGGAGATATGGGCATCTTTGTAGGCATCAAGGAAGTAGCTGATAAATAAGGAGAGATTGGAAATTAGTGAGAGTGGGAATATGGTAGGACAAATTGCAGGAAAAGATGGGATGGAATGAGACCAAGGGTGTAATTAGAGGGGTTTAGCTTGGCAAGGAGAAGGGCCACTTCTTCACTGGATATGGACAAAGAAGGAGACAGTGGGGGGGGGGCAGGGACAGGAAATCTAAATGATGTGATATGAAGAAGGGAGAAGAGGAGGAACCAAGATGGTAGAGTAGAGGCAGCAACCCAACAAAACTCTTCCAAAATTTCCCTTCGGACAACTTTAAAATAACTCAGCAAATCTAATTCTGGAGCAACATAACTCACAAAAGGTCAGGATGAGACATTTTTCAAGCCCAAGACAACTTAGGAGATTGGAAGAAGAGGTCTGTGACATTGGAGGCTGGCAACCATACCTAGAGTGCACATAACAGTAATCCACCAGTGGGCCCTAGAGGCAGCTTTGACAGTGACAGCAGCAGCAGCTTCAGGAGCTCTCATCCCAGAGACAAAAGGGGATTGGATAACAGGTCAGAAAGAGATGACAGGGGAACCTGAACTGACACCAAGCACAGGACCAGGTGCTGTTTGGGAACTCCATTGCCCACACACATTTCTAGGTTGCAGTTGCAGGGCAGAAAGGGGTGCTTGTAGTCAGTCACAAAAGAGCAGGGGCCCTGGTTGCATTTCCAGGGCAGAGAAGCTAGCACTTGCAGCTGCAGGGGAACAGAGAAACTAGTTACAGTGGCAGAGAGGATCCCTAACTCTTATGGCTGCAGGGGAACAGGAGCTCTTTCTAAGTAAAGACTAGAGAGAAGACCAGGAGAGCAGTGACTACACCTCTCCTAGGTTAACATCACCTTGGAATAACTGTGCAGTTGCCCAGAAATAGCTCTGAAACCAGAAGCGTGAAAAAATCTGCAGTTTGGGACAGTGCCTCCCAACCTCCAGGTGAGAAGCACCCAACTTTAACATAAAGTTCAAAGTCAAGAAATAAAATGCTAAAACAAACAAACAAACAAAAAAGGATCTGACCATAAAAATCTACTATGGTGACAGGGAAGATCAAAATGCAAACGCAGAATACAGCAATGTAAAAATGGCTACAAACAAAACCTGAAAGAAAAAATGCAAAAGCCTGACAAGAATTCCTAGAAGAGTTAAAAGAAAAAGATGAGTGGTAGAAGAAAAATTGAGAAAAGAAGGGACAGTGGTGTAAAATATTATGAAAAAAGAATTCACAGCTTGGTAAAAGAGGCACAAAATATACCAAAGAAAATAACATCTTAAAAAACAAAATTGGTCAATGGTAAAAGAGGCCCAAAAACTCACTAAAGAAAATAACTCCTTAAAAATCAGAATTGACCAAGTGGAAAAAGAGGCACAAAACCTCATTGAAGAAAATCATTCTCTAAAAATTAGAATTGTAACCTGGAAAGACTTACATGAACTCATACAAAATGAAGTGAGCAGAACCAAGAGAAAACTTGGTAACAGTAATATTGTACAATGATCAACTGTAAATGACCTAGCTATTCTCATCAATACAAAGATCCAAGACAGTTCTGAAGGTCTTATGATGAAATAAACCCATCTAAGTCATTAGCATTTCTATATATTACCAACAAAACACAGCAGGAGATAGAGACTTTGCATTTAAGTAACTAAAAGACAATTGAAAATGTTTGGGAGTCTACCTGCCCTTCCCCAAAAAAAACCAAAACCTCAGGAACTATATGAACACTTTTCATACAGATAAAGACAGATCTTAACAAGTGGGAGAAAGTCACTGATTATGGGTAGGCTGTGCTAATATAATAAAAATAACAATTCCATGTAAATTAATTTATTCAGTGTCAAGAATATGAAGGGAATTAATGGAAAAAATCTGAATGAAGTAGACTAGCAGTACCACATTTCAAACTGTATTACAAAGCAGTAATCATCAAAACAATCTGCTACTGGACAATAAATGGAGGGATGGATCAGTGGAAGAGATTAGGTACACAATACAGAGTAGTAAATGACCATAGCAATCTAGTGTCTGATAAACCCAAAGATCCCAGCTTTGGGGGCAAGAGCTCACTATTTGACAAAAATTGCTGGGATAACTGTAAAGAGGTTTGACAGAAACTAGGCAGAGACCAATATCTCACATTATATTCAAAGATAAGGTCAAAATGGGCACATGATTTAGACATAAAAGGTGATATAATAATAATATAATAATAAATTAGGGTAACATAGAAAATTTTACCTGTTTTATCTATGGATAAGAGAAGAATTTATGACTAAACAAGAGATAGAAATGATTACAGGATATATGATGAATAATTTTGATCACATGAAATTAAAAAGGGTTTGCACAAACAAACTCAATGCAAGCAAAATTAGAAGAAAAGCAGGAAACTGGAGGAAGATTCTCACAGCAAGTTGCTCTGATGAAGGCTTCATTTTTCAAATCTTATAAGGAACTGAGCCAAGTTGATAAAAGTAAGAGCCATTCTCCAATAGATAAATGGTCAAAGGATATGGAGAGGCCATTTTCAGAAGAAGAAATCAAAGCTAACTAGAGTCATATTAAAAAAAGTGTTCAAAATCACTATCAATCAAAGAAATACAAATTAAAACAACTCTGAGGCACCACCTCATACCAATCAGATCAGCTAATATGATAAAAAGGGAAAATGGCAAATGCTGGAGGGGATGTAGAAAAAAATAATTCACTGATGGTGGAGTTGCGAACTGGTCCAACTATTTTGGAGAACAATTTGGAACTATGCCCAAAGGACTAGAAAATGGTGCATACCCTTTGACCCAACAATACCGCTACTAGATCTGTATCCTAAAGAGATCAAAGAAAAAAGGAAAATGGACTACATGTAAAAAAATGTGGAATTTTTTTTTTGTGGTGGCAAAGAATTTGAAATTGAGGGATGCTCATCAACTAGGGAATGGCAGAACAAGTTGTGGTATATGATTGTGATGGAGCTATAAGAAATGATGAGCAGGATTGTTTTAGAAAAATCTGGGAAGACTTAGATGAACTCATGCAAAATGAAGTGACCAGAACCAGGAGAACATTGTACACAATAACAGCAGTATTTTAAGGGTGATCAACTATGAAAGACTTAGCTACTCTGAACAAGACAATGATCTAAGACATTTCCAAAGGATCCCTGATGAAAAATGCTATCCACATCTAGAGAGAGAATTGGTGAACTCTGAATGCAGAGCATATGAAAGCATTCTTTCTTCTAACTTTCTTTATGTTTGTTGGTTTATTTTGTTTTCTTTTGAAACATGGCTAATATGGAAATACATTTTACATGATTTCACATGTATACCTGATATTATACTGCTTGCTTTCTCAATGGGTTAGGGAGGATATGGAGGGAGGGAAAGAATTTGGAACTCAAAATTTTTTTAAGTTAAAATAAATAAATAATAATTTTAAAAAAATGTTAAAGAAGAGAGGAGAAGATGTGAATGTTCCTAATTATTTTGGCGAAATACGAAACAAGGTCCTCATTTGTGACGGTGTGGGGAAAGGTGCCATGTGTTGTTTGAGAAGGGATAAAAAAGTTTGTAACTGCTTCTGGGATGAGTAGAATAGTAAACTAGTGTAGTGAGGGCTTGGTTGAGATTATGTAACAAAAATTTGTTATGGACCCAGTCGGCATGGTTTCATGACTTTCTCTATCTCTAATTAGTAAAATGTGAAAAAGAGTGAAGAAGGCATATGATAGGAGTAATCAGAAGCTGGGATTTGGTAAAGGAAAATCAATGATAGGACAACAGGTCAAGGGACTCAAGTTTAGAGGATAGGATAGAATTGAGGTGATTCACCAAAGGGTTGACATAGAGAAGGGAAGAGCATACACATAGAGTAGTGGTGATGACCTGGGAAAGTAAGGGATGGAGAGATTGGAGGTCACAATGAAAACAAAGAACAGGGTGAAGGATTGTAAGGCAAAGAAAAAGATGGACTAACTAAAGGTTAATCAAACAAAGGAATTTTATACTTCATCGACATGGAAGTGAAATAGCTGTCGATGATGGCAAGTAGTATTTTGGTCAATGTTAATTAACTGGTTCTCTGAAAAGAAATGCACATAACAGGCATTAATAATCTGCATTATTAACATCTGCTCTATCACCTTCTTATGTCTAAATTAGTAATTAATTGATCATTAATAATTCATTAGTAAAACAATAACATAAATATTATTATAGATATATAAATATAACTATGGCCCTGGTTTATAGCATCTGCCAATTTTCAAGGTGTAAATGCTGACACTGAAAATTTAACTGGCTCTTACAAGCCAGTTTGAGCTGTCTCCAGTCTACTCATGGATACATTGATCTCTGTGTACAGCTAAGGTGGGATGGAGGAGTAGTTCATCTGAACTGGGTAGACTGAGGAACAGAAAAGCTAGGGTACTTGAAGGAGTATGAATATGTATGTTGAAGGTGGAGGGGCAGCAGTTGAGGTGGAAAGAGAGACTGAGCCAAGCACTGAGCTCACTGAGGAAGAAAGGAGAATGTCCCTTGGGATCAGTAGATAAGTTACCAGAATCCTGATTTGGTGATAAATATAGAGCACTGAACAAGGTGCTAGAGCAAAGATAGGGACTGAGAGACTGTCAGTCTCATGGTAGGTTCACATGGGGCTTGTTGGGAAGTCTCTGAAGTGAAGATGCCACAAGTGGATAACTTGGATCTGGGGCTGAAGCAAGTCTACTTGGAAGGACCTAAGAGAAAAGAGGAAGCTCGTGCTCCATCCTCTGCACAAAGTCTTTGCTGACTAATGCCCTCTCTATCAAATTGGTTTGTATTTAGCCACTTTGTATATATTTGTATTGATTTTTATACTTATGCTGTGTGTGCGCGCATATATATATATATAGGTATGTGTGTATACGTATATACATATGCACATACATGTATATTAATTAGAATGTAAGCACACTAAGGATTGCTTCACGTTCTTTCTACTTATACCCTCAGGTCCTAGCAAGGTGCCTGAAACACAGAAGCCTCTTAACAAATGCCCGTGGATTGGTGATTGGTTGGTTGACCAATTCACATTTTTATATGCAACATGCTGAATTTTATTGGTGAGGTATGAGGCCAAGTTCTCTAAGGGAAGGAAGGAGGAAGGGAAGGGTGTAGATGGAATATTCATGGGAGATATCAAAGGTATGACCCTTCTTGTGTTTGGTTGTTATTTAGAGACATTAAACAAGAGGAATCCAGCAGCAAGTATGAGGATGTTTCTTGAAAAGAAATGAAGGTTATAGGCTTATCCCCAAGAAATCAATGGGAAGATCGGCAAATAAACAAGGCATGGGCAAAGATGATGTCTACTTATGAAGATACAATGATTTTTCTCAGACTTCCACTTGACTGGCCAGAAGCAGGCACACTTGGTCAAGGAAATAAGCCTTAAATTTTTTTTTTCATTTTTTACTGTTACCTTTTGTTTTTACACCACAGTTGTTTTTCCTTAATCCTCTCCCTACAATGGACCATTTCTTATAAGAAAAGAAAACATTTAGGCAAAGCCATGGAACATAGGGACTTGTGGTTCCCACCTTTTTGACAAAAGGAAGGCATTTTCTTATTACAATTCATCAGAAACCACCTGCTTTCTAATGCCATTATCATTTACAGACGAGCAAAGCAGTGTGTTGTAGTCTTTTGGGAGCCAGTATTTGGAGTCAGGAAAAGCTGAGTTCAGGTTCCAACTCTTGACCCATATGGGTTGTGTCATCTTGGACAAATCACTTAACCTCTCAGTAAGCAAGCTTCAGGACAGTTGTGCTGGAAGGAATTCTCTGCCCCAATGAAATCACAATCTAATCAAAACAAAATAATTTCCATTTGTATATACACTGTTCTCTTGCTTCTGTTTTTTTTGCCCTTAGGATCATAACTTTAAAGATGGTAATGACGCTAGAAGTCATCTTTCAAATGAGGACACAAAGACAGAGTGTTTAAGTGACTTGCCTAAAGTCACACAGGTAGTAAATAGCAGACCCAGGGATCTAACTTTTCATTTCAAATCCAGTGCTTCTTCTACCAAAGTATTTTATTACAAACATTTATTAAGAGCCTATTATGTTCCAGGTATGCCCTAAACTCTGAGGATACAAAGAAAGGGAAAAGACAGTCTCTGCTCTCAAAAAACTCAGTTTAATAGGGATGCAACATGCAAACAACAAGGTACATACAGAATAAATTGGAGATAATCTACAGAAGGAATGCCTGAGAATTAAGGTGAATCGGGAAAGGCTTCTTGTAAAAGGTGGATTTTAGCTGGAACTTGGAGGAAGCCCAGGAAGGCAAGGCATGGTGATAACAAGGAAGACAATTCAGGGATATGGGACAGTCAGAAAAAAATGCGTGGAGTTGGGAGATGGAATGTCTTATGTGAGGAACAGCAAGAAAGTCATTGTCATTGGATTGCAAAGTACTTGAGAGTGAGTAAAGTTTAAGATTGGAAATGGGGAAAAGTAGAGAACGGCAGATTAAAAGGACTTTGGATGCCAAAGACATGATTTTATACTTGAGCCTGTAAGTGATAGGGAGTAACAAGAGCTCATAGAATAGGGGAGTGTGTGGCATGGTCATACCTGTGATTTAAGAAGATTGATTGGGCAGCTTGAGTTGAATATGGACTGTTTACTGCTTGGCATCATATGCATGTCTTCCTATATTTCCTTAAATTCTTCATCATCTTCATTTCCTGTAGCACAGTAATATGTCATTCCCACAGTTTGGTCAGTCATTCCTCAATTGATGGGCACCATTTTGTTTCTATTTTTTGTTCTTGTTGTTAAGAAGGTAGACATTGGAAAAGCTGCCTTATCTTTTTACCCCTACTTCTAATCCTTTTCTTTTCTTGGTGTTAGGCACCTATTTTCTCTCCCATGACAAAATTCATAACCCTTCCTAGCTCCACTATTAACTAAGCCATACAAACTTGGGCAAAACATTTCATATTTCGATTTTTTCGGATCTGAGATTGATTAATCAATAAATATTTGCTAAGCACCTACTATGTGCCAGGTATTGTGCTAAGTGTTGAAGAGATGGTCATAAAAAGTCCCACTTACCCCAAAGTTGAGTAAGAGAGGAGATGGAGGTTGCCTTTCCCTACACTGACCATAAAGTGATTAGCAAATCCCCTAATTAACTATTTAGGGTCATTGAACAATCTAAAAGAGTGGTGCAGCAGAATAAACACTAGACCAGAAATAAAAGGATTTGGCTTCTATTTTCAATTCTATTGTTCAATTCAATTCAACAAACATACAGTAAGGATACATTAGGCACCTAAGGACAAAATACTATTAACTAGTTGTCCCATTTTTAGCAAGTCACAAACTCACAGGGCCTCAGTTTTATTCATCTATAAAAAGGGAACGCTAATACTCACCCTGCCTATCTAACTGGGTTTGGGAGACTAGGGGAAGGTGCTTCAGATAAATATGAAGTACTATGCAAGCGCAAGACATTGTTGTATGAGAACAGAGAAACATTTTGGCCCCCAGAGTGGCAAAATAAACTGTATCAAACAAAACATTTTATATATCTATATATCTATATCTATATCTATCTATCTATCTATCTATCTATCTATCTATCTATCTATCTATCTATCTACATATATATACATATCACTAGGAGGAAATGGCGGGGGCAGGTGATACAGTGGAGCATGAGACTTGGAGTCAGAAAGATCTGAGTTCGAATCTTGCCTCAGACACAAATCCTTGACAATTATGTGCCTCAGTTTCCTCATCTGTAAAATGGAGATAATGATAGCACCTACCTCACAAGGTTGTGGTGAGCATCAAAGAATCAAGGCGTGAAAAGTACTTTGCAAACCTTGAAGCGCCATGTAAATACCAGCTTATAAATAATATTATTATTTGAAAACAAATGTAAATGTTAGATTATTATCTGAACATCCAGATCCTGGAAATCCATACCCTGCTTACTGTTTGATTTCCCATTATAATAAAATATTTTTTGCTTTACGCATCCTTTTCCAACTGAGCATGCCTTTAATTTGACGTCCTTCATCTTTAGAGCCTGGCAAAGTTCTCTTCTCCTGGGGTTTTCAGCATTTAGGTTTGTGGTTAGTTTGCAAAATATATAGTCAGCAGGTGGCAGTAAAACCTCATTTAATAGAGTTGAGCGACATCGTGGCGTTCTGCTCATAACTCAGTAATTCAACAAATATTTACTAAACGTCTGTCTTGTTCCAGGCACTGTACTAGATGGTGGGGGAGGGGGCAGGGATTGGAAAGTTTGCATGATTTCTGCCTTCATGGAGCTTACCGTCTAGGGGCATTTTGTGACATAAAGAATCACAGAATTTAAGAACTGGGAGGGACCTCAGCAGTCACCTAATTCAACTCATATCCAAAAAAAGGAATCCCTGTTAGAACACCCAGACTCTGCGTGAAGACTTCCAGGAAGGAGGCACCCGTTAACTACCGAGGCTTTTCAACATCTCCAGGTACGACATGAAGCCTAAACTTGCCTCTCCTTTGCTCTCGTCCTGCCCTCTGGGACCAAACAAAGGAGATCCGTTTCTTCTTTCAGATGACAGGCCTTAAAATACTTAAAAAACATCTATTATATCTTCCTGTCTGCCACCCCCTTCCCCCGCCCGCCGAGTTTCTCCTCATCTCTGAGCATACTCAACCTCTCCTTATGGGAACACTCTTCGGCTTCAATGTTTTCCTTAAAACACGGTGCCCAGAACGGAATGCACCAGGGTCTGACTTAGAGAAGAGCACGGAGGAAATGTTACCTACTTATGCGGCTGGGTGGTACAGTGGATAGAGCACCGGAGTTCGAATCAGACCTCTGAGTCTTACTAGTCAAATGACACTGAATAAGTCACTTCATCGATGTCTTCCTCAGTGTTCTCGTCAGTAAAACAGTTGTAATATTGTGAGTATAAATATTGTGAGTATAAAGGACTTTACCAACCCTAGGATCATGAAGAGACAGACATGGCTGAAATGACCGAACAACAACAAATGTGCCAGCGATCATTATCATCATTGTATTTCCCTTAATATATTAAAACTAAGCTTATATGTTGATGGATCTGCAATCTCATCAATGTGGGCAATCCCTTTAAAGGTCCAGACAGCAACCTGTGCCTGCTTTTTCACCATATGCAGCTCTCATTGGTGTCTTCCCATAAGTTCTCCAAAGAAGAATCACCCAAGAACTACGTGCCTTCCTTGAGATCTCTTGCTATTTTGCTGTATACAGGTTTGTGTTCCCTGCCCTCTCCTCCACACACATACCTCCCAACAAAGAATAAAAGGGGGCAGGGATGGGTTTAGGTTCAGTAAAAACAATCAACACGTCAAAAAAAAAAGTCAGGCCCATAATCTGACCAATCCAAACCCATAGTCTACCACCTATGCAAAGAAGTGGATGACAAGTGCCTTTGCATGTCATTTGTTTTTGGAGGGGAGAAGGCAGGCAATTAGGGTTAAGTTACTTGCCCAAGGTCATACAGCTAGTAAATGTGTCAAGTGTCTGAGACCGGATTTGAACGCGTCATTTCTTTAAGTTCAACTTTGGTCATTATAATTTTTTCAATTAAATGTTCTTTTTTTTGCCAGTTAACAAAAATCTAGTTTTATCTCCCTGCCCACTACTGGAAAAAGAAAAACAGAAGCCCTATAACAAATATGCATCATTAGGCGAAACAAATTTCCCACACTGACCACGTATTAAAAAAAAACCCCATTCTGTACCTTGAATTTTGCCCATCATAATTTCACAGCAATTTTGATTGTTTTGTGGTGGTTCTTTCCTTTTACATGGTTGTGATCATTGTTTTCCTAGTTCAACTTACCTCACCTTGCATCATTTCATATAAATCTCTCCACGCTTCTTTGTATTTATCATATTTAGCATTTCTAACAGCAAATAAATATTTTATTACATTCATGTACCACACTTAATCTGTTTTCCCATTAGATTGGCATTTACTTTGTTCCAGGTCTTTTTTTACAAGAAAAAAATGCTGCTATAAATATTTGGATGCATATGGGATCTTTGTTTTTATCACTGACATCAGTGGGGGTATATGCCTAGCATTGGAATCTCTGAGTCAAAGGATACAGACATTACTCATAATTCCATTTAGCCTAATTCTAAATTGCTTTCCAGAATGGTCATTCCAATCCGCAGCTCCACTAACATGACACTGTTACTGTAATGATCTATCCACAAACCACTACAACGTTGACTATTCCCATCATTTGTTATCTTTATCAATATCCTGGATGAAAGGTAAAGCCTTAGGTTGTTTTGATTCACATTTCTTATAATGGGTGATTTGGACCATTCTTATACATCGTTGTTAGGAGTTTGTAATTCTTTTGAGAACTATTTTTTTCATATTCTCTGACCACTTCTGTTATTGGGGAATGGCATTTGGTTACACACACACATACCAGATATCAAACCATTATCAGAGATATTTGATATTATTTTCCCCCAGTTGACTTTTTCTTCCTATCCTTGTAGCAAACTCACTTTCTAATGAGATATGTGTAAAGCTCTTTATAAACCTTAAAATTCCATATAAATGTAGCTATTATTACTATTGCTACCGAAAACATACTATTGATTGGGATATAAACCCCCTTGTGGAGGGTCACCCTCTCTCCCAATTACTGAGTCAAACAGTGAACAATTTAGCAAGTGACAGGAGAGAATAAGCACTGGACTTGTGATTAGGAAACCTGGGTTCTTAACTTTTGACAATTGCTACTCATCACCTCTGAAACTCTGTAAAATGTGTGTAATAATACACATATTGTCAACACGACAGAAGTGTTATTAGAAGGCACTTTATAAACTAACATTTCCCATTGCATTTGTGCTGTGATATATTGCCTCTTTTGGCACAGTGGATAGAGCACTGGGCCTGGAGTCAGGAAGACCTGAATTCAAGTCTGGCTTTAGACACTAGCTGTGCGACCTTGGGCAAGTCACTTAACCCCGTTTCTTTCAGTTTTCTCATCTATAAAATGAACTGAAGAAGGAAACGGCAAACCACTCCATTATCTTTGCTGAGAAAACCTCAAATGGAGTCACAAAGAATCAGACATAACTGAAAAACTATTAAACAATGTCTTTAACTTGCTCTACAGTACATGACTGCCCATTAGTATACTGTCCTTTTGGCTCTGCTGTCTTCATATTGCATCGCTTTACACGAGTATTTCTGTGTTTCTATAGATTTTCATATTTGTCATTTCTTGCAATGTATTAATGCAGGGTGTCCCAAAAGTCTTAGTTAAAACGTCACTAAGACTTTAGGAGTACTCTATATTCAATTACATCTAAATATCAGAGTTTGTTCAGCCATTCCCCAATTATTAGTTATTATACTTTGTTCTTCATTGTTCTTCTTTGGAATAATTGTGTATAAATGGGTGTTTTCTTGTCAATAACCTTCTGGAGGAACAGTTCCAGCAGTGGGATCTCTGATTCAAAGTACCTGAACAATTTAGTTACTTTTCTTTAATAATTTCAAATTACCTCCCAGCTCTAAATCTATGATTAATCTGTGTTCAAGCTCTGCCTTTGGCTGGGTGGTTATGGGCAAGTCCTTTTTGCTTCTCTAGGGTCAGAGGTGTCAAAATGCCTCCCCTGTAAAACCTAAACCAGATTAAAACACAATTGGGTAGCATTTAACAAAATAAATTAAGATGCAACAAACATAGATAATATTTCATTTTAAAAGTAAGTCACTATGCAGCCCACAGGGTTACTTATGTAAAGACCCCATTTCTATTGGAGTTTCACACCACTGCTCTGGGGAATCCTCTTCAGTCTTTAAATTGTAGAGGAATTTTCAGAGGGTGTTTCCTCACTCAATAGTTTTCTGTACTGAATATTACAGTGCTGTGAGAAATGATAAGCTGGTTGCTTTTAGAAAAAGATGGAAAGACTCGCATGAAATCATGAAGAGTGAAATAAGCAGAACCAAGAGAACATTGTATACAGTCATGGCAATATTATTTGAAGAACAACTGTGAATGACTGAATTGTTCTGAGTGTTATGAATACTCAAATCGACTCCAAAGGACCTATGAAGGAAGATAGTATCCACCTCCAGAGAAAGAACTGATAAATAGAAGTATGCAAAGCATAGTTATATACATATAAGTGTATGTTTACACGGGTGTGTGTGAAATGGTAGCCTTCTCAAGTGTGGCATGGTGGGGGGAAGGTGACAATTTGGAAGTTAAAATGTAACCAAAAAAGAAATTAAATAAAAAGAAAGCCCTTCCTAGAAAAAAAAAAAACATTCCCTGTACCAATAAAAGCAGATCCAGGCCTCCACCTCCAACTTTTATTCTACAAGAAACCATATGAAAGATTCCAAAGTGGGGCTCCATGTTAAAGCCATGCCTGGAGTTAACTGAAAACAAAGTAAAATCCTTTAGCACTCAGCCTGTGAGGGTGGAAGGACTGCTAGTTTTAGATCGAGGGGAGATGGGTTTTGAACCCCAGCTCTGCCACTTCCTCTCTGAGCCCGTTCCTTCATCTGTGAAATGGGGGGCGGGGCTTGAATTAGATGATCTCTGAGGTTCACCTCTGCTTAAAGATCCTATCTAAGCAACAAATTTCCCCAAACTTGTCTCTTGTGGCGGTGGTAAATAATGAAGGTGATATTTGTTTGTGAAACTCATCATCCAGTCTTATTTTGGTCATTAGCAAAGAACAACTGACAACAATTTTATTTTCTTAATTCAAGCAAATATTATTCCACTCTATTATGAAAATTAACATTTCATTTGTTACAACTCAGCTTATTGTAATAACCAAAAAGGGGATTTATACAAGGTGTCTGTTTTTATACAGTTTACAAGTAAAGCATTTATTTTACAAAAAAAAGGGAAGGGGGTGTGTGGGTGTGTGTGTGTGCGCGTGTAATAGTGAACAGGGGGATAAAGGCTGACCAAATGTTGGTCATTATGTTATAAATATATCCTTGCAAAGTACCATTGTACCAAAGTCAGTGAACAAGAAACACCAACTGACTTTAAGACAATGACAAAGATTAAATAAAGCTCAAGAAAAATGAAAAAACAAAACAAAAACACAAAGGATAAACATCTGAAAGTGGCACCAAATCCTTCATTTGCAAACAAGGCTAGTCCTGTTTAAGCTTCTTGGTATCCTCTTTATAATGCATATTTTCCCTAATAACCTAAACAATTTAACCCTGTTACAATGGATTTAAGAATAAGCCTTCATTGTTTTATTTTCAGTATGTACTTCTTATTAGGGGCAAGGTTTGGCTGTAGAAGAGAAAGAAATACTGAAAGGCACTAAATCTCTCTTCTCACACGCAGTAATGGTAGAATATCTCTAGACCAAACTTGTCTTTTCCCATTAGGAGAGGCATGACCTTCCACTGGTCCATTACTCCACTGCCTTTGCATGTGAGACTGGAGCTTTTCCCCTAAGGCACCTAGAACAATGACTCATTTTAACTTAGAGCTGTGATCCAGCTCTATCTCTGTCTCTCTGATTTTGTTTGTCTGTTTCTGCCTTTCCTAAGGCTTTATAAAAATTATTTACAATCAAAACTATAGGATTTTTTCAATCAGTTCAGCCCTCAACCTAAGATAACATCCTGGCTATCTGGATCTAATCCAGATCTAATCTAATCTGGGCCTAATCTCCTGACCTGTTTACACTCTGTGTATGTCAGTATAGTCACTGGTATCCTCCATTGCCTTCTGCCTGTTTCCCCCTCCCATTCTGCACAATTACTATGCAAACATGCATCACCAACAAGTTATGATTAATAATGGTTTTTAACGTGAAGCTAAACAGCAGGAGATATAAACAGCTTAAAGAGATAACAAAAAAATCATTTAGAAGCACCTGCAAGCAGAAGCATTAAGCAGGGAATTAAAACTAATACCCTTTTGTTGATTCCCAAGGAATACCAACATTGTTAGTCCATTCCAGCCACCTCAACTAGATGTCTTCTTTTTTTTCCTTCTCTCAAGCAGAGTTTGATCATTGGAGCCAGTAACCCTTAGTGTGTAATTTTAGAACTTGTATCACAAAACACTTGTCAGGGGTTTCTCCTCCTTAGTCATAATCATGCTGCTGGTGGTGGTAAAATTATTCTGCAGAACTCTGATGGGATAGCTGGGAGACACCAAGATTGGTGGCTGTGACCACCTTTCTGAAAAAGAGTTTTAAATCCCCATCACCTACCCACCCACACACCCTCCCCTGTTCATATTGCTAGCAAAACCAAAATAATAGCTCTACCTATGATGAATTAGCATGTCCCTAATACATGGAATTTTCCCATTTTTGCTAATTTTATGAGTTATTATATCAGATCACTAATTTGTTTTTAGATGCGTGATACTAATTCACATTTCTTCTTCTGAAATCAGTTCATGCCCTTTGGCCATTTGCCTAATGGGGAAAGGCTTTTGATTTTAGTCAATTCCCCACAGATTTTAGATATCAGGTTTTTGTGGAAATATTCAAGTGATGTTTTCCCAATCTATATCTTTTTTCTTATTCTGGTTAATCAATTTTATTTATATAACATTTAAATTTTATATAATCAAGGTGGCCTATTTTGTTTTTCATAATCTTTGCCTTCATTGTTAAAACTTTCCATTGTACTCTAATTTCTTATGGTGAGACTTAAGAAAAAAAAATTGTTGGAGCAGGGGCTCTCAACTTTCTTGTGACATGGATCCCTCCAGAAATCTGTAAATACCTGTGGGAATTCTCAGCGTAATGTCCTTAAATGCAGAGAATATAAGAAATAGGATTACAAAGGATACAAATTATAATGAAATAAAGGTATGATGTTTTTCTCCAACGAAATTCAGACTCCCAAATCTCTCCATAGATCTCAAGAACCCCAACATTAGGTCATTTTTCCTGTTGGAATCAGTCTTTCTTTCTTTTCAAAGGCTCTAACTTGTATAACTTGTTCTTTGATTTATTTTTATTCAGAGGGTAGAATTATATGCTAGAACAGGAGGAGTCAGAATGGAACCTATGATGTAATCAGTGTTAATTATTCCTTTTTAAAAAGCATCTCTTTGTAATACCAGGTGGTTTCCAGCTACCTTGTCTAATAATTTGCTGGTGAATATCAACCAATCAAACTACTCCAAGCACAAGATCTTTTTTGGCTATACCCAGTAGAGTCCAGTGGTTCCCTATAGAAACTTCGTAGTTTGGGTATCTTGTGTACTTTCCCACTATTCTTTTGCATGCTATGAAATCGACTTTGCAACTTGTGTTATAGCATTACATTATGAGGGAGCCAGGCATGGTGGATAGCTGATCCTGGACCCAGAAAGACTTGCGCTTGTAGGCATGTATTATCTATTTCGCCCTGGGCAAGTGAAATCACCTCTTTTTACGTTGTTTTCATCTGTAAAATAGCAGTGGAGGAAGAGATTCAATGGTCTTCCAAGTTCCCTTCAAGCTCTGAATCTATGATTCTATGATCAGTCTGTGTTCAAGCTCTGCCTTTGGCTGTGACAATGGGCAAGTCACTTAACCTTTTGCTACTCTAGGGTAAGAAGTGTCAAAATACCTCCCCAGCGAAGCACAAATCAGATTAAAATGTAATTGGGGAATATTTAAGAGAATAAAAATACAATAAAACATAGATAACAATCTATCTTAAAAGTAAGTCACCACACAGTCCAGAGGGTTTCTTATGTAAAGACCTCCATTTCTATTGCAGTTTGACGTCGCTGCTCTTCAGTCTTTAAGTTGTAGAGGAATTTTTTACGGGGTGTTTCCTCGTATCAAAAAAATCAGACCCAGTCCTCCACCCCCAACTTTATTCTACAGGAAACCACATGGAAGATTCCAAAGTGTGGCCCAGTGCTGAAGTCATCTAGGTTTTCCTGGAGGTAACTGACAACAAAAGTAAAATCCTGTAGCACTCAGACTGTGAGAATGGAAGGACTGCCAGTTGTAGATCGAGGGGAGGCGGGCTTTAACCTCAGCTCCGCTACTTCCTCTCTGAGCCTCAGTTACCTCATCTGTAAAATTGGGGGGGGGGTGGATTAGATGATCTCTCTGAGGTTCTCTTCTACTTAAAGATCATTTAAGCAACAAGTTTCCCCAAATTTGACTCTTGTGGCGGTAGTAAATAATTACGGTGATATTTGTTTGTAAAACCCATCATCCAGTCTTATTTTGGTCATTACCAAAGAACAACTGACAATAATTTTATTTTCTTACTTCAAGCAAATATTTTTCCACTCTGTTTTATTATAAAAATCAACATTTCATTTGTTACAACTCAGCTTATTGTAATAATCAAAAAGGGGATTTATACAAGGTGTCTGTTTTTATACAGTTTACAAGTAAAGCATTTATTTTACAAAAAAAAAAGGAGGGGTGTGTGTGTGTATGAGTGCATGCATGTGTGTGTGTGTGCATGTGTGTGTGTGCGTGTGCGTGTGTGTGTGTAAGTGAACAGGTGGATAGGGGCTGACCAAATGTTGGTCATTATATTATAAATACATCCTTGCAAAGCACCATCGTACCAAAGTCTATGAAAAACAAATACCAGCTGACTTTAAGACAATGACAAAGATTAAAGCTCAAGAAAAATGAAAAAACAAAACAAAAACACAAAAGGATAAACATCTGAAAGCAGCACCAAATCCTTCATTTGCAAACAAGGCTAGTCCAGCTTAAGCTTCTTGGTATCCTCTTTATAAAAGTATTTATATTTTCCCCAATAACTCCAACAATTTAACCATGTTACAATGGACTTAGGAATCAGCCTTCATTGTTTTGTTTCCAATATGTATTTCTTATTAGGATACCAGAATTAAATTTATTTTTAAAATCACAACCTTTGGACTAAAACGAAGCACGGACAGTTAAGCAAATGTGTACTGTCTAATTCTTTGGTGTCATCATAAAAATAATTATGCTGTGAAAATATCAAGAATATAATCTACTCAGGTCAGCAATTAACTTTGGGCACCTGGCAAAACTTTTTTGTCTATGCTGCCCTTTGATGCAAAAGGAAATTATTCATTACTTAATAAAAGATTGGCCTAATTTTGAACTTATTTGATCATTTACTCCCATGCCAAATGAATAATACACTAAGAAGTGTTTGAACCTTCTATTTTGCTTAGGACATCTAGAGCAATCATTTACTTTCAAGTTACTTGGCTTAATAGAGGAATCCTCTGCTTCCCTCCAGTTCTAAACCTAATTAATTTATGATTCAAGGCTAATGTCTCTAGAATGTTATTTAGCTAAATGTAGTTTCCTATTAGTTCATTAAGCTTTTAGTCAAACACCAATTTACAAAACTATCATTTTGTGCTCATTTCAAAGAAAATGACAAATTTTGAACATTCTTTTATAATCACTATCAGAGAAGTCACTAACGAGACACGTTAGTGTTATTCCTCGCAGGAGCAATGAACGGTATATTACTGAACATAAGGAAGACTAGGGTCGCTTTGGGGTTAGAGGTTTGGAAAGAAATATAGATTTCTTCCCAAGAATAAGAAGTTTTATAATAGTGCTTTATAACCCCTTGACTCTAAATTCCCTGAGGGTATCTATACCTCAAATGCCTAATACAGGCACTTTTTGAATTCTCGTATAATTATTGCCTGGTTTCACTAGCTCTGTGCTCCATTCGAGTGTATCATCCTTGCTTATTTACAAGGCCATAAGGACTAAAAAGGCCCTAGTAAAGCCATTATAGTAAGGCCAATTGAATGGCCTTCCAATTTGGGAAGGTTGTCTGAAATGTATGGAAATCTCAAATTCTTAAATAGAAACATCAGATCTGTGCTTTGACAACTGATGCTTGTAACCATTTTTAACAAGTCAGTGGCATCTGTGAGAGCCAGGATCTCTTTGGGCAAGCCTCTAGCGCCAGGGAATACCACATGAAGACTCAGAAGTTTCATTAGCAGGCAGAACAAATACTATAAGTTGACAATGTTTTTCAATTTTTCTTAACGATTGGAATGAAAACAGAAGAATGACACAAAAGTCGCATTGTAGAAAGTGCACTGGATTTTGAGCCAGAAGACCTGGCTTTTGATTTACTATGTCTCCTTTGGCAAGTCACTTAAAGCCTCTATGTTTACTCATTTGTAAAATGCCTACTTCAAAGAGACAAGCATGTGAGAAAGCACTTTGTTAATCATAAAGTGCTATACAAACGTAAGAATCCAGAATCCAACATTGATAATGGGCATATTATGTTTTAGGCACAATGATTGGCTTTAACTACAACTTAATTCTCCAACCTTGGGATTTTGTAAAATGGTGAATGAAAGTCAAACTTAAACCATCTTAAAAATTTTCCTCTCGACCATCCCCAAAATAGTCTTTATAAACTGGTCTGAGCTAAGTAAATATTCTAAACGTCATTTTCCTGTTCAGAGAACTCTGCATATCCAAGGTAAAGCCATAGCTTCCTGTTTACACAAGGTAGGGATAGAGACAAGACTTGTGATTTCACTAACACAGGAACGCCTGGATGAGGAAATTCCCTTCACCAATGCAGGTCAGCAACTTTATCTAGAAGTTACAGTTTCAGACAGTTGTCTCTAGTATTGAGAGGTTAAAGTGACCCGCACAGGATGACACAGCCACCATGTGTCAGAGGTAACCCTTGGCCCCAGGGCTGCTTAGCTCCAAGCCCACCTCTCCATCCACTACATCTTAGCTGCCTTTTTGCACACGAACTGTGTTACATGAATTGTATAATCAAAGAATCATAGACTTTAAAAGGCACCTTAGAAGTCACTAAAACAAGAACCCTGGTCTACTGATTCCCTGTCCAGTGCTATTTCCAACACATTATGCTGCTATCCAACACACAGGAAAGGTATACTTTATGATGTGAGGGAAAAAAAAACCCCAACAACATAAAATACTTTAATACTACTCTGTTAATGCAAAATAAAATGAATTTTATTCCTGTTCCACCTAGAAATCTTACTTCAAAACGTAGCGCTTGATTCAAAATTAAACAAACCCTTCTCAGATTTAGCAAATTTGACTTCTCATGTGTCCATTTCTCTTTCTCTCCAACTAAGCCTCCACTCATTGTCATTCATGGTCAAATAAATGTTCAGTAACTGATATGCAGTTCACTTAGGCTTAACTGTCCAACTAGGCTGAAAGCTAACAATACTTACAGAAATTTACCTATTCTGTCACACTTCCAGGAACTTTTAAGGAAGAAAGAGGATACTGAAACTAAGCTGAAATCACCTTCAAATGATTTTCCAATAAAAATCGGCACACAAATTAGTATTTTGCAAGAAGAGACCATTGCCATCATGGTACAAATACCTGAACTGAGATCTAACAAGGCAATAGTCTTCTTAGTTCATATAGTGCAAATGCCCACACAGGAACCCCACATGGTAAAGCTGCATATTAAAAAAAATGTAAACACGTAGAATCCTCAAATTCTGATTGACACCCAGCAATAGATCACCTTATTCTTTTCATAAGGATCATGTTCCCCTTGTACATCACACAATACACCTTCAATGTCCATCCTACCTTAAGATCATACTTGCTTTTTACATTGCTAAGAAGGGTCATCACCTGCCTGAATGAACTGTAAGACAACTGACAGACTATCATTTATGCAAAATATAGTACACTGAGACCTGTTCTTTGCTTTCAATAATCTGAGGATGATTTAGAAATAACATCTTTTTTATTATCTAATTACCTAAGTATTTTCAATTACTTAAAAAAAAGTTACTTCACTCCTGCTAAAAATATCGAACAGCTTAAGTTCTTTTCTCTTGGGCACTGGAATCCAGAGAAATTTGAACCATGCTTTCACAGCAGCAAAATTAGATAACGTCATAAAACTCTGCAAGTTTAAATGAAAACATGCTATTTTAAGTCTATTCATTTTTAGCAGGAACTGGAAACACGTAAGGTGGCAGTGCTGAGATCATACCATATCTTGTCCCTGATGACTAAGGATGCAGCAGTCTCAATATCTTGGCGACTGAATATAAAGGATTTTTCTTTTTCCCTTCCACCTCTGTTCTGGCAGCTAAAGAGTCAACAAAGAGTTCACTTTCCCATTCAATCCAAACAGATTTCTTATTTAAATGACTAAACACCAGCCATTTCAATCAAAACGAGTTTGGAGAGAGAATGTATTTTTAAAATAAACATGAAGTGAATTGAGAATAATTTGGTTATGGATAATCTGGAAAAAACAACAACAATAACCCTAACATTCACAGTGGAAAACACTAAAGTATTAAACTCATGCCACACAAGGAGAGGTATGTAAAAGTCATGCTAAGAAAACTGGCTTACTGAACATGGAAGAACAGAGTTAATATAGAGATGGGAAAACCCTTCCAATGAGCTCATTATTTTAATAGATTGTCTCCAATAGTTTGTTTAAATGCTTTGTATTCAGAAAATATATATATTTATATAAAATCATTTATATTGTGATATACACTGAAAGTACTGCAAGGATATATGATTCATTTACAATAAATTTATAATTCATAAACACTGTCTATATCATATGTCATAGAAAACACTGACATATCTGTGAGCACTGAAGGAAAGATATCTTGGGAAGGGAAATGGATAATAAAGTGTTTAACTTGTGAACATTCTGCAGAAGAAAGAGTCAAGTTGGAGAACTGAGCCTACTGGGAAGTGGAACGATTACAAAACATATTCCAATTAGAGAATTCCTCTATTGTTGGAAAAATTTTTAAAAAAAAATCATGGTGTCTTGGCTAAAGCAATCCATAGGACTGACTGCTCAGGAAAGGAGGTAGGACAGACGACCTAAGGGGAATATGAATTTCAAACAGAGGTGGAGTTCCTGGGTAGAGAAGGGGGAGGGGTGCAGTGCGTGTGTGCATGCGTGCATGTGTGAGTGTGTGTGATAAATCAACACACACACAACTCTGTGACATGATACTGGACAACTGATGTACTCTTCCCAAAAGAAACCATCATAAAATGGACTATTTTAAAAGTATATATATATTTTCATTGCTAAAATCACTGTATTTCCTATAGAAAACAAAGCCCTTTGTTAGTAACTTTTCTTTCTCCTACCCCATATTTAAACTTTAGCTGCTGACCCCCCCCATAGTTAACATGAAGGATCATAAGCAACTTCAAAGTATCTATGGTTTGCTGCTCTGAGATGGTCATGGACCTCTTTTCCTCTTTTTGGTATCAACAAAGCCCACATCTTACTAGACAGTGATTCACCTTTGTTTTTCTATTTCCTATGTATATTCACAGTCACTTCCCTGGGTTTAAGGCATGTTTTGTGTGTTCAGTTTGTAAAAATAAAAATTTTTAGTACAAATTTATTTTATACAAATTTTTTTATGGCACAAGCAGCAACTTTGCTGTTAAGAAAATATATAAATATCCTCTTCTTCTGTACAAATATCTCCAGTATTCCCCACCCCATTTAAAACTCTTATCTGTACATGGTCTGCCTCATCTTTCTCTGCTAGCTCCCTCCCCCCCTCCAGATCTCAACCAATTTGTATTTACACTTTACACTGGAGGCAGTTAGAGGAGGGGGGGCCCCTCCTCAGGAGGAGTCTGTACAGGGGGACGGTGGAGGTGGGTAGAGGTGATGAGAGTAGCTCCTCTCTGTGTAAGGGGAAGGGGGGCAACTTTCGTAGTTTTCTTCGGCTGACAGATACTGGCTTCGTGGAGTAGGAGGTGGGGGTACAGGCTCAGAGTCATAGTTTAAGTCACTGGTGTAGCCCTTGGCTGCCGCCGCGGTGGTTATTCTCCGACTTGGAGCATAATCGCTGTCACAGACATCAGTGCTGCACGGGGTGGTGGGTGGCGCAAAGTGACGGTAACTGTATGGTCTGTAGCTGGGAGGAAGAAAGAAAGAGGATGGTTTCCACTGCACAGGAAGTGATGGCCTTTATCACAAACAGTATTAGAAGTACTTGGCTAGGGAAGGAAAAACACACAGAAAAATGCTTGAAAGAGCATTGTTCCAACTGTGGATTTCAGCCCAGGCCTCTTAAGACAATTTTTCATTGAGGAGGGAAAAAGACGGCAAAACTCATGGAGGAGGAAAAAAAGGAAAATGGTATTTATGTGGGTATGTTTACACATTAAGAAAAGGTATAAACCATCCCACTTATCAGCAGGGTAGTACCAGGGACTGCTTATAAAGAGAAAAAGACGACCTTGGAAACACTCGGGTCAATGGACATCCTGGCTGTGAGTCAGCTAAGCTGTGCCCGCAATAGTCCTACACTTGGAATGAGATGCGAGTTCAAATCCTACCTCAGACACTGGCCAGCTACGTGACCCTAGGCGAGCTGCTTAATCTCCTCCTGCCTCACAGACAACCGGGAGTATTCTCCATAGGATTCTCATGAAGGTAAAATGAGGTAAGATTTGTTAAGCACTTCATCAACCTTAAAGTGCTACATAAACACTGGCTGTTGCTACAGTCATTGCTGTCGTTATTATATGAAGGAGAAGAGACTGCTGGGTTTTTCTTAAACACAGAAACTTGCTTGAGTATGGGAAGAAAAATCTGATTATCCAGACTGGAGCAGCTGAAAGAACTATTCACCATCATGTTGGGCTTTTGCTTTTTGTCACCTAACTCTTAACGATTATTCATTTTATACTTATTGAGACATGAAAACTAGAAGAGAACTTTAAAAATCACTCAGCCCATTTCAGAGACAAACGTACTGAGGGGGTCAGAGAAGATCAAAGATTTGCTCAAGGTCACACAGCTAGTTACTGGCAGAGCCAGGGCTAGAAACCAAACCTTCTTACTCCTATACTCTGTGATATGGCTAACTGAAGACCGAGATACTGGGAGGAAAGGGAGCTTGCCAGTAAAAATGGAGAATAAGCTGGCTGAAAAGCTACTTCTTTACTTGTCCTGCCCTCCTTTTCCTGAACAAACCATAACTATCTCTTCACAACAGTTCCAATCGAAGTATTCTACATAATCCACAATCTCTGTGGGATGCAGGCCAATGAAGGTAAAAGTGCATGTAAAGTGTGTGGGGGGCGGGAGTGAGCAAGAGAAGTTATGAAGGTGAAACAAGGGGAGGCACAAGAACAAAATAAAATAACCGACGTTATCATTCTTGAGTTACTTTGGCCACCTCTACCCTGCATGTGGCAATGTTCACGGACCCTAACCAATCAATATCCTTTAGAGTTTGTCTCAGAAAAGTCACACAACCTGTTGAGCAGGTTCTCCAAGCTCTTGACTCTCAGTGTTGCTGTTTTATCCCAGCTCTCCCTGGTGCTAGCATTCTAGGGGGAAAAGCACAGTATATTAAAATAATAGGAATCTGTGATGTTCACGTTACACAGAGCAGCTACACCTGCCTCGGCCCTGTGATCATTACCTATTTCTTGTTACTTCTAGGCCCAAAGCAGGCTGCATCTTCTTCTACACAAATATCTTCACTTGTTCTAAGAACTAATGACAGAGGAAGGAAGAGGCTAGGTGTGAGGGTAGAAATGAACTATATTACCTGTAAGATCTATGAGTAGAAGGACTGTTGGAAGAATAGCCAAATTCCATGGTGTAATGTGAACGCTCTGTGGCTGGGGATGGCGGAGGGTTCAAAATCTGAAAGCAAACATGATACAAATAATTAAACAGATTCACTCTAACACAGAAAAGGATAACTGGGTTCCTCCCTCCAATTTCTGTCCCCTAAACAAATATTCCATTCTATAAAAGGCACCCTTTAAAAAAACCACAAAGGATAACATGTGAATTCTATAGTCAACATATAAATTTCATTTACTATGACAGAATTTTAACACAGATGAGACAAAAACATAATCTGTAAGATGTTTATCCAAATGGTTCTAAGAAAAGTTATAACTATTTAGGGCAGAGTTGCTGACATTAGAATAGACACTCAAAGAGGAAAACTTCTGATAGCACTTCCCCTTATTTCACCAGTTTCATAGAATGAATGCCTTCAAAGCTCCTTAGATGTTAACCCAGGACCCTTAACTGATAATAATTTTACTTGAAATCTTCAATAATAATTTTACTCGGTAGCCCTCAGGCGCCCTTGTCAAGTTCTTACAGACATTCATTTGATAGTTAAGTTTAACAGTCAGGCTTAATGGATAGGAAGATGTCTCATCTATTTAATTTTAAAACCAATAATTTTCATTCTAGGAACTGACAAAACCACAAAGACCCTGCACTATGATGCATCACCAAAACTGACTGAGTTATCAAGCTACAAAAATGAATAAAATATCTAAACTTGAATGGAAATGTAAAAAAATTTGAAATATTCTTAACTTTATGTAATTTTCCAGGGTAAGCTTATTTTTCCCCCTCATTTGAAGATATGTTATTTTAAAGTTGTAGCTCATTTTTTGAGAGGAGTACATATAGAAGCAAAGGAGGAAAATAGGAAGTATTAAAGGGAACGTTTACCCCAGGGAAGTAGGTGCCCTTTGTGCTTGAAGAACTACTTGATGATGCTCCAGTCACATGGGCCCTGTCATAAGGTGGTCCACTGCTTCCACCCATGATACTGAGGGAACTAATCATTGATTTGCCCCGGGACATCCCTAGAACAAAAATGGAAAACAATGAATTAATTGGTTTTAAGCTTCAAAAATCAATAATGTTACTCAATCTTATACGCCCAATAACACAAAAAATAATAATCCAAGCTCTATATCTTAATGGAAAGAGTAGACATGATTCTACAACTGAATTGATTGTATGCTGTTTTAATTTGACAGCTGCCATTAAATCTGTGGGTCCGAAATAGATCTATGGCGAGAGAGAGAGAGGGAAGGAGGGAGGGAAAAACACCAAAGTTCTTCCCTCTAAATACCCCTGAAAATCTCTTGGGGGTAAAGAGGAATTTCAGCAATATTTTTATTGAAGAGAAAACAATTTTTAAGTATAAAAGACAGGGTTGAAAGAAAATGCTTATGATGGCTGGTAGAATTTTCAGAGCCACACAATAGAAGGTAAAGATAAAAGTCTACGTATATTTCTGGCAATATCCCAAATTCTCTAGATGATCTGATAAATAATGATGATAATCACTATTATTACAATTAATGAAACTTCTGAAAATTTGTTCACAGGAATGCCCTCAGGAAAGGGAAATTCTAATTCCATATTTAAATCTTTCCTTCTATCTCCCTGGTCAGCCTCTGGTATTTCTGATTGTTCCAGAAGAAAGGAAACCTCATCCCAGTGCAGTGATATCCAGTTAAGGCTCTCTCTTATATCTCTTGACTATTACAGGTGCTATTATTGCCGGAAACACTTCTTAACCGGTTTAATTTGTCTCCTATTTCTTTTCTAGCTTCAGGATCCCTGGGATTTCCTCCAATAGTAAGCCTGTAGTAATTTGTCACTTCTTCCCCTCCTCCAATTGCATGGACATGCTGCCCTCATTTTAAACAAAGGGAACAACCTGCAGTTGGCAAATAAAAGAATTCTCAATTTTTATTTGCCATTTTATTATATATCTTGTAATAATTTTTACAAAGAATACCTTGTATGAAGAAGAGGAAAAGGAAAGGCAACAACATTTATTTTTTTAAAAATTCACTGCACACTATTAAGAAATAATATTATAATGGAATTTGATTTTCACATCAATAGCCCTCCATGATTAACTTACCTGGCAGAGAACCTGACAGAGAACTAGGATGAGGCACATAACCAAGGGGCACAGATGCTGGTCCATGAACTACATAGTCATTTGTCATTGTCTCCCCATCTCCCTTCATTCGTGGACAGAACACCCTCTGACAGATAAAGTACATGGCTCCAAACACAAAGATGGTGAGGATCACCCCAATCACTGAGCCAACTGTATTGGTGGCCTGTGGGGTTGGCTCCTCAGTTGGATCTGAAATGGAGAAGACAAGAATTCTCTAAGAAAGAGCAGCATACTGTCCAGTCAAGTGAACACGCATTTATTAAGTGCCTACTATGGGCCAGACACTGGACTGAGTGCTGGGGAAACAAAGAAAGGCCACAAAACAAAAACGAACCTGGGACCCACTCCTAAGGACCTCATGATCTAATACCTTTTTATTAGGTCTACTAGGGACAAGAGTTGGGGGACACAACATGCAAACAATTATGTACAAACAACCTATTGCAAGATAAAATGGAGATAATCTTAAAGGAAGTCCGGGAAAGGGTTCTTGCAGAAATTAGGATTTTAACTGGGATCTGAAGGAGATGTAGATGGAGAGAGAATTCCAGGCACGGGCGGATAGCCTTGAAAATTCACGGAATCGGGAGATGGAGAAAGAAACAGCAAGGGAGTCAGTGGCACTAGACTAAAAATACATGGAGGGTAGGACAGAGGAAGAAGAATGGGAAAGGTAAGGAGTGGGGCTGTGAAGGACTTTAAAAGTCAAAGGCAGTATTTTATATTTGATTCTGGAAATAACGTGGATCCAGTGGAGTTTACTGAACAGAAGCAGTGGTATAGTCAGACCTGTGCTCTAGGAAGATCAATTTGACAGCTGAATAGGGTACGGACTGGAGTGGCGAGAGACTTGAAGCAGGGAGAACAGAAGGCTACTGCAGCAGCCTAAGCATTAGCTGATGAGGTCCTGGATCAGAGTGGTGACAGTGCCAGAGGAGCCATATATAAGGGATGTTATTAAGGTAGAACAGACAAGACTTGGCAACTTATTGGATAGAGGGGTGAGAGAGAGGTTAAAGATGACCTCACTTATGATCGTGAGTGACTAGGAGGATGGTGTAATAGGAAATAAACAGTTAGGAAGTAATAGGAAATAAACAAGAAGGACATGTAAAAGTAGGAAGGAGGAAAGACTTAGAGAGAAAGATAAAGAATTCAGTTCTAAACATGTTGAGTTTAAGATGCATATAGAATATCCAGTTCAAGATATCCGATGTGTAACTAGAGATTGAAGACTGGAGGTCAGCAGAGGCCTCCAGTGCAGTAGGTCAGGGTGAGCAGACCTTAGAATCATTAGTATAGAAATGATAAGTGAATCCATGACGAGTTAATGTAATCATCAAGTGAAACGAGAAGAGAAGAGAAGAGAAGAGAAGAGAAGAGA
>CM053623.1:163165005-163177219 GCA_028646595.1 Phalanger gymnotis | reverse complement strand
CTGGAAAGGAGTGGTAAGGCAAGTATTAAGGGAAAGGGCTTATCTTGGCAAAGAGAAGGACCGCCTCCTCATGTGAGATAAGAATGAAGAGAGTGAAGAAAGGCCTCTGAGGGATGGGAGGAAAGGATAAAAAAGAGCTCTTGGAAAATAGCCTCAATTTTTTCAGTGAAATATGAGATAAGTTTCTCAGCTGAGAAAATGGGGCAGGGGGGCGGGTAGGGAAGGCATGGGAGGTTTGAGGGATGAAAAGGTTTGAAAAAGCTAACACAATGAGTAGGAGAGTGAACTGATTAGGGAGGTGCCTTACCCTAATGAGGTCTTAATCAAAATGATGTCAACACAGTTCTGTGATTTTTCTCTTGCTCCTTCAGCAACACACAAGTAGGAGCAAACTGTGGATGGTGGAAATAAACCAAAATTGAAGTGTGGCAGGGCAAGAAGAGAAATAAGTCTCAGGGACAGTGTAGAGTTGAATTGGTTCACTAAGGGGTCAAGAAAATGACAGAGGGACTGAGAGAAACTGGGGAAAACTGACACACTAATGCACTGTTGATGGAGTGGTGAATTGATTCAGAGATTCTAGCATGGAACTTAGAACTACGCCCCCCAAATTATTAAACTGCACCTACCCTTTGACCCAGCAGTAACACTATGATGCTTATAAGCCCAAAGAGATCAAAGAAATCAAAGAAAGAGGAAATGGAACCATAGATATCGAAATATTTATAACAGCTCTTTTTACAATGGTTAATAACTGGAAAATGAGGCTTATTAATTGAACAAATTTTGGTATATGAATGTAATAGAATATTACAGTTTGCCACAAGAAATGATGAAAATGACTGTTTTAGAGAAACCTGGGAAGACCTATATGAACTGATGCAAAACAAAGTTAAGTAGAACTAGAAGCAAAATTCAAATAGCAACAACATTTTAAAGACAAATGACTCTGAAAGACATAAGAACTAATTAATGCAATGAAAAAACTATGATTCAGGAAATCTACATCCTACCCACTTCCTGATAAAGAGGAGAAAGATTCACAGTGCAGAGTGAGATATGTATTTCTGGACATGACCAAGGTAAGTGATCATATTTGTTTAAAAGGTTTTGGTTTTGTTTTCTTCCTTTTCCCAAGGGGGAGGGTATCTTTTGGTTTGAGCGAGGAAAAAAAAAATAAATGTTTGTTAATTGAAAAAAAATTTTTAATGTAAAATAAAAAAGAATGAACTACAGTGTTTTAATAAAAGGCTGAATTTTAAACCTCAATGGAAATGATCCCCCAGCAGTTGTTTCTTTTTTTTTTCAAGCATATGCAATAAATGCACATAAGCATATAGATTCAAAGCAACTATGGTTTCTTAATGTAACACTCAAGATTAATCAGCCATAAGTAAAGCAGGAATGAAACAAAATACTGGGAAGCAAAACTGCTCAGCATATTGAAAAAGGTAAAATACAGAGTATTTATGGATTTGAACACCCATAACATACACAATAATCGCTGGAAGGAGTTTATTTTACCATTAATATATTATTGGAGGGCAGAGCCAAGATGGCAGCTGGAAAGCAGGGACTTGCTTAAGCTCCCCCCCGCCCCCAGCTCCCTCCAAACACCTATAAAAAATGGCTCTGAACAAATTCTACAGCTGCAGAACCCACGAAATAGAAAAGGGAAGCAAGACTCCAGCCCAGAACAGCCTGGATAGTCGCTGGGAAGGGTCTATCACACGGAAGTGGGAGTGGCGCGGAACAGAGCCCAGCCTGGGCCGCGCCAGGACCAACCAGACTGGGAGCCGGGCAGAACAGGTGTAGCACCCTGAATCAGTGAGCTGTGACAGTTACCAGACTTCTCAACCCACGAATGACAAAGACAACAGAAGCTTAGTGGGAAAAGCTGCTGGGACAGAGTGAAAGGAGTTGGAGGTCAGCCACCACCCCAGAGGCTGTGGAGGTGGTGCAGCTCTGAGGCTGCTTCCAGAGTTACAGCTGCAGTCGCTTCCTGCCCCAAGCCCAACTGGTGGGAGGAATTAAGTGGTGGATTAGAGCAGGTGTGCAAAGCTTCCTTTGCCCTGCCTAGATCTGGGCTGCAATCCTGGTTGGCAGTTGTTGGGGGAGAAGCAGCGCCGGTATGGCAGAGCTTGCTGTGTAGAAGTAGCTCTGAAAACAACAGCGCAGCCGCTCAAGCTTGGACAAAGTACTCTCTACTCTACAAGCAGTCGTACCCCAACAAAAAGCAAGGGTCAAGTAGTTAGCTGGGAACATGAACAGGCAGTGAAAATGGTCTCAGATTCAGACTCAGACTTTGGAGTCCTTTTTTGGTGACAAAAAAGACCAAAACATACAGCCAGAAGAAGTCAACAAAGTCAAAGAGACTACATCAAAAGCCTCCAAACAAATACGAATTGGTCTCAGGCCAGGGAAGAGCTCAAAAAGGATTTGGAAAAGCAAGTAAGAGAAATAGAGGAAAAATTGGGAAGAGAAATGACAGTGATGTGAGAAAATCATGAAAAACAAGTCAATAACTTGCTAAAGGAGACCCAAAAAATACTGAAGAAAATATATTATTGGGATGGAATATCATGGCAAGAAGAGGAATAACAAAAGTTTATATTTAAAAAAAATCATTACATGATCCCCCTTTTTTTCCCTCCCCTTTTAATGGTGATTTCAAGGATTGTAACCCCACTTACAACAATCTAGCTCATCTGACTTGTCACTGCAGTCCACATTATTATCACATTTCTTGTGCCTTCCAATGCACTGTCCATTGGTACAACGGAACTGATCAATTAAACAAAGCACTAGACAAAATACAAAAAAAAAAATCACAATTATTTAAAACACAATCTGGCAAAAATTCTGAAACAAGTACTCAAGAGGTGCAAAGAAAAAGCAAATACATTGCTAGAAGTGATCTGAGAAAAACTCCATAGTATTTTCACAGGTGGAGTAAGGAATGAATAGAATGAAAATAAATAAATCAGTAATTTCTCATTTTGTTCTTACTCAACTTCATTTTCAATGCTGTTTATGCAAGAGAGCTAGTTCTTTTGGTTCTATCAAAGAGAAAGAGGATCAGAAAGGTAAGTGGAATGTTTGCTCTTCTCAAGGTAGTGAGCCCCATAAATCTAGAGTATCTTGGCCAAAAGATTAAGTTCTTTTTCAAATGCAAACTCTAATTAGACATCCCTCTTTTGCACCCTAGTCATATTTTAAATTTTTTAATGACAATTACACTGTACAATTAGTACTTCTTATGCTTGAGAAATGAAAGAAAACTTTCACAGTACTGTATTCATAAATAACTTAGTACAAGGCACTTGAGAAACCTATTTTTTATAGCTGAACCAAAATAATTACTTCAAAGGAAAAATATTCCAATTTTTTTAAAACATGCTTTTGATATGCACTGAAAAGTACTTTACCTTCACAGTTCTTCTCATCTGACTTATCTTGGCAATTTGCATCTCCATTGCATCGAAGGACACCATCAATACACTGCCCACTAGCACACTGAAACTGGGACTCTGAGCAGACAGGACAATTTAGCTCATCACTGTGGTCTTCACATTCAGTGAATCCATCACATCTCCAAGCCACAGGGATACAGTCAATCTCTCCCGTGAAACATGTAAATTGCTGAGGGGAGCATGTTGGAGGCTCTTCAAATGAACAGAATGAAGGAAGAAAAAAAATTAAAACTTATTACTAGGTATTAGGTACAAAATACATAGTAGCAAATGACCATGGTAAACTGGTATTTGATAAATCAAAAGATCCAAGCTTTTGGGGGAAGAACTCACTATTTGGGGAAAAAAAAACTCCTGGGAAAACTGGAAAGCAGTTTGGCAGAAACTAGGTAGAAACAGACCAATATCTCACACTGTATAACAAGTAAGGTCAAAATGGGTACATGATTTAAACATAAAAGGTGGTATCATAAAGCAAATTAAAGGAGCATGGAAAATTTTACCTGTCAGGGAGGAATTTACGTCCAAACAAGAGAGAAAGAGAAAGGATCATGGAAAGTAAAATGGATAATCACAATTACATTAAATTTAAAGGGTTTTGCATAAACAAAATCAATGCTACCAAGATTAGAAAGAAAGCAGGAAACTGGGAGAAAATTTTTTTACTGCAAGTTTCTCTGTTAAAGGCCTCATTTCTCCAATATATAGAGAACTGAGCTAAATTTTTAAGAATAACAGCCACTCCTTGATTGATAGTCAAAGAATAGGAACAATGAGCTTTTAGAAGAAATTAAAGCAATGAATACCTATAAATATGCTCTAAATCATTAATAATTAGAGAAATGCAAATTAAAACTACTCTGAGGTACCACCTCACACCTATTAGATTAGTTAATGTGACAGAAAAGGAAAATGACAAATGTTACAGGGGATGTGGAATCATAGAGACACTAATGCACTATTGGTGGAGCTGCGAACTACTCCCATGATTTTGGAGAGCAATTTGAAACCATGCTCAAAGGGCTATGAAACTCTAACACCCTTTGTCTCAGCAGTACCAGTACTAGTTCTTTACCCCAAAGAGATCAAAGAAAAAGGAAATGGACGACCTCTATGTACAAAAATATTTATGGCAGCTCTTTTTGTGATGGTAAAGAACTGGAAATGTGGAGGATGCCCATCAATTGGGGAATGGCTGAACAAGTTGTGGTATAGGATTGTGATGGAATACTATGTGCAATGACAAGCAAGATGATTTCAGAAAAACCTGGTAAGACTTAAATGAACCGATGCAAAGCGAAGTAAACAGAACCAGGGGAACACTGTACATAGTAACACTCTGCGATGATCAACTATGATAGACTTTGCTCTTTTCAGCAAAACAACAACCCAAGACAATTCCAAAAGATTCATGATGGAAAATGCTATACACATCCAGAGAAAGAACCACGGACTCTAAATGCAGATCAAAGCATCCTTTTTTCATTTTCTTTTTGTTTTCCCCCTTTTGTTGCAATTCTTCTTTCACAACATGACTAATGCGGAAATATGTTTAACATGATTGTACATGTATAACCTATATCAGACTGCTTCCTACCTTAGGGAAGAGGGTCCTGGGGAGGGGAGGATGGAGAAAAATTTGGGATTCAAAATGTTATAAAAATATATGTTTGAAAACTGCCTTCACATGTAATTGAAAAAAATAAAATACTGTTAAGTGAAAAAGAAAAAGATTTTTACAGAGTTAAAAAATGAGTATTGAAAATAAATTTATTTATAAAAAGAAATAAAATTTTCACATAAACTTTTTTAAGTTAAAAAAGGAAAGAATATGAGTAGAAGCAGCAATAAGCATGGCATGTTGATAGGATAGTGAGGACACCTGACAGACTAAAGCAAAGGATAAATGTTACAGAGTAATCTGAAATACCTGATAAATATGATGGGAAGAGACTGTGGAGGGCCTTGAATCATTTTTTTTTTAAAGCCTCTATTCAAAACTCACTTTGTGCCAGGCACTGATAAATGCTGAGTATAACAAAGACAAATTTTTTTTTTCCTGACTTCATGTAGCTTACATTCTAACAGAGAAACCATCACACACACACATACTCTCTCTCTCTCTCTCTCATATATTCCACCTACTGTCTCTATCTTTGTACTAGATATTTACTATGCCTAGAAAGTACTTCTCACTCTTATCTCCCATCAAGGCATGGCTTAAGTACCACCTTCTACACAAAGTCTTTTCTGATTCTAATTTTAAGTGTCCTTTCTCTCTACCTACAGAGACAGAAATTATGACTATCCAGCTAACTGGATAGATATAGTGAGTGAAAGTAAGGAGTTGAGGATGACAGTAAATTTGTAAACTTGGGTGTAACACAAGAATGGTGGCACCCTCGACAGTAATAGGGAAGTTCAAAAAGGGGTAAGAGGGAAAGGGTAAGGGAGCCATTGAAGATTTTAGACAGAAGAATGACATGAAAAAAAAGCACTTAAGGAAAATTTGTCTGTTTGGAGAGGGAAAGACCAAAGGAGAGAAGGCAGCAGGGAGGTTGTTTCAGTAAGACATACATAATGCAATGAGTTCCTGCACGCAGTAGGACAGCATGAATAGGAAGGAGAAGATCAATTTCAGAGATTTCTCTGGCTGACATTTATTAAGTGCCTAATGTGTGGAATGTAGTACTATATTAAACAATGGAGTAGCTTTATTTTTTTTTAGTCTAGATCTGTGATTTCATCAATGTAGAGAACTCCAGTATGAAAACTCCCACTAATGCAGGTTAGCATTTCTGACTTATAATTTATTATTTATTTGTCTTTTATTGTCTCTAAGATTTATTATCTTAAGAGAGTTGCCTAAGAGAGGTTAAGTGACTTGCCCCTGCTCACACAGTTAATAATTATCAGAGACAGGACTTAAAGCCAAGTCTTCTTGGCTCCATGGCAACTGTCTAACTACCATGCTTCTCCAGGGGAGATACAAAAATGCCAGAATAGATTCCCAAGATAGAGAGGTAAAAAAAAAAAAATTCAATATAGATTAGAATAAAATAAGAATCAAAGTGCTGAGTTTAGATGAGGAAAAAAAATCATTTCTAACTGGAGTACCACGGAAAACTTCACAGATGAGCTGGGCTTTGAAGAATAGGTAAGTAGAATGTTAACAAGTAGAAATGGGAACAGGGAACAAAGGGTAGAGAAAGATTTTGGAATGTAATCAAAAGAATTTGTTGAGTGACTAGATCAAGAGGATGAATCAAAGATGACCCTAAGGTTTTTAGCATGTGTGATTAAGAATTATATGGCTATTGAAGACAAAGTTGAGAGGGAGCTGTTTTAGATAGGAAAAGAAGATAAGCTTACTATTGGAACAACAAGATAGCTAAATTGAAAGGTAGCTGGAAATATGCAGGTCTGATTATCACTGGTGATATCATATGAATGAATAAAATTCTCTGAGAGAATGTAACGAAAAATTCGAAAGGCCTAAGAGAATTACTCACTATTAGAGGGCCAAAACACTCATCATCTTACATTAAAGGAAACATACATTTGTGATAAATTACAAAAACATTATGGTAGAGAAAACTTTACATTCTAAATGTTTTTAAAAAGATGTACACATGCTTGATTTTATGACCACAGCACTTGGATTTTCATTGCTTCTTCAACAATTTTTATTCTTTGTCAAAGAACATAAATTATTTTTATTTTCCACAACCCATTCTTGTACCTCAGATATTGAGAGGGCTGACATTCCTTTCTTAACCCCCATTAACAACAACTATAAATGAAACAATTTTCTACACATGTATGGTTTTGATTTAGTGTTGAGTCACATGTGGAGGCCATTCTTAGTGCAGAAACCCCTTCTACCAAGGTAAATTGGTGAGGGTTGGCCTGGGTTGTGATAGAGTTGTGACTTGCTATATTAATTGTTGTAGGCAAGTCTTAAATTCAAGTATATTTCTAATTCCAGTGCTAACTCCCTGTGTGTAGCACAGATGCCATAAAAAGGAAAGGGAAGAAGAAAAAAACAAATATAAAGGAAAAGCATAGGAAGAGCAAAGAGGCCATCTAGTCTAAAGCCCTTATTTTAAAGAAAACTGAGGTCCAAGAAGGTTAAATGACTTGCTCAATGTTACAGAAATGAGCATCTTTGGAATCTAAAGTTAATGGTCCCCTGTATCTCCTCCTCTCATGCCACTCTGTATGCTGCTTCTATTCAATCCCTTGGTTTGGTTACTTACCACTATATTTATCATTAAAACATACACCTGCTATATGAAATAGGATATATCCAACTAGAATGTTTAGGCTTATTAATAGCAATAACACCTTACAATACTTTAAGGTTTGCACTACAAAACACTTATCTTCATCAAAACCCTCTAACAAAACTCTGATCTTGATTTATACTCTTCGTAAAGTAGAGTTATACATAACAGACATAATAATGATGTCTAAGGCATCAGAAGGCACAATTCTGGCTCTAGAGTTAGCAATACAAAGATAATTTCATAGGCAGTATAAATGGATCTCGCTTTATCTAACACACGCTCCTAGAAAACTATTACGTAAAGCAAATTTTATAAGTTAGGCAGTATTAAGCATACAACTGACATATCACTTAATGAAAAGATTATTGGACCTGGGTTCAAATCTCCACTCTGCTACTTAATATTACCTGTGCAACTTTGGCCAAGTTATTTAAAGTTCTCTAGGTCTGTCCCTTGATCTATAAAATGGGAATGATAATGTTTTCAATAATGTTTTACAGGCTTGTTATAAGGAATATGTTTTGTAAATCTGGAATTATGACATAAGTGTGAGTTACCATCATTATCCAGTAAATTGAGAATTTGATATTTTCTTAAAGGGTAACACATTTGTTCTTTTCTCTTCTAGAAAGAACAATTTAGCAAAAATTTTTATTTTAGCAAAAACTTAACCAACTCACTACTATCTATTCATATTACTTTGTTAGTTAAAGAAGAACTACAAAACATTTTAATGCCTTGTTGCCTTTGAGATGGAAAAAATAAAACAAAACACTAAGGAAAGGAGGTATATGGGCAAACTCTATGTGTAGATAAATAAAGCCAGAGAATTTCACAAGCCTAAGTTTGCCAGGGGAATCATTATCAAGCTTTCTACAAATCTGTTTCTTCAAATAGTCTAAAGTTTATGGAAAGAAATGACAGGCTCCTTCCCTTTTGTTTTATATTGAAGTAGATTCTGAAAACTTTAGTTTCCTTAAGAACTCTTATTGCATGCACAGGAAATGGATAAATGTCTGACCACCTGACATTTTGTTGCTCAAAAATCTTCAGTGTTTTTCTTTTTTTTGCCCACCAAGTAAGTAAAGTTCAATTTTTTTTTTTTTTGGCCTGGCATTCAAGACCCTTCACAACCGGATGTGACCATATCTTTTCAGCCTTGTCTCCTGTTGAATATTCATTCGTTTGTGCTTCTCCCTATGCCTAGAACTTCCTTTCCAACTACTGAATTCCTAATCAGGTATCAAATATTACTAGCTGTGTGACCTTGGGCAATTCACTTAACTGCCATCTGCTTCAGTTTCCTCAAGTGCAAAATGGAAATCATAACGGCACCTATTTCCTAGGGTTGTTATGAGGAGCAAATGAGATACTATTTAAAAAGTGATCAGCACAATGCCTGGCACATAATATGTGCTTAGTAAATTCTTGCTCCCCTCCCATTCCCCCTCTTCCATGAAACCTCTAATTTCCTCAATCTATGGCACCTTTTTTTCCTCCTAGCTCCACACAACCTCCTTTTTCTGTATATTTCTCATGAACTTATGTCTTATAGTTATCTATATATGTGTTATTCTCTCTCGTAGGCTATAAGCTCTATGCAGACAATTAATATATCTTAGCTAAACTTAGTACCTCTGCCAGTGCCTACGAAAGTTCTGTGCACACAGCAGGTAATAAATGTTTGCTGAAATTGAATTTTAATTTAATATTCACATTTAGAAATATCGTTAGAAAGAATAATAGCAACTTACAATTATGTAACACTTTATGGAATTATAAAGTATTTTCTATACATTGTATTATTTATGTCTTACAACAACCTGTGAGTTAGGTGGTATAAATATTATTAACATTGTAAAGATGAAAAATAAGTAGAGATTTAGGAAGATAAGTAACATGATTGAGGTCACCAAGTGAGCAAGACATATAAGCCAAGACTCAAACTTAAGACTTCATAGTTCAAATAATGATAATTAATATGTCTATATCACTTTATGATTTACAGAGCATTTATACTTATATTTAAGTCTATTAAGTGCCCACTATGGCATTTAGGATACGAAGAAAAATGAAATGGTTCCTGCCCTCGAGAAGCTCACACTCTATTTATGGAAGGGAGGTAGGCAGGGAAGATATACAACATGTAGACAGATAAATACAAGATAATTTTAAAAAACCCAAAATATGTACTATAATTTTGGAGGAAGAGGATAAGGAAGGGTTTTTCAAAGGAAGAGGTAAGGTACCTAAGTTGAGCCTAGAACAAAACTAGGGATAGTGAGAGGTGAGGTAAGGAAGAAGCATATTCTTGGAATAGGAGAACAATTTATGTAAAGACACACAGAGAAACCAAGGCTAGGAACAGCTAGTAGCTACCTGGGAAAGAATAAAGAATATATATGAAATATATCTGGAAAGGCAGGTTTTAAGCAGATTGGGTGGGGAGAGAAGGGGATGGGCAAAACAATTAGGAGGCTATTTGAATAATCTAGGTTAGATATTCTTCACTATATCATGCTGCCTTCACTTAAAGAATTTTAGCACAGAGATGATCTTTAATTGCAAAAATAAGATGACTTTCAACTACAGAAAGTTAACCACACTGAAGATTGCTCAAGAGCCCCAACACTTTTTTTTTCCCTCTGTGTCAGTCCTGGAACCAATACCTTCTATGTACTTACATGTTGTTTTTTGTGGTGACTTTTTCTAATGTCTAACCTAAGGCAACAATCTTTAAATGAGCAATAGTACTGTGTATGATTTCTTAAGAAAAATTCTATTTTCTCTTAAGCCAAAGTTGTCCCATGTAACCTGTTCAGCAACTAAATCTCTTTTATTACTGCTTATTTCTGTCAGAATTCAAAGATGAAAGCCTTAAACCAGCTTGAATGAGGCATGTGAGGATTAACATTAATGAACCATATATAGAGTCATTTTTATTTCAACATTATCTAGCAGACCTTTTACTACCTATTACTAACTCCCATTAGGGATCAACAAGACTGTAGCTCTTGTTTTCGCCCCTGACTTTTTTATTTTGAGACATAGAGTTTAACAAAAATAATTACCTGTACTAGCTGCTGTAAAAAAAGCTAAGAAAACAAAGTTTTCTGTCCTAAAGAATCATCTAAGTCTGTCTCTCCCAATAACCACCTTAAAAGAATTTCAAAACAGCAGATTTGTATTTACTACTGCATAATCCTGGCCCTGCCTCCCCATAATACACACATTTTAAATTATGGAAACTCTGGCTCCTTTAGCTGCTCATCACATTCTTTGGTCAGAAATGCTTCTGCCAGTGAGTGGTCTCTCCACTTCCTTGTATTCAGCATAAAAGCATCTGATGATATTTGACAAAAGGGACATTTCACATTCGAAGTCAAAAGGATGTAACTGCCTAGGGATACAAACAATTAATTGCTCCTCTATTCTGAGAAGGTCTCTCAATGGTCAGGTATAAACAGTCATCCAAGAAAGGATAAGGAAGAGTCACTGCAGGGACTACATCAAACCCTTCTTGCTAAATTTGTTTCAGGCTTTTTCCACACTTGAAGGCATACTTACTGTAAAACAAGATTTAAGCCAGGTTTGAGGGGAAGAGCTCTCTATAGATGAAGCTCCAGTAGAGATGGGAAAGATGGCACAGGCTTTCTATAAATAAAATAGTTTCTGAGGATGCCTGGGATGAGGAGGGAAAAATAGAACAAAAATAGGGATTCTCTTTCATTCTCTTCCCTTGCCCCACTCTGAATAAATACTCATAACATTGGTTTCAGAAAGAATAATCTTGAACACATTGTTTTCCTCATATTTATTTATGGATATCATTTCATCCTTATGCTTACAGAGTTGGCTAAAAAATATTTTTTTTCTGGTAGTTAAATTTCTCTGCAGTTTTTCAAGACTAGCCTCAGAAACATGAAATTATGTTTCAGACCTTCTCTGCATTTGAAGTATTTATATGTAAACTATTCGTGAAGTTAAGGGAAAAAAAACTGCTGCTTAATAAGTATTTTAAGAAGATACTGCTGTTACCAGCCCTCAAGCCTTGTTCTGGCAACACAAAGACCAAAGTAGGAAGTGTTTTCAGACTCGGAGACACATCTTATTCTGTGGTCTGTGAGGAGACTGCTTGGATAACCTTTAGATCTAACTGGATTAGTCTTTCCTTCCTTTGGATATCTTCCTAAATACAATAGTCATAATGGTGGCTTCAGACTGCTGGAGGTGGCATAATTCATTGTTATCTATTATTTTAAAAAAGTCATATTCAGGGGCGGAGCCAAGATGGCAGCTGGGAAGCAGTGACTGGCGTGAGCTCCCCACCAAGTTCCTCCAAAAACCTATAAAACAATGGCTCTGAACCAATTCTAGAGCTGCAGAACCCACCAAGTGGCAGAGGAAAGCAGGGCCCCAACCCAGGACAGCCTGGATGGTCTCTGGGTAAGG
>CM053623.1:163136922-163164505 GCA_028646595.1 Phalanger gymnotis | reverse complement strand
AGGAGAACTGCTCTGATATTCTAGAGCCAGAGGGTAAAACAGAAATTGAAAGAATCCACCGATTGCCTTTTGAAAAAGATCTCAAAAAGAAAACTCCTAGGAATATTGTCGTCAAATTCCAGAGCTCTCAGGTCAAGGAGAAAATACTGCAAGCAGCCAGAAAGAAACAATTTGAGTATTGTGGAAACGCAATCAGGATAACACAAGATCCAGCAGCTTCTACATTAAGGGATAGAAGGGCTTGGAATATGATATTCTGGAGGTCAATGGAGCTAGGATTAAAACCAAGAATCACCTACCCAGCAAAACTGAGTATCATGCTCCATGGCAAAATATGGATTTTCAATAAAATAGAGGACTTTCAAGCTTTCTCAGTGAAAAGACCACAGTTGAATAGATAATTTGACTTTCAAAGACAAGAATCAAGAGAAGCATGAAAAGGTAAACAAGAGAGAGAAATCATAAGGGACTTACTAAGGTTGAACTGTTCTGTTTACATTCCTACATGGAAAGATGATATGTAGAATTCATGATACCTCAGTATTAGGGTAGCTGAAGGGAATATACATACATACATACATATATGTGTATAGACAGAGGGCACAGGGTGAGTTGAATATGAAGGGATGATATCTAAAAAAATAAAATCACATTAAGGGATGAGACAGGCAGAAAGGGAGAGACAGAATGGGGTAAATTATCTCGCATAAATGTGGCAAGAAAAAGCAGTTCTGTTGGGAGGGAAGAGGGGGCAGGTGAGGGGGAATGAGTGAATCTTGCTCTCATTGGAATTGACCTGAGCAGGGAATACCATACACACTCAATTGGGTATCTTACCCCACAGGAAAGGAGGAGGAAGGAGATAAAAAAGGGGGGATGATAGAAGGGAGGTCAGATAGGAGTAGGAGGTAATCAAAAACAAACACTTTTGAAAAGGGACAGGGTCAAGGGAGAAAATAGAATAAAGGGGGACAGGATAGAAAGGAGCAAAATATAGTTAGTCTTTCACAGCATGAGTGTTGTGGAAGGGTTTCACATAATGATATGCAAGTGGCCTATGTTGAATTGCTTGCCTTCTTAGGGAGGGTGGGTGGGGAGGGAAGAGGGGAGAGAATTTGGAACTCAAAGTTTTAAAAACAGATGTTCAAAAAATAAAAGTTTTTGCATGCAACTAGGAAATAAGATATACAGGCAATGGGGCATAGAAATTTATCTTGCCCTACAAGAAAATAAGGGAAAAGGGGATGGGGGTGGGGAGTGGGGTGACAGAAAGGAGGGCTGACTGGGGAATGTGGCAACCATAATATATGCCATCTTGGAGTGGGGGTAAGGGTAGAAATGGGGAGAAAATTTGTAATTCAAACTCTTGTGAAAATCAATGCTGAAAACTAAAAACATTAAATAAAAATTTTTTTAAAATTAACTCTGACCTATTTTCTATCTGAACACAAATTCTAAAGAGCTATACTGAATACTGATCTATGGGATGGTTATTAAGACCAAATTTTAAATACACATAAAAGTCTTGCCATCATATAACGCCAACCATACACACATACACACACACATACAAAGAAGGATGGTAGCTAGGATTAGGAGACATGTTAAAATTCTTTTTTCCTCAATCACCAAGTTTTAGTAGCTGTAAATTACAATATGCTTACTTTAAAACTCTTATACTCCCTTGACTCTCTCTTGGAAACCGCCATGAAAATATTCCCACTGAATTTCCAATATACCATTTACATAACATACCCTTTCTCTGGGTTTACCATGATGGCTCGAGGTCGGTCTTGCTCTCCTTTGAGTACCACTCCAACAGGTCTCCCATCCAGCCTTGTTACATTAATGACATTAGTGGCCTCACAAGTCCAGTAGATGTAACGGCTATAAATGTCAATGCTGAGGTCATAGGGCTGCATGTCCAGATTCTGATTGGGAACTGAGCTCACAACCACAGTAAGACCCTTTGGAAGGAAGGGTAAAAGACTTATACACAAATGATATTAGGTTGAAAATCAGACAACCCTCGGGCAGGTTCATCCAATAGCTACCACCTACATAAATGTCTGAACCCAAGAAAGAACTAATTCTTTCAATGATCAATATGTTATACTAGATTGCCCAATTCAAGGAATCCCAGATATTCTCTGTTGATTACAACTGAGAGTAGAGAATATAGTAATAATGGTATTATTTGTCCTTAGGAAGGACATGGGGTGTCCTAATTGCAATTCTCCAAACGCTGGGCAGCCATTTGTCAGTCAGCCCTAGCTCAGGACTATCAAATTCATTTATACAAAATTCAGTGTCACAAAACAGCAACATTTATAAAGTTAGGCAGTACAGTTTCCTGAGTGAATCTCACTTCGGTCCTTGCCAGTGGGCTGAGGTGCTCCTTCACAGGACTGATTTATATAAATACAACCTTCTACCTGTAGAAATACAACCTTAGGGGGGGTTGTAACACTGCCACAATTAGTTAACATCTATTAGCCCTTTCCTAAAGGCCTAAGACTTGTTTAAATGCTTCAATGATCTCAGCCCTAACTTATTCATCCCCAAACACATTTCACTTTCTGGTTCTTTAGTATTCATTCCATAAGGACTTTGCTTAACTCCATCAGAACACTGCTCCCAGTCAGAGTTATGACTGAGTGAACAGAAAATAAATATAGTCACCTAAGCTCCATAAAGTAAGTTAGTATCCACACTATAATCTTGGCCAGTGGGCTACACATATATATAGATAAAGCAAAGGTCTGCATGAGCTAGGCATTCATCGCATTCCCCCATATCACTGTCATCAACAAACATTTACTATAAGTTTACAAGTCTGCAGGACTCTGTATTAAGTACTTTCATTTTTAATAGTTTTAGCTGGAGAGCTTTCTTGCTCTCTGGGTCAAGTAAAGAAATAAAGAGAATCAACAAAAATGCAGAAAAATGAATATATATGTATGTATATGTGTGCACACATATATGAAGGTAGCAAAAGGGAGAGACTAGAAGGGATCATTTTAGTGCACAAGATGGTGAGGATGGTGAGTGGGTCTGGTTAAAGGGGAAAATTCAAGAGAACCCCAAGGTGGTCCAAAAGAAATACTGGAAATGCCTCAAAGAAACCTTGGAATTGCTAGGGAATGGCAAGAAACAGCTATCAGATAGGACATTCCAGGCCTACAGGAGGCTATAAATTTTGAGTCAAGTTCTTCAATTACCTGGCTACCATCTTCCTGTGCCTTTCGGATCATATTTTGTCGCGAGTCGATCCAATAAAGTTGTTTGTCCAAAGGGTCATAGTCAATGGCTCGGACGTTCCGTAGGCTGTGGATAGGGAGGATTATATCAGGACTCTGTTGCTCATCAATCACCATACGGTTGATGGCATTCTTCTGACTGAAGAGCAGGAAGGTGGTAGGAGCTTAAAGAAAGAAAAAAATGAAAAAAACTATCATATTCCACTAGAACAATTGGGCCAATGTGATTACTATTAGGAATGTTATATCATATAAACTTTGGCCAACTCCAGGACACGGAAGAGGAAGCAGGGCACAGGAAAGTAATACAGTGAATTTGAGCATTTTTCTATTATGTGTATAATAGGAGGGGAAGCAAAAGTTGAAGCACAGGACAAAGCATGGTTTTGTTCAAGAGCTAATGCTTAGTGTGATCAAGACTTAAGCAGGCCCCAAAAGGACTTTGGATAAAAATCACAAACTTTTTACTTCTTCATGAGATGTGGGATCATTTTAAGTGGATGAGGGTATGTCAATATGTAACAAAAAGTGTAGAGATGATTAAACTGAAAATCAGGAGACTCAAGTTCTACTCCTGGTTCTGCTACAAACTTAGGCAAGTCATTTAATTCCCAGTTTAAATCCCAATTAAAAAAAACAAAAACTGAATAACTGTATTCTGCCCCTAAACGCTCTAATATTTTGCCTCCCCAATTAGTTATTTTAAGTGTCTATTCCTTGGAAAAGTAGGGATGTCTTTCACCTTGTCCTTCTCAGGAAAATCCAGGCTGTGGTGAAATAAGATGAAATCCTTCTTCAAAATATGGATATAATCCTTTTTCTAGCTCCTCTGCCTTTTTCTGCTTCTCACAGGGGCAATTAAATGTATTTGGCACTTATCACATTCAGATTCACATAATGTTTACTTGTGTGAGTCCTATCCCATCTATTAGACTGTGCTTTGAGAATAAGCAGTTTTTCATCTCTGTAGCCCCAGTCCCTAATACGAAGCAGCACTTTTAAAATATTTATTTGAATTAAATTGAAGCAAACACACAAATTAAACCCAAGTTCTAGGTCATACTCTGCTACTAACAAATTTTGTGACCTCAAACATAGCCCATTATTTCTTCTGCTCTCCTCAAATTTTTGATATAAAACTAGAGTGAAGTAAAGGCTCTCTAAGAACAAGTCAACGTTCAGGTTCTGACTTCAACATTGAAAGGCAACACAGAAATAACTATTTATACTGATTTCTTAACTGCACTGTTTTTTCTTCTAGCTTCTATATATCTTTAGTTTATCTGAATCATCATAGAATTCCCCAGACAATGAAGTTGGCTTTTCCTCTATCTGGTGTTCACTACACCTTGATTTTAATTTCTTTTGGCAATTTAAAAAAAATCACATACTATAGAGGTAAGATGGATGACTAGATCATAGCAAATGACAACTTTCCCATTTCCTGTTTTTAAAGAAGATCTTGAAAAACATGAAGTAAGTCTCTACCAACAGTAAGATTTTCTTAGGACACAGCTGTCCAAAATGCAGCCCGCAGTGTGATTTATGCGGTCTACTCCTCGGACCTGTTCCTTCATTGGTAAAAGGAGGGGGTCCAACTATATGGCTTCCAACCTCCCTTTCAGTCTAGTTCTATGACCCCATGGTAAGGAGTGGGAATATTATTATAATCCTTTTACAGATGAGGAAATTCAAACTATGTGCTGTTAAGTGACTTGCCCATTATCACATAGCTAGTAATTGTGTAAGGTGCAATTTAAACTTAAATCTCCTGTATCAGATTGTTTCTTCTGTTTTTTTGACTGCAACTTTCTACTGAATCAAAGATCAAAAGCATTTTCAAAAGAAAAGGAGCTACAGAGAGCACTTACTCCAACTTTCTCACTGAATAGATGAAAAACAGACACAGAGAACTTAAGGTACCTGCCCAAACTCAAAGACCTAAGAATAGACTCAGATAAAAATCAATCTAAACAATCTAGACCATAATGAGATGTATAGATTCCAGGAATAAGATAGTACTGCCTTACATTTCTTATACCACAAATACCATATTAAATTCTGGCCACCTTATTTAAGGCAAGACATTAACAAGTTAGAATCCTCAGAAAAGGCAACTAAGATACTAAGGAGCCTCAAGATTCTGCTAATATGAAAATCAGTTGCAGGAACCATAATTATTTAACCTAAAAAAGAAATGATGGGGCTAAGGAAGGGGAAGAGTTGCTTAAAAGAGGGGTGGGGGGAAGCTGTCTTCAAGTATCTAACAAGCTATCACATCTTGTGGATGCAGAATTAGTCTCACTGTCTTTGGCCTCAAGGGGCAGAATTAGCAAAAAGGGGAGAAAAGTATGGAAAGGTGACTGAAAAGCATGCACAAGTGCTTGCTAAAGCACAGATTTAGGTCTGAGCTATCCAAACGGCATGAGCTGTTTCAGGAGTTAACAGATTCTCTCTCATATAAGATTTCAAGCAAAGACTAGGTAATCACTTATTTGGGAACATTATAGAAGAGATTCTGGTTTACGTTTGGTTTGGATGACAGGGCCTTCAAGTGCATTCCTACTCTGAGATCCTACAATTCTATGGACCCTATGATAAGCCGTTATCTACCTACAGTATACAGAAATCAGTGCTAGGCAAAGAAAATGAAAAATGTACTCTTCTTTTGGACTTTCTGTTCTATGGTCCCACTGTAATAAGAGGGGAAATGTCTACTTCTTTTATGGTTAAAAAACAACTTAGTCATTGGATTCTTTCAAAGAAATATATTGAAGTAGTTTGAAAGAACTAATTTTATCTAACATTTCTGTGATCCCATTCTCTTTGGTAAATCTACCAACTTTCTTCCATTCAATATCTACTTCTTCCTATATCCCACATCTGATCACTATTTCCCTATGCAAGAGAAGGTGTAAAGGTGGTGATTCCATGTGCCTGATTGTTCTTAAGGTTAGATAGAAAGATTTGCTATCTGACTACTGATTTTGTATTATCTGTGCCTCCCATTAGGAGAAAAATGAAAGCTGACTACATTTACTTTGTCTCACTTTGGGGTCTAACACATTTTAATTACTTAAACATAATTTCAAATTAAAAAGGGTTAATATTTTGCCACATCATCATATATTACAATCACCAAGAAAACAGTAACAAAAAAAAGTTTTTTGGTTTTTTTTTAAACTAACTCTCTCTCTTTCCAGTAAACATCACCTTTGGTCTGTCACATTTTTGACTCCAGAAAGAATGGGCATAGTGTTCCCAAACTCTGCTTTTTCCTCAAATTCTAACTTGTTCATAGGGAATTATAGCTTACCACTGCAAGTCCTGTTGTCAGTATTCAGTGAGTAGTGGGCTGGACATCCACAAACAAAACCACCAACTGGTACAGCCAAGCAGAGATGGGAACAGTGCCCGTTGCTGGAAGCACATTCATTCCATCCTGCCTGCCGAGAGGAGTGAAAGACTAGGATGTCCATCACATAATCCAAATGACCCTGTATGATGGTTCGGTTTTGGCCACTGGTTTTATTGGCACGTTCAATGCTACGTCGGCTCCAGTCTGTCCAGTATATGTAATCCTGGTACTGAGTCAAGCCAAAAGGATGAGGCAAGTCATCTGCTATAACTTCACGGTTCAGGCCTGTTTTCAGAAAGGCAACAGGGAGGTAAAAGAGGGATGAAATATGGAAACAGAAATGTCTCGCTGGCAGAAGAAAAACATTTTGTAATATGTGAAAAAATTATATTCATAGGCAGTTAAGAAGAATGTAATTATTTTGACAACAGTTCTAAAATCTATCCCAATCTCTGCGGTCAACTGATCTGCACTGTGACCCTATGTCTCAGACTAACATTTCTGCTGTGAGTCAGTGATTTGTTTCAACTTCTGGAAATTATTTTGATAGCATTATTAATTCTTTCTAGTAAACACAGAGGCTTCCATCACTCTTCTGGTAGTTTCTATTACAGATAACTTTAGGAATATCTACAGGTTAACTTCTATTACAATAAATTACACAGTCACAAAAAGGTTTACAGGACAAATATTCATCAGTCCCAGCCCTTAGTTAACTCTTTTCAAACAATCTTAAGTACAATAAAATCCCTTTATAACAAAAGAATGTGGACAATCCCATCAGATTTTTGTTGGTGGTATCTGACCTATATAAGTGACTGTCACCGGGCTTTATATAAGGGACCACAACTTCAAACTTTAACTTCAAAACAGTTTATACAAAAAGAGGAAGAAAACTTATGTTTTCAGCTTCCCTATATCTAAACAATGTTTCATCATATCTTCTTCAAAATGAGCTATTTGTGAAGTGCCCTGCAAATCTTAAGCATTATATAAGCATTGTTATCATTATTAGCAACATAATTATCATCATCAAAGGATAATTCTGGAAAAGTACCTCTTTTTATACCACAGGCTTCTCCTTTTTACCCTGCCCCATGCCTATTTTAAAAAAAAATTCCTCCTAATAACAGAGATAAAAAGAGCACTGTAAATGGGACCAAGAAACAGAATCTAAAGAGATCACCTAGAACAAGAAACTTGACAGTATACACCCTCACCCTGATCCAAGTTAAGGCGGTTGAAAACAGCTGTAAATCTACATATAATATATACATATGACATACACATATCAGAAATAAAATTAAAACCATCAACCTAACTTTATATTCAAAGCATCAACAATAACCCACCCCTTGAATGCCTCAATCTGAATGAATAGAACTACATCTTACCTAGCATATTTGAAGATTCTATTAAGTTGGTATCTAGGTCTGTCCAGTAGAGTCTTCTTTTAGCATAATCAATGGTTAAGCCATTTGCCCGTCCTACATTTGGAACTAATGTAGTCCGTTCACTTCCATCCATGGCAGCTCTATCTATCTTGGGCTTTCCACCCCACTCAGTCCAATACATAAACCTAAATTCAAAATACCCATTATTTTACATTTTTCATTTTTGATCATGTAAATAAAAGGAAATGACATAAATAATTATGCAAACTTTAAGAACCTGAATAGGACAACATGGAGAAAGATAAAAATGATGGCTACAAATAAATACTTCATTTGCTTTTTATAGTACCCTCAACTAAATATTATTTCCTTAAATGCTAGAAGGGAAGTCAGCTCTTCTTATAACATTTCCAACAGCATTCGTTTCATCAAAGCCTCAGAACTGGACCCCTACCAAACTTTTCCTACTACAGTACTTGGTATACAATGAATCTCTATTTACAAAGCTAATAATTAATAGAATAGCAGTAGGTTAAAATCTAGCCTTATTCATAAAAACATCAGTTCAGGAGAAAAAGTTCAAAAGCGAGCAAGGAGATTAAAGAATTTTAAGAAATTAAAGCATTCTACTAATTTCTTTACATTCTGCAGATCTTGCTTTATATTTCGAAGTGTTATTTTTCCTGCACTTCTGATAAAAGAGGTGCACTATGGCATTTCACTACCTAAAGTATATTTTGTCCTTCTCTGCTCACCTCAAGGAATTGACAGGGAAAAATTTTAACTGAGCTGATTCTGATATTCTGTTATTAAGAAAAGATGAAACAAAAATTCAGTGATCAGTTGGTTGAGAAGGATAGGTACATCAATGAAATATGTATTTTTTCCCCTTCTGGATAAATTGTTCGAGTTCTAGATTACAAAAGTAATAAAACTATATGAGTTAAGAATTTCTAAATATAATTAATGATCTTAGCCTGGTTTCTGTTTATCAAGTGCCTTTGTCACCAAATTTATAGTAACAAGTATTACTCTAGATATCCTGTCCAATAGTGTCCAAGAAACTAGTACTTAAAAGCAGAGCCAAAGATGGAACCAAAATGTTACTTCTTAATGTTGGCACTGTCCTAGCAGAATAATGCTGAGAAACAAGGATGGAATAGTGAAGTGAAGAGCCTGGAAATCATGCCCTATGAATAGGCTCAATTGAAGGAAATAGAGACTTTTAGCCTAGAGAAGAGAATACAAAGAGGAGATGACAGCTCTCTTCAAATATCTAAAAAGAGAAGAAGGGTGAGATTAGGAGCAAATGAAGTTGAAGAAAAGCAAATTTAAGCTTAATGTAAGTAAAACTTCCTAAAAATCAGAGCTATGCAAAAGTGGAATGGGAAAAGTAGGTTTTTCCCTCACTAGAGATCTTCAATTAAAGGCCTGAATGACTAATGATCAAGTTTATTGTAGAAAGGGATTTTTGTCCAGGTACAGTTAGGACTATATGGCTTCTGAGGCCCTCTCCATTTTATGACTTTAAAATATGTCTTGCCATTTTACAGTTAGGGTTAGATTCTAAGGGCACTTGCTACTTACATATGAACAGATCAGGTGCCTGTCCCTTATATCAACTGGTTAGAAGTAGCAAGCCTTACCGCTATATCTTTAATTACAGAATAACTTTTTTTAAAGTTTTTTTTTCCTCCAAAAATTCTTTCCATTATTTTACTTTATTCTCACAACAACCCTGTGAAGTAAGCAGGAAAGGTATTTTATAGATGAGGAAACTGAGGCACAGAGTTTAAGTCATCTGAATGTTATACAGAATTAATGGAACTAGAAACAAGTATCCAAACCTCTAGCAAAATATGCTCTTATAACAAGATCAGCACGGTACTATTTAGAAGTACTCTATAAACTGGCACTAGGCTGGCTCCTTTGCCAGCTGTCAGCTACTGAAAATGGATCTTTTTTTCCCCTAGTCTACGACAGCTCAAAGCCGATCCATATGAACTACCATGACACAGGAACGGCTTTCATAAATCATAAACTCTGAAATTAGACGATGTGGGTTCAAATCCTGCCACTAATGCCCATTACCACCTGTGAGACCTTGGGCAAATCACTTATCCCTCCCTTGGCCTCAGTTTCCCCCTCTGTAAAGTTAGTGGGGCCTGGACTAGATTCGAGTAGACTAAGGTTCCTTCCATTTCTGTGAACGCCAGTGCTTTCAGGCTGCTTGTGGGTAGCACTTGTCAGGTTGTGGGTATGTGCACACCCTATGTGTGCCAAATGTATGTGAAACCAATGTGACACCTGTCAGTAGTGACTCACACCAGGGTTCTTGTCTGATAGTTAATGCTAGGAGGCAATGTCAACGTTACCCTAATGCCACATGAGGTCATCAATTCTGACTGAATACGGCCTAACTGATTAGACAACTAATCATGGAGGAGGCTGAGTAATATGAAACCACCTACTATGATCTTAAATATAGCAGATATATTTGTTGTCTAATCTAAACATTTGAATTTTACTAAATTCATTTCCATTTCTAATTTTGAGTTTCCCCAGCTGGTGATTTTTTTTAAAAAAGAAAACCATATTCTAGTAAATCATTCCTAGAACAATACCTATAATCTAATAGTTCTCAAACTTTTTGTCTTGAACCTCATTTATACTCCTAAAAATTTCTGAGAACCTCTTCTAAAAACTTTTGTCTATTTGTGTTATATCTCCCAATATTTACCGTTTTAGAACCTTAAACATCTTAGTATCATTATGAAAATAGTTTTGATCTCATGGATCTCTAAAGGTCCCTGGACTCTACTTTGAGAATTGCTACTATAGGCTATAGAGCCAAAGGCTACCTCCTTAATGAGCAGATTTCACTGTAATCTGTTTCTTTGATTTTTGTGGTAACAGTAAAACCTCACTGATATGAATTAAATATATGCAGTCTGAATCAGTCAAAAGTCTAAAACATACAGCATGTCTTATTTTTTGTTTTTTAATGAAGTTTTATTGCTTTGGAGTACAAATGATGTCTAATCTGAGGTCTTAATTTTCTGATAGGATTTGAAATGATCACAACTGTTTTGTTTTTTTTTTTACATGCAAGCATGTGACTTCAAAGTATTTAAAATAATTCATTTTAGGTATATAATCATTCTGTTAACTTTTTTACCCATTAATTTGCTTAAGCAGCCTATTTCTCCCTTATCTCAAACAATGCAAAGGCACATTCAGTCCATTATTATCCATTCTAAATCATTGGGGACTGAATTAAGGGCTTTAAAATAAAGATTTTCATTTAGGCATAACATCTTTAACAAATATTTCTTAGGATATCAAGATTCTGCCCTTGATTATCTGACTATATCCCCACTCAAATTATGTCTTCGAGAATTATCAATGCCATCCTCTTGTACATTTCAGAAAACAATTCTGTGTAGCTACAAAAACTACAAAGGTAAAATTAAGTTTACCCTTCAGCAGGGTCTAATGCAAGAGCTCTGGGGCTATCTAGGTCTTTCCACACCAGAACCTGACGATGCTGCCCATCCAGCTTGGATACTTCGATACGATTTGTCCCAGTGTCTGCCCAGTACAAATTCTTTCCTAGCCAGTCTACAGCCATGCCTTCTGGATAATCCAAGCCAAATTCCACCACATGCTCCAGTGAACTGCCATTCATAAACGCTCTGCTGATCGTCTACAGAAACACAGAGATACATAAGACATGAAAATAATAAGATTTAGAAACAAAACATAATCCAGAAGAATAATTAGGAGGGAATTTGGGGGAGAGGGTATTTTTTTTAAAGCAAAACCAAACCCAAACTCTATACAGTTAATAATAAGCAGTGAAAACATTTCATAATATTTTGTAATCTCCATTGTAGAAATAACTTCAGGTAATTCTTATCTGGATCTAGTAAACATTAAAAATACAACAACTACCTTCAAAATTTACTGTCAATTCATTGGCATTCTCAAGAATCAAAATGCATACTAACACATCAGATGTGTATAACCTTTATTTCTAAAATATTCTTGGTCAAGTAGAAAAACATAAGACTACTATTTGTGGATAGCTACACTGTAGACTCAGTTCTCTGAACACATTTAGGAGCATCATCATGGTAATTTGACAGGACATTAATATTTCCAAAGTAGCCTTTGTTATCCGATCCAACCTGGTCTTCCATTTCTAATGTAGCTTTAAATTACCTGTCACTGTTAAATTGTTGCATTATAATAGCTGCACAGGTTACCATGATGAGTTACTTAAACCTGAAATTGATTTGGGTGCAATGTCTATAGGCAGTTAGCAGCTTTTAATTCCTTGCCTGGTAAAATCTATCATCACATAATAAAAACAGTTATAAGCTACTCAGAATACAATAAAATTTACACATGCCCTCATGAAACAAGACAAAAACATCTGGCAAAAAGAAGCAAAGTCTCTCCAAATTTTCCGACCCATTTTCTGATTCTGTTTTATGATAGCTCCTTTTCTTCCCACCCATTTGAGGAGGGTAGAATGATTTTATCAAGCTAGTTTAAAACAACTAACTATAAATGGTGAGAGATTAAAAAAACATATGAAATAATTTACTAGCACAACCTCTTACTAGATTATTTAGTAAACTATCCTAAATTTCTTTATCAACTATAGACAGAAAAGAACTCCCTCAGCCCTTAAACTTCTGCCTAGGTAAACAGTATCCATGAAGCTGCTAGATCGTTTTCTTAGGAAAAAAGAAAGTCAAGTACATGAAATATAACTGAGCAAAAATAAAAATATTAATCTGACTACAGAATATTCGTAAGAGCTAGAAAATAGAAAAAAAGCTAGCAAAATACAACCATAGGAGTCCTGGGGGACTCTAGATCAAAAGGCTTAAAGTAATATTTGCCTCTTAACTTTTGGAAACCAAAAAATACCTGGCATCATAGGATGTAAAAGCTGGAAGCCACCTTAAAAATCACTTAATCAAGCTACTTATTCTATAGATGAATTCACTGACACTCAAAGTGGTTAAGCGACTTGTCCATGGTTTGGTCACAGATGTATTAAGTGCCAGAGTTGAGTGTCAAACCCCATTTCAGTGGTTCTTTCCACAATACCACAGATATGTCTCATACTGCTGCTTGAATCACCTCACTCTTACTACCCTATTCAGTGGTAGTCTCTATCCGTGGGTTCAGCACACTCTTTAGCCCTAAATCCGAGGTGCTAGGGAGCATAGATTGAGAGCTGGAAGGGACCTTAGTTACTGTCAAATGGAACTCTCTCATTTTACAAATGAGGAAACTCAGGACCAAACAAGTTTAGGCTCACAGTCACACAGACAGTAACTGACATAGCTAGAATCTGAATCAATGTCTTCTGACTCCAAATCCAGCCAATTTTTTTTCCACTGAATTATATGGCCTATATTATACATGTTCTATGTGTACCATTGACAAAGGAGAAGGAAAAAAAAGAAATGGTAAAAGGGGAAGAAAGAAAAACAATATGAAGGAGAACACAGTGTTATTCATTATCTACTCCTGTTCTACGATGTTATGGTTGGCAGACAGACATCTACCATGCCAAAGTATCTCAGGACTCTACCAATGGTATTAACCAAGGCTTATACTTTGGAGTCATTGGAACAAAAGATACCAGTATACAAGGGGAAAGAAGTGTGAAGGGCCAGGGACAATAATACTTTTAGTGACAATCTGAAGGGGAGAGCATGTTCCCCAAAAATTTGTTAAGGAAATATATAATTTTTCTCCTTTTCTTTCCCTTTCACAGCTGTAATCAAACAACTGAAATTTTGTCAATAAAACTAGTTTTATAGACTATATCTTTATTCCCAAGCCAATAAAATGACCTTAAAGGGCCCCCAAAATAAACATTTATTTCATTTTTTTCCCCAAATTCTTTCCTCTACCAATGTCTCCATCATTCCAAGAGAGAATAAACAAGTAGGGTTTCTTTTATCTTCATTCAACTTCTAGGAAACTTCCTCAAATAAGAGATAAGGCTACTGATAAATCAAAGTTTTAGGTCAAAAATATCAGAAACACATTATAGAGATAGAAAGTTCTGAAACTTAAATGTTGAACCAAATGACTTATAAAATAATTTCTAACCTTAAAATTAAACAAAAACAAAACAAAACAATACAAAAAAAAAAAAACCAACCCTTCCTTATATTCTAGCTTTATTCCTTCTAATCCCCTTTACCTTCAGAGAAATATCAGTCCAGTAAATACGATTGTCTGTTACATCAAAATCTAAAGCAGAAGCTTCTTTCACACCAGTAAGAGGGATGGCCACATTGTTATTGTTTGTTTCCAAAGAGATGCGCCTTATGTCTGCTCTCCGAGAAAACAAGAGGAAAGCTTCTGGAACGATGCAAGTCTTCATGTCACTGATAAGCTCAAAACCAATGGGGCAGGCACAGCGGAGTCCCTGAGGTCTGTAGAGGCAAAGATGGCTACATCCCCCATTTTCATTAGCACATGGGTTGGAACCTAAAAGTAAATTATTGAAAGATAGAGGAAAAAACACAGACACAAGGCAACATGGTTTTTAGTGCCAGTCATTTTTAGATTGCTAAATAGCTGGTGAACAAAGCCATATGTGTACTCTCTTCCATGCCCAGACAAGCAGTATTCATAGACTTGTAGAGAAATAAAACTTCATTATAAAATTCTTTCCTTCTCACCCATGATTAAGTTCCAAATAAGTGAAATTTTTTTGCATAATATTGAGTGTTTTTAGTAGGGAGGTGACCCACTAAAACAAAACCACGAAAATGCAAATTTTGTAGCCAGAGCATTAAGTCCCATTAAAAGGGCAACAAATTATGTCTATATTACCAAATTCCTTAAGTTTTTCCCCCTCTATTCTGCCCTTGGGGAAAATTTCAAAGTACCAGAACATGATAATCATCTATACAAAAAAGCTGCTCTGTAAACTTCTGCTTATTACTCATCTCTCTTCCCTTCTTTCTCCCTCTATTTCCAAACATTAGGTTAAGTTTTTACGTACTCACCAATAATTCGATGAACATTTGTGGCTTTTAGGCCCATGAGATCAGGCAGTTGATCTATGATGATTTCTCTTTCAGCACTTCGTTTGTGCACCCGTTCAATACTACGTCTTTGCCAGTCAGTCCAATAGACATAGTCTCCAAGCAAGGTGAACCCAAAAATGTGAGGAATCTTGTCTTCTACCAACACTCTTCTTCCAGTACCATCTGCATTCATAACCTTTGAATTGGCAGTGGAAGAAAAAGTTATAAACTTACCCACTGAATGAAGAATGTAATATAAGTAAAATAACTTAGTTCAGATTTTATTTTTAATCCATACTTGATTCCTTGTTCTTAATTCCCAGAGCAGACCTTTTCTTTCCTCAAATCCCCATCTGCATCTCCTCCCTAGCCAACACTTGACTAAGCTGGCAGGCATCTGAAGAAGGATCAATTCAAACCATAAAACTTCTCAGGTTCTCTACCCATTTTTATTTTCTTTCATCCAAATGTAAGGATGTGGGTTACTGGAGCAAATCAAATCATCCACACAACACCTAAAATGAGTGATAAGATGATTATTAATTAATAAGGTTATTGAAACTACCTCCTAACTGGTTTCCCTGCTTCAAATCTATCACCACTCCAGTCCATCTTACACACTGCTCATAGAATTTTTTCTTAAACAAACATCTGACCATGTGAATTACCTAAACTTAACCAACTCCAGTGGCTTCTTATTGCCACTGGGATAACATGTAAACTTTGGTTTGGCTCCTAAAGTTCTACACAACGTGGCCCCAATTTGTCTTTTCAGTCTCACTGGATATTATTTTCCCTCCAATGCTTTGGAATCTCACTAAACTGGCCTTCCCTCTATTCCTCACATACCATACTCCATCTCCAGTCCACAGTCCTCTGCCCTGTCTGTTACACATGCCAGGAATGAATTTCTTCACTTCTATCTGCCTTTATGATGCAGCTTAGGAACTGTCTTCTGATGAAGGCTTTCCTGATAACCATCACACTCCCGCCACCACTACCTCATATTTAATTACTTTTTTTGTGTGTATGTATTTACTAACTTTATATTTATGCTGTATATATTTTTGTATATACTTGTTATTTCAGCCATTAGAACATAATTTCCATGGGAGTGGAAACTGTTTTCTTTGTATTTTTATCCCCAAGGCCTAGCATAATGTCTGGCATATAGCAAGTGCCTAATAAATACTTGCAGACTGACTGATAGGTATAAAGGTCTGGTCACCTCCCTAGATGGAACAAAATGTTTTTTCGTACTGGTTAAGGAATCTGATCACACCTTCTGGGGCCTCTATAAATTAGCAGAGAGCTGGTAGGAACCAAAGATTTGAGTGCCTGGCAGTAGAGAGCATTCTAGCTAAACCTCAGAGAATGTTTAGCTTGGGGATGGGGGAAGGGAAGAGAATAAACATTTATATAATAGCACCTACCTACATGCCAGGCATTGTGCTAAATGCTTTACAAATATGATCTCATTTGATCCTCACAAACCGTGGTAAGTAGGTGCTGTTATTATTCCCATTTCTATAGTTAAGGAAATTGAGGCAAACAGAAGGAAGTGACTTGCTAGGGGTCACTCAGGTCTTCCTGTCTACACGCCCAGCACCTTATCCACTGTGTCATCTAGTGCCTTAGCTTTCTGCTCCCACCCCTCCACTGTATGGTCAGAGAAACATCTTGTAAACTCTGAAGGACGCTGTACTTTCCATCTTCCCATTATAGCATATTCAGAATAGGTGACAACAGCGTCTGCCTTGGCACCAAGGACAGACTGAGTGCAGAGTCAAATCCCTACAAAGTACCTAGTAGGGAAAATTATACCACACCTAAGGGAATCTTGAGGGCTCCAGCAAAGGGACATCCAGAAACTGTAGATTACAACTTTGCCACATAAGTTTGAGCCCTCTTTCACCAGAATTCTTTTAAACATTTTTATTTAAAGTTTTGAGTTCCAAATTCTATCCCTCCTTCTTTCTGTGTCCAAAAGTTTTCAATGGTTTGTTAGTGTCTAGAGGGTAAACATCAAACTCCTTAGCATTCAAGATCCTCCTATGGAATGGAATAATCTCACCTTTCCAGGTATGTCTTAAAATATTCCCTCCATAAACTCCATACTCCAACAAAACTGGAATACTTGTCATGCCCAGTAGCTCATGCTTGGAACACATTAGCCCTTCACCTTTCTTCTACTGAAATCCTGTCAATCCTTTAAGTCTATTACAACCACCTACTTTAAAGCCTTCATCAATCAATGATAATCTCTTTCTCCTTGGACCCCAGAAAGGATTCTTTTTGCACCCCATCTTGGGCTTTTATCCTATACTGTTCTGTATTATATTGCTCTGTATTTTTAAATACATAAACGTCTTTATAGTAATTCAAGTATGTATCCATAAAGAAGGGTACCACCATCATTCAAGATATCCAGGTTCAGAATTTCAGAATCATCACAGACTTCTCTCTCCTTCACCTTTCATATCCAATCAGTTTTGTTAATTCCACTCCCAAAAAGTAACTATTTGTCCCTTTCTCTCCACAAGGTCAACCTTTGTTCAGGTCCTCTTCACCTCTCAGCCAGACTAATAACAACAGTTGATATTTATATAATGCTTAGCACTATATACTATCTCATTTAATCCAACTAAGTCACTTAAAATTTCACTACCCCACACCACGCTTTAAAAACTATTCTGTTAGAGAACAACTGCATCTCTGTATTGATAGAAGTTGTTTCATAACCTGGAGTTTCCTATAACAACAACAAAAAAAAATTCTCAGCTCTTAGAACCCATCCATTCACCAAAGAGATCCTCGGGAAAACTCTATGAAATAGATGATATTATGATCCTTTTTTACAGACATGAAAACTAAAGCTCAGAGAACTTAGGTGATCTAGCAAATAAGTGCCTACAAAAGGACTAGAAACCTGGTCTTTGCAATCCAGTACTCTCATATGCTATACTTATTACAATAGCCTCTTCATTGGTCTCTCTCTGCTTCCAGCCTCACTCCTCCATTTTCCATCAGCAGCTCTATGTCATTTTGACTCCATGGAAAATCATGTTCTCCCTCTAGGTACTCTACTGTGCCCCCCTCCCTCTTTGTGTGCTGTCTTCTGCCATTAGATTATAAGCTCTTTGGAAGCAAAGCCTTTCTTTTTTCTTATTTGTATCCCCAGCACTTAGCACAGTATTTAAGAAACGTTTGTTCAATTCCTTGCCAATTCTTCCTCCATACCAATGCCAAATTGATATTCTTAAAATTAACTGATCTGACCATATCATTCCATTACTAAAAAATTCTTGGTGGCTCCCTATTGCCTCTAGGATGAATTACAAAATCCTCACTCTTGCATTTAAAGATCTATAATTTGGCTCCCAATAACTTGAAGCAGAAAAGTAAATATAGTACAGACTTAGAATCAGGAAATCTTGAGTTCTATCTAGCCTCAGATACTACCTGTATAGCCTTGTGGTTCAGGCCCTGGTTACTGTCTGGTTACTATTCAAGGCCATGGCTCTGGGACTACTCTACTACTGAAGCTTTTTTCTCCAAGTACTCCCAGGCCATCCTGTAGCTATATTCTGTCTGGGGCCTTTCTCTCCTTTTTCTTCCCTTGGGGCTCCACTCAAGGCCTTTCCTGTACAGCTTCTACTTACTCTGGTTTATCTTCATTGCTAGTTTCCACAGAATTCTAACAGTCTTAGACTACAGAAATATACAGCCAATTCTGTTTTTTTTTTTTTCTGGTCCAATTTTAGAGCTTTACCGGACTGTTTTGGGGAAATATGGGCTCCTTTAAGTCTTAATACACTATTTTTTTTGAGAGGGGCAGGGGAGAGAAATACAGCAGTCATTAATGGACCTGATGCCCCTGTTAATCAACACAGGGCTTTGAAACCTTCTGTTTCACCCCTCCTTTGACAGAATCCCAGTCCCCATCCCAACCCACCTCCAAGGCTCACCATATTGGTGCCAGAATTAATGCAGATATCCAAAAAGCATTAGCTCTATTGAAGCTCAGAGCAGAGCTCAACTGATCAAGCAATCTCGGTTTCTTAGTAGCAGGATTACAGACAAGCATAGACAAGCCTACCCTTGTTGTCATTGTCCCATGTCTACACTTTCTATTAAGCAATACTGACTGCTTCTTCAAAAGCACCAATTAAAACTTCATCAGAAGTGAAAGTAGCCTCCTGTCCTAGATAGAAAAAAGGCCATAACATCATTTTACTGAAATGCTCAGTACCGATAGTTAATTACCCTTATGTCTCTAAAAGAGATTTAATTTCATCACATTTGATAAATTATGTGGCATTATGTGGCAAAATATGAAAAACCACAAAATGTAGCTAGATGAAAGCACAGAAATAAAAGACCAGCAACGCTTTTCCATTGGCTAGCTGAAGCATCTGGGCATCTCATCGTGACATAGTAGAGAGTCCTCTTGGAAGTGGAGACAAGAGACTTGGGTTCTATTCCCAGAAATATCATTAACCAGCTCTGCTACTTCAGATATACAACTTGACCCATCTGCGTTACAGTTCCCACATATGTAAAAACAAGGGATTCAGGCTAGATGATTTCCAATCATTTTTAGCTCTAAAATTCCACAATAAGACATTTTCTAAATAGCCTATCTACACTACAATAACAGAAAATGGCAGGTATATGTAAGCATTATCCTCTCCATTCCAAGCTTTAAATATTTTTTCCATGCTGAATAAAAGTAAACAACCAGTAAGTTAAAAGTGCAAATTGTTTTTAATTTTGCTCTTCAATCAACAATTCATTAACTAATTCAGCACTACTGAATTAAATTTCTTAAATAAGTACCTGCTATAGGCAAAGCACTGTGCTAGGTACTGATATACAGTATGATATGATACCACCAATTCAACATGGAAGAGGTAAGACATAAAAAATTATGTAATCTCAAACAGAACAGGGTAATAGGTATGTAAGAGAAGTAAAAACAATGAATACAAGATCAAGGAAGAAAAGATCTTTCTCAGCTAGAGTTGAGAGAGTTTCACAGAGGAGGTCGTAATTGTGGGGTAGGCATTTCAAGTGAATTCAACTACTGTATTCAAAATATACCTGGGAGAGAAATTAAGCAGGCCATGAACTTTGCCTTCAAGTAGGTAAAATCTAACTGGAATTGTTAAGATATATATACCAACACATATGAAAGTCTACAATATAAGGCAAACGGATTCTAAGAGACAAAAAAGGTTAAGAACCTGCAACTTAAACATTTTACATCTTTAGCAAAATATTTGAAATTTGCTATGCTATTCACAACGTCCCTTATTATAAGGATTCATAAGAAATTTCTCCTAGAATTCAATGTCAGGAAAATCCTCCTTTAATGACACCATGAAAGTTAAAAAACCTAATTGCTTTTTTATCTCAGCTTCCAGGAAGCCCAGAGCTAAACTGAGACCTTAGTAATTAAAGCAACCACGCTACCTGAGCACACCTATTGCTATTTTCCTTTTGATCTGTTTTTTTTTTATTTGTTTTCAATCTGAATTCTTTTATTTCATATATTTTCAACTTTGTAAACCACCACAGAACACTTCTGAAAGCTGGGTAGGTTTCAATCATAAATTCTTATTATTGATAATGACAACACTGTTGTAAAATCTCATTTTAACTTAGTGTTTTGTTCTGCAAAACTACATGCCCAGGAACAACACATATTGTTCTTTTTTTTTTTTTAAACTGTAAAAGCGCTTGTGGAAGACAAAGAGAAAACAAACTATAAAACCTAATCGTGGTGGAGCAAAAGGATGCCTCAGTTAAGCACAAAGATAAGGAAGATTTGAGTTCTGATTTGTTCTTTCTAGTTTCTGAGATTATGTATTGCTTTGTAAACAGATGGTCCCCCTTTTCTTTCTCTGTTTTTGGTTAATTACAGTGCCTTTGACAAAATGTGATTCAAGCTTGTTCTTTTTTGGTGTAGCATTAATCTCTAGTCTATACCATGGAAGGCATATGTCATAGAATGGAATACAAAGGATTTTAGTAGGATAAATATGATGTACAGAGATACCTAACTCTATGGTGCTAAAATAAGTAAATTCAAATGTTTAAGTCCTCTATGAGAAAAGGATGGCTGGTAATCTTTAATATGACACTTTTTCTAGAACTACTGATACCACTCTATTCTGTGTAGTCCCATCCTACATGTCAACAGATCAGTATCCCAGCCCAGCCACATCTCACATTAGCATTTACTCTTTTGTCCATTTCTTTTTGTTAGCACCCCAATTTTCCTCTCTTTGACTTCATTTTAATGGAAAATGCACAACCAAATATTCTTCACAGGATCATAAACTGAGAGTTGTAAGAACGTTAGAAATCATCTAGTCCAACCCCTTCATTTTGCAGATAGGGAAATACAGACCATGGCATGGAAAGTATACTGCAATCTCAGAAGGAGATTGGTTCGGTTAAGTACAGCGTCCCCGACTCTGTGTGGGCTATGCCGTCATACTGGTTAAACCTGAGGAAGAATCTTTTGTTAAGAGAGCCAAGAGGTCATTATCCTCTTATATGTAGCCTGTCACAGTACAAGGGTCCTTGCCCACTCTGCATGAATGCTGCCCCAGCCTGGTCCCACTCCTGTATACTTGCTGCCCCACACTCTTTCCACAATCACCACCCCCAGCCCCACCAGTGTGAAACCGAGAGTGATGCTGGAGCCTCTGTTGCTACTGTCCCATATGACAGGGTCTCTCAACCACTCCTGCCTGGAAGACACTTTTGTAAACGGCTGCTTTCTGAAAAATCTCTCCTCTCTTACTTTAAATTAAAAAAGAAAAGTGATGGATTTGGGATCAGAGGACCTGAATTAAAATCTGCCTCTGCAATTTACCTTTCATGTAATCTTGGACAAGCAAAGTTGGTGGTGAGGAGTTAAAAGCTGAAGATGAAAAAATGATGCAGCGCCTAGGTTACAGGAGGTGATGTGGTTTAGTAGAAAAAGCACTGGATTTGGAGTCAAAGAACTTGGGTTTGAAACCCAACTTTGCTATTTATTATCTTTGTGACATAAGGTAATTCACTTTATGGGGGGCTTGGTTCAGTTTCTTCATCTGAGAATAAGAGACCAGCAAAGAAAATACAGGAGAAGGAAGCAGTACAGTTCAGCTCCCCTACCCCATCTACCCACAACAACTCCAATAAAGATCTAAGAGTGCCAGACTGAATACTAATTGGGAAACCTAAAGAGAAACTACTGTGGGTCATTTTCTACCCCAAGGTCACAAATTTAGCCCACAGGCAAGTGAACAGGATAAAAACTATGGAACAGGATCAAGGATTTGGCCTCTAGGCCCAGAACAGAGGTATTCCTATTGAGGCAGCTGTCTGTGTGACCCAGAAAAGGATCTCAGACTCAGTCCTAGGAGACAGAAAAGATATATGGAGGTTGTCATTTTGAACTTATAGAGCCTTCCAGAGAGTTGATATGGCTGGTGCCAGCAAGAGGCAACTAGAGCTTCGCACAGGGGCAGGTAAGAAACTATGTTGCTTACTACCTGAACCAGAATGTGGAGCCTGCAAAGTCCAGAATGACAATGATCAGTCCATGTCTTAAACTAGAAGAGAATACACACACACGCACACACACACACACATGCTCTCTCTCTCTCTCTTCCTCAGATTTGATCAACACAATATGGCAAACACAGAGGCAAGGGCACTGCTTAAACAAGTGGTGTCAAAATAAAACAGAAACAAGTACATAAGTATTCCTGAGGGTAGCAACCTACTGAGAAAACCACATGTTAACATTATCTATGTTTTACTGCATTTTTGTGTATTTTGTTAAATATTTCTTAATTACATTTTAATCTGGTTTGGTGAGTGCTTCCCTGGCTTAGGTGAATCAATGTTCTATCTTTACTGGGTACTCTTTCCATACTATGGCTAAGTAGACATTTTGTTAAATATTAGCTATTCTATAAGTATCTCATTACCATTCTAATTCCAAAACTGAAGCAAAAGATTGGCTCGAGTAAACATTCTATTAATGAAAAAATTCGTAACAGATGCCTTTATGCATTCCTGAAATCTAAAATCTATTGAGCAAAAATATAGTTTAAACTTATTTAACTAAACTCATCAAATACTCAACACATGCCAGGTACCATATTCTAGCTACTTGGGATACAAAGAGAAAAAATAACAGCAATCTCTGACCTTATAAGGTTTACCTTTTTTTTCTGAGGGAAAGCGACGTTCACATAGAAAAGTAAATATAAAATACATAAAAATAAAATAATTCGGGCAGAAGAAAACTAACTGGGGAAAATCAGGAAAGGACTCATAGCTCTTGATGTTGTTGTATCTGTGTGGACATGGTCTCAGTGAAGAAACATGTAAAGAACATAGGTAGGAAAGACTCTTATCCATGTTAGCTAAAAAGAGGCGACAGGTATGATAGATAGTTATGGAAGATGTACATGGGGCATCTGGGTGTACACACACACACACACACACACCTGAGTTCTGAGATATTCTTTTTTCTTTGAGAAACAGTGCCTTATAGTTTTGCTTTAAGTGCAGGGGCTCAATCCCACTAGTGGTCTAGACAAGAGTTTTGACCACCATTTCTCACCTGGCCACATTCACCCCTTCTTAAGACAACCAAGTGACTCCTAATGCTCTACTTCAGACAGACACTTAGCCCACTGCAAGGTCAGAACTTCAGAGCTCAAAAGATATGCCAGGCTCAGCCTCCCAGGTTGTTGGGATTATAGGTATATACCACCACCCACCACACTTACCTCCAGTATTGCTTTTAAATTCATCTGCTTTAGTAAAACACATCTAAGACCCCACCCCTACTCTATAACTAGAGAGCTCCTTTTAATTGTAATGCAGACTTAACACAGTGCACTAGAAAGAGCATTAGACCACAAATTAGATTCCTAAATTCTACTCCTAACTCTGCCACAGGTTAACTGTGAAATCTTGGGTGAATCACTTAATTTCAGTTAGCCTTAGCTTCCTCCTTTGTAAAATAGGGTTACTGAACTAGATGATACCTGGCTAGGCTATCTATTCCAGCCCTCCAATTTTAACATAATGTAAGGAACAGAGGAAGAGGTATTGTTAAGGTCACAAGCCCCAGATTAACAGAAACTAACTAGAACTAGTTCTGGGGTTTGGACATCTCCAGGTGGGTCAAAAGTCACAGTTAAAAGGCAGAGCTCATGCTTAATGATCTCATGAATATCATCTCTCCCGCCTTGGGTGGAGTCAAGACTTCAATTTGAATGAACATGCAATGTATGTACAGGAGGGGAGAACATATTAAGAGGGTTGGTATGAACAAGGCATATCAGAAAGTTGTATACCTCTGAGTACCAACCAAAGCGAAAAGATATCGTCCTTCACCACCAGGGGGTGTCTCTTTGTAGAATACCCAGGCCTGCAACTTCGCAGTAAAAACTAAAAGCTTTCCTGGCTTTTACATCAAGTGTTGTCTTTCTTAACGAGCACATTTCTCACAATTATACTTAAATAAAAGTTCTGAGATCTCACCAAAGTTTGTTTAAACAGAAATATTAATATGACCTTGTTTCTGTATAGTTTCTACATGTAACCTGGGATTGGTGAGCTAAACCGATGGTGGCCCAGGCCATAAATGATTTCTTTTTTACTACATCCAGATAATGCAATGAATCAATGATTTATTGATTATTCTCTCCCCATAGTACAGATTGTAACCCATCTTTGTCTAGGTCCCATCATAAGTTCTCTTTGGTGTATCTACATGCTGATGTGTATAAGGAGGTAGGGAAGAGAAAGTAGTCTTCCTCTGGTTCTTTCAATATTGTAGAATTCTAGGTTATTCTGAGATTACCTTCACATTTTAAAGGTTGGGCCAATATTCACTAAATGTTATTAATTCTTATATTACTTCAGAGTATTTTAGTTTTTTGCCATCAAAGACATTACCAAAAGGCTGAAAGTCATGGTAATAGTCTATGACATGAAACATGTAGCTTAACCATAAACACAACACTCAACATCTATATATGTTATGGTAATGGCAACTGCAAAACTCTTATGGATATCACATCTGGTTACTTGAACACCATTCACGATAAAGCTGAAATGTCCATGAGGTTCTAGAAGGCATTATATCTACCAGGACCAAACTAAGATTTACTGCTATACAATTCCATCTAAATAATGTGCAAGAAATAGAAGACAGTCTGACAAACAAGCAAGTGATATGAACTGAATCAGGTTGACTGGCATTCAGGTGACCAAAAGAAATATTGTAAAAAGAAATAAAATACAACTTTGAACCATGCCTATATGACATCCTCATATCTACCACTATACGTCAGACCTAAAAATAAAAAAATATATATTTGTGAATTCAATTCAACTAATATTTGGAAAGTACATGTATTTTTTATGGGAAACTCCATAAAACACAAATAATCATTTTATTATTGTAATAGCACTTTGCTGAAGTAAATATATTACTGAAAATCACACTGCATGTGCAGAACTTCTGTAAGGCAAATTAATAAGAGAAATTTGCTGCTTTTAACAGTAGGAAAAGGAGATATGCATTCATTAATAAAATCAATAAAAACAACCATAATTGAACAATTAATGTATCTAAAAACCTAGGTTCATGATGTCTAATTAACTGTAAAGTCTCTTTTTATATTCAAAGAGGCTGGAAGTGATGGGTTCTGGGATTTGATCTGAACCCTTAAAAGGAAAAGACCATGTCTTTGAAAGCAACGCCCCCCACCCCGAATTTTCCCATACATTTCAGTATGCCTCTGCCCAAGGCATCTGACCCACTGCAGCCCACCTTGATTACTTAACTACTTGATACTCCTTAATTCCATCCAGGCCCCTTTCTTTGTTACCTCCAGACCACCCTAGCCTACTAGCCACTCCCTAATCCCATCCAGATCTTCCCACAGTCTTTTGGTATAAAATATCAATCTTGCCCCCAGTAAACTGCTCAGATTCTTAAAATCTGACCTGCTTATACCGGTGTCACAAATAGTATAGATTCACTAGAAGTCTGGCCTGCTTCTATTGGTGTTACGATAAACTCACTATTTGAACTGAAAGAAGGCCTGAGTGGCCAAATTCTTTCGAGGCAGACCCGTGCCCTGTACCTTTGCATATCAGGGTTCCCAGCAACCCCAAACTGCAAAAGAAGAACCACAGTCACACTAAAAAAAAGTGTATTTTTATAATGAGACAAATCCTAATCAATGATACTGTTTTTGGAGATAAGATTCATGTTTAAAGTCAAAAATAGCACAAATCTCAAAATAAAGCTATCAACAAAATGGACAAACATGGTTAAAAAAACAGGTCTAGTTATTTCAAACAACTTTCAATGTAATAAATCCTAACTCAATACTGAATATATATAGTATCTTGGAATTCAGTGTAGAAAATGATATGCATAACTTTTAACTGATGAAAGTATTACAAATTTGAAGGCCAACTGACTAGTTCAATGAGAAAACCATTGGGCTGTTAAAGATTTTCTTAGGAGTCTATTCACTAACTGATTCAAATTTCTAAGAAAAATCAACAACCTCTAGCAGATATATCAAAGGATATAAACAAGCTGATGGTTAAAGGAAAAAAATTCGAGTTATTACTTAACAATACAGAAAAATCACTAGCAATTAAAGAAATGTAAATTAAACAACTCTGAGGTTCCACCTCATACCTATCAGAATGACAAAGATGGCTAAAAAAACCCCAAAACTCACATGTCAAAAGAACTGCCCCAAAATAGGCATACTGTTAGTAAAGCTGAGAACAGGTCCAGCCATTCTAACCATGCTGAGAATGTTACTAAATTGTATACTCCTTTGACGTAGCAATACCATTACTTGGCTTATACTACAAAAAATCTGGAGCTGCTAAATGGCTCAGTGGACAGAATGCTGGGGCTGGAGTCAGGAAAACCTGACTCGGACTCTTACTACCCGTGTGACCCAGGGCAAGTCACCTAATCTCTGTTTGCTTACCCCACTGGAGAAGGAAATGGACAAACCACTCCAGTATCTTTGCCAAGAAAACCCCTTAAGGGGGTCATGAAGAGTCAGACATGACTGAACAACAACAAAAATATGAGAGAAAAAGGACCTATATGTATAACAATATTCATAGTAGCTTTTTTTGTAGTGGTAAAGAACTATAAACTAAAAGAATGTCCATTAACTGGAGGAATGACTAAACAAACTACAGTAAATGAATGTCATAGAGTATTATGGCACTATGAAAAATGATGAAAGATGCTTCAGAGAAATATGGGGAGATTTACTTGAAATGATACTGAATGAAGTAAAAAGAACCAGAAAGGGGGCGGAGCCAAGATGGCGGCCGGGAAGCAGCGACTGGCGTGAGCTCCCCACCAAGTTCCTCCAAAAACCTATAAAACAATGGCTCTGAACCAATTTTAGAGCTGCAGAACCCACAAAG
>CM053623.1:163110006-163136422 GCA_028646595.1 Phalanger gymnotis | reverse complement strand
GTGTCTGGGAACATGGCCAGACGGCGAAAACACACCCAGATTCAGTCTCAGACTCTGGAGTCCTTCTTTGGTGACAAAGAAGACCAAAACATACAGTCAGAAGAAGTTAAAGTCATAGAGACTACAACAAAAACCTCCAAGAAAAACATCATACTCAGTAATATCCTCTTCAAAATTTCAAAATCAAGCAGTCCCTATTTGTTTCCCAGCAAAGTTTTATTAGATGTGTTTAAGACTCAGGAAAGAGAAGGGGTTAATTAAGTAATAAAGACAACTAGACCCAAAATAATGGCTGAAATCTCCTTATATCTATGGCCAGTAGACATGTATATGGGTTTGGCAGCAGTAACGAAAAAAAGAAAGGAAACATAAAACCTGAAGCAAAAGGCTTATAAAGAAAATTGTGAAAAAACACATTTGAGACAATTCCAAGGTTTTTTTTCCCCTCAATATTACCTTTTTTCCAACGCTACCTTCTGAGTTAAGTGGTATGCAAATTAGAAAAGCATTTTTATAAGTGAGAAAACACAAACCAAGAGAGCAAATCATACCTTTTAAATCTTGAATCAAGGCAAAAAAAAAATGCTGTAAACCTATGAAAAGTCATTAAGTAGCCTTCCCCACTGTAACAGCCACCCATTTCAATAAAAAATCAATTAAACATCACAGTGAAACCTGACAGAGGAGGAAACTGAGGCAGAATTAATCACTTGCCCAGGGTCACACAACTAGTAAGTGTCTGAGGTTGCATTTGAACTCAGGTCTCCCTAACTCTAGGCCTGGTACCCTATCTATTTACTGTGCCACTTAGCTGCCCCACCCCAACATATAGGAGTTGCTTAAAATTTGTTGAAATAAATTTATAAAATTCTGTCACAGAATATTCAACAGGAACATTTTAAAAGGACATTTATTTAAATGTAAGGACCCACTTTAAAAGATTTTTCCATTTTCAGCATAATAGTATTCTCATTTTCAAAGTTGGTTCTATGATTTTGTAGAAATTTTGCTCTAAACTAATTATTCTTCCTCCTATGTAAGGCCTAAAAACATTTTTTAAATTGATTTAATGAACTGATTTTAAGTTACAAAAATTCTTTAAATATTTTTTAAAAAGTCAATGTGACACTGCTAGGTCTTCCAATATTATTTCAAATATTTTAAAATTTAAGTCAATGTAACATCAACTGCTTGCCTAAAACCTGCATGATACACTGCTAGGTACTAGTTTTTACAAAATTTGTTACTGGACAACCTGGAGGTTATAAACAAAAAAAAACTACTTGAACTTTAAAGAAAAAAATCAGTGAACATTTAGTTTCTCATATGCCACAGGGTGCTAAGGATGGTGTGCTAAGGAAGACTTTGGAAGCCATCTATGCCATGACCTATCAGAATCAGAATTCTCTCTACAACATCCTCAACAAGTAGTCATCCAGCTTCTGCTTATAGAACTCCCGTACAGGGGATCCCACTTCCTCCTGGGAGGCCCATTCCATTTTTAAAAGGCTCTGTTAATAAGCTGCTTTTTTTTCTTTTATCAAGCCCAAATCTGTCTCTGAAACTTTTACTTCTCTCTCCTAGTTGCACACTATGGGCCCAACTATATAATAAGTCTAGTCCCTCTTTTACATGACAACCCTTCAAATACTTGAAGACAACTTTTCTGTCATCCCTCATTCTCTTGATCCCTCCCAACTCTTTGCTTCTTCTGGCCAAATATTTCTAGTTCCTTCAACAGATCTCTTTATATCCTATGGCCTTTTTACTATACTGATGATCCTCTTTGGACACGCTCCCACTTTGTCTTTGTTAAAATATGGTAAACAGAATTCCATAAAATACACCAGGTGTGGTCTGACCAAAGCAGTGCACAGAAAAAAACTCTTCCATTATTTTAGGCCCTCTAGAACCTGTAAGATTTAATATAGCCTTGGAAAATATTAACATTTTTGGCACTCAGGATCTGTTTAGGTCTAGTGGTTCCTATTAAGCGTACAATCCACTAAAACCTCCAGATATTTTTCAGAAACATTTTTCTAGAAACACATTCCCCATTCTGTATTTGTGAAGTTGAATTTTTAAGCCCAAGGGATAACTATAAATGTCTATTACCCTAACCTCTTCAAAGACATCTTCATGACAATCACTCCAGATGCCTTTAGAAAATCAGAAGTGGACTCACTGAATTATTTAGTATCTATCTACTTTTAAAACTACTATAAAACTAGTTTAAAATGGAAAAAGTTGGAAACAAACCTCAATTTTGTCTGTTTTGGCATCTCCCCAGTATATTTTGTCTTCATCATAATCCAGAGCTAAACCATTTGGCCAGCCAAGAGATGTATTCACCAGAACTACTCGGTCAGACCCATCCAAAGCCGCTCGCTCAATTTTGGGAATTTCTCCCCAATCCGTCCAATACATATACCTATAGAAACACAGAGAACATGGATTTAAAATTAATTACCCCTTCGGAGATCTCAGTGTTTATATCCTCTTCCAAAACATCGTTGGCATCATCAGAAAACATCTAGCAAGAAAAAAAAACACTAAGGGTTTACAAAACAGACTAAATTCTTAACAAAGGAACACATACCTCGTTGTAACTAGTTAAAGAACTGGCAGAAGAATTTAAATTCAAATATGATTTACTAGTAGATAATTTCTGAAGTCTCTTCCAATTCTAAAATTCTATTATCTACTTGCGTCACATCGTCCAGATATTTTTGTGTTTCTTATGGTTTAATGTGCATTTTCCTAGATTACTACATTCTTTAATCATTACCAAAATCAACATTCCAGTCACAGATTCTGATAACAAACTGAATTCTCAAAATAAGTGTTTCCTACAATCCTACCTTCCTCTTGTAACTACCTGGAGCTTTAATTTCTGAAAGGCTTATATTCAAACCAGTGTTACAATGTATCAATGCCTCTTTACTAAGACTGAATGTAAGAATGAACCATATTATATTGTACTAAACTCTTTGAAAGTTAGGATGTATCTATGTGTATGTGTATAGTCTTGCATACAGTTGGCACTCAATGAACATGTTGATTAGACAAAATAATCATCAGAAAGCAGGTATATTAAGTGGGTAAAATCTTTTTATACGCTGGCAAATTTTTAAAAATTGTTTCTCAGACTAAAATAATAAGCACATTATATTGGTTTAAACTATTTATTTGAAACTATCTCATCCTCCAAAATAACATCAAATAAATTGGCAATATTGACCAAGAGAAAAAACAATTCATTCACTGAATAATAAAAATAATGTATAGGACATATCATAAACATGGCTTTGGATATTCTGAGAAAGCTATGAAAATTAAATCAGGGAGGGGGCGAATAATATCATTCCACATTTTTTATGGTCATAGTACAACCTTAGGAAAATCTGAACCACCAGAAGCCAGCAAACATGGAATTAATTTAAGAAGGAAAAGTATGCAATATATTTTGGGAAATAAAACTATTTAACCTAAGAGTTCTACTCTAACCAACACAACATGGAGAATGGATGGCCAATAAAGAGTTTACTAAAATACCACTGCATATCTGCTACCAATCTATCCCATTTTGTCCCAACAATATTTTTTTTTGACACAAATGAAAAGAAATAACAAGACAGAAAAATTGACTAGCAGCAGCTTCTTACCCAACCATTGGGTCTAGCACTATAGCTCGGGGTTCCTCCAAGTCCTCTGAAATCAAAATCTTTCTCATGGTTCCATTGAGCCTTGTCACCTCTATGCGGTCAGTGCCTGTGTCTGTCCAATAAAGGTTCCGTGCAACCCAATCCACTGCAATGCCATCAGGGTGTGCAATTTGAGCTGTCACCACAAACTGACTGCCAGATCCATCTATGAAAGAGCGACGTATAGCTCTCACTTCATCATCAGTCCAGTAGATGTATCCTTCCAAAGGATCATAGTCTATGGCAATTGCATGGCGGATGTCTTCTAGCTGTAGAACAATATCTGTAAAGTCTGGTGTATCCAAGGAAATTCGCCTCAAGTCTGTCCTTCGGGCTAAAAGCAATAACTCAGTTGCTCCTAGAAAGGAAAATTATAAAAATAATTTGAACCCTGGTCCTAGAATACTGAAGAGAAAATTTTATTGTGTGCATCCATCCCATTTACATTCTCGGTTAAAATTGCTGTATATTTCCCTCCATACTGTTCTCTTCTACTTTTTTCTTCTCTTTTTCACCCTGTTCCTTCCTCAAAAGTTTGTTTTGCTTCTGACCACTGCCTCTCTTAATCTACCATTCCTCTTATCACTGCCCACTTTTTCTTTGCCCCTTCCTTTTCTATTCCTATTGGATAAGATTAATTTCAATACCCAACTCTGTGTGTGTGTGTGTGTGTGTGTGTGTGTGTGTGTGTGTGTGTGTGTGTGTTTCCTAACCCTTCCCCCTTCTCCCAGTGCATCCCTCTTTCTCAGCATTTCATTCTTTTTTTTGGCCTCATCCCAACATAACAGAGTCACACTCATGTCCTCTGTCTAAGTAGACTACTTCTAACTGCTCTAATGGTAATAATGTTCTTAGTGGTTACTTGTATCATCTTCCCATATGGCTATATAAACAGTTTACCCTTGTTAAATACCTTAAGATTTCTTTTTCATGTCTACCTTTTTTATGCTTCTGTTGAGTTGTGTGTTTGAATGTCAAACTTTCTATTCAACTAGTCTTGTCACCAGGAATGTTTGAAAGTCCTCTATTTCATTAAATATCCATTTATTTCTCTAAAGGACTATACTCAGTTTTGCTGAGTAAGTTATTCTTAGTTGTAATCCTACCTCCTTTGCCTTCCAGAAAAATGATATTCCAAGCACTGTGCTTGGTAGTAGTAGTGGTGGTAGTAGCTACTAAATCTTGTGATCTTGATAGTGACTTTGTGATATCTGAATTCTCTAGCTACTTGCAATATTTTCTCCTTGACCTAAAAGCTCTGCGTTTTGGTTATAATATTCCTTTCTTTCTGAAGGAAACCAATGAATTCTTTCAATTTCTACTTAGTCCTCTGGTTCTATAATATCTAGAGAGTTTTCCTTGATAATTTGCTTTCAGGTAGCCTAATAATTCTTAAATTATCTCTCCTCAGTCTGTTTTCCAGGTCAATTGTTTTTCTGATGAGATATTTCACATTTTCTTCTATTTTTCATTCTTTTGAAAACTTTGTTTTATTGTTTCTTGATATCTCATAGATTCATCAGCTTCCACTTGTCCAATTCTAATTTTTAAGGAGTTATTTTCTTTACTGTCATTTTGTATCTCTTTTACCATTTGGCCAATTCTGAGTCTTATGGAATTATTTTCTTCATTATTTTTGTGGCTTTTTTTTAACTAAGCTGTTAATTCTCTTTTCATAATTTTCTTGCATAGTTCTCATTTATTTTCCCAATTTTCCCTCTACTGCTCATACTTGATTTTTAAAATTATTCATCCTTTTTGAAAAAATCTCTTTCTTTAGTTCTTCTAGGAATTCCTATTGGGCTTTTGTCTAATATATATTTTTTCTCTGAGGCTCTAGGGAGCAGTTTCATGAAAACCCAGAGAGGACAAATTATTCATGAAGGGAGTAGTAAATAATGTCAAAAACTAGAGAGGTCAAGAAGGATAGGGACTGAGACCTGGCCACTAGATTTAGAAATTATGAATACTGGTAACTTTAGAAAGAGCAGTTTCACTTGACAGATGAGATAGGAAGTCAGATCACAAGCGTTTGAAAAGTAGAAGAGAGGAAGTGAAGGCAACAAGTCTAAAAAGCTTTTTCTAGGACTTTACTACTTGGGCATATTTGTAGGTAACAGGAAAGGAACAAGTAGACAGGAAGAAAATAAAAATTAAAGGGACAATAGCTACAACGGTGTTTGCTAACAAAGGTGGGAGGATAAAATTAAGGGGATGGGAAGGGTTGGTCTTGGCAAGAAGAAGGGTCACCTCTTAATCACAGACTGAAGAAAGGGAGTAGAAAGTGGGGGATGGTAACAAAGGGCTCTGGGCTCTGAGATATAGGGTAGGGGAAAAGAGAGAGCTCAAGGCAAATGATCTGAATTATCCCAGGAAAATATGAAGTGAGGTACTCTCCCAGAGGGATAGGGCAAAAAGTAGTCAGGCAGGTTTTATGACAAAAAAAGGTTTGGCATAGCAACATCAAGGAAAGGAAATAAGGGTCAGTTAGGGAAGAATAAAGGCGTTTAGGCAATTGAGACTATGTAACACAAATGTGTAGTGCTATCATTAAGCAGGGGTAAATGATTTTCTCTATCATTGTTCTGTAAATATGTAAGTAGAAGCAGAGGAAGTAGGTGGTATGACTTTGTTTTGCTTTAATTAAACAAGTAAATAAAAACAAGGTTCAACCTCTGATTGTAAAAATAGCCAAAAAATAGAAAAGCTCTCTTACAGCTATGAGAGAGCCTCACCCTAAGAATTTTATATAAGGAACTGGACTAGGACACAAAAACCATTTCCACATTAGGATCTGAGTTAAACTCACCTTTACTGAGAAAAGGAGTGAAGTTTACTAAGATGTGCCATTAGTTTTACAAACTAAATTGGACAAAACAAAATTAAGTCCAAGTAACTGCATAAAGTATCAAAAGCAAGCATCGGAAGACTGCAATAGACAAGAAAAGACCTTGGTATTTTTCACAGACCCATTTTTAACTCAAGGCTCTGCTCAACTTCAAAATAAACCAGGCTCAAACTTTTGCAAGCAAAGTAAGAGAAGGGAGGGAAGGGGACACTGCTGACTTTGGAAAGGTAATTAAAAACTGAACACTTAAATAATGCTAGGGCATGCCAAGTCATATATCTGAAACATAGCAAAAAATAAATATTCTACAGTATGTGAATCTACAAACTATAAATGTTAAGATAAACTCTTTCTAAAGTTGCCCTATTTTTTTTTTAAAAAGCAGCAATACAAAAACCTTTTGTTACAGACTAAAATGAAAAATATTGTTCACCATGGAAACTATTTGACTAGACCTAGCCAATTTCACCTTTGGCTATAATAATCACTTATCAATGCCAAATCATTACAAACATGTTGCAAATAAATACAATCTTATCCATCCCATTCCATGACCTCTTTGCCAACAAATTTCCACTAATGTACTCCTCAATAAAAGTCTGAGCTTTTTAAAGTTAGAGGGGAAAAAAACCCTCACATAACCTGTCAAGGGCTCCCCCTTATGTCCCAAAGGAGACCAAGAAGACCTAAAATAGATTTCCATGAGTGTGGGGGATTAAGAACAATAGTAGTACTGATTTCTCCTCATCCCCTTAGAGATCCAGAATCTCCAAATGAAAAATCCATAACCCTCTTTTCCTATAAGAAATTATACTTTCTTTGGAACTATCAAAGTATGGGAGTAGAAGAGCAAATTAAATAAGTGACAGTTAAAGCTGCTCTAGTATACTAAAACTTAAAATCTTTTTTCTTTTCATATTCTCAATTTTTATCTTTCTTAAACTCTCTTCTTGGTCTTCTTGTTCACTCCTGTTCTTTCACTACCTGAAAACCTGTGGATCTGCCTAAGAACTCTGTCCTAGGTCTTCTACTTTTCCTTCACTACAGTGACACCACTTGGGGAACTAATGCATTCGATCATGGGATGCCAACTGCTATCCTTGTGTGAACTTGAGCTATTATTGTGCAGAATATAGGAAAATTATGTATTTTTAAAAATTTTTGAAAATAGCCCAAAATCAAACAGTGATAATAAAAATAAAGATTAAAGATTCAAAGCATATTTCTCTTTTTATTCTTTGTTATAGGAATAGCTCTAAGTGAGGGAATGGAGGAAGGATATGGGATATAAAAGTGATATAAAAGCCAAAGATATTAATAAAAATTTTATGAGATTCTAAGCTACAGTTAACTAAAGCAGCATCACAGTCAAATTTAAAGTTTTGTCTCCAAGTCCTCGTACAATGTAAAAGCATCCATGCAAATAAAGCCAATTGACGTGGAAATTTAAAAGAAACCTTTAAGAAGCATTTATTGAAAATTGTATCAGTCCCATAATATTTTCTATTAAAAAAAAATTGAAACAGACCTGCAAGGAATGTCTATTTTGAGTATTTTGCTTGGGAAGCAAAAGTAATTTCCACCGTAATTTACTTGATGTTATAGCTAATTAAGAGTTGGAGTGCAGCAATAGCAGATAATTCAACCCAAAAAAAATCCTAAGCATTGTTAAATGCTGTCACAAAATAATAAAAACAGGCTTGCTACAAAAAGACACATTATCTGAAGACAGAGATTAAAATGACTCAACACCATAAGAGACACGACGAGGTACAGCATTGAATACAGGAAAGGGGGAAAATGGCATGGGAAATCCCAATTGCTAATTCAAAGTGCTCCTTCTAGGAGGCCATTTCCTTACCATCTTTGCAGGTTTTCCCATTTTCAAGGAGTTTCACTCCAGTTGGGCAGGCACACTGATAAAAAGGCTTGACGGGAGACATCAGACACAAGTGGGAGCAACCACCATTATCAATTCCACATGGGTTTGTAGCTGTCAGATATAAACCACACAGATTAACACTAATGATCAAGAATAATCCTTTGTCATTGGATAGACAATGTGAATAATTGTGATAAACACTAAATAAACAAAAATCATTGCCAAAATGTCACATGTGATTACCTATTGAGGCACCTAAAGGAAAATAATTAATCATTTTTTCAGCACAGACTTTGTGCTCAGCACTGTGAACAATGCAAGAAAAACAGAAGACATGGTAATTGCTCTCAGAAAGGTAATACTCTAGTTAAAGGAACAGCACACACAAAACAAGTATCGAATACCAGGTAGACTAGAACTATAGTTTTGTATAGCGTGGAGGAAATAATCAGGAGGGCATCACTGAAGAGATGAAATTAACTGAGTCTTGAAAGATAAGCAGAATATTAATAGTTGAAAAGGAAGTGATGGGAAGAAGGGAAACACTTCAGGTGAGAAAGAGAACATGGGAAAAAAGCATGGAGGTAGTAGTTTGGGTGGTGTAGTAAGGAAATTAGCTTGCTTGAAGCTGAAATATACTGAGGAATAATGAAAATAAGGTTACATTGGTAAAGGAGAGGCAGATCGAAGGGTGATAAAGGACAGGAATTTCAACTGACAAGATAGGCAAGAGGGAACCATTACAGTGCTTTTTCAAAAAGGGAGTAACATAATACCATGTTCCAGAAGGATCAGTCAGGCTATATGAAGTGAAAATGGGATTGAGACTGGAGTTGGGGAGACCAAGTAGAATGTTGGAGAAATTCAGGCATGAAGTGATGAGAAACTAGATTAATGCAGTGATGGTAAAATATGGAAGGTAAGAGGTAACAATGGAAACAAAAGGATTTGGCTGCTGAATGACACAGGAGATAGAGAATGAATTAAAAAAGATCTCAAAGTTCTCAAAGCAGGAAGAAAGCAACAGTGATGTCATTAAGGGACAAGAAGGCCAGGAATAAGTATAGGTAGTCTGTTGTTTTTGTTGCTATTTCTGTTAGAGGAGAGAGGAGATTTAGTCACGGAGGTAAAATGATAGTAATAATTTAAAAATTCATGTTAGCAGCCATATGTAATTCCCTTAATTGCAAACAATGGAATCTAGGTTTAAAGAAGCTATTGTGTTTACAGTCACCAGATCATACACCAAAGGCATATACCAAAGGCTCAAAAATTGATAATCTCAAAGCAGAAAAAGAGAAGTGCCTTTAATACAACGCAGCATATAAATCCAAAACTTCTATTTGGTGGTTATAGTCGGACTTACACTCAGGCAAATGCCCAGATATTTACATCCACATGCCTAGACATTCATATTCTTGTCCTCCTTTTAGACCTGAACCCCAAACCCAAATATCCCAGTGCTGCTGTCAGCAGTGAAAGATCTGGCTGGCTGGAAAGGGAGATTAAGGAAAGCAACCCACTAAGCACAGCTGAAGGCTAACTGAATAAAGAGTGAGAATTTTATTTTTAAATAACATCATGGAAGAGTTAAAGCTGGTATGTAATTCGATGAACTATTCAACTGAAGTCGACTGCCTAAATTTCCATTAACAATATTGGCTTAAATTTTTTTTTAAAGTATCAACAATGAAGAGAAAGAGAAATAGTGTAAGAGAACTTGGCATTATCACCACCTCAATTCCCATTCCCCTCTTTTTTCCTTAGGAAAAAAAAAAAAAGGATGGGGCACAGAGTTTGTATGGCAGTAAGTAGCAAAAAAGATCAAGAAGTAAATAAATATATCATGCTGAAAAATCTAAGACAGAAGGGTCAAACATTAAGCTTCGAATTGCCTGAGTACTGTAGAAATGCAATTAAAATACAATTAGGAGATATTTCACAAAATAAATAAAAATCCAATAAAACACATATAATGTTAATATGTGGTATTCTAAGTCAATATGCAGTCCAGCTTAGTGGCCCATTTCTATTTCAGTTTGACACCGCTGATCTAAGACATATTTTGCTACCCTTTCTACTACTACTCACGAAAGACAGAAATTGTAACAGTTCCAACTTACAGTTTAAAAAAATGGCTCACTTACCATTTGGCTGCCTCTGTTGGCTAAAAGCATGTATGTCCATGGGAGAGAAGATGTTAGAATGGACTTCACGCAACCCCTCCCCAGTGTACTTATTACAGGCCAAGATGGAATGTGTGTTCCAGTCAGTCCAGTACAATGTGTCTTCAAACAACGTCAAGGCAAAAGGATGCGGAAGGGAACCTCTAACCACTGCCTGTCTATTAAGATATAAAAAAAATAATAGTGATGATTTAATCTTCTTATTTTACCATACTTTGACTACTGCAATACAACCAATTACCGAAACTATCTCCTAAGCTCCTGGGAAACAGTAACAGAGATCTGATATAAAATAAAAAACATATCTTTAATCTACCTACTATATATGGTTTAAAATCTACAGGTTAGATAAAAGACAATTTTGTGAAGGAATGCTTTATAACAGACAGAAAATGAAGAGGTTGAAATAGAATTTCTCCTAAGAGCTAGAAAATGCCTGGTCTTACTCCACAAGAGCTCTAGAAACCACAAACTCTTAGAACCACAGAATGGAGTAAAAGGCACCAGAGATTCATCAGATTCCATTTCAGGGACCCAGAGGGGATCCCCATGGAATCACTCTGAATTAATAATCATCCGGGGGACAATATAATACAGAGTTCTCCCTACTACTTTCCATTCTTTCACCTGAAGAAGAATAAAAAAGAAAGTTAACTCTTTGAGAGTAAGGACTGCTTTATTCTTTGTATTTATGTTAAAGTAACAATAAAATGCCTGATATGACTAATAAATACTTACTGAATGACTGATTGATTGCTGTGAGTTCCACAGATTAAATCATCAAGGCTAGGTGAATCAGTAATAGATCTCTCCCCTAGCTTCTAGGACATGAGTTAAGGTTTATGTGTCATAGGCACCATCGGCAGCCTAAGGACTCTTCAGAATAATGATTTAAAGCGCATAAAATAAAATACGTAGGATTACAAAGGAAATCAATTATATTGAAAGCTTTAAAAATTCATAATCTTTAACCTAGGTAAGCCTACAAATTTAGACTTTTAATGAATGAAAAAAATGGTCTACTCAAAACAGACACACACACACACACACACACACACACACACAAAAATGGGAAGATATTAGGTGACCAATAACTAGTGAATATGCTATTATTTTGCATTGGAAGGAACAAATAATTAAGATATAAGGAAACATGAAGACTATTATAAAGTGATACAAGGTGAATATAGCAAAAGAACATGTACAATGACAACAACCATGTAAATAAAGGCAAAAGTGAATAGCAACAAAATGTTTTAAAGATAATAGATGATGTGAGTACAACTGTATTAAAGTTAAAACCTAGTTCTTTTTCTTTTTTTTTACAAAATCACTTTTTGCTATTGTTTTGCTTAACCATTTTAGAGTTTTTTCTTTTTCAGAGTTTGTAAAAATCTGGTTTGGGGATTTGTTTTTTACTTGCATTTTCATAAATATAGAAACTCTTGTTCATATGTTGATTTGAACACATACAGTCCAAGACATGTAAAGTTAAAAAAATGCAAATCTCTTGTTCAGTTATTCAGTCATGTCTGACTCTATGTGATTCCATGGACCATTCTCATAGTAAGCCCTTCTATCCTCCACCATCTTAAAAGTCTGTCCAAGTTCATGTTTGTTGCTTCCGTGACACTATCTATCCATCTCATCCTCTGCCATCCTCTTTTCCTTTTGCCTTCAATCTTTCCCAATATCAGGGTCTTTTCCAATGAATTCAATCTTATTATTAGGCCAACGCATTTAAGCTTCAAATCCTCCAGTGAATAGCCTGAATTAATTTCTTTAAGTATTGACTGATTTGATCTCCTTGCTATCTCAGGGAATCTCAAGTCTTTTCCAGCATCACAACTCAAAAGTGTCAATTTTGCAGTGCTCAGCTTTCCATCTTATAGTTCGATTCTCACAACCATACATTGCTATTGGAAAAACCATATTACCAAATTACAGGGACCTTTGTCAGCAATGTAATGTCTCTGCTTTTTAGTATGCTTTCCAGATATACCACAGCTTTCCTTCCAAAGAACAAGCATCTTTTAATCTCATAGCTGTAACCATGTAGGCACCATCTGCAGTGATTTTGGAGCCCAAGAAAAAAAATTTGACACTGCTTTCATTTCGTCTCCCTCTATTTGCCAGGAAGTGATGAGACAAGTTGCCAACATCTTAGTTTTTTGATGTTAAGTTTCAAGCCTGCTTTTGCACTCTCCTCTTTCACCCTCATCAAGAGGCTTTTTAATTCTTCTTCACTTCCTGTCATCAGAGTGGTATCATCTGCATATCTGAGAATGTTGATATTTCTCCAAGCAACCTTAAGTCCATCTTTTGATCCATTTAGCCTGGCATTTCACATGATTTAATCTGTATATAAGTTAAACAAATAAGGTGACAACATACTGCCTTGTTGTATTCCTTTTCCAATCTTAAACCAATCAGTTGTTCCATATTTGGTTCTAACTGCTGCTTCTTGGCCTGCATATAGGTTCCTCAGGAGACAAGTAAGATGATCTGGTACTCCCATATTTTTGAGGAATTGCCACATTTTGTTGTGATCCACCCACTCAAAGGCCTTAATGTAGTCAATGAAGCAGAAGTACATGTTTTTCTGGAACTCCTCGGCTTCTCCATAATCTGGTGAATATTGTCAATCTAGTGTCTAGTCCCTCTGTCTGTTTGAAAACCAGCCTGCTCTTCTGGTCATTCTTGATTCACATATCGTCAAAGCCTAGCTTGCAAAATCTTGAGCATAACTTTGATGGCATATGAAATGATCACAACTGTTCAGTAATTTGAACATTCTATTGTAGTGCCCTGCTTTGGAGCTGAGACTTGAACTGATCTTTTCCAATCCAGTACCAAATTTGCTGGTACACTGGGTGCAGCACTTTAACACAATTATCTTATAGAATTTTAAATAGCTCAGCTGGAATTCCATCACCTCTACTAGCTTAATTATTAGCAATGCTTCCTAAGGCCCACTTGACTTCATTCTCCACGATGTCTGGCTCTAGATCAGTAGCAATCACACCATCACAGTTATCGGCAATGCCAAGATTTTTCTTGTATTGTTCTTTTGTGTATTCTTGCCACTTCTTTGTCTCTTCTGCTTCTCTTAAGTCCCTATCATTTTGTCTTTTATCATTCCCATTTTGCATGAAACATTCCCTTGATATCTCTAATTTTCTTAAATAAGTAAATCTCTAATTAATGCTTAATAACAACAGAATAAAAATTAATTTTCCTCTAATTAAAAGAGGAATTTCGGTAGGCTGAAAGCACACAGAAAACTTGAGATAGTACAGGTTCAAGATTTAGTATTTGATTACTCATCACTGTCCATCCTTGATTCCTTTAATATGCCATCATCACTACTGAGATCTAGACTCTGTTCTTCCTGCTCTTGGCTAAGTGATCAATTTGGGATTTCTTTCAAGAGTTTTACCATTGGTTTATTTCTTTTTTTACTCTGCCCTCTGATTCCAAGGCTTCTGAGCAGTTTTCATTTATGATTTCATGAAATACTACATCCAGGTGGGGTTTTTTTGGTCATGATTTTCAGATAATCTAATAATTCTTAGTTCACCTCTCAACCTATTTTCCAAATCAGTTGGTTTTTTATATTATTTAGCTTATGTTTTCTTCTGGGATTCTCTTACCCCTCTCCCCCCATCTTTTGATTTTATTATTTCTTTTGGTCTCATTGAATTGTTGTTTTTTTGTTTGGCCTATTTTTAATTTTCACAGAATTCACAGTACTTAGGTAAGGATTATCACTTTCTTTTCTAAAGTATCATTTCTCTTTACCATTTCTTCTTTTCTAGCTGTTCAGGTCTGGCCAAGACTAGCCCCTTCTTTCTCTGAGAACTGTTTGGCCCTGGCTACTGCTTTCCTGCTGTGGTTCAGGCCAGGATGCCTAGATGCCACTCAAGACCCTTTTTTTACTGTGGCCAGGACTCTGGACAGCTCTGCCACTGAGATCTTTTTCTCCTATTGTTACTGGAATTCTCAAGTCACATTATTCTGTTACTGTTTCTGTTAGAGGAGAGGTGAGATTAAGTCATGGGAGGTAAAATGATAGCAATAATTTAAAAATTCACGTTGGCAGCCATATGTAATTCCCTTAATTGCCAACACCAATCTGTTCTCAAAACTTATGTTTCTGTCTTCACATCATCTCCTGCATATGTCCCTTTCAACCCAAATACCACCATGCTACAAGCCTTCATCATATTTTGCTTATACCACGGCAAGTCTTCTAATTGGTCTCTCTTTGTCAAGTTTCTCTCCATTTTAATCTATCCTCCATTTAGTTGCCAAAGTGATTTTCCTAAACATGAGTCTAACTACATCACATACCTCACCCTCCTCAATAAGCTCCAGGGGCTCTCTACTACTTCCAAGATTAAATATAAATCATATTATTTGGCATTTAAAGCCTTTTGTGACCTGGCAGGCCCCTTCCTACCTTTCTAACTTTTTATGCTTTATCCCCCTTCATAAATCAACTAATATATACAAAACAAGCTATAAATAGGAAAAATAGGAAATAATTAAGAGGGAAAACATTAAAAATTAAGATGGTTTGAAAGGTTTCCTGTAGAAGACGGGTTTTAGTTGGGACTTAAAGGAAGTCAGGGAAGTCAGTAGGCATAAGTGAGAAGGGAGAGCATTCCAGGCAGAGGATACAGAAAAAAAATGCCTGGAGCTGAGACCTGAAATGTTCATGGAACAGCCAGGAGGTCAATATAACTAGATCAAAGAGTACCTACTAGTGAGTAAGGTATAAGAAAGTCTGGAAAGGTAGGAGGGAGCTAGGCTATCTATGAATATGCTTGAATATCAAGAAGAGGATTTTTTTTTTATCTGATTCTGGAGGCAGTAGAGAAAAACTAGAATTTAGCAGGAGGTGACATGATCAAACCTGCACTTTAGGAAAATCACTTTAGTAGCTGAATGGAGGATAGACTGAAGTGGGGATAGACTTGAGGTAGGCAGACCCACCAGCAGGCTACTACAATAGTCCAGTTGTGAGGCAATGAGGGCCTACACAAGAGCGGTGGTAGTGACAGAAGAGAAAAGGGGGTGTATCTGATGAAACAGATTGGCCTTAGCAACAGACTGGAAATAGGTGGCTGAGAGATAATGAGGTGAAGATGACTCTGGAATTGTGAATCTGAGAGACTGGGAGGATGGTGCTGTCCCCTCCAGTAAGAGGAATTCAATCTACTTTTTATGTACAGTTAATAACAAGACTGTTCCATTAAAATGTGAGCACCTTGAGGGCAGCAACTATGGGGGGTTTTGCCCTTTGCTAGTATTCCCAATGCTCAGTACAGTGTCTGGCACAATTAACAAGCTTTAATAAATGCTTGCTGATTGACTGTGGGTGATGATATGATTGAGGTGTGGCCACGCCTGAGTGTAACTGAATGGAACAATAGGTCCTTCGAGCTGAGCAGACTGAAAGACTGGGAGGACAGAGTATTTAAAGGAATGTCAATATTTATGTCAAATTCCCTTAGCATTAAGAGCAGGATTGGGATAGGGAAGAGAAATTTTAAGTCAGGCATTGAACTCAAATAAGAGAGAAGCAAATTTAAAGGTTGTCTATAAATTTCTATTAATTTTATCCTCTTCAACATTATAAAAATAAGATTAGGAATATTCAAAACACTGCCTGAAACATGGCAACCACCTATAATTATCACTAATAATCTCAGGGTCCTAAGATTTAGGCCATTAAAGGTCATTTAGTCCTTCATTCTCATTTTTCAGATGAAGCAATTGAGACCTGGAAGGTCAAATGACTTAGCAAATTATTAAACTGAGCCAGGATCTGATTACAGATCTTCTGACTCCAAATCCAGCTGTTCATTCATTCCATCTTATTGTATCCCCTGATTTGTACACGCAGTATACTTTAAGCCCTTAGTTCCTACTCACAACCATCTCTATAAACCTACAGGTCAGCTGTCAGCAGAGAGCCTCTACCACCACCAATACTTATGACACAACTTCTCATAGCCTTATTTTTCTCAGCTTTAAAATGAAGATGATAATTCCTGTAGTACCTATCTCATAAGGCTCGTGAGGCAAAAATATATGTAAAGCAATACAAATTTCTAGAAACTTCACAGTGTATTTAAATGTAATTATTATCAATACTAATGTAAATGTAAGACAAAGTGGAAATGAGGTAACAAAAAGAGATGGACAAAGGATAGGATACTAAAGCAGTTCATCTGTTCCAAAAGCTATAGAGACTGGGGGTTCCAATTCCCATCAGTCTCTGTAGCTTTAGGGACACCCCCAACCCCTGGCCCTCCACCTCTGAACAAAAAATAAAATTAAAAGTCAATCATTCCTTTCCTTAAAATTTCCCAAAGTATATTTTCTTCACACTAAGTTTTCCTATCCTTGCTTCCTTGATTGATTAAAAACAAAAACAACTATTAAAACATTTGAAAAAAAAATTCTTACCGATTAGTTCCATCCAGATTTGATTTGTGAATAAAATTAAGTTTTGCATCTGCCCAATAAAGTTTTTCTTCCTCATAATCCAAGGTCAATCCATTTGGCCAGTAAATGTCTGTATTTATTATGATGTAACGACTTGATCCATCCATCCCAGCACGTTCTATCTTTGGAACTTCTCCCCAGTCAGTCCAATACATAAACCTAAAATTATAGATAGAATAAAACACTGACAGAGATGGCAAATACCAGCTTCAATGTCCTACAAATAAATTTCCACAAGTTCTACTGCATCTAGGATTATATTCTCTAAGTACACATTTCATAAAGAAAATAAAACCTGAGCTTCTAGAGCTTTCAATATGAAAACATTCAGCCTTCTCTCTAGAAAACACAGAAGTGTATTTAGAATTAAAAAGAAATGTGGTACCTGGGCCAAGTTTGAATGTTAAAATGTTACCTTGAAGGGTCAGGTTAATTTTCATTTACATAACATAATGCTTCTCCACAGTCAAAGATGGGAGAAGTGAAGTACTGGAAACATTCAGGCATTATATGCGTATAACCATTTCTCCATTATTTAAGAAAAAGTGTTCCCTATTGGAAATTATCAAGTAATGAGTCTACGAACAATATATTCTGGCACTCATAACATATTCTAGGCCTCTCTGGTCTAGACAGCAACCTCAATGAATATGATTCAGGAGTTCAGATGAACAAGCAACAAGGTCTCTAATATAATTTTTTTTCTTGAAAAATAAGCATGAGGTCTACATTTACAAATGACTTATTAAACATCAAATAGCCGATTAAATTCTTTGCAACCATTTACAACTGAATAAATGAAATTTAACACAAGAAATGTGAAAATTCTTCAGTTGTTCCCTCTAAACCTAATTCATCTAATCTCATTTACTTTTCATTTAGTGAGTATTCTGTTCTGGTGATTCTGCTTTTTCCATCCTACAATATTCCAAAGAGAGAGCAATTTTTCCATATTTCTTCATATTCTTCATATTTGTTTATCTAATGTATTATAGTTTGGTTGCTTCTAATTTTCTGCAATTACAAATAACACAGATATGAAAATCTTAGGATAGCCTTTTCTGTTTGCTTTTATAAATACTTTCAAGTTATACTCTCAACAATATAAATTACTTGATTAAAATGCCCAAATATTTTTAAGACAAATTACTGTCAAGGCACACCTCCACTCTCTCATACTCATGATGATTTTTTTTAAGTGCAAGTGTAGCACTTTACATTTATTCCTATTAAATTTCATCCGGCCTCCACACTCTAGTGGTTTTCAATCTTTTGGGTTCCTGATCCTGTCATCTACCCTGCTACCATTCCCTTCTAGCTTGTGTAGTCTGCATCCCTTTGTTAAAAGAAAAAAGAAACATGTACTTTTTTGTTGTTGTTCATTCATTTCAGTCATATCCAACTGTGATCATAGGATTTTCTTTGAAAAGATACTGGAGTGGTTTTACATTTCCTTCTCCAGCTCATTTTACACATGAGGAAACTGAGGCCAATAGGCTTCATTGTGACTTGCCCATGATCACACATCTAGTAACTGAGGTCAAATTTGAACTCAGGTCCTCCTGACTCCATGTCTGGTGTTCTATCTACTTAAACAAAAATCATTAAAGATACATTTCAATGTCACCTTCATAGCATCTCACCCATTCCCTCTCTTCTCTATACTCATAGCTTAACTAAGGCCTTTATTAACTTTTGGCTAGGTAACTGCAATAATCTACTAACTGGACTCCCTACACTCAAGTGCCTTCTTTTCCATTCTATCCTCCACATAGCTGCCAATGTGATATTCTTGTTTTAAGAATATCACTTTGGCAACTGTGTGAATGATGGGACCAATCAAACAAGAGAAAAGATGTATACAGGAAGACATACCACGACCCAGTTCAAAAACCTTTAGTGTCCCCCTATTATCTCTAGAATAAAATATAAACTCTTCTGGCATTTAAAACCCATCAATGTATTGCTACTTTGACTTTACTTATAATAAAATTCTTTCAATTCTCTTTGTTTGAGTTTTACCTCATTGAACAGGATGCAAGCCCAAATGAAGAATTTTCCTTTCAACACATCCTTCTCTTAAGAGCATCTCCAAAGTCCTACCTCCTCCGCTGCACCTTCAGAGATCACCCTATCCAGAGGTGTACAGTGGCACTTACTAGGTGTGCCCCTAACCTGGCACTGATTACCTATGACTGGAGATTAGAAACATAATCCTCAGAGTTTGTGGAGCTATGACTATGGTTGACAAACTAGAGGCTCTGGAAGTCAGTACAGGCAACCACACCAGGGATCAGAGCCTAACACTGTATATGTCAAAGGTGTTGGCAAAAATAATAGAAGAAAAGGGCCACAAAGAGGCACTGGTGTCTACTGGGGACCAGACCCCGATTTAAACATAAGTGGTACACATTCTGGATGATAGACAAACCAAAGAGCATCATTTGAAGCAGCTGCCAAAGGGATTGAGCAAGCAAAGGCCCAAAACATTGAGAAACTCATTGAGTACACAGATAACCCACTTGTCACCAAAGGTATGAATGGCTGGATTAACAACTGGAAAGAAAATGGCTGAAAAACAGGACAAATAAAGATGTTGTCCACGGAGACCAACTCACTACACTGGAAAATACGACTCAGGACGTGAAAGTTGAGTGGAAATTACGTTCCTGCTTGTTCAAAAGTTGAAGGCAATGCTGAAGCTCAAAGATTAGCCAGAGAAGCAACTGGAAAGAAGTGAGAAGACTCAATCAATACTTGGAGATGCTAAAGTTTAAAGTGTTGCTCTGTTCATCCATGCGAGATAATCTCCAAATCACTTTCTCTTTAACATTTCCCCCTGGTCTTGGAGCTATATTCCATGGCTAACTTGTAAGTGCTTTTTCAATGCTATTTTAATATTTTTAATGATACAAACAAAAAAGACATAATATAAACTGTAAGAAACTGTTCACATGTACTAATAATAAAAGAAAGACAGATATCCTTATCTCTTTCAGATCCAAACAAACTCTGATTTGCTCAACTCTTGCCCCAGACCACCTAGAAATCAATCTAGACTGCTAGACAGCTCACATGACTTCGTTTAATGGGAGTCACCAACTTTTCCTTCAGGTATGATGAAACGAACCTTGTCATTTGCCCTGACACTGCTTTCTAAGAACTTCCTAGCTTTATCACCTGCCCTCCTTGTATACCCTACAGTTTCCCACTATCATCTGAATTACTAACAATCCAAAGATGTCTTCCTAGGCCATGCAATCTGCCCCTCTGGTGCATTCTTATGTGACTTTTAGGACTTAGGACTTAAAAGTATTTTCATTTGCCCAGCAGCTGAAGTCTCTGATGTGTTGTCTTCCCCCCAAGTGTGAACTTGACCACAGACTTTCTTTAGTTGCTATTCCCAGTGCTGACCACAGCACTCTTGACAAAGGTAGAAAAAAAAATCAGCAACAAGGAGGGACTGTGAGAAGAGGCCCAAAATGTATATTTGGTAATATTCTGCTCAATAAGAATGTTGCATGTTTCACATTTAAAATTTATTATTCTTTTTCTCGGTAAAACGTGCTTTCCTTTATAATTCTAGGTATTTGTTGCTCTTACAAATTTGTAGAAGTTTCTTATAGATTCTGCATGTCAAAGTCAAATAATTAAATTGTTTCTAACAAACAAACCATCACAATCTAATTCCAGATGACTTTTCCAGGCTTATTACACTTTACTTCTTCTATTCACATAATCTACCTTCCTGCCAAACTGGCCTACTTGTTTCCAGATGAGATTCTTGCCTCATATTTTACCAGAAAAAAAAAATGAGACTATTCTCCATGAACTCCCTCTACTCCCCTTTTCTTTATCTCCTATCACCCAGTTGCTTTCCTGTCACTCTCTCCTCCTTCATCCCCTCTCACATGATGAAGTGGCCTTAACACCCCCTTGTTCAAGAGATTCCATTCTATCTAGTCTCCTCCAACAGATTCCCCCGTCATTCCTATTCTTTCATGTATTTTCAATCTTTCCCTCTCTGCTGGCTCATTCCACTTACAAACATGCCCATGTCTCCCCTATCCTGAAAAAAAAAAAGCTCATCTGATCATGATTACTAATCATCCCACCCCTGCTACAATAGGTATCTCCACTTTCTCTCCTTTCAATTCTCTTCTTAACCCCTATAATCTGGCTTCTGACCTTATTCCATCAAAACTGTTCTCTCAAAATTGCTGGTAATCTCTTAGTTGGTAAATCCAATGGACTTTTCTCAGTCCTCATGCTCCTTGATCTTTCTGCAGCCCCTGACACTATTGATCAGTCTCTTTCCCCTTGATAATATCTTCTATGTTATTGAAAGGCCATTCTCTCCTGGTTTTCCTCCTACCTATCTGACCTCTCCTCAGTCTTCTTTGCTCATCCTCATCCAGATCATGCCCCCTAACCATAGGTGTACCTCAGGGACCTGGATCCTCCATACTACTTCACTAGATGACCTCACCAGCTCCCATGGAGCTAATTAACATCTCTATGCTGATGATTCTCAAATCAATTTTCCTGACCCAATCTCACTACTCACTTCCAACCTCACATCTCCAATTGCCTTTCAGACATCTTGAACTGTGAATGTCCCATAGATATATTAAATTCAATATATCCAAAACAGAACTCATTATCTTTCCCACTAAATCATCCCACCCCCTACCTCCTACATTCCTAGGGCAACACTATCCTCCCAGTCCCTCAGGTTCTGAATCTAGGAGTTACCCCAGTGTATTCCTCACTATCTCTCACTCTATCTAAGGTGTTATCAAAGCCTACTGATTTCACCTTTGCGACATCTCTTAAGACCCCTTCTCTTCTCTGACACTGCCACCTCTTTAGTGAAGGTACTCATGACCTCATAGCCTGAACTTTTGCAAGTCTGCTGGTGAATCCACTTGCTTCAAGTCTTCCCCACTCTAATCCATCCACCATTTAGTCGCTAAACTGATTTTCCTAAAACACAAGTCCAGTCATCACACACACGCACATACGCACACACACATACATACACACACACACACACACACACACACACACACACACACACACACACACACACACACACACACACACACACACACACACACAGACTCTCTCTCTCTAAACTCCAGTAGCTTCCTGTTGTCTCCAGGATCAAATAAAAAACACTGTACTTGGCATTTTGTAATCTAGTCCCTTCCTACTCTTCAGTCTTCTCATACCTCACTTCCCAACACATACTCTCTAACCCAGTGACACTCTGTCTCTTGGCTTAGGGTATTCCTTCTGGCTGTCCCCCATGCCTGGAACATTCTCCCTCCTCTATTCCGACTAGCAACCTCCCTAGCTACCTTTAAGTCACAACTAAAATCCCACCGTCTACAGGAAGCCTTCTCCACAGTCCCCCCAACCTTAGACTCTGAGCTTCCTGACGGCAAAGATGGCCTTTTACCTCTTTTTTGTATCCCCAACCCTAAGAACAGTACCCAGCACACAGCAGGCAACCAATACATGTTTACTAATGGATAGATATTATCTTCCCCTTCCCTATCCCCAATGTTAGAATGTAAGTTCCTTGACAGAAGAAATTGTATCATTTTTTTCATCGTATCTTAGAGCCTACCATAGTGCCTGGCAAACAGTGGCGCTTAATAAATGCATGTTAACTGATTTTTGCTTCAACTATTTATAGCTAAAAATGAATTTCTGTACACTGTATGCCTGTACAGTTTTTCTTGTTAGGCCCATGTTTCTCCATTAATCTGTGCACAAATACTTTTCTTTCTATATCACCAAGGTGTGTGTACAATGCTTCTCTAATTTTGCTTTCTTTATTTACAAATTGTGAATTGTTGGCTCAATTTAATTTAGGGAGCATTAAGTGCTTCCTATGTGCCAGACACTTTGAACAAAAAGACAAAAACAGTTCCAGCTCACATGGAGCTTACACTCTACTGGGAGAAAATAACACATGCACTGAATAGTAAAGACAAAATAAAGTTTTTAAAAAGCAGGAAAGCCCTGAGTAATGGCGATTTGGTATATAAAGTCTGATCCTTAAATGGAGCTAGGAATTCCAAGAAGGGGAGATGAACATTACAGGCATAAAGAATAGAACACGTAAAAGCAAAGAGGCTGATGAAATGCTGTGTCTGGGGGAGATGGTAAGACAGTTCAGTAGTAATTTAACATGCATAAGAGGGAACAAACTGATTTATCATTACAACGCTCCCTCCTAACTTCCCTATATCTGCTAAGTAAATTACCATTTTCCCAGTCACCCAGACAAATTCAGAGCCTAGAAGACAACCTCTACTTACCACTCTCACTTCCCATATCCAATCATTTGTCAAATTACTTAACCTATGTTGGCCTCAGTTTCCTCATCTGTAAAATGATCTTATAGATTATACCTTCACAACATCTCTCACACTCACCTCCTTCTCTCTACTCATATAATCACCACTACTATATTCAAGCCTTCATTACCTCTCGAACTTGAAGTATTAAAATAATTTAACTGATATAGGTCCTGAATTCTTCCTTTGTTCCATCCAATCCATCCCCCAGTTACCAAACTGATACTTCTAAAACAGTTCTAACCATATCACTCTCTTCTTCAAGAAATTTCAGTGGCTCTCTATTGCTTCTAAGGTAGAATATACATATAATTCCATTTTCCATTTAACATTTACAGTCTAGCTCCTTCATCATCCAACCTCTTTCCTGGCTCAACTCACATTACTCTTCCTCACATATGCTATGATCCAAAGTGGCCTACCTGCTTTTTTCTCCAGAGTTCCCCAGGCTATGCCTGGAATGTTTTCTCTTCAAGCTCTTAAGGCATAGATCAAGTACTTTCAACTACAAGTGACCTTTATGGATGTAACAACAACGCTGCCTGCAGCTGCTGTAGGGGTGTAAGACACAACAAGACCAGCAACAAGAGATGCCAGCACAGGTTCTTTGATCTACTTTTCTAAGGAAAGCAACTTTAAGGGGTTAACAATCTTACTTTAATTAAACATACATATATCATTCACTTAGTTCAGGGGGAAAAGCCAGGACCCTGAACTTCGGAGCAAATACAAACAGAAATTACAAACAAAGACAATATAAACAGAGCAAATAACACAATTCAACAGACGGGCTTTGTCTGATCAAGGCATCACATACATAGTTACCAAAAAGAGAAGCACCAACATCTGGGTTTATTCAAAGGGAGTGGAAGTGGGGGAGGGCGCTTCAGCGGCTACCCAAAGTCTCCACATCGACTTTTCCAGATGAGATTCTTGCCTCACATTTTACCAGAAAAAAAAATGAGACTATTCTCCATGAACTCCCTCTACTCCCCTTTTCTTTATCTCCTATCACCCAGTTGAGAGCCCCAAACAAAATACTAACTTCTGAGTTAATATACCCTTCTTAGGGCCAGAAGGCTCCACACCTAATCAACAAAAGGATGTGGGCCTGGGGCTTCATACCTAGTTAGCAAAAGGGTGTGGGCCTGGGGCTTAGCACCTAGCAAGACTTAATCAAAGGCACTTGATTACTTTAGCATTCTAAAACAGAAAACAGTTAAAAAAAAAAAGTCCCACCTTCATTAATATTACAATGGATTAGTTAATGCTCCCTATGCTTGAAGTTACTTTGTGTTTATATTTATGTACACGTCGCCTCCCACCCTGACCCCAGTAGAAGATATGAGTTCCTTGATGGCTTTTTTTCTTTGTATATACTCCATGCTAAGCATAATGCCTCATATAATACACAGTAAGATTTTAAATAATTTAATTGAACGGAATTTAACTGATTAATATGACCAAAATGTTTGGAAATACTGGTCAGAACCATAAATGTCAAAGAGAAGAATTCAAAGCCACTGAAGCTTCTTGAGCAGGCAAATTACGAAGTTAGACCTTCACTCTAGGAATATCAATTCTACAGTTGTATGCATATGAAAGAATGAAAAGGAAAGAGACTATCATGCAAAGAGATCAATCAACCAATAAACATTTATTGTCTACTATATGCCAAACTAAACACTGGGGATAAAAAGAATGACACAATTCCTATCCTCAAGGGGCTTATAGACAAGGATGAGGACCTGACTTAAGAGTGGTGAGTGTGAGTAGAGAGAAGGGGATGGATATGAAATGCTGTAGAGGTGGAAATGGAAAGAACTAACAACTGATTATACTGGGGAGGGAGATAAAAGAGGAAAAAGACAAGGAGGAGGTCGATGCTGTGAAGCTGGAGCAATACAAACAATAATATTTCTAGAGAGCTTTAGGGTTTGCAAAACGCTTTACTTATATTATCTCATTTGACCTTCACAACAACCCAAGAGAGGTGCTGTTATTATTCCTATTTTACAGATGAGCAAACTGAGGCTGAGAGTGGTTAAGTGACTTGGCCAGACTCACAAAACTAGTAAGTCTCTGAGGTAGGACTTAAACTAAGGTCAACTATCTCCAGGTGGTACTTTTGAAAAAATAGTGGCACTTTTGAAAGAAACAGTTGTTAAGAAGAGGGGAAATAAGGAGGAAAAATCATGAGTTCTGTTTTGGATATGTTAAGGATCTGCTTATGGGATGTAAAGGTAGCAGACAGTTGGTGATGCAGGACAACAGCTCGAGAGATGAAGATTAGTTATGTAGCTCTGAGAGTCCTCTGCACAGACGGGATTACATGAAGAGCACAAGACATCACCCAGAGATGTAAAAAAAGAAGAGAATTCTTCATCTGAGACACATTTATGCAAAAGGGGAGAGGAATGGACAATGTCAGAGAAGCAGAAAGAGAACCAGGAGAGAACAGTCAGCAAAACCCAGAATAAAGTCAAGGAAAAAGTATATCTAAGGAAAAAGGGGTGGTCAACAGTGTCAAACGTTATAGAAAGTTCAAGAAGGATGAAGCCTGAGAAAAGGACCCTGGATTTAGGAATTAAGAGACCTCTGGAGAGATAAGCAAAATATATCAAGGGGCTGAAAAGTAGGTGGAAAGTGATGAAATGAAGCTGGCTTTTTTCTATTAGTCTGACTGTGAAAGGAAAAACAAACAGAGTAGAATAGTTTGAAGGGCTAATAGAATCACATGAAGTTTTGTTTTTGTTTATAAAGAATGACAGAGGGGCGGAGCCAAGATGGCGACTGGAAAGCAGTAACTGGCGTGAGCTCCCCACCAAGTCCCTCCAAAAACCTATGAAAAAATGGCTCTGAACCAATTCTAGAACTACAGAACCCACAAAGGGGCAGAGGGAAGCAGG
>CM053623.1:163079615-163109506 GCA_028646595.1 Phalanger gymnotis | reverse complement strand
AAAGAATGACAGAACTGGTCGTATTTATAGATGGCAGATAAAGAGCCAGTGGATGAAGACAGATTGAAAATTAGTGAGAGACTGACAGAAGGGACAAGTTCCACAGGAAATGGGATGTAAGGGGACATCAAAACAGTAATAAATGCACTAAATGAAGTAAAAATAACACTAAAAAGAGAAGAAAGAAGAGAAATTGCTACAATATAATTCTTAAGGACAGGGCATGGGGAGAGAGATAGAGGGCAAAGCCTCTATGCTTCAGGCTCCATGGTGCAGTGGGTCTGGCAATAGAGAAAGAAGAATTCTTAGCAAGTGGGACAGACTCCCCAAGTCAAGGCCTGAACCAGCCACCCCAGAATAGTTTCTTTGTTGTGTCTAAACTTGATTCAACTAAATACCTCTGCCCCTAAACAGGCAGGAATTCATGAGTCTTAACCCCACAGAAAAAAAAACCATCAAAGAAAGTAAGGAAAAATAAGCAAACAAAAATTATGAGTATAATACCATGAGGGGTAAGGGAAATCTGGATAAAACTCCAGGTAAAATTAATTCTGTAATACCTTCAACTGGGACATCAGTAAAGAGAGTAAAATGGCCACAAGAATCCTGAGTGGTTAGAATGTCTAATAAATGAAAAGAAAAAGGAATAAAATTAGTTATTAATTTCAAAACACTCAAAAGCAAAACTGATGGCTTGGAACAGAATCTGGAAAACTTTAGCAAAGAAGTGAACATATTAAAAAAAGGGAGGGCAAACAAACATTCAATAATTCAAGAAATATTAGCATAAAGACAGAGAAACCCAAAGAATATGAAATATCTACTATTAAAAACAACTCTCTTTGGAGAAAAAAGGTATTCTTGAAGAAAATACAATAATGGAACATGTAAACACCTAAAAAGTACAGAAAATATAAGAAGCTGTTGCTGTTGTTGATTACAAAAAAAGCATTTGATGAAGCACAGCAAAACACATCCTTTAAATCTCCTTCGACAATAAGTCTTTCATGAATATATTAAGATCCAACAGTAGTTCAGCACCCCTCAAATTATTAGCATCAAGTCATGGAAGATTTTGTGTCTTGTACAAAGTTAAAATGGAAGTGAGGTTCCTTATAAATGACATAGTTTTCCAGATATTCCTCTTTACAGAAGATATTAAACTGACAGCGTCAAGTCTCAAACAGTATAGAACTTCTTTATTTTTATTACTCAAAAGACACAGGCCTAAGAAATAATAAAGGAAAATCTAAGGGGAAAAAAAATGCTAACATGCCATGAATAACCTGTATAACCAGGCTTCTGAACTAGAATATCAATACACATTTCTGAGACAGGCACTGTAACTGGACTTACTATGTTGCAGTGAATTTGAGAAACTAAAGTGCTTTTAATGATTTCAAACTGATGCCTGATACAAAAATCCCTCTTTTAAAGACAGAGACATTCAATTCAGCTACCAAAATTCTTTTCTTTTTCTTTTTTTTAATTACGATTTTTTATTTTTAGTTTACAACGCTCAGTTCCACATGATTTTGAGTTCCAGATTTTCTTTCCTCCTTTCCCTCTCCCTCCTCAAGATGGCATGGAATCCAATATATCTTCTACATATAACTTCGCACTGAACTTATTTACACAATAGTCAAGTTGTAAAGAAGAATTATTACCAATGGAATGAATCATGAGAAAGAAGAAACAAAACCAAAAAACAAAAAACAAAAACAAAAGAGAGAAAGAAAAAAAACAAAAGAAAAAAAAAAGGAGAGCAAACAGTTTGCCTCAATCTGCATTCAGTCTCCATAGTTCTTTCTCTGAATGTAGATAGATCTCTCCCTCATGAGTCCTTTGGAGTTGTCTTTGAACCTTGTATTGCTGAGAAGAGCAAAGTCTATCAAAGTTAGTCATCACAAAATCCATATATCTGTGGTTATGTATAGTGTTCCCCTAGTTCTGCTCCCCTCACTCAGCACTATATTGGGTAGGTTTTTCCAGGTTATTATGAAGTCTGTATCTGCCCCACTTCTTATAGCATACTAGTATTCCATTACACTCATATACAACAATTTGTTCAGCCATTCCCCAGCTGATGGGCATCCCCTTGATTTCCAATTCTTTGCTACTACAAAAGGGACTGCTATAAATATTTTTGTACATACAGGTCCTTTTCCCACTTGAGTGATCTCTTTGGGATACAACCCTAGAAGTGGTATTGCTGGGTCAAAGGGTATAAACATTTTTATAGCCCTTTGGGCATAGTTCCAAATTACTCTCCAGAATGGCTGGATCAGTTCACAACTCCACCAGCAGTGTGACAGTGTTCCAATTTTAGCTACCAAAATTTCTGGTACTCTAAATAACTACGAAGAAATTCCTGACGAGTGTGATTAAATGGGAACAAACTCCATTAAGGACGTATGTGAAAGAAGTAGCAATAAGGGATAGCATAAGAAAAAGAGGTAGGCTGATAATTTGGAGATAACTGACAGCCTAATTGCTCTATTAATATCCAAGACCTAGAAAAAGACCTTGAGCACATTGAGAGGATGCAATGTTGAAGACTAATGAAAAAACATGACCAAATATAGCTCAGGATGAGAAGGCATGAATAAATTATAGAGGGAGTAATCTACATTTAAAAAAGAAGATCTAATGATATACTTTAGCATGGAAAGATCTTAGGTATATGGATTAGAGTTACGGTGACCATTCCTATCTATTATAGTCCCCACAGAACATACATAACAGATAAAAGTAAAAGAGTAGAAAAACTTGAAGGTATCCAGTAACTCATACCCATCCCCAAAGTCCTAACTGGTGGATGCCTCAATCATCTATTATATAACTAGGCCTATGTTTTAGCATCATCTTCTCACCAGGTAGCCATGCTGCCCAGACCAGAAACCAACCCTTAGAAGCTTTAACCCCTTTATGCCTGGAATTTTGTTTTATTTAGTTTTGATTAAAGTATATACTTGGATTAAGGAATTTCTAGAAAATTTGTACTCTGGGAAATGACAATCACAAATTTTATTCTAATGTGGTACAAAATATATAAACACTAAATGGCAGTGTAAACAGAAAAAAGTTCATTCCCAAGGATGAAAGAAACTAAAGGGATGTGAGAGAGAGAGAGAGAGAGAGAGAGAGAGAGAGAGAGAGAGAGAGAGAGAGAGAGAGAGAAAGAGAGAAAAGACACGTCAGAGAAGAAACTCACTCAAAGCTGGGGTTCAGGTGGTAAGATTACATAACCTAAGAATGTTTTCAATGCTAGATGTAAGTAGTAATAAATACCCAATGTAAGAAGAGGTGTTCCTAATTAAATCTAGATGTGGTAGAAAAGTTCTTTGTCCGTTATCAATCCAAGGTTTGGGTGAAGCTCTAGTAAGAGAAGTTTCTTTATCAGGTCCACAAACAGTAGGAGAGTCTAATGTTAACTCAGGCAGCAGGAGAATAATTCAAGGCCCCTGTAAGTAGGGCAAGAGTTCATCCAATCAAAAAGCTGCAAGCCTTATCTGACAGAGAATTAACAGCGGAAAAACAGAACTACAGCGATCCCTTCCAACATCATGACTTTACTCATCACAGTTTCAATATATTACAAGTCAGCATAAGAAATTAAATGGAAATTTCTGGGGACTTTTGCAGATCACACGAAGGCCATCAGACAACACAGAAAAAGTTTACAAACTCAGAAATGCATAAAATATATGTATAATATCATATAATATCAACATTTTATCTTCTAATACTCTCAAGAAATTATGAAGGAAAACTGCACTGGTATTTTAGATCCAGAGAGTTAAGATCAAAATTGAAAGAATCCACTGATCGCCTTGAGCCCAAAATGAAAACTCTCTGAAATATTATAAGACATATTCCAGAGCTCCCAGATCAAAAAAACAAAAACAAAAAAACACACTTCAAGCAGCCAGAAAGAAACAATTCAGATATCAAGGAGCCATAGTCAGGATCAGACAATATTTAGTAGCTTCCATGTTAAAGGACAGGAGGGCTTGGAATACAATATTCCAGAAAGCAAAGGAGCTAGGTAGGATTACAACCAAGAATAACCTACCTAGAAAAACTGAGTATAATCCATCAGGTGGAAAAAAATGAACATTTAATGAAATAGAGGATTTCCATGTATTCCTGATGAAAAGACTAGAAATGAATAGAAAATCTGACTTTCAAATGTAAGACTCAAGAGCAGCATAAAAAGGTAAACATGAAAGAGTAATCAGAAGGGTCACAATGAAGTTAAACTGTTTATATTCCTATATGGGAAGATGATACATGTAACTCATAAGAACTTTATTATTATTACAGCAGTTAAAAGGAATTCAGATAGCACAGATACGAGTCCAAAAAAAATGGAGTGAGAAAGTGGAATGCACTGGGAGAAAGGGAAAGGGAGAGGTATAATGGACAAAGTTTTCTCACATAAAAAAGGAATACAAGAAAGAGTTTTTACTGTGGAAGGGAAAATCGAGGGTGAAGTAGCAGACAATGCTTGAACCTTACTCTCATTAAAACTGCTTTGAAGAGGAAAGAATATATACATACCCTGTTGTGCATAGAAACATAATTTACCCAATCAGGGACTAGGAGGAAGAGGAGATAAGAAAAGAGAGAGAGAAAATAAAACCAATTAAGGGAGGAAGTAGTCAGAAGTAAAATAGACTTTTCAGGAAGGACAGAATAAAAAGAGAAAAAACAGAAGAAAATGGGATGGGAGAAAATGCACAGTAATCATAACTATAAATGTAAATGAGATGAGCTCACCCATAAAATGAAAGCAGATAGCAGAATGGATTAGAAACCAGAATCCAACAATATAATGTTTACAAGAGACAAACTTAAAACAGAAAGATACATATTAAAAGGCTTTGTTAAAAATACACCTGACACTGAAATTCAGTTATCAAGGGCAATTTATTATTATTGAGGAATCCAAAGGAATTGGTAAATGTTCCTGGCCAGGAGCAAATTCCACTCTTCTTCAGGAAGAGGGAATAGAGAATACAGGAGTGGGACCAACTTTATTCTGTTAGACTGACATAGACTGATGCACCATCAGCTTAGTAGCCCCCTTCAGGGAACAGATTGGTCCGCTCCCTTCTGGGTAACAATCTTCCCTACACACCCCCAACATACAACTCCTTGGTATGTTCTCCCACCCCAACATACATCTCATGTTCAAAAATGGCAGAAAACTCCTCCCTGTGGATGTGTAAGGTAATATTCAATTAGCCAATTAAGCATGTGTGGTAGCCATTTGACTCAGTTTTCTCTTCAACCCTGACCATTACCTGGCCAGTTTAGACCAGTTTTCCTAACATCTTGAATAACATCCTGAATCTATGGTTTCTGCAAAACCGCAAACTTTATTCTGACTGGCTGGAGACCCTCATCCTGGTTAATTTTTACTCCCTTCTTTGTTCAAACTGACACTTAATTGCTCTGTATAATTCAATTAATTATTCTGTGGAACTTAACTCTTCTGTGGAAACCTAACTCTCCCTAACTTTTACCAACCTCTCACATGCTTCAGCTGAATTAAAAAAAGGTAAGGGGAAGCAATCACAATCTCAGACAAAGTAAAAGCAAAAACAGACCTAATTTAAACGGATAATCAGAGAAACCACATTTTGCTAAAAGGTACCACAGACAGTAAAAAGCAGTATCAAAAACATTTTATCACAAGTTTCTCTAATAAAAATCTCATTTCTCAAATATAACCTGAGTAATGGAACTGAATCAAATTTATAAATATAAGATCTATTCCCCAACTGATAAATGGTCAAAGGATATAAACAGGCAGTTTTCAGAATAAAAAATCAAATAGTCATATGAAAAATGCTCTTAATCACTACTGATTAAATCATTACTAATTAATATTTTTTTTATTTTTTATATTTATTTTTTCTGGAGGGGGCAAGGCAATTGGGGTTAAGTGACTTGCCCAAGGTCACACAGCTAGTTAAGTGTGTTAAGTGTCTGAGGTTGCATTTGAACTCAGGTCCTCCTGACTCCGGGATGGGTGCCCTACTCACTTTGCCACCTAGCTGCCCAAATCATTATTGGTTAATTAAAACAACTGGGAGGTACTACCTCACATCTATCATATGGGATTTGCAGAGGACCTTTTCAGACTGTAGGGTTAAGAGAGTGAGAGGAAAGAAAGTGGAGGCACCAACTGTTGAGGGACTTCCCAAGGAGTTTGGCTATGAAAGAGAGAGGAGATATAGGATGATAGCTAACTCAACCCATTGGTTCTTAGAATCAGCTTCTGCAGCCTCATGGAGATTATGCTTTAAATAGGGGATATCACGACAACATGGGAAAGGTTGACAGCAGGAGTACGAGTCCCTTGCCTGGCCGGCCATTAGACAAAGAACTGGAGGGAACTATTTGGACACTACAGAGATGAGGTAAAATGTGAAATGCTAGTTCAGCAGTCCTGAAAAACTTTACAGACTAAATCTGAATTTACCTCCTGAATGAGTAAGATAAAATGAGATAAAATTTGCAAAGCACTTTGCAAACCTTAAAGTGCTATATAAATGCTATTGCCATTATTATCATTTTTATAAATTACTGATTCTTATTTAAGTTTTTCTGTCAATAAGTAATTGTAGGTCTGCATATGTTAAACACTATTTTGTATAGAAGAAATAAAAAGTTGTCCTATATCTGATTTCAATGTATAGTAAGTAACTTCCTACTGCCTCCCCCCAACACACACACTTGAGACCCAATACATGAACCAAACCAAAGTTTTAAGTAATTTTATCCAGGGGTCCTGGATGGGTGCATAAAAAGCCAAAAACACAATGAGGCAAAGGAACCTGACCCCTTTCTTTAGAGGTCCTGTTCCTGCAGGTTTAAATGTGGAGAGAGCAAGTGTCTCTGCCCCTCTGAGCCCCACAGCAGGGTTTATTGTTCCACCATTATTACCATGTTTTTAATCAATCAACAAGCAGTTATTAAGTTCCTACTGTGTGTCAGGCAGGGTGCTAGACAGTGAGGAGGAAAAGACAAAAATGAAGTCTCTTCTCTTAAGGAGAGACAATGTATATTAAAAATTATACGTAAAATGTGTAATTTTTTTTAGACTGGATTTTCCTGCTTTACTTGGGTTGGAAATGCAATGACACTTCCAAGGCCATGTCACCCTTCTACTCAATAAAATCACAGGCCATATTCCAATATTAATAAGAACATTCATCTCAGGTACCAGAGGACTGGGATTCAAATTCTGCCTTTGATACTTACTGCCTGTATCATGACCAATCATTCCTAGGCTTTAGTTTTCTTGTCTATAAAATGACAGTGTTTAACTAGATGGCCTCTGAAGTCCTGTTCAGCTCTAAAATCTATGATCCTATGAGTAAAACCAGGATGTTGAGTGGACTTAAGATATCACATAAAGGAACTGGATACATTTAGTCAAGAAAAAGACTTAGAGAAGACATGACAGCCATCTTCAAATATTTTAGATTGTTGTTGCATATGTATCATTACCTTTGGTTGCTGAATTTCTTTACTTTTCTTGTTTTCCTGTTATCTAACATGTTTGAAAAGCAAATGATGTCTTCAGGTCTGGTTTTCTTTCTTGGAATATTTCAAATATCTCTTTTTGATTGAATGCCCATCTTTTTTCATTAAGGACTATATTCAAATTTTTGTAGGGCAAATCACCTTGGGCAGCAGGTTGAGCTTCTTCGCCCTCTGGAACACATTATTCCATTCCCTCCAACAGTTTCTAGTGGGTGCAGAATAGTCTTGTCATTCAAATTTCTTTTTATTTATATTTGAAGGTAGTCCTCGTCACATGCAAAATTTGTTATTTGTTCTTGGTACAGTTAAATGTAACTACTTTGTGTCTTAAGAGTTTGTACTCCTCACTTTGAGGTGACCTGTGGATTCTTTTGATTAGTACCTTTGTTTCCTATGTTTAAAAGTTCTGGGTAGTTTTGCTGTATTATTTTTTGTGTTACATGTTTCATTTTTTTTTATCTGTTGCTTTCTTCTAGGAACTGTCTCTATCCATCTTGTTTTCCAGATCATTATGTTTAATCTGTATGAAGACCATGTTTTCAATAGTTTTGCTTCTCTTCTTTCAGACTGTCTTTCACTTCTATTTATTTGCATTTCCAATCAATTATTCCCTCTTTTATTTCTTTGGTGAGACACCATTGTAGATTCAAGTTTTTCTGTTCTGCCAAATATTTCTGCCATGTAGGCCACAAATTCTGCTTTCAAAATTCCTATTTCTCTTTTAAACTATTAAGGAGAATCCTGCTGTGGTTTCACTCTCCAGAGCATCCATAAGGTCCTCTACCTCATCAGGTGCTGATTCACTTCCCTTCGTCTTACAATATTTATTCAAAGGTGCCTAGATTCCTTTACCTGATCTAGAGACCATATTCCCTTCTTTAGTAATATCTTTCCTGTTGGTTTGTCTGCTTATGCTCAAGGTCTTTACTTGAGTTTTCTTCCTCTTGAGATCTTTGAAATTTCAATCTTTTTTCCCCCTTATAGCCCTCTATTGCTCACTTTTTGACTCCTTCCCTTTTGATGGCATTGAGGAAGGGAGGGGTGGAGAATGGAGTCTGGCATGTTTCAAAGGTCCCAGTCTTCTGTCCCAAGTGACTTCTGGGGGACAGAACTGGCCACAGTTAGATGTTAGGATCTTTCCCCTAGGCTTGTAAGAGTGTATGTGTGTACACACACACACACACACACACACACACACACACGCTGTCTCAGTTCTCTCTCTTAAGATTCCTAGATGACCTCTACCGTAACACAGAGCACTGCTGCATTACTGTCCCAGCCTGTGCAAGCTTCTGCTTTTTGATTTTCTACCACTGGCAGTAGGAGTTAAAGAACTGTTGAAAGTCTTGATGCTGGTGCAAGATGGGTGGTAGACATGCTGAGCTAGTTTGTTAGAGGTTAGAGATTAGTCTACTCTGCTGTTCATTCACTGAATTTTTACCTAGTTTCTGGTGTCTCAGACCACAGAGTTACCCAAAATTGTTTTATCTCCTGCACATTTTTCCTATTTTGGCGAAGTTCTGAAACAGTTTAAGGATCAGAGAAAATGGCAAGTCAGTACGTCACATGCTAATAGAGGAAGAGAAAATGTAAAGGAGAACTGGAAAGGGGCAAGGTTGCTAAGGATGTGAAACAGTGTAAATAGACATGTGAGCTGAGAATCACAAATGAGCTTATATAGTCAGTAAGGACTATCCTTTAAAACAAAAGATTTCATGATTTTGGACTAAAATAGAAGTTAACTATAAATTGAGAAAGATACTGACTAAACTGGAGTTTAAAAAATAAGCACAGCAACTTTGAAGCACTTAAAAACTATAATCGATGCAGTGACCAACCACAATTCCAGGGCACTGATAATGAAGCTTGTAATGCATCTCTTTAAAGAAAAATGATGGACTCACGACACAAAATACATACATACAAAATACATACATACATACATTTTTGGATACAGGCAATGTGGAAATTAGTTTTGCTTAACTGTGTATATCTGCTACTAGGCCTTTGTTTTTCCTTTTTTTCTCAATGTGGTAGAGGAATGTGGGAAGGCAAGCTCTCTTCAGATTTTTATTCTGTCATCCAATTAATTAGCTAATATTTACTAGGTTCTGCAAATTTGACAAGCATGCCATATATGCCTCTATCTAAGATACTGATATAAATAGAAAGAATAGGATTTAGAGTCAAAAGACCTGGGTTCAAATTTCTGCTCCATGTACTAGCAATGGGATTGTGAGAAAGTTACTTTTCCCCAAGCCTTAGTTTCCTCATCTTTAAATCGAGGGGATTAGATTAGTTGATTTCTAAGATCCTTTCCACCTCTTAATTTATGATTCAAGTCTAACCAGGTCACTACTCTCTTTAAAAAATAACAACAAAACCTTTAGTGGCTACCTATAAAATAAAATGCTAAAATAAAATGCAATTACCTGCCCTGGAATTGAAGGCTCTCTACAATCAGAATCAAGTCTTGTTTTCAGTTTCTTACTCCTCATTATGCTCACTATATTTCAGAACTCAACATTCTATCTCTAGTTTCTGAGCACTTGTATTGCCATCCTTTACATCCAGAATGTACTCAACATGGATTACTAATATTCCTAACACAAGTTTCAGGTGAAGAGTAAACATCCCTTCTACGAAGCCGTTTCTAATTCCACAGATAGCATTTGTCCTCTCCATCCTCGAATCTTCCTAGACCACATTTGGTCTCTTCATTGTTTACTTACCTATTCATCTAGTGCTAAACCTATCTCTTCACAAGGCACATTACCACCTCCTTCTCAGTAGAATATAAACTCCTTGAGAACAGGTTTTATTTTGTCTTTGTATCCCTAGAGTATAACCCAGTAGTATATGTCTAGTAGTGCTTACATAGAGTTTACAACCTAATTGAGAAGATAAGAAAAACACAATAATATCAGTCATACCAAGGAGAGATTATATTTAACTAGGATTATCAGAAAAGCTTCATGTAAGCAGGGCAAATCCAGACTACCACCTGTTTTTGTGTGACCTGCAAGCTAACAACAGTTTTTACATTTTAAAATAAAATTTTAATGGAGTATTTCCACAATCACTTTTTTATGTATTGTCTATGGCTGCTTTCATCTACAACTGCTGGTTGAATAGTTGCAACAGAGACTGTCCATGGCACTACTTCATACAGCTGTTTGCACACTACAAATCACAGGGATACAGTTATAACTAAAGTGTTTTGAGTGCCATGAGTATTGCCATACCACAATTTTTTAAAATTGCCAGAGGATTCCCATCATGTCAAAGCTAAAAAAGAAGAAGAAGAAAAATGCTTTATTGCAATTTTTTGAGCTCTGGAAAGAAACAATTTTTTTTTTTGAATGAGAAGAATCCCCTCACAATTACCATTATCAGGGACCAAATGGTTTTGGAACTTAGTTTTTGCACAGACTTGATAATGTTTCTTAATTAACTTAGCCCAAAAGCTCAAGACAAAACCATGGTTATATATGAAATACACTGCAGCAAATCAATTCAACAACTAATAATGTTTGATTCACAAGTAATGTCAAAACTGCTTTATACATTTCCCGTTCTATCAAGCTAAAAAAAGCAGCAAAGTCAATTCAACAACTAACAGTGTTTGAATCACAAGTAATGTCAAATTGCTTTATACATTTCCCATACTATCAAGTTAAAACAAGAAGCAACATCTCCATTTCCTCACAAATCTACTGTAAAGTTCCAGCAGCATTTTTCAGACCTCGATACAAGTGCAAAAGAAACTACCCTATTTCAAAATCCATTTAACTGTGTCATTGAGGAGCTTCTACCTAATAATCAACTAGAAATCACTAATCTGCAATATACTGACATACTAAAGGATAATTATCTGGAAAAGAATCTAACAATTACATAAATTCCTACCAAGCAATTCATATATGCTCAATTAAAATCATATGCTCATGGACTGTGTCAACAGGCAATCACAACATCATGAGACTTATGAAAAAACCAAGAAACCAAGTTTATTACAAGAGAAATGAACTTGCATGTGGAACACAAAGAAGTCACAGTCCTTACAGAAGTTCGCATATATATATATGACAGTAAAACAAAAGGAGAGAGAGAAAACAGGAAGGGGTGTGACATGGGAGAGTAAAGGTACAGTAAAGGTGGGAAAAAGGACAAACTTCCTCCCCAAGGGAGAAGCAAGGCAATGGCAAAAACCACATTTTTTTCCCCCCTTGGGAACTGCTAGAGTATGGAGTGTCCACTTATCTGCAAAGGACCCGAGGTGTACAAGCATTTTCTCGGCCTGGTACAGATTGGCTGGTACCTGTCTTGCCTCACAACGACACAATGGAATCCAGCTTGGGGTGCAAACAATAAATTATGAGGGGGGGCGGGGTTCAATCTAAACATAAATCAGAGCCACCTCCATGCTCTGTGTCCAGTGTTTTTGGAAAACATGGCAATTCAAAATGACAAATTCAGGGGACCCCTAAGTAGCCCTTAACAACCCCCTCCCCTCTATTGGTCAAAAGCAACCCCTAGGTACTCCTAAGACCATAGAGAGCACACTGGGTAAAACAGTACTGTGGATACTACCTGGGACAGCCCCAATTACAAAGTGGGATCAGTACTATCGACCAAGCACAGCACAATAAGAATGACCAAAATTAGGGACTAATTTGAAGGGTTTGAAAATCAGACACCAGCCAAGATAATTGAGACAACTGAGTATACAGATACAGAAAATAAAAGTCAAAGGGGCACAGCCATGGACATCAATAATAACAGGCATTAAGTCTCCCTGCAACTACCAAGTGATATCAGTATTTGGTAGTAGCTATCTGTGTGAAACAATATCTTCAAAAATGAAATACGTAAAATCTCATTAGAGATGAGCAAATGAACAAATGAATGTTTGCAATCAATTCTGATGACAGGGAAAACTAATTATGAACCACAATTAAGTTAAAATGTCACCCTCCCCCCAATTCTTCTCATTAGTAAACCTGTACTACAAAAAAACTATACTCAACTCTTATATTTTTAATCTTGTCACTAAAAAAATTCTGGAAATTTGCTTTCTTTCTTGCTATATAAGTACCTATATCCTTGATTTTTTCTCTTGGTCTATAAAGCCTAAAATATTTATTATGTGGCTCTTTACACAAAAAGTTTGCCAACTACTGCTCTATATAACATGCTGCCTCAATCCAACATTGCAAAGAGAATTTCAAAGAAGAAACGTGAATAAATTCAAGAAGACAGGGATAACTCAAAGTACACTCAGCAAAGAGTCAACAGTTACCCTTATGTGAAGTGTTCAGGTAGGGGACTGATAAGAAACAAGTCTAAAAAAGAAGTTGGGGCCTTGAAAACCATGCTTTGGACTTTATTCTCTAGCTATGGAAAGTTTTTAAACAGGGTAGTGACATAGTGAAAGCGATGCTTTAAAAAAGTAAATATGACTTTTGTATCATTCAAGGTAAATTGGACAGAGGCAAAAAAGACAAGACAATGAGATTAGAAGTTAACCAGAGATGACCAAGCATGAAATGATATTGGATAGTAGGTAGCAATGGTAATAAAAAGAAAAGCACATCTTGGGAAAATGTCAGAAGAGAAGAATTGACAGGATTTGTGCTCCTGTCCTGCAACCACAGGATGACTCCACCCAGAGGCCTACTCAATGCTTGGTAAGTATTGTGCACGAGTCCACTGTACTTTAAGGAGCTTCCAGCCACACTGCTTGCTCACTTCATTTCCAACTCACTCTCTGGTCTGCACCAGCTTTCCCACCTCAGCTGCCCAGTTCAATTCCTTCATTCTCTCTTCCTGCTTTCCTGGTCCCCTCTAAGTTTTGTCTTCCCCTATTAGATTTCCTTTCTTCCTTGCTTGCTTTTTTCCTTCCTTCCTTCCCTCACAATACAGAGGAAAAACATTGTCTGACTTTATCATCAGTACTTTAAAATAATCTATATATCAAACTATCGCTACCTAGAGTTCTCCCAGATTTTAAGCCTGGGCAACTGGGGAAATGGAAACAATCAGTGGAAAGAGCACAGACTCTTTAGATCCATAAGACTTGGCTTCAGATAACAGCTAGCACTTTAAGGTTTGCAAAGCACTTTACAAATATTCTCATTTGATCCTCACAGCAATCCTGAAAGTAGGTACTACTATTATCCCAATTTTTAAAATGAGGAAACTGAGGCAGGCAATGCGTGATTTGCCTCAGGTCACACTGCTATCTAGGTCTGAGGTCACATTTGAATTCAGGTCTTCCTGATTCTTTATGCACCACCCTATCTAATGAAGCACCTAGTTGCCTCTATTGACTCATATTATTTTTTTGATCTTGGACTTCCTTTCCCGGTGGTTTGGTTTCCCCATTTGTAAAATGAGAAACCAGGATTGGATGATCCCTACAATCTCTTCCAGCTCTAAATGCTATGATCCAGGGAGCAAATAAAAAAGAAAAGGAATTTTATTAGGCATCTTAATGTTTTTCTACAAAGTTTCAGGTTCGAGATAAGATCTACAAGGAAGAAAATATACAGGGAGAAAAACAAAGAGTCAAGGAAAAAACCTTTGGAGAGTCTATTTAGGAAGACAAAGAAAGTGTCAAAGAGGTCGGAAAGGGCAATATGTGTAACAGAGAAAGGACAAAGGACTTGGAGGTAAAGTACCTTGGTCTGAATCCCAGAAGATACTTTCTATCTATAGCTTTGGATAGTCACTCAAATTCTCTTACCCTTAATTCCTCATGTAAAATGGAGGGGTCGTCATACTAGATGATCACAAAGGTCCTTTCCAGTTCTAAATACTATAATCCCTTATGATTATCAGAACACTACAGTCAAAGAAGAGTTTCAAAATAAACTCAATATATAATCTTAGTGACACAGTACATACAATGGGTGGTAAGTTAAAAATTAGTGTAATTTCTTAAGTCTTAACTATAAATTCAAAAGGGACAGAAAGAGATGATCCCTATCCTATTCAAGGCAGAAAGAGGGATAATTCTCAAATGTTAACAAATATCCTTTACCAAAGGACAAAGTAAATTCTGTAGGCAAGTTACCTTTTCCTTACTATAATACTCAAAGTTACTAAATATTCCACTCCACACAGGAACAATTAAACCCTACCTTCAACTGACAACATGACTTTTCAATAACACGCTAAAAAAAGTAAACTACACATACCAAAGAGGAGTAATCCTCTTTGAAGAAAAAGAGGAGAAAGAGAGCTGAGGTTTTATTAGGATACCACAATTTTTTTTTAAATTGCTGAATTATTTTTGTTGAACTACAATTTGTCTACATTAAAAGTTGCTTGAAATTTGTGAGCCATAAGCTGACAGAGCTAGGGGGCACAGTGGATAGAAGGTTGCAGTTTGGAGTCAGGAAGATCTGAGCTCACATCCTGTCTCAGATACTTAAACTGTGTGACTTTGGGCAAGTCCCTTAACCTCTGTCAATTTCAGTTTTCTTATCTGTAAAATGAAGCAGTTAGAGACCAGGGCCTATGGCCTCTAAGGTCTTTTCCAGCTCTAAATCTATGATTCTACTATCTTGCAATTTGGAAATATTTGTAATAATAATATTTATTTAAAGAAAAATAGTGAGGAGGAGCAGAGATTTAGCTTGCAAAATAAAACTTCATTTACTTGGGCCAGGGTAGATGAAAAACAATGAAGGAAAAAAAGACTATTCAAACTGATTTTTTTTTTGGTTGTTAAAATGTATGAGAGGATGTGTTTTCATCAAAAATAGAAATTTATTTTAAGAGCTGACAGGAACCTTAAAGGTAATCTAATTCAATCCTCTCATTCTACAGATGAAGAAAATCAAAGGCCTAAATGTATGAAGTGACAGACACTAAAACCAAGATACGTGTTGACCCCAAGTATACTGATTCTCTCAGTATACTGCTCTGCCTTTGTTTTAAATAAGAACTTCAACAACGTCAAAATCTATATACTACAGGCTCCCATTAAATCACCATAAGATATAACTGGCTACTATCCAACTCCATGCTACAGATTTTTATTCAAAATAACTATAAAATGAATAAAATACCTAAGATTCAATCTACCAAGTCACATTCAAAACTTAAATAAAATTAGAAAAAACATTTTTAAAGAAAAAAAAAAAGACCGACAACTATTTAAAGCTATTTTCAATGCCAAATTAGGACACTCCAATATAATAAAACCAATACTACCTAAATTATCTAATAGATGTAGTGCTATCCTAATCGAACTAGTAAGGAGGGACTTTAGAGAGGTGGACAAATAATGAACAATTTGAAGGAACAAAAGGTTCACAAGGGAAATGATGAAAAAAAAAAAGGAAAGTAGGCATAAAGGGAGAAACAGCACTTCCAGATCTCAATTCATATTATGAAACCCCAGGCTCAAAAGTTCTTCTCATAAAGGCTTCAGATACTGTTACCACACCTCTGAGTGAGAGAACAGAATCTAAAGAGGAACAATTAACTACTATGGCTGAGAAAGCACATGAGAACTGAGAAAGCACTAAGAATTTCTTTCCTAAGGAGATGTGGACAGTTAGCCACCACTGAAGAACTAATTTGTAAGAAACTATGAGCATTAAATGTTATCTTTGTGAGAATTTGGAGAGATATTTGAGAGAACTAATTTTGCTCTTATTTTGTGGAGAAGACATCTTGAGAAATGAGTTTAACTAGTAGAACTGTTGCTATGCTGTGCTTCCCATGTTTTGGAAAAGTAGTTGCACTGATAGATGTATACACACACACACCTCTCTTCAATACAACTGCTTGCTCACTATTAACATATACGTATATACAAACCTATACACATACATAAAATATATACCTTCATTATCAGTTAGCTAAATTATATAACTAGTAACGCTAATGTTTGTCTAAACCTCTAAGACTGAAGTTTGATGGTGAGGAAAGAAAGAGAGCTTATGGGAAAAGGACTTCCAGTAATGAAAGAGACATGAAAGATTACAGCGAAACCCTAACTCACCTAAAAAACTCCCCAAGAGAGAAGGACAAGGGTACCAGATGAAATAATGATCACTAAAACCAAAGAAAAACATCAGAAAGCTCTTTCATCCAGTCTAGAACTATAAAAGAAGGCAGCCAGAAGCCTCCAGGTACTCTGGCCAAGGGCATGGCAGAGGACCTACAGCTAGTTCCGTCGTGGCCCTAAGATGAGACAAAATTCAAGCCACTAAGCAATAAAGTGAAGCAAAGTAATATGTGCACCACTCTGGGTCCTCCATAAGATTCCGCACCAATGCAATCACCAATATCCTATCTGAGCCACAGCTAACAAAGCTATCTCCCAGTAGGTAATGCCTAGAGACCTAGTGATGACAAGAATGCACAGGCAGCCCACAGGAGGGTCCTCAAGGGCTTGAAAACAGCAAGATCTCTGATATTCACTGGCCACACCAAGAAATCAAGGAGATAAGAGACAAGAAGTACCAAAGAACTCCAGGAGGTCTAAAGATAGTGTGAGGTTTCTTACACTCTACTGGAGTTCATCAGGGCAAACAGTATAGGTCAAAGCTATGGACAGTCCTAAACAGAACAAACAGCCATTATTTGTCTCTGACCTGAAATATGTGCTTATATTCACACCACGGCCTAGTCTAAAGCCTGCAGCCAATTAATGAGGGAAGGCCTGCAATTCTGTTACTCTGAACCTGAAAAGCCTTCCAACTAGTTGATGGCAGCTGGAGCCAACAGCATTTGACTAGAGTTCAAAACATAGGCATGGGGTTTGCCCTAACTAAAGGTGGGATCAAGAATTTGCAACTTTCAGACCAAGAAGGCAGCAATCGGACTTCTTTCTGGATCAGACAACTTTGGGCATACTGAAAGCTTACCGATACCCAGACCAAACAGCTCCTAAAAGCACTGAATCACAAAGCACTCAATATCCAGAAAAAAGCAGCAGGACCCTATGGGAAAAAGAACACAGGATCAAGCAAAGCCCAGACATTCCCTCCAGAAATGCAAAGACCCTGGCCTTAATACAAACTACCAGTTTGAAAAGCAAGGTGGGGAGGGGGGAAGGAGGACCTCTCACTGTTCAAAGGATGCTCAAGACACAAACCCAGAAGAAGAAAAAGACCCTAAATCATTAACAAGCAGAACTTCAAAGAAAAATACAACTTGATCATAAGTTGTAACCAAGAAATTCTGGAAGAAATGAGGCAAGAGGTTGTTCTTTTTTAAGAGTTTTAAAATGATTTTATAAATAAAAATGTTAGAGGAAAGAACTGGAAAAGAAATTGAGAGCTATCAAAGAAACACTCGGAAGGAGAAACAGGAGCTTAGCATAAGAGGTACAAAGTCTTAACCTAGCAAAAGACTCTTTGAAAATTAGAATGGACCAAGCAAGCACAAGTTAATGTCTCTATGAAATAAACAACAGCAAAACAAAGTTAAAGACTGAAAAACTTAAAAAAGGTATAAGATATCTCATATCAAACAATGATCTTGAAAAGAGAGGAAGGAAAGGTAATGTAAGAATCACTGGAGTGCTTAAAAGTCATGACCCAACCTATCAAGGAAAGTGTTCAGATCTATTATAACCAGAAGGCAAAATAAGAACAGAAAAAAAATCCACCAGCCATCTCCTTAAAAGGAAATGAAAAATGAAAAATCCAGGAGCATCAAACAAAATTCAGAATTTCTGAGTGAAAAAAAAATGATATAAACAGCCAGAAAGGTGCCAATAGTCAGGATCACACAAGATTTAGTAGCAGGAAAAAAGACCTTCAAACATGATATTCCAAAAGGCAAAAGGTAAAGGCTTACAACCAAAAATAACTTACTCATGAATAATTTTGGGAGTGGGGAGGAGTGAGGGAGAGGGAAATGGACTTTTAATGAAATGAAGTACTTACAAACTTTCCTAATGAAAAGACCAGAGCTAAATAGAAACTCCAAAAAACAAACACAAGGGTCAAGAGAAATATAAAAACAGAAGTAAGCAATTACAAAAGACTAAACAAAAGGAAGATGATACAAATATACCTTCAGAACCCTAATAGCTGGAGTCACAGAGGGAATTAAATAAAGCAGGGAACCTGGGAGTGGTTTCTGCTATGTTGTGATTATCTTAGAAGAAAAAGTAGTGGGAGAGGGGAAAAGGGAAGGGGAGGAAAATTTATCTCAAATAATCAGAGTCCACAAATAGGGAAAAACTAGTGGGGGAAACATACAAACTTAAACCTCATTTTCATCTGAAATTTTGGTCAGGGACAAGGTAGGGGGTAGAATACATAAACACAACAGAATTGGGTACAGGAATAAATTTCACTCACCAGAGAAACAGGAGGAAATGAGGGAAGGGTAAGTTGAGGGAGGGATTAGTCATAAACTAAACAAACTCTAACCACAGAAGTTAGATCACCAAGATGGGGTTAAAAGTAAAAAAACAGAGACCTAGATCTTTGTCCCAAGCCAAAGATACACTCTACACTGAGGAGAAAGGCCTCTTGTAGAAAGTGGAATTTGATCCCAGCCTTAAAGGAAGCCAAACAGAGGCAGAGCACTCCAGTGAAAAGACAGTAAGAAGAAACAAGAAGTCCAGTGCTAGATCTCAGTGTGTGGAAAGGAGTAAATTATAAGAAGACCAGAGAGGGAGAAAGGAGCCAGGTTATGAACAGTGTTAAGAGCCAAAGAGATTTTATATTGATCTTAGAAGTAATAGGGAGCCCCTACAGTTTACTGAGTAGAAGGCAGTGATAAGATCAGACCTACAATTTATGAAAATCACTTTGGCAGCTGAGTGGAAGATGGGCCTGAGGAAGGAAGTGTAACTAGAAGGCTACTGCAGTCGACCAGGTGTGAAATAATGAGGTCCTGCAACCAGAGTGATCGCATAAGTGAAGTATATATGAGAGATGTTAGCAAGGTGAAAATAACAGGACTTGACTGAACATATGCAACAGGTAAACCTGGGTGGCTGGGAGAACTGTACCCTTGACAGTAAACAGGCCAGAGTTTAAGAAGGAAAAGTTTGAAGTGAAAGACAACGTGGTGTGTTTTGGACACACTGAGTTTGAGATGCCTGTATCCAGTTCAAGATGCCTAAAAGGAAGTTGTTGATGCAAGACTGGACATTAGAAGAGAAATTAGGGCTGGATAAACTCCTCTATTTGACATTTAAAGCTCTTGACAACCTGTCCCCATTCTGTCTTTCCAGCCATATTACTCCCCTGTATGCAAAAACTGATGTTATGTTAATCACACAAAATTACCCAAGCACCAGCTCCTACATGCTAACACTCTCTACTACATCCCTCTCAAAATATACTACATTTATAGCTAGGTCCTAATCTGTCGTGAAAATACTAAATTCCCCAAAGTGGCTATATCATTCAAATTTGTACTGCATATTTTGCACTGGGTAGAAACTAATTATCAAATCTAAATAATGTATAATTTCAAATAGTATAAATTCAAATACACATTACCACTTCAAGGGACTCATTATTCACACTAATTGGGACCTCACTGTACTGTGCATTTACTTTGTATACACTTGTGTATGTTCTTGTTTTCTCCATTGATAGAAAGCTCCTTTACTGTTTCTATTTTGTCTTTTTAACCCACACACATCTAGCATAGTCACTGGTACAAACTAGATACCTCTGCAAGAAATTATTAATTCACTAACTGACTGAAGATATTTTTTCATAGTCCTTCAGTGGTTTATGATTTGAACTTCAAAACCTCTTCCAACTTCAATATTATCACCCAAATAGCACTGTTCTCTGAATGTTCTTGGCCTTCTTAAACTTTTTCCCAAAATAAATTTCCAATGCAATAGAAAAACTGCATAGATTATGACTTACTCCATCTTCCCCTATTATTTAAATATGCTAAATAACTTCTATTCATCTGAAAATGACTGGAGATGATTCACTGGTCCAACTCAATAACATAAAAGAGGAAATTTAGCCAACTTTGCAGATTTAACTTTATTTTTTTCTGTCCATATATTTATAAATATCTGACTACCACAAAATTCTCCAGTATATTAAAACCAATAAGGAGAACAAGTAGACAGAATTCAGATATTCACCTCCAGATTTAAATCTAGGAATAGCAAACAGCTTCGGGTCCATCTTTATTTCCATTCTTAGAAGATTTAGCATGACTGGCAACTAAATGGCTCCAATTTTTAAAAGTTTACAAGGAGGTATTTCAGCTGAGGCACCTTAAGCCAGAATCCTATATAAGAAAACATCTTTCAAATTTCATGATGCACGTTACAAAGCTATATTTATGACAACCAGAACTCAAAAGGAAAAATAATGAACGAGTAATTATTAATGGCATACTACATCCTAGATGTAGAGGATATAAACCCAAAAATGGCAATTTGTTTCTAAGTATATTAGCAACTAACTCCAAAAAACTATTTAAACAATGGCTTCTGTTATTCTGCTTTACTGTATTGAGCCTATTATAATCAAATAGGCATTAATGGCTCCTTATACAGAGAGAACGAATGTGTTCTGGAATAGAAGCAGTAGGATACATAGAGTATTTTAGCATTCTCTAACTTCAAATAATCAAACATTATTCCCTATTATTAATTCTTTCCTTTTCTCCATCAACTTATTTCTCCAAAAAAAAAAGTAGAAAAACCAATCAATTATAATAGGTTATATTTATGTAGCACATCAGGTCAGGTAGGTGGCATAGTAAATAGAGCAGCACTGGGCCTGGAATAAGGAAAACCTGAGTTCAAATCCAACCTTAGGCATTTACTAGCCTTAGTTTCCTCATCTATAAAATTAGGAGGAGAAGGAAATGGCAAACCATTACTGCCAAGAAAACCCCAAATGGGGTCACAAAGAGTAGGACACAACTGAACACCATCAAGTTTCATGAAGTACTTTACATTATCTATATACATACATATATATATATATACACACATACATATATATATATACATACACACACACATATATATATATAAACACTAGCAAAACACATACAGCCCTAACCATAAATTCCATTTCTCAACACTAAGGTAACACTCCTGTTAGTAAGCTTTTACTATGAATTTAAGTTGCTACTTGAAGTCTACTCATCAAAGGACTCCTAAGTTATTAAAATTAAATCTTTTTTTAAGGGATAAAATGATTTTGTAAATAAAAAAAAAACTTACCCATTTGCAGGATCTAAGGCAATCGCTCTCGGCTGATCCAACTCTTGCCAAAATAAAACTTTTCTTAAAGTTCCATCTAAATTGGAAACTTCAATCCTATTAGTTTCAGAATCTGTCCAGTATAATTTTTCTCCCAACCAATCACAGGCCAGCCCATCGGGGGATAATAATCCGGAAACAACTACATTCTGTACGCTCTCGGTTTTGTTAAATTCTGTTCGTTTAATGGCTTCTTCACTTACATCACTCCAGTATATCAAGCCATGGTCAAAAACGAAGTCCACTGCAGCTGCATCCTCCAAACCTCCAACCACAATCGTAGCATTCTCTTTGCCATTGGTAGCATCCACCAGTCGTAAATCCCGTCTATTTGCATAAAGCAACAAGGGGGCCCCTATAAAAGAAATGTGCAAATGAAAAAAAGTATTATTAACTGGAATGAATGGGGTTTCCAGACCTAGATTTCAATTTTTTTATGTTTTATTCATAACAAGTTGATATTAATAAGAACCCACTGATAAAAATTGAAATGCCAATATAAGTTTACTGTGGAGAATCATACAACCTTAGAGGTTATCTAAGTAAAACCTCTATCCTGTCTGTAACAACTAAACCATTAAAAAGTGGTTATTTAGTTATTTGCGTAAATACCTCCAGTCAGAAAAAACTCACTACAAGACAGCAAGTTTTTTGGACAGTTCTAATGTATGTAAGGGGTTTAGTGGAATAGGTGAGAGGCAGGAGGGTAAATGTGAAGGAGAATACATCTGAGACTCTTTTGCTGTTAAATTTCTTCTACGAAGTCACACTTTTTTGCTATTACTATCTACTTCGTTGTATATTGTTATTATTATATTAGCCTTTACACAGTCTACTAAAAGTAAACAAAGCCATTAAAAAGGAAACATATTGCAGAGAAATATTAAGATGCTAAATACTTTGTAGACTGAAGTTATGTACATCAAATAGTTTTAGGGTTGTTGGGGTTTTTTTTTTAAAATCCTTACAAACCAGGCCACTGACATTTAGCTACCTGAAAGCTGTGGTTAGCAAGGACTGAAAGGCTGAGGTAGAGAGCATAATTAGGGGGCATCAACACCATAGCTAAGATCAAAACTATGTTGCAATAATTTCCTTAAACTCTCAATTACTGAAAAGATTTAAATAGTAAGAGGCAAAGCCAACTCACAAACCTTTATCTTTGAAAGGGAAACCCAACTGTCTTAAGATTAAAATAAAAATCTTCTATTAACCCAAAATAGTATTAAATAATTATGTGACTAGCCACTAAAGTAGAAACTAGTTTATTATCTTGATTTTACCAAAGAGAAAGGATATTCACGAGGTGAAATACATGCATATTTCAATATAAACACATTACTTCTTCAGCTGGCTAAGCTGATACACAACCTTATTTTTGAATGACAACCTTTGTGTTTGAAGCCTGGTAGCAATTATCTGTGCACGTGGGTACTCAGACACTTATCAGCTGTGTGACCTGGGACAAATCACTTAACCTCTGTCTGCCTCAGTTTCTTCAAATGTAAAATGGGGATAATAATAGCACCTACCTCATGGGGTTGTCTCATTTAGACAGTTTATAAAGCACATAGTCGAGGCACATCGAAGGCATTTAATAAATACTTATTTCCTTCTCTCCCCTACTGCTTAAAACAGTGCAAATCAATGCAAACAGCAACCTGTCCACGTGTGTTCATCCTGTGTGAAGCTTGTCCCTGTCCTCCCATAAATCTACCTTGGGGATCCACCCAGTGTGTTGGGGACCTCTCTTCTCATTTTCATGACAGTGCATTGATAGTAATGGAGCAAGAAGGCTGTCCATCAGTTCCCTCACTCTCAATTACATGGCCATTTATTTCTATAATGACATGTTTTATACTATTTTCAAAAACCTCCATAATTCCTTTGTAGCACGTTGTAGCCTACTCACATCTACTGCGTACCTCTTCGTTGCCCTTTGGATGACTTTCAATTTAAATTCCCTTCACACTAGCATTCTACAGCTCAGAACCACACATCACCACCTTAGGTAAGACGATATAAGCCAAAGTTTTAGGGAAAAAACTGGGGGCACTAAAAGCAATCCTGTCTTCTTTCCTCTTGCTGTACAATTTGGAACTCAGATAACTCCATTTCTGGTACATCTCAAAGATATACTGATAGATCAGCTCTACTGGTTATCCAACCAACTGAAAAATAGACATTTTTTCACTAAGATGGTTTTTACTTTTAGTTATGACAAACTCTTTTGAATAATTGTGAATTTCATTTAAGAGAATCTGAAATGCTCTGGAGCTTGACAAAATCTTTTTTGGCCACAGTCATCTAGAAGGCCTCACCTACAGGAAATCCCTCTTCAATTTTAACTCCACACAGATTCCACTACAGATGTAATACTTTTAGTTAGCACACAGCACACATCTCTGTTTTAGGCTTCACTTGACATTGACAATTGGAAGGTCAAATAAAGCTATTTCTGCTAAGTGCTAATGTTATTCTCCTTATTACTCACAAAGATGAAACAGACCAAATCTAATTCTTCAAATTAAATATCTAACCAACCTGAGGAAGAAATAAAAGACATTTCAACTATGGATAGGGAAAATAATTAAACAAAGGACAAAGAAGAAGTTAAATCGACACGATTGCTTAGTATTTAAAAGTATGCTTTCTCGTGGTTTTTCCCTTTGGTTCTGATTCTCCTTTACGTCATGACTAATGGGGAAATATGTTTAATATGATTGTACATGTATAGCCTATATGAGATTGCATGCCATCTTGGGAAAGGAGGAGCAAAAAATTTAGAACTCAAAATCTTATAAAAGTAAATGGTGAAAAGTAAAAATAAATAAATGAATAAACTGGGGCAGGGGAGAGTGTTTGTACAAACAAAATAAAGCAGTAGGAACAACCAAAACGTGAAAAAAATCTCTACCCCCAAATTTCTCCAATAGAAATCTGATAACCAAGATATACAGGGGATTGCTGTAAATAAATAAAAACAAAAACATTCTCCAACAAATAAATGATCAAAGGATGTGAACAGGAAGTTCTCACAGGAAGAAATTCAAACTATCAATATCCCTATGAAAAATACTCTAAGTCATTAATCATTAGATATTGATTAAAACTAATTCTGGTTAAACTTCACAACAATTAGACCTGCAAAGATGACAAAAAAGGAAATGGTAATTGCTGGAAAGACTACTTAAGAGGAGCTCCATGCACTAAAGAGGAAGCTATCAATTGACCTAATCATACAGGAAAGCTATTTAGAACTATAACCAAAGTAAAAAAGCTGTACCCTTTGACCTAGTAATGTCTCTCCTCTCTGAAGAGTTCGAAGAAAGAATAATGGAACCCATAAGTACAGAAATATTTATTTTTTACTATAGAAAATAAAGTATTTGCTCATGAACTGGCAAATAACTGAAAAATTATATAGCGTATGAATGTAATGGATTATTATTACTCTGCAAGAAATTACAAAAGGACAATGTGTTAGAAAACCTAGGAATATTTTTATGAACTGAATAACTGAAGCAAGCAGAACCAGATCAAGCACCTACTTATGTGCTAAGCACTGTGCTAAGTGACTTACAAATATTATCTTGTTTGAGCCTCCCAATAACCATGGGAGGTAGGTTCTATAATTATCACCATTTTACTTCTGAGGAAACTGAAACACAGAAGTTATAAGTGACTTGCCCAAAATCAAACAGAGAGCAAGAATATGAAGCCACATTTGAATTCAGTTCTTCCTGACTCCAAGTCCAGCTCTCTATGCACTATGCCAAGTAGCTGCTTCATAATGAGGTGGCCCTTTTTGTCAAAGGCAAACCCTTTAACATACACAAGAGATCCTATTGCAGTCTTCTACAGCAGATTGACCCTCTATCATCCCCACTCTCTCACTTATCTTTAATCTCTCCCTGCCTACAAACTGCTCTCCTACTCTCTACAAACATAACCATCACCCTCAAAAAGTCTCACTTGATCCATTCACCCCCATATCCCTCCTCCTTTTTGTGGTTAAACTCCTTGAGACAGCTGTCTACAGTAGGTGTTGCCACTTCCTTTGCTCTCACTCTCTTATCTCTCTATCGTCTCTCCTCCAACCTCATTCAACCCAAACTGTTCTCTCCAAATTATTAATGATCTCGTAGTTGCCAAATCAAATGGCCTTTTCTCAATCCTCGTCCTTCTTGACCTTTCTGTAGCCTGTGACACTGCCCATCTTCTCTAGGTTTTCGGGACACCACTCTCTCAAGATTATTCTCCTACCTGATCTCTTCTCTTCGGTCTCCTGTGCTGGATCTTTATCCAAGTCAGCCTATTAATCATGTGTGCCCCTTAGGACTAACCTGGGCCCTCTTCTCTTCTCTCTCTACATTATTTTACTTGGTGATCTCATCAGCTCCCATGGATTCAATTATCTTATGCTGATGATTCTAAAAATAAAAAAATCCAGTCCTAACTTCTTTGTTGACTTCCCATATTGTTATCTCCAACTATCTGTTAGATTAAACTGGATGTCTAGGAGACGTCTTAAACTCAACACATCAAAAACTGAACTTTATCTTTCCCAAAAAAAAAACCTTCCCTCTTCCTAACTTTTCCATTACTGTTGAGGGTACCAACAATCTCCCAATCACCCCAACTTATAACCTGGGTGTCATCTCTCTCTCCCTCCATTGCCAATTTGCTACCAAAGCCTATTGATTTTTTGTCTCCTTTTCTCAACTCTCTTCCTATTCCTATCCAGTCTGTCCTCCATGCAGCTGGCAAAAGAATCTTCCTAAGGTACAGGTCTGGCCATGTCACCTCCCTACTCATAAATCTCAGTAACTCTCTATCACATCCAGAATCAAATATAAAATCCCCTTGTTTGGCATTCAAATTCCTTCATAATCTACTCTTCACACAAACCTTGCCAGTCTTCTTATACCTTTCTCCCCACCTCTGCCCTCATATACTTCTTGATACAGTGAAACTGACCTCCTTGTTACTCCTTGAACAAGATACTCCAGACTCCAGGCATTTTCACTGGCTGTCTCCGGAATGTTTTCCGTTGTCAGCCTCAGCCTCAGCCTCCACTTCCTGGCTTTCATTAAGCAGCTAAAATTCCACCTTCTATATATACTACTACCTTCTTTCTCAATATTGCTTAATTCTAATGTCTTTTTTTTATTATTTCAAATTTATCATGTATATGACTTGTTTGTACATAGTTGTTTGCTTGTTGCCTCATTAGACTGTGAGTACCTGGAGGGTAGAGACTTATCTTTTTCCCTTACTTTGTATCCCCAGCACTTAGAATAGCGTCTCGTACATTGTAAGCTCTTAATAAATGCTTACTGATTAGTTGACATCGTTCCCACTTCTTAGAAGAGAGTGGACGGACCAGAGGGGAAGAATGAGATATGCGTTTTCAATGTGCTTTTTTGTTTTGCTAGACTATACTTATCTATTACAAGGGGAAACTTCAATTTAGTGGGAAAGTTGGGGAAGAAGTTAGTAAGCACTGTTAGTGATACAAGAAAGAAAAGAATAATAAAACATTAAATACTAAGATGAAAGCAGAAAGAAGTTCTTGAGGAGACGAGGCGGGCAAGATAGTTTTGTTACTATCGTGTCAAATTTAATATGCATTTTGAAAACCCAAAATGTATATGATAGAAGTTCACAGCTTCATATACAATCCTCTTTTCCATTCTTTGGATAACGAAGTGTTCATGGCTGTTAATGTTTAAGTTCATAACAAAAAAGAAAAAGATTTTTTAAAAGAAATACTATTAGTATTTGAAAAGATTCTCATTCCATGTTAGGTTCAAAACAAGGAGGTATGGAATTTTTCAGTTTAGAGCCTCTTGCAATCTTCAGTAAAATTAGTCCCTTCTTTTGACCAGGTTTTCAAAATTATTCTTAGAATATTTTTCCATATACTTATGAGATAGAGACTAAATCTGTGGTTGCACTAATATAGGAAACTCCAAGAAGAAAAAACTTCTTCAAGCAACGGAGTCTAGCAACTCCTCTGCAACTATAGAGTCTTAGAAAACTGCTTGCCCAGAGTTATACAGCCAGTATGTTTCAGAGGTAGGACCTGAACCTAGAGCTTCCTAAATCCAAGACCAGTTCTCTCTCTATCAAGCCACATTCCTAGCTAAAGCATGATGTGAAAGCCATTTAGTAATGTAAACTTGAACTTCATTAAGACAGGCAAAGCATCCAGGAGAGTTATGACAATACCTGCATAGTCTTCAGAACACATCTAGAGGACTGTATTCAGTTTCAGGGCTATATTTTAAGATGAAGGATAAGTATGATGATGAAATGCCTCAAGATGGGGGAGGGGGGGGAGGTGGGCAGAGCCAAGATGGCAGCTGGAAAGCAAGGACTTGCCTAAAGCTCTCCCCCAGGAGCCTCCAAACACCCATAAAAAATGGCTCTGAACAAATTCTAGAACTGCAGTACCCTTGAAATAGCACAGGGAAGCAGGGCTCCAGCCCAGGACAACCTGGATAGTCACTGGGTAAGGTCTATCCCACTATGCTGGGAGCAGAGCTGAGCAGAGCCCAGCATGGGCCACACTTGGATCAACCAGTCTGGGAGCTGGGCAGAACAGGCCTTAACGTCCTGAATCAGTAAGCTGTGGAGGTTACCAGACTTCTCAACCCACAAACACAGAAGACAACAGAGAAGGTTAGGGGGAAAAAACTGCAGAGAAGAAGTGAAAGGAGTTCACAGTTGGTACCACCCCAGAGGTGGTACAGCTCTGAGGCTGCTCACAGAACTACAACTGCAGTTGCTTCCAGCCCCAGGCCCACCTGGTGGGAGGAATTAAGTGGCAGATCAGAGCAGGAGTGCAGAGCCTACTTAGATCTGAGTCTCGGTCTGGGATGGTGGTTCTTGGGGGAGGAGGTATGCTGGTGTGGCAAAGCTTGCTGTGTAGAAATACCTCTGAAAAAAACAGCACAGCCCCTCAAGCTTGGAACAAAGTACTCTCTACTCTACAAGCAGTCATACCCCCACAAAAACTCAAGGGTCAAGTAAGCTGGCTGGGAACATGGCCAGGCAGCAAAAAGAGACTCAGATTCAGACTCAGACTTCCGAATCTTTCTCTGGTGACAAAGAAGACCAAAACATACAGTCAGAAGAAGTCAACAAAGTCAAAGAGCCTTCATCAAAAGCCTCCAAGAAAAACATGAACTGGTCTCAGGCCATGGAAGAGCTCAAAAAGGATTTGGAAGAGCAAGTAAGAGAAGTAAAGGAAAAACTGGGAAGATACATGAGAGTAATGTGAAAAAACCATGAAAAATGAGTCAACAGCTTGCTAAAGGACACCCAAAAAAATACTGAAGAAAATAACACTTTAAAAAATGGAGTAACTCAATGGCAAAAGAGCTCCAAAAAGCCAATGAGGAGAAGAATGTCTTGAAAGGAAGAATTAGCCAAATGGAAAAGGAGGTCCAAAAGACCACTGAAGAAAATACTACTTTAAAAATTACACTGGAGTAAGTAGAAGCTAGTGACTTTACGAGAAATCAAGTGACTATAAAACAGAACCAAAGGAATGAAAAAGTGGAAGACAATGTGAAATATCTCATTGGAAAAACCACTGACCTGGAAAATAGATCCAGGAGAGAGAATTTTAAAATTACTGGACTACCTGAAAGCCATGATCAAAAAAAGAGCCTAGATATCATCTTTCAAAAAATTATCAAGGAAAACTGCCCTGATATTATAGAGCCAGAGGGTAAAACAGAAATTGAAAGAATCCACCGACTGCCTCCGGAAAACAATCCCCAAAAGAAAACTCTTAGGAATATTGTCACCAAATTCCAGACCTCCCAGATCAAGGAGAAAATACTGCAAGCATCCAGAAAGAAACAATTTGAGTATTGTGGAAACACAATCAGGATAACACAAGATCTAGCAGCTTCTACATTAAGGGATCAAAGGGCTTGGAATATGATATTCCAGAGGTCAATGGAGCTAGGATTAAAACCAAGAATCACCTACTCAGCAAAAGTGAATATCATGCTCCAAGGCAAAATATGGACTTTCAATAAAATAGAGGACTTTCAAGCTTTCTCAGTGAAAAGATCAG
>CM053623.1:163046855-163079115 GCA_028646595.1 Phalanger gymnotis | reverse complement strand
ATTTGACCTGAGGAGGGAATAACATACACACTCAATTGGGTATCTTACCCCACAGGAAAGGAGGATGAAGGAGATAAAAAAGAGGAGATGACAGAAGGGAAGGCAGATGGGGGAAGAGGTAATCAAAAGCAAACACTTTTGAAAAGGGACAGGATCAAGGGAGAAAATTGGATAAAGGGTGATAGTATAGGAAGGAGCAAAATATAGTTAGTCTTTTACAACATGAGTATTGTGGAAGGGTTTTGCATAATGATACACATGTGGCCTATGCTGAATTGCTTGCCTCCTTAGGGAGGGTGGGTGCGGAAGGAAGAGGGGAGAGAATTTGGAACTCAAAGTTTTAAAAGCAGGTGTTCAAGAAAAAAAGTTTTTACATGCAACTAGGAAATAAGATATGCAGGCAATGGGACATAGAAATCTATCTTGCCCTACAAGAAAGGAAGGGAAAAGGGGATGGGAGGGGAGTGGGGTGACAGAAGAGAGGGCTGACTGGGGAATGGGGCAATCAGAATATATGCCATCTGGGAGTGGGGGGTAGGGTAGAAATGGGGAGAAAATGTGTACTTCAAACTCTTGTGGAAATCAATGCTGAAAACTAAAAATATTAAATAAATAAATAAATGATGATTAAAAAAAATGCCTCAAGATCATACTATATGAGGGTCAGTTGAAGGAACGGAGGATGTTCATCCTAAAATGAAAAGATTCAGAAAGAACATGTAATGTCTTCAAATATTTCAAGGGCTGTTATGTAGAAAAGGAATTAGACTTGTTCTGCTCAGCCACTGAAGGCCAAAGCTAGGAATAACAGGTATATAATGCAAAGAGCCTGGTGGTCCCACAAACAAGCCTTTATTTACTTTTCTCCCATTATTCCCCAGAAGAGATAATCCAGTGTATCAAGAAGATGACTGGCCCTGGTACCAAAAGAAATGGGCTCAACTCTGGGCTCTGCCAAATACTAGCTGTGTAACTGAGAGCAAGTCACTCAAAACTACCTGAACCTAAATTTCTTCTCGTGTAAATTAAATATTGTATAAATCATTTTATTATAAACATAAACTCACAGAGTTGTTTATGCAAAGTTCTTAGTAAACTGTAAAATACTATTAAAATAAGTGATGACAACCCTCGGCTCCAAATAAGTACCCCTTCCTAGAGAATGTCTTTGTTTATTTAAATCCCACAGTTCTTTTAATGTTCCTTCAAAACCTAGTTCATATTAAAACTTCCCTGGAAAGCCTTTCCAAATTGCCCCAGCCCTCAGTGATCTCTTACTCCTCTGAACTCTTGAAACACGTTATATCTACTATTCATTTGGCAGTTCATATTATCTTTTTACATATCCTCTCTCCCTAATTAAGCCACTTAAAAACCAAAACACATCTTATCCCTCTTTGTTTCGGCAGCACCTAGTATGGTACCCTGCACCTAAACTATAATCAAAAAATGTGTTGATGATTCAATTCCAAAATACTGTAAAATATATATATATATATATATATCTCAGAACAAACTGCTAATGTTGTTTCCCATGTCATTACTCATAGTGGATTAAAAATGAATCAATCTACTTTTCTAAATTAAGTATCAAGCTGTTAACTGGTAAAGATTAGAAATAACATTGCTAATTGGATAGCTTCTCATTCCACCTTAGGTTCAAAGTAAGTAGAGCCTCCTGTACACAAAGCTCTATGCTAGGTAAAGACAGACTTCGCTACATACTCCCTGAACTCATGGAATGTGTAGAATAGTCCATAAATACACACACACACATACTTATGATACAAATCAATACATGTGAAGTGCTTAACAGGCAAGAAGGAAAGTGCTGAATGAAATATAAAGGTGAAAAACTCATTACCAAGAAGGAGGATTAGAGCAGACATGCTGGAGGTGGGATCTGAACATGGAAAAAATTCCAAATTAAAGGGAGGAGTGCAGGGGAGAAGGAGATTTCAGGCATAAGGAAGGAAAGAACACAGTATGTATGGAAAGATGATGAGTGGTTAAATTTGCTAAAGAAAAGGGGACTGGAAGGCTGGAAAGTATGAAATAAGGTTGGAAAGAATATAGCATTAAACTGTGGGAAAATGCCAAGCAAAAAATATTAAGAGAAGCAGCATGGTACAGTAGAGACAGCAAGGACTCTGCAGTCAGATGCTAACCCTAAGCAAGTAGCAAGTGGCTAAAACCACCCTGGGCCTCAGCTTCCTCATCCATAAAATAAGGGAGCTAGACTAAATGGCAGCTAAGGTCCTTTCCAGTAGTAGGTCATTGTATTTTTCTATGATCCAAAGTTTACTCAGGAGGCAAGAAGAAACAACTGAAGATTTTTAACCAGAGGTATGACATAACTGTATCTATGAATGATAAGATGTGAAAGATGGCTAGGAGGAAAGCTAAGGTGAACTGAAAAAGACCTGTTAGAAGGCTCTCCAAATAGTTCAAGAATGTGCTAATGAAGCCTTATACTATCACTGAATTAACAGAAATAGAGAATGGAACAAAAATGATAAGAAGCAGAACTGACAAAAGCAAGAAACAAACGATGCCAAAGGTTCACAATCTATAAGAAGTCTCATATGCCTATATCATGAATATTTTCTTTAAGAAAGAGTCAGGAGACATTGGACATGGAAAGTACCAATTATCACCATTAAAAACAAAATAGATTTTTATTTTAGGGTATGGGAAATGAATGGCTACTTATGTGAGTCATTTCTGAAATCCTCTGTGTATAGTCCTACTCTCAATTTATTAAGAAAAACTATCAAAATACCAAATTAGAGAAATAAAAATATGACATTTTAACTACTTAAGTAAGCTGCTAAAATTGAAAAAAATGGAAAGGCATAAAACAGACCAACATAGTATCATCATTCCCTAAGCAAATTTAATAAAGGTAAATCAATCATCAAGAGACTAAAAGAGCCTTAAAAACCACCACAGGTAACAAATAATTTATCTTTTTACCAAGTAGGGAGATACTGCAGTCAAAGGAAATGTTCCAGGGATTATGGGTAATATCACCTCATAGAAACAAGAAGCAGCAAAGGGAAAACAAGATGACAAAAAGTTTATTAGGCAGAGACTCAAGTCAAAACATCCCATTTAAAGATGAAAATACAAAGCCCACTAATAGGGAAAAAACTGGAAAAGACCCATCGGGATCTCTACCATAAAATATTTTCTCCATTGATGAACTCCAGCACCACAGCCTTGCTATGCTACATAGGGAAGCTTATGGCAGCTGACCTAGTACACAGGAAGAAAGTATAAAAGTAGACAAGACAATTTTGATGGCACTTTGGAAGAAGAGTCAGACTGCCCAGATTCCACATATCTACTCTAGCAGAACTCTTAAGTTCTCAAACAACAGTAATCAAGAAATGCCGTGAGAAACTAAAGTGAATTCTCAGACCCCTGAACTGCACAGGTCAGCCAGAAACAGAAGGGCAAGATAAAAAAGGGCCATCAGCAAAGTCACCACAGGGTAGCCTCCCCATACAAGGACCAGAGACACTTGTAGCCTGAAAAATTCTGTATTTGGCAGCAACAAGAGCAAAGGGTCCCCTGGAGAACGACCAAGGGGATCAAAAAGCAGTGAGCAGCACTGGGCAATGACCAGCTCAGTGCTTCAGTACTCAAATGGGGACATCCCAAGCCCAAGGGCTCTGAGGTCTCTAACACTCCATTCTTGGATGCTGTGAAGATAACACCAATGTGGACCTCAAAGATCCAAGGGGGTCCTAACTCCAAGAAAGGGAGGTCAGTACAAGAACCTAAGGGACCCAAAGCAAAACCAACGAGGGTCAACCACCCTACCCAAAGTTCAGCAAGAGTATGGGGGCCTGAACTATGGAGTATGAATGTAGATTGAAGCAAACTATTTGCTCTCCTTTTTTTTTCTTTTTCTTTTTTTTGGTTTTGTATCTTCTTTATCATGATTGATTCCATTGGTCATAATTCTTCTTTACGACTTGACTATTGTGTAAATAAGTTTAATGCAAAGCTATATGTAGAAGATATATCGGATTCCATGCCTTCTTGGAGGGAGGGGGGAGAGGAGCGAAGGTAAGAAAATGTGGAACTCAAAAACATGCAGAACTGAGTGTTGTAAACTAAAAATAAAAATCTTAATTTAAAAAAAAAATGTGGGGGCCTGGTCCTGGCCAAGAAGGAAAAAAAAGAAAAGAAAAAGGCAATTTAGTAAGTAATGGTGGAGGAATAAGTAAAGACACTGTCAATCTGGAAAAACTCAACCTGGTGATCAGAAAATAAAGTGAAGCATTTATTCAGGGTTGAGGAATTGCAATCCAGGCTGCCTTGGGAAGGCAAGGGTTGAAAGGGATTCTTATAGGGCTTAGTCATGAGAAACAGCAAGAGGGCATATATTCTGGACACATGGAATAGCCAAGCTTCAGGAAGGGAATGTTGAAGGTGTTGAGAGGTTACCAAAAAAAGGTCAAAGAAATGTCCTTGTGATTGTCTCTGCTCAGAACCGGGGGCAGCTAGAAACTGCCAATCAAAGAAGTCTAGGTGCCCAGTATTACCCAGGGATTGACAACACCTAATAGTACTGCAAATCTAGGGTACTCCCCCAAAAAGAAGATCTATAACAACTACAAGCACTGAATCAAAGGAAAACAGGGATCTTCTACAAGGACTACTTGAATATCTGTAAGAAGCAAGAAATTTAAAAATTTAACAAAAGCTCCAGGAAAGAAGTGGAAAAAAGAATTAGAAGAAAAAGTGGCCAATTTACCCAAGTAACTGTGAAAAATAGAATAAGCCAAACAGAAATCAATTACTCTATGAGACATAAAGAAATATTAGAACAAAAATCAAGGGAAAAAAAAAGAAGGAAACGTACGACATTGTAAAAAACTCACCTGGAAAACAGGTCAAGAAGAAATAACTTAAGAATCACCAGACTCCTTAAAAAACTAGATTTTTTAAAAACTGGACGCTATGTTTCAAAAAGTGACAACTGAAAATGCTCAGATCTATTAGAAACAGAGGTAAAAGTGAAGCTAGAAAGAATACAATGATCACCTCCTGAAAGAAACCTAAAAAGGAAAATTCACAAGAATGTCATAATCAAAATCCAGACCTCCCAGTTCAGAGCTATCCAAAATGCAGCCCACAGGTGGCCTGCCTACAAGTATAGAAATTTACATAAATGCTTTAGTAAATGAAGCTGACCTACCCCAAAGCTCTCTCTAAAATGGCAAATCAAAATATATTGTCTATTGTTGGACAACCCTGTCCTAGTTCAAAGAAAAAATTCTTCAGGCATCTAGAAAGAAGCAGGTCAAACACCAAGAAACCATAGTCAGGATCATACAAGTTCTATTAAAAATGAGAGGAGATCATGGAATATAACCAACAACTTACCCTCAAAACTTAGTATGATCCTACAGTGGAAAAGTGGACCTTTAATGGAATGGAAGACTTTCAAGCATTTTTGATGAAAAGACTAAAAGCTAAGTAGGAACTTTGAAACACAAACACAAGAGTAAAAAGGGACCCTGAAAGGTAAAATTATTTCAGCAATTGGAAGGGGCTTTATGATGATGTAGTGTTTAAAATCACTCACAGACCACAGCACAGGCCAGAAGAGGAGTAAACACCTCTCACTGGATCATACCACCTCAGAAGAACTGAAAATTCACAGGTGCTTAGAGGTAGCTCTGAAAACAGCAGTGCAAAACCCCTGAAGCTTGGGACAGAGCAATACCCACTCTGGAAGCAGTCATACCCTGACAAAGAAGCCCAAAAGTCAAATAACTGGCTGGAAAAACGAGCAAGCAGCATAAAAGTACTCATACTACAGAATCTTACTTTGGTGACAAAGAAAATCAAAACATACAGCCAGAAGAAGTCAACAAAGTCAAAGAGCCTACGTCAAAAGCCTCCAAGAAAAATATGAATTGGTCTGAGGCCATGGAAGAACTCAAAAAGGATTTGGAAAAGCAAGTAAGGGAAGTAGAGGAAAAATTGGGAAGAGGAATGAGAGTGATGGAAGAAAATCATGAAAAACGAGTCAACAGCTTGCTAAAGGACACTCAAAAAAATACTGAAAATAGCACCTTAAAAAATAAACTAACCCAAATGGCAAAAGAGCTCTAAAAAGCCAATGACGAAATGAATGCCTTAAAAGGCAAAATTAGCCAAATGGAAAAAGAGGTCCAAAAGATTACTGAAGAAAATAATTCCTTAAAAATTAGAATGGAGCAAATGGAAGCTAATGAGTTTATGAGAAATCAAGAAATTGTAAAACAGAACCAGAGGAATGAAAAAATGGGAGACAATGTGAAATATCTCATTGGAAAAACCACTGACCTGGAGAATAGGTCTGGGAGAGATAATTTAAAAATTATTGGACTACCTGAAAGCCATGATCAAACAAAGAGCCTAGACATCATCTTTTAAGAAATTATTAAGGAAAACTGCACTGATATTCTAGAACCAGAGGATAAAATAGAAATTGAAAGACTCTACTGATCACCTCTTGAAAAAGATCCCAAAAGGAAAACTCCTAGGAATATTGTGGCCAAATTGCAGAGTTCTCAGGTCAAGAAGAAAATATTATAAGCAGCCAAGAAGAAACAATTCGAATATTGTGGAAACACAACCAGAATAACACAAGATGTAGCAGTTTTTACACTAAGGGATAGAAGGACTTGAAATATCATATTCTGGAGGTCAAGGGAGCTGGAATTAAAACCAAGAATCACCTACTCAGCAAAACTAAGTATAATACTTCAGGGCAATATATGGACTTTCAATGAAATAGAGGACTTTCAAACATTCTTGATAAAAAGATCAGAACTGAATACAAAATTTGACTTTCATATACAAGAATCAAGAGAAGCATGAAAAGGTAAACAGAAAAGAGGGGACTTACTAAAGTTGAACCACTTACATTCCTACATGGAAAAATGATATTTGTAACTCATGAGACCTTTCCCAGTAGTACAGTATTTGAAGGGAATATTCACATATATGAGAAATATATCGAGAGGAGAAAGGGAGAGAGAGAATGGAGTAAATTATCTCACATAAAAGTGGCAAGAAAAAGCTGTTATAATGGAAGAGAAGAGGGGGTAGGTGAAAGGGAATGAGTAAACCTCACTCTTACTGGATTTGGCTTAAGGAGGGAATAACACACACACCAAACTGGGCATCACCCTAGAGGAAAGTAGGAGAGAAGGGGATAAGGGGGTGCGGGGATGATAGAAGGGAAAGCAGATTAAGGGAAGGGGTAGTTAAAAGCAAACACTTCTGAAAAGGGACAGGGTCAAAGGAGAAAACTGAATAAATAGGTGACAGGATAGGATGGAGGGAAATACAGTCTTTCATAACATGGCTATTATGGAAGTGTTTTGTATAACAATACATGTATAACTTATATTGAATTGCTTGCCTTATCAAGGAGGGTGGGTAAGGAGGTTCGAAGAAGGGAGAGAATTTGGAATTCAAAGTTCTAAAAACAAATATTTAAAAATTGTTTTTACATGCAACTGGAAAATAAGATACACAGGCAACGGGGTATAGAAATCTATCTGGCCCTACAAGAAAGGGGGAAGGAGATAAGGGGAGGGGGGAGTGGGGTGATAAAAGGGAAGGCAGACTGCAGAAAGGGGCAATCAGAATATTGGGGTGGGGGGGATAGAGATGGGGAGAAAATTTATAACTCGAAATCTTGTGGAAACGAATGTTGAAAACTAAAATAAATTTTTAAAACATAACCCAGAAAAAACAATTTTAAAAAACTTTTAAAAATAAAGGATGATAATAATGGGGAAGAAATAATCAAAAGCAAATCAAACTTCCTGAAGAGGGATTGGGGGAAGAAGGGTACAAAGATTAGAGAAAGAGAAAAAAGACTCTTGTACACAAAAATTGAGCAACCATTTTTTGTGTGTGTGGTGGCAAAGAATTAGAAACTAAGAGGGTACCAAACTTGGGGAATGGCTCAACAAATTATTGTATATAATAATGGAATATTATTATGCCATAAGAAATTAAGTAAGGGACTATTTCAGATAAACCTGGAAAAGTTTATATGAACTCATACAAGAGTTGTGGGAAGAACCAGGAGAATATTTTATATAATAATAGCACTGTAAAGACAAACTATGAGGCAGCTAGATGGTGTAGTGCATAAAAAAGCATATGACTTGAAGAGTCAAAAATACCTGAGTTTAATCCTCTCTCGCATTTAGTAGCTGTGTGATTCTGGGCTTTCAGCCTCAGTTTCCCATCAGTAAAAGGGAAGTAATAATAGTACCTACCCAATAGAGTTACTATGATGATAAAATGAGATAAACAAAGCGTCATATAAACATTATATATTATTCACATTATTATGAAAGATTAAGAACTCTGACGATTGCAATAACCAACTAAAATACTGGAGGACCAGTAATGAAGCATGCCACCCACCTCCTGACACAGGGGTGCTGGTCATGATACAGAATGAGACACATTTTTCAGAAATGGAGTCTGTTTCCCCACTCCCCTCATCCCAGCCAAAATACTGAAGAGAAAACACAGGAGCCAAAGAAAATAGATCTTTGTTCTCTGAAACAATTAAAAAATAGGAGAAAGAATAAAGAAAAGGAAAAAGCTAGAATCTAAGATTGTGCCTTAGAATGCTTCTTAGCCAAATGGGGTATGGCTGAACAAATTGTATATAAGTATGTTTTCTTATTGCATCATAAAAAATGACAAAAACTCTCAAAGAATCTGAAATTGATGAAGAAGAAACTGAAAAGAACCAGGAAAACAGTTTACACAAGGACGATGATGCTGCAAAAAGATAAAAGCTTTGAAGACTTAAAAACTGTGAAAAACTGTGATCAGCACAATGACCAACCAGGTCTCCAAAAAACCTATAAGGAAGCATGTTACCCACTTCCTGAAAAACACAAGGCACAGAAACATACATGGCCATTACGTGGATTCATTTTTTGCCTGTGCTTGTTAAACGGATTTTTTTTTTCTTTCCTCCTCGTTTTGGGGGGATTTTGTTTATTTGTTTGGTTGTTTTTTTTAATGGGAGAGGGGAAGGAAGACATGGGGAAAAGAGTAACAGTAATTAAAAAAAGCATTCAAAATGCACAGACAAGAACAGAAGTTCAGAAACGTAGAGAAGCTGGAGGGTTTTGAAATAAACACATTCAAAAACAGAACATGTAGAATTTATTGGAGACTTTTTAAAAAGCAAGTGGTATGAAAATGAGATTGACAGCTTAATATAGAATCTTCTTTTGGTGCTCTATGTATCCTATGTAGGGGTTAAATAAAAACGTAAAAATAAAATCTTGAAAAGGGGGAAGGTAAAGATGCGGAGAAAAAAAATCAGATTTTATTACCAAAAAAAGGCCAATTGATAAAAAATATAACTACTGGCCTATATGACTATTTTCCTATCAATCAATGGAGCGTTTATTATAAGCACATTCTATGTGTCAGGTACTAAATTAGGTGCCAAAGACACAAAAATGAAATTTTTATGAGAAAAACATATACATGCATCAAGAGCATCTTTGATCTAGCAATCAGCACAGTGTCTGGTACGTAGTAGGTGCTTAACAAATACTTATCAACTGACTGACAAAAGGCATAAGAATGGAACTGGCAGGCTTTTAGAAATGCTATTTTACAGCAAACCACGTCTTTACAATCATAAATGATTAAAAGGTGCAAAGAATACAAGATTCCTCTGTGTATATTATTTGATAACTATAAAAAAGCATTTGATTAAGCAACATATCACATTAAAGGCTCTCTTCCCCTGCATATGTTAAACTACGGTTTAAGATTCCTTATTTCAATCTTCATTTTTCAATCTTCTATTATTAATATCAATTAAGAATAAAGCAGGGAGGCAAACTTACTGAAAGTGTTTGCCATGGTTCTGAAGAATGTCCAGCACAAAATCCAAATCAAAGAAATATTCTCTTTGGATGGTTAAGATTTTCCAAATACTCCTGTTGGTGAATTACAATATCTCGAGCCCTGGAAGATAGCAACACTTCCTAAATGATACCTGTCATCGTGGGAGTTTTGCCCATCTACATAGAAAATACTAAGTGGATGAAAAATGCCTGTTGTCCAGACATTCTGTTAGTCAGACAGCCCATAGTTACTCTACCAGTATATATATGCCTTAGCCAGGCATTGTAGATGGGTGATGAACTGGACTCAGGGTTAAACAGGAAGAAAAGAACAGGGTGTAATAACATTTTGGAATCTATACAGTGCTTTTAAACCCGAGAGTTTCCCTGAAACAAAGGCTCATCTTGTTAACATCAACATTCTGCTGGTCATGGAATACTACAGTCTTCCAAGAATTAAAGTAGCAGGTAAGCCAAAAGGCAATGGAAAAGTAAATGTGAGTAGGCAACAAAGTGTCACTGAGGAAAAATTGCACAAAGGCACAATATAAAAGGTATCACCAAAAAGATACATACATGCCCAGAGAGGAAAATGGTCATGAAGCAAGAACAAGGAGAAAGCCTCAGTGCTCCCCCTGGCATCCACCCAATGTTAAGAGCCTAGCATAAAATCCGGAGAACACTGGGTGGATCCCCTGTGGAGGATTTATGATAAGAATGGCACAAGATAAGCATATATGAATAGGCTACAAGCTATATTACAGTTATAAATACCTATATCAATTAGGTGACAGATCCATTGAAATAAGTCTGTTTTCTAATATTAATTTGTGATATTAAGAAAATGATCAATAATAAGCTTTTATCTTTTTAGGTATTTCAAAAACAATCTATAAAGTGGCTATTCTAAAGGTGCATTAATTTTGCAAGGGGGAAAATACCTTATTCCCATCCCTTCCACTGATTTGACAGCTTTTCGAAATCATTTACACTACACTAAATATCACAGAATAAAAAACGGTGACATAGACATATATATAGAGACATAAGAGCCAAAGTGAGACAACCAGATAGCGTTCCAGGATGTCAATCAGGACTCCAGTCCCACCTCTGGATGTACACAAGCTTCATCTCTCAATGTCCCAGACAACTCACTAAGACTATAAATTACTGAATAATTACAGACCTAAAGTAAAGAAAGTTTTCTCATCAGAAGTTCCCTACACTAATAAAGTCACAGCATACTAACATTGTGTGTATGTGTTTGTGACCGACCATTATGCAAGAGTAATTCTGTCAGTTCAACACTTTTCTACATATACAAGTTTGTTGTGTGTAAAGAATACAACTCCCTGAAAAAAGTTAATAAAATAAAATTACTGTTCGAACTCAAATATCTACTTGTATCATCTGTATTCATGCTCATATCTACTTATTTGTTGATCAATGTTTTAATATAATGATCTTCTAAGTTAGTTTCCAAATTAAAAATCTCATTTTTACTCTCTTGGTCTCACCTTCAGAGGGTTTATTCCAAAATCTTCTTTTTAAAGCTAACTTTCAACACTGATACAATGCACCAAAAGCAAAGGAAACTTACTGTAATGAAAACTGATGCTCTTACTGCATTTACCCATGGAGCCCAAAGTCTACAACTTGCAATGCAACAGGTCAAGCCCCTACAAAACATTTTGTTACAAACACTAATGAAAAGTAGTGGGAATTGGTTTTGCTTGACTATACCTATTTGTCACAAGAGTGAGGTTTTTGTTTTGTTGTTGTTTTTAATGGGAGGAGGATGGGAAAAGGAAAATAAATGCTTCATAATTCAAAAAAAAATTAGCAGTAAAGCATAGTTCTTTAGTTTAAGTTATGAAAAAACTCAACTTTGAAAACTTGGCCAATAGAAGTCTGCAGTTATATTCAAGCTAACAAGATGCTAGAATAATTTTAATAAGCAAGCTTATCCCCAAAGAACAAATGAAACATATCCCACCTAATTTTTACTTAACTGCTTTTCTTGATTAGAAGACTCAATGGGGAAGGGGGGGGTGGAAAGGGAGGAGGAGAGGAGGAGAGAGAATTGGAAGAAAACTACATTCGACATTGATTTAAAAAGGCATGAATAAAAAAATATTCTCTCCCTCCCCCCTCCAAAACAAAACAAAGTACTAAAACTTAAAGTTTTACAATCTGGATACTAATGTGAAAGAAAAACTTGGCCAGCAATTTTACACCTATAAATCATTTTTATTTAAGCATAGACTGTTATTCAGGATGAGTAAAGAATTTGTTTTGGTTAGCTGCCATCTATACATTAACCAACTTAGAGAGTGGTCAATACTCTGATCAGAAATGTTTCTGCATACAGGCCATGTTTAATCTTCACGAAATACGATAAACATACACCGATATAGAACTAAAAGTAATTTTCCAACTACAGTCTATACTCTGAGAGGGGGCATGATGTAGTATTTGAGACTCAGTTACTAGCTATTGGCCTTTAAGAGTCATTTAACCTCTCTGAGACTGTTTCCTCACTTGGAAAATGAAGCTGTAAGAAAAAAAATAACATCTTCCATCTCTAATTCTTCCCATCCACGAAGGAAAGCATTAATACAAATAACCAAAAATGCTGTCACATAGCAAGATTCCCTGTCACATAACATGGCTGTAGGACAGCAATGACCTACTCCACTTTCTTGCCAGTTCCCTCCCCCCAAATAGGGCTCTAAATAAAACCTGGCTGGGAATCAGGGTCACCAGGATAATAGTTCCTTAGATCCAAACAGGTAAACACGGATTGATGACATATTTTTAATTTGGAGTCCAAGGTTAGAGTCTGGGAATAAATGACTATGATCAAGAGGATCAAGATAGCTAGCGGTCTTGGAGCAAGAAAGCATAAACACTAGAATAAGGACGGGTAGATAAATAAGTAAATGTAGAGATACAGATATATCAAAATACAATTTTGGTATTTAAAAAAAAAACAAAATTAGTATTATGCTACACTGATGAAACTAAGCCTAAGGTGAACACAAAAAAAATATAAGAGGGCCTAGTGGACAGAAGGTCATGGAGTTAGGAAGACCTTCATAAAAGTATTGACACATAACAGCTGGTGAACATGGGCAAGTCACTTAGTGCCCCAGGCACTAGGGCACTAATTGTAAATTACAGAGGTTGCAGATCAGCACAGGTGGACAGTTTCCAAACCAGAAGTTCCCTAAACCCAATGAAATCACAAATGGGACTTCAGATTAACTGTAGATTTAAGTCAAAAAAGATAACTACTTCTCCTGGGTACACCAAAATTCTTCTGTTTCAATAAACAACAAAAAAGATATTATCAATCTAAGTAAACATCTCATACTCAGTACATCACCAAGTTCTATGCTCATCCTGTTAATTGGTCCCTGCCCTCCTACAACTTACATCTGAAGAAGCAAATGTGTCTGAGTCATAATTAAGTTAAATAATAGTACTGTACAAAGATAAACAAAGGATGTTTATCCAATATACTATTTTCACCATTCCCCCAAATAAATTTTTACAAGCAGAAATTCCCAGTTAAATTCATAACGCATTTTCTATCTTTATGTTCCATGAAAATTCATTAAGTTTAAACTTATTTTACTTTTAAATTTTATGTTGTCATATTATTACTCCTGTAAATCTGCATAGGACCGAAGGCCTCAAAAGCCTGAAAAAAAAGTGGGTCATGTGCAAATAAGAATAGTATTAAAAACTGAAGATAAAAACCAAACTATCGGTAAATTCATCAGCTAATTGACATCAGAAACATCATCGCTATTTCATTGCTAATTTTAAAAAAGGATTTCAAATACCTTGCAAAAGACGTCTAGGGGGTTGATAATAACCACAAAGCATGTGTCAGTTTCATAGAACAGTTAAAGATACCAAAGAATTATAGAATATCTTAAGGGCATCATAAGGGCAAAGAACCTAAGACAGTTCCTGACATCCAACAACAAACCAGCCTGTGAAATAATAGCTCAAGTTCCTGTTCCATAAAGATGACTTTCCCACTTCATGCCAACAGTATACTTGCATGCTCTGAACTAGCCAAGGGCTACATACGAAACCTATCCAACGGATTCCTAAGCAAAGATTAGAAAACTTCCTGGGCCTGAAAACCACGACTACTTTCCAAGTGTGTCCTCATCCAGGGTTGCTATATTCCAAACAGGAGTTCATCATCATTGTAACAAAGGTTGCAAAAAAGAGTTATGAGGACTCTAGAACCTCACCTAATAAACAGGAGTGAGGGGGGAGAGGGGGAAGCCCTTGCACCTTGTACTCAAACTTTCCAAAAGTAAAAACGAGCACAAAGAAATCTCTCCTCTATGATGGTTATTCCCCCCTTGAACCTCCCTGCCCCAACACACGGGCACACATGCTCACAAACACAGAGGGACACACTGCAATAAAAGATCGGGGCAGGGAGGGGGTGACGATGATTTCAGGGATTGCCCCAAAAGAGGGACTCCGACCCATGGCGTCCAGGTGGAGAATGCCCCCAAAGGGTTAGCCTGCATTGTGTCACTCCTACACCAAACGCAGCAGCCCCTTCTCCTGGGCCCCTTTCTCTCCTTCTCTCCTCTTTCTCCCGCAGCCAGGCCCGGCCTCTTGCCTCCTCTCCCCCTTTCTCGCCTCCCCTGCCCCTCCCCCTCCCTCCAGCCCCCCAACACACAAGAGACACACAAACAAAAAACGATAAATCTCATTAACTTGGGCGTCGCGGTCCCCCCCTCCCCCCGGTCTTTCCTCACCCTACGCTGTTTGCTCACCTCTCAGGAGGACGCAGAAGCTGCAGGCCAAGAGGCTCCTCAGGACGGCCCCCATCTTCCCCTCCTCCTCCTCCTCCTCGCTTTCTCTCTCCTCTCACCGGCTCGAGGCAGCCCGAGGAGGGGGAGGCGGCGGAGAGGAGCCAGGGCCGCCGCGGCCGCCCCGCACGGTCATGCTGCCCGAGCTTGGCAGAAAGAGAAGAAAGAATCGGTCGCCGGCCCTCCCTCCCTCCCCCTCTCTCAGTCTCTCTTCCACTGGGGTCCCCCGGCGCCGCCTTCGCTGTGCGCTCTACAGAGCTACTTTTCCCTCGGGGGCGCCCCGGCGGCGGCGGCGGCGGCCAGCGTCTCGTCCCATTCTCCAGCCCGCTCCCCCTGCGGCGGCGGCTCCTCCGCGGGCTCCACGCAGCTCCTCATTCAGCCTCCGCCTCCTCCCAGCGCGGCGGCGGCGGCGGCGGCAGCGGCGGCGGCGGCGCAAGGATACACAGGCTGAACGAGCCCCGCGCCCGGTCCGGCCGCGCTGTCTCCTGCGCTGCCTCGCGCTCCCCGTCCCTCCCCCTCCGCTCCCCCTCCTCGGCCTTTCTCTTTCTCCCCCCGCCCCGCCCCGCCCCGCCCCGCCCCGCCCCGCCCCGCCCCGCCCCGCCCCCTCCCTCTGCCTCCTCCCTCTCCTCCAACCCTCCCAGTCAGCCTCCTCCCCCTCCTCCCCTCTTTCTCCCAGTCTGCCGCCTTCTCTCCTCCTCCTCCCCCTCCCCTTCTCTCCTCCCCCTCTCCCCGAGCTTCCACGGAGCCTCCCCTCGGCTGACATCGATTCCTATTCAGCTATGCAAACGAGGGGGCGGGAGGGATCAGCTGGCGAGCTTTGGGACCACTAGAGATTTCTTTGGGTCTCTAGCCAGGCAGAAAGCCCACCTTGCGGAAAAAAAGAGAGATTTTTGTTGTTTTGTTGTTGCTGTTGTTTTTCTAATTCTGCTGCCCGAGAGATGAGGGTGGGGGTAGGGAAGGGGTGGGGGGGAAGGACAATCTATTGTCGCATTCCGATGGGATTCTTTTTCTTGCTCTCTCTCGGGCTCGGCACTCTTGGGGAAGAGGCCGTAAAGCGACCCTCGCAACAACCTTGGCGCTGGCGTGGACGGGACTACTTTCTCCGGGCTCCGAGCCCGGCGGAGGGCGAGCTCCTCGCCCCTTTGTGCCGCTGCTGCCCCTTACAGGTGAACTCTCAAGATCCGGGGGTCGGGGCGCCAGCCAGGGGAGCGGGGTCTGGACGAGGCGGAGCGGTGGAGCCCGTCAGGTGACGCAATCTAATGCCTGCCTTCCAAGGTTATGTGCAATTTATCCAGCCTATTCCTCGTTTATACATAATCGGTTTGCATGTTGTTCTCCCCCATCCTGGTATTAGATTGTGCGCTCCTTGAGAGCAGGGACTGTCTTTTACCCCAGTTCATGCTTACCACAGTGCTTGGCACATAGTAGGCGTGTAACAAATATTTACTGACTGATAACGAGCCCGCCTTTCACCACATTCCCCAATCTGAGTCTTAACACCACCCACGAGAAAAGCTCCTCCAGAAGGGCTGATCAGCTGAGAACTGGCTTCAGCGTTTTCCAAGAAGAAAGGACTGAAAGACCGATCGCATTGAAGGTGCTTTCGAATCATATCTGGGAATGGAGGCAGTGGAAACCCCAATGGATTTTTTTTTTGTCCCATGCTCCCAGAAACTCACATACCCTTAAAGTTCAGCTTCACACGCATTTAAAAAAAAAAAAAAAAAGGAACTTCAAACTTCCTGAGAAGGTTCTCAAGATGAAAGCTCCTAGGGCATGGAAAAAGATCATAGACCCGAAGTTGGAAGGCCATATAGTTCTCAATTCACAGAATAGGAAACTAAGGTGCAAACAAAACAAACGACTTGCCCGAGGCCACATGGAGATTCGGAAATCTTTCCATTTCCTTTAACTTAGGGGTTCTTGACCTTTTTGTGTGTCGTAGACCCTCCTTTGCTTTATCTTCTAATTGGCATTCAAAGCCCTTCATAACCTGGCCTTCTACTTTACCAGTCTTTTTAAATCTTACTTTCCACCCTACCTCCCTCCTACTCTTGCAGCCACTTTTGTTCATTCCTCTCACAAGACACTGGGCGTTGTCACTGGCTCTCTCATTTGACTGGATTTCTCTCCTTCCTAAGACATTCAGATTCCTATTGGAATTTGCACTCTTCGAAGTTATAATTTTGTAAAATACAGCCATTGGTTCTACCCCAATAAAAATGGGCATTCCGGGGAAGGAAAGTCCCTAGGACTTTAGTCTGGTGAAGTCTATGGATTCCTCAGAATAGTTAAATACATAAAATAAAATACATAGTATTATAAAAGAAACACGTTATTAAAATAGCTACTAAAACATTAGAAAAAAAAGTTTACAGAACCCAGATAAAATTCAACTTTACATTATAATCAGGCTTTACCTGACATTATCAGTAGTTTGGTAGATTAATGTATGGAATATGCTGAATACTATTCTAGGCTTAAAGAATCAGAAGGCTCAAGGGGTGTCTATCAGTTGCGGAATGGCTGAACAAGTTGTGGTGTAGGAATGTAATGGAATACTATTGTGCTATAAGAAATGATGAGCTGGCAGACTTCAGAAAAACCTGGAAAGATTTATATGAACTGATGCTGAGTGAAATGAGCAGAACCAGCAGAACATTGTACACAGTAACAGCCACATTATTCAATGACTGACTTTGATAAGACTTAGCTCTTCTCAGCAATGAAAAGATCTAAGCCAATTCAAAAGACTCATGATGGAAAATGCTATCCACATCCAGAGAAAGAACTTTGGAGACTGACTGCGAATGCAAGCATACTACTTGCTCTCCTTTTGTTGTTTCTTCTTTCTCATGGTTCTCACTATTTCTAATTCTTCACACTATGACTACTGTGAAAATATACTTAATATGAATGTGTAAGTAGAGCCTATATCAGGATTGCATGCCATCTTTGGAAGGGGGGAGGAGAGGAAGAGGGAGAAAATTTAAAACTCGAATCTTACGGAAATGAATGTTGAAAACTAAAAATAAATAAATAAATTATTAAAAATAAATGGTACTGCCAAAAAAAATCAGCTCTCGTTGGATCTCAGATACTGTTTATTCTTCGATTTATGTTTGACCATGCTGAGAGTCCTTAGTGGCCAAGAGAGGCAAGATGAGCACAGTGGATCTGGCAAGAAGTCCCTCTACAGAATTAGGGTGTAAAGACATAGATAAGGAGACTCTAATAAAACTGGAAAGCTTCCCTAAACTACCTGATAACATAATACAGTATGAGCCATAGCTAGTCTGGTATCAAATTGAAGAAGCTCCTCAATCAACCTGATAGGATTATAGAGCATTTGCCAATGGCTGAAGGCAATTGAAACTATGCTTGGTCCCATCCTGTTCTACATGTTTCTAAATGACTTTGATAAAGGTATAAATTGCATGTTCATCAAATTTGCTAATGGCAAAAAGCAGTGAAGGGATAGCTGGCACTGTATGACAGTATTAAGGATGGGAATGATCTTGACAAGGCTAAATCTAATAAAATGAAATTCAGTTGGAATAAATGTAAAGTCTTCCATGCATAGGGAAAAAAAAAGTTCCTTTGTAAGTATAAGATGGGGGAGACATGGTTAGATACCCATTGTTCTGAGAAAGATCTGAGGGTTTTAGTGGGCTGTGAGTCAGGAATGTAGCAGCTAAAATAACTAGAGTATTCTTGGGCATATCCTCTAAGAATAAGAAGGTCATAAGCCCACTGTACTCTTTTCTCATCTGAAGTATCAAGTTCAGTTACAAGCACCACAGTTTAAGGACATTGATAAGCTGGAGAGCATCCAAAGTCAACCAGCATAATGAAAATCTTTTGAGGCCATGTTATATGAAGATGATTTGAAGGAAGTGAGCATAGTTAGCCTAGAGAAGACTGGGAGACTGTGAAGTACTGGGAGGTACTGTGCTGCAATGGAAAGATCAACAGATTTGGAGTCACAGGACCTGGGTTTGACCCCCTCTCCCCTCAAATTGCTTATTCTTCAGAAGTAAGGGACAATAAGCCTCCTCTGTACACCCTTCATTTCTTCAATATATGTTCTATCCTGATCAGAGAGATCTTTTTTTTCTTTTTTTTGGCAGGGCAATTGGGGTTAAGTGACTTGCCCAAGGTCACACAGCTAGTAAGTGTCAAGTGTCTGAGGCTGGTTTTGAAGTCAGGTCCTCCTGACTCCAGGGCCAGTGCTCTACTCACTTTGCCACCTAGCTGCCCCCAGAGAGATCTTTGAGTACAAAAGAAGCTTAGCTTTCTCCAATCCCCAAATCCTAAACCCCAGTTCCCTTTAAGCAAGTATAATGGAAGTTTTTCTAGTACTTTATATTTCCCTGCTATTCAATTTAATAGACACTAGACATCCTAGTATATAAAGTACTAAACAAAAGCCCTGAGTAAATGTTAAGTTATTTGCTGCACCAATAGAGCAAACTTTAAAATTTGGAGACTACCTCAGCAGAGTCAAGAATTGTCATATTGAATTCTTTTTTACTATTTGTTACCATTGGCTCTAGAAATAGACAGATAAAAATGTCTCACAAAACCCATGCCAAAGCCATGAAAACAGGCTGCTTTCTCTATATGCTAAATATTAAGTTTGTAATACTAATCATTGTGAGCTAAATTTCCAACTTTCTCTCTCTCTCTCATTTCTCTCCTTCTTTGTTCCCTCAATCAATTGTAATGCTCAAATTTACTAGAACAAGGATATCAGAACAGAGGCAAGAGATAATGTCTTGTCTCCTAGTTTAAATGGTGAAAAAGCTATAGCTGGATGAAAATATGGGGAAAGCTGTTAGAAGTAGAAATTCCATAGCCCAGGTGGGGAGCTGTGTTTTCCTCTCCAGGCCAGAAGCTCCCACTGTTGAGCGGCTGCTCTCTTTATGGACCTCCATCCAGCTATTGGTATCTAAACTGGTGGAATTAGCAGAAGCCTCTTTTTTAATACTTTTTAAAAATTTTATTTAGTATTTTATTTTCCCCCAGGTACATGTAAAAACAATTTTAACATTTGTTTTTTAAACTTTGAGTTCCAAATTTTCTCCCTTCCTGCCTCCTCACCATCCCCGCCATTGAGCAGAGAAGTGATTCGATATAGGTTATGCATGTGTAGTTATGCAAAACATGTTCGTAATAGTCATGTTGTGGAAAAAAAAAACATAGACCAAAAAAAATACCTCAAGAAAAATAAAGAATGCTTCAATCTGTATTCAGACACCATCAATTCTTTCTCTGGGGATGGACAGCATTTTTCATAATAAGTCCTTCAGAGTTGTCTTGGATTGTTGTATTGCTGAGAATAGCTAAGTCATTCACAGCTGATCATCTCACAATATTGTTGTTTCTTTGTACACAGTACATTTCACTTTGCTTCAGCCCATGCAAGTCTTCTTTCTGGGTTTTTCTGAGAGCATCCTGCTCATCATTTCTTTTAGTACAATAGTATTCCATCATAATCACATACCACAATTTGTTCAATCATTCCCCAATTGATGGACATCCCCTCAATTTGTAATTCTTTGCCCCCAGAAAAAGAGTTGCTATAAATATTTTTGTACATATAGGACCTTTTCTTTTTTGTGTGTATGTGTTGTTTTGGGGTTTTTTTTTTATCTCTTGGGATGCAGATATAGTAGTGGTATCGCTAGGTCAAAGGGTATACATGGTTTTGTAGCCCTTTGGGCATGGTTCCAAATTGCTTTAGAGAATGGTTGTATCAGTTCACAACTACACCAACAGTGTATTAATGTACCATTTTCCTCACATCCCCTCCAACATTTGTCATTTACCTTTTGTGTCCTGTTAGCCAATCTAATAGATATGAGGTAGTACCTTGGAAATGTTTTAATTTGCATTTCTCCAATCAGTAGTGAGTTAGAGCATTTTTTCATGTGGCTATAGATAGCTTTAATTACTTCATCTAAAACTGATGATATCTTTTGATCATTTATCAATTGGGGAATGCTATTATTTTTATGAATTTGACTCAGTTCTCTATATGTTTGAGAAATGAGGGTTTTATCAGAGAAACTTGGTTCAGATTTTTTTCAGTTATTATTGCTAACTGTATTTCCCTCCATTCTATTTCTCGCCTGCCAATTATTCTATTCTCTCTCCTTTCATCCTGTTCTCAAAAGTGTTTTGCTTCTGACTGCCACCTCCCCCAATCTACCCTCTATTCTATCACACACACACCCTTCTCTTATCCCCTTTCCCTCATACTTTCCTGTAGAGTAAGATAGATTTCCATACTCAGCTGATTGTGTATGTCATTCCCTCTTTGAGCCAATTCTGATGAGAGTAAGGTTCACACATTCCCTCTCTTCCCCTTCACTGTAAAAGGTTTTTCTTGCCTCTTTTAGGTGAGATAATTTAGCTCATTCTATCCCTCTCTTTTTCTTTCGCCCAGTACATTCCTCTCTAATCCCTTAATTTTATTTTTTAGATATCATCCCTCTATATTCAACTCACACCTGTGCCCTCTGTCTATATGTACTCCTTTTAACTACCCTAATAATGAGAAAGGTCTTATGAGTTACAAATATCAACTTTCTATGTAGTGATATAAACAGTTTAACTTTAGTAAGTCCTTTATAGTTTCTCTTTCCTGTTTACATTTTCAGTCTTCTATTGAGTCTTGTATTTGAAAGTCAAAATTTCTATTCAGCTCTGGTCTTTTCATCAAGAATGCTTGAAAGTCCTCTACATCACTGAATATCCATTTCCTCCCTAAAGGATTATACTCAGTTTTGCTGGGTAGGTGATTCTTGGTTGTAATCCTAGCTCCTTTGCCCTCCAGAATCTTATTTCAAGCCCTCTGATCTTTTAATGTAGATGTTGCTAAATCTTGTGTTATCCTGACTGTGGCTCCACCATAATTGAATTGTTTCTTTCTGCCTGCTTGCAATATTTTCTCCTTGACCTGGGAACTCTGGAATTTGGCTATAATATTCCTGGCAGTTTTCATTCTAGAATCTCTTTTAGGAGGTGATCAGTGAATTCTTTCAATTTCTATTTTACCCTCTGGTTTGAGAATATTAGGGTAGTTTTCCTTAATAATTTCTTGAAAGATGATGTCTAGGCTCTTTTTTTGATTATGGCTTTCAGGTAGTCCAGTAATTTTTAAATTATCTCTCCTGGATCTGTTTTCCAGGTCAGTCATTTTTCTAATGAGATATTTCACATTGTCTTTTATTTTTGCATTCTTTTAGTTTTGTTTTATGATTTCTTGATTTATCATAAAGTCATTAGCTTCCATTTGCTCCATTCTAATTTTGAAGCAATTATTTTCTTCAGACAGCTTTTGGACCTCCTTTTCCATTTGTCCAGTTCTGCTTTTTAAGTCATTCTTCTCCTCATTGGCTTTTTGGACTTTTTTTTTAACATTTGGCCTAGTCTGTTTTTTAAGGTGTTATTTTCTTCAGTATTTTTTGTGTCTCCTTTATCGAGCTGTTGACTTCTTTTTCATTATTTTCTTGCATCGCTTTTAAACCAGCCTATTAAACCAGAAAACCCACAGGCCTACCAGAACGAGTCCTTAGTTGGAAGTATCCAGGGGATCAATCAGTAGCCATCTTCCTGTATCTTAGCACGAAACCAAGAGTAAGCCACTACACCCTAAATACGTTATCCCAAGAAATTTTGCTCCAGATACAGATCTTCCCAGGCTCCAAAAAATAAGCCCCTCAGACTCAGAACAAGGAAAAGACTATACATCCCAACTTTCCATCAGAAAGAATGAGATAGGGATATGCAATGTTGAGAGTACAGTAGAAAGAGTATTTGATTCAAAGGCAGAGGAAGACACAAGTTTGAAAGCTGACTCTGCCATTTTTCTGTATGTATGACCTTGAGCAAGTACTTTAATTTCTCTGTGCCTCATTTTCCTCATCTTTAAAATGAGTGTATTGGACTAAATAGCCTCTAATATCCCTTCAAACTTTAAATCTGTGAGCCTATATGATCTTTCCCTGAACTTCATGTACTTTGCTGACAATTAACTTCTCTGACTACTGACTCTAGTCATGGTTCTTATTTGTTTTCAATTTGGCTTCTCGACTCATCTCTCTTCAACCCAGTGGCATCTTTTGGCATCTTTTCCTGACTGCTCACTTTAAAATCCAAACTTCCTCTATCTCTCCAATTCTTTCTGGAGACCTTTACTGTGAAAATAACATATACTGACTAGAACCCAAATACAATGACCTCTCTGCCCCCACTACAAAATAGTAACAACTTTTTGGGAGTAGAAGATAAAAGATGACTCAGATACTCTCAAAAATGTCTTTGGATGAGAAACTTAGAGAACATCTCCTAGATTTTCTTTGTTGTGGACTTGAATGACCTTAGTTAAGCTAAGTGAGTACACACTGGAATGCTTTCCTCCCATGTGGAATTTGGTATGCCTATTACCTTCCCCTTCCTGATATCTGGCAAAGAGTCAGTGGCTCCACAGATATACAAAGGTCAGCCAAACACTGTGGTGGCAAAACCATGCAGACATAAGTATAATACTAATGATGCTGAGTAGTCCTTGCATCTTTAAAGTAGACTTAGTAAAGGAAAAGAGACCTTCAGTACTGGATTTCTCTTTCCTTTGTAATCAATAAAAGGATTTATGAGAACCCTTGGGAGGTTTTCGCTAGGAGGACCAAAATTTAAACTTACGCCACTGTGTGTATGCACCAAATCCAGAATGAATAAATGGAGTCTCTCTCCCCTGAGTTTTTTCCCCCAATTGCTCCTGAGGCCAAAGTAAACAAATACACTGCCTCCTCCATTAGATAAGCCCTCAGATACTTACAGTCAGCTCTTACATCCCCCTACCCCACAAGTCTTCAGGAAGCAGAACGTCTCCAGTTCCTTCAGCCAATCCTGATATGACATATTCTTAAGACCTTTCACAATCCTGTACTCTTCCCCTACTTCAGCCTTCAAAACCAGCAAATTGTTGCAATCCAAATCTGCTGAATAACACTAAATATTCTATGCCAGGCCTAGCTCAGGCCATCTCAACAATTACAGCTTGGGACTGGTACTCCAAGGGGGCAACTGGTACAGTGGATAGAGTGCCTATTCTAGAGTCAGAAAAATCTGAGTTCATATCTAGCCTCAGACATTTACTATCTGTGTGACCTTAGGCAAGGTCATTTGATCTCTGATTGCCTCAGTTTCCCCATCTGTAAAATGTGGATAATAATAGCACCTAACTCTCAGGGTTGCTGTGTGAGAAATGATCCATTTGGACCCCTACTCTATTCCAATCAGTATTAAGTCACTTGATATCATTCCATAGGGGTAGTGATTATAAGTTCTATGTATTAGACCCCAGAGCTATGAACTGAAGATTGTAAGTTCACTTGTTTATCATAGGAAGCTAACTAGGGGCCCTCCTTGTTATGGTGACCAAGCCTAGTGTGGTAGAGATGACTCAATTACGTGGAAAGTCTCCCAACTTATGTTTGTACCTCTGGACCACTGTCTCTTGACCAATGTGAGGAGGTGACCATCTTATGACCATTTAGTCAGTGGAGATGCTCCATGCTTTGCCCAATCACAGATACCCGCCTGCTGACATACTATTTCTAACTGATTCTTTGGCCTTCAAAGCAAGGTCTATAAATCAATGGGATTCTGTGTTTTGTGTAGCCATTCTAGAGCATACAAGTATCAAATTTGACCCCAGAAGAAGGAGGTATCTCAGATCATGAGGAAGATCTGAGGTCCACTTCATTAGAGGGGACCATGGACTCTTTAATAAAGTGCCATTGGCTCAGAGTTCTGCCTCAGTGTTTTATCTTGCAGCTTGGGTGGTCATAATCTCTACAGTTGGGAGGATCAAGTGATATAATGTTTGAAAAGTACTTTGTACAGTGCTTGGCACATAGTAAGTGTCAAATGTTAGCTATTATTTTTACTCAATGAAACACTTATGGAATATGAAATGCAATTAAAAATAATTTTATTATAAGCAAGAAAGAAATTGAGAAGGTAAATAGAACTTTAAAAAAGTTAGATATGGTAGACCTCTGGAGAAAACTGAAAGGGGATAGAAAGGAATAAACCTTTTTCTCAGCAATACATCTCACCTACACAAAACTGACCATGTATTAGGGCATAAAAACCTTACAATCCAAAGCAGAAAGACAGAAATATTAAATGCATCTTTTTCAGACCATGATGCAATAAAAATCATATGTAATAAAGGGCCATTGAAAGAGTGACTAAAAATTAATTGGAAACTAAATAATCTAATCCTAAAGAATGAGTGGGTCAAAGAAAAAATCATAGAAACAGTCAATAACTTCATCCAAGAGAATGACAATAATTAGAGGACATACCAAAACTTATGGGATGCAGCCAAAGCAGTTCTTAGGGGAAGTTTTATATCTCTCAATGAATACAACTGAGAAAAAGGAGAACAGTGAATTAGGTATGGAACTAAAAAAGCTAGAAAAAGAACAAATTGAAAATACCCAATCAAATACCAAATTAGAAATAGTGAACATCAAAGGAGAGATTAATAATATTGAAATCAAGAAAATGGTTGAATTAATAAATAAAACCAAGAGCTGCTTTTATAAAAAAAAACAATAAAATTGATAAACATTTGGTCAATTTGATTTAAAAAAGAAAGAAGAAAACCAAATTACCATTATTAGATATGAAAAGGGAGAATTCGCCACCAATGAAAAGGAAACTAAAACAATAATTAGGAGCCATTTTGTCCAACTGTATGCCAATAAATTTGACAATCTTAGTGAAATGGATGAATGTTTACAGAAATAGAAACCACCCAGATTAACAGAAGAGGAAATAAAATTCTTAAATAACCCCACTGCAGAAAAAGAAATTGAACAAGCCATTAATGAACTCCCTAAGAAAAAATCTCCAGGGCCAGATGGATTTGCAAGCAAATTCTATCAAACATTTAAAAAACAATTCATTCCAATATTATACAAATTATTCGGGAAAATGGGTAAAGAAGGAGTCCTACCAAATTCTTTTTATGATACAAATATGGTGCTGATACCTAAACCTGGAAGAACAAAAAGAAAAAAGGAAAATTTTAGACCAATTTCTCTAAAGAATATGGATGCAAAAATTTTAAATAAAATATTAGCAAAGACACTACAGCAACTTATCACAAGAATAATACACTATGACCAGGTAGGATTTATACCAGGAATACAGCGCTGGTTCAATATTAGAAAACTATCAGCATAATTGATACAACAAACAACAAAACTAACAAATTATATGATTATCTCAATAGATGCGGAAAAAGCATTTGACAAAATAAAAATCCATTCATATTAAAAACGCTAGAAAGCATAGGAATAAATGGAGTCTTCCTTAAAATGATAAGTAACATCTATCTAAAACCATCAGCAACCATTATATGTAATGGTGATAAGCTAAAAGCATTTCCAATAAGATCAGGGGTGAAACAAGAATGTCCATTGTTAGCTTTAGCAATAAGAGAACAAGAAGAAATTGAAGGAATTAGAATAGGCAAAGAAGAAACAAAGCTATCATTCTTTACAGATGATATGATGGTATACTTAGAGATTCCTAGAGAATTAACTAAAAAACTACTTGAAATAATAAACAACTTTAGCAAAGTTGCAACATATAAAAGCAACTCACATAAATCATCGGCATTTCTATATGTTACTAACAAAGCCCAACAGCAAGACATAGAAAGAGAAATTCCATTTAAAGTTACTGTAGACAATATCAAATATTTGAGAATCTACCTGACAAGACAAATCCAGGAACTATATGAACACAATTACAAAACACTTTTCATACAAATAAAGGAGATCTAAATAATTAGAAAAATATCAGTTGCTCATGGGTAGGTCAAGCTAATATAATAAAAATGACAGTGCTACATAAATTAATGTATTTATTCAATGCCATACCAATCAAATTACCAAAAATTTATTTTATAGAGGTAGAAAAAATGACAAAATTCATCTGAAAGAACAAAAGGCCAAGAATATCAAGGGAATTAATGAAAAAAAAAATAGAAATGCAAGGAGGTGGCCTAGCCATACCAGATCTTAAATTGTATTATAAAGAAACAATCATCAAAACTACTTGGTGCTAGCTAAGAAACAGAGTCATGGATCAGTGGAATAGGTTAGGTACATAAGACACAGTAGTCAATGACTGTAGTAATCTACTATTTGATAAACCCAAAGACTACAGCTTCTGGGATAAGAATTCACTATTTAACAAAAACAGCTAGGAAAACTGGAAAATAGTATGGCAGAATCTAGGCATAGACAATGCATACCAAAATAAGGTCAAAATGGGCACATGATTTAGATGTAAAGGCTGATGCTATAAGCAAACTAGGAGATCAAGGAATAGTTTACCTGTCAGATCTATAGAGAACAGAAGAATTTATGACTAAACAGAGAGGGAACATTATGAAATGCAAAATGGATAATTTCGTTTACATTAAATTGAAAAGTTTTTGCACTAACAAAAACAATGCAACCAAGATTAGAAGGAAAGTAGAAAGCTGGGAAACAATTTTTACAACTAGTGTCCCTGATAAAGGCCTCATTTCTAAAATATATAGAGAACTGAGCTAATTTATAAGAATACAAGTCATTCTCCAACTGATAAATGGTCAAAGGATACGAACACACAGTTTTCAGAGGAAGAAACTAAAACTATCTATAGTTATATGGAAAAAATGCTCTAAATCACTATCGATTAGAGAAATACAAATCAAAACAACTCTAAGGTACCATGTCATATCTATGAGATTGGCTAACATGACAAAACAGGAAAATGATAAGTGTTGGAGAAGATACAGGAAAATTGGAACACTGATGCATTGTTGGTGGAGTTGTGAACTGATCCAAATATTTTGAAGAACAATTTAGAACTATGCCCAAAGGGCTATAAAACTGTGTATACCCTTTGAACCACCAATACCACTTCTATGTGTATATTCCAAAGAGACCATTAAAATGGGAAAATGACCCTCACGTACGAAAATATTTGTAGCATCTCTTTTTGTGGTGGCCAAGAATTGGAAATTGAGGGAATTCCCATCAATTGGAGAAGGCTAAACAAGATGTGGTATATGAATGTAATGGAATACTATTGTTCTATAAGAAATGATGAACAGGCAGACTTCAGAAAAACCTAGGAAGATTTGTATGGACTTGTGGTAGAAAATGCCATCCATATCTGGAGAAAGAACCATGAAGTCTGAATGCAGAGCAAAGCAGGCTATTTTCCTTTTTTGTTTGTTTGTTTTGCTTTTTTCTTTCTCATGGTTCCTCCCATTTGTACCAATTCTTCTATATAACATGACTAATGTGAAAATATGTTTAATAGGAATGTATATGTAGAGCCTATATCAGATTGCATGCTGTCTTGGGGAGGGGGAGGGGAGGAAGAGGGAGAAAATTTAGACCTCAAAATCTTACGGAAGTGAATGTAGAAAACTAAAAATAAATAAGTTAACTTAAAAAAAAAAAAAGAAATGATGAGCAAGTAGAGTTCAGAAAAACATGGAAAGACTTACATGAACTGATGCTGAGTGAAGTGAGCAGAACCAGAACATTGTACGCAGTAACAGTAACACTGTGCAATGACTCACTTTGATAGACTTAGCTCTTCTCAGCAGTGCAAGGATCTAAGACAATTCCAAAAGACACATGATGGAAAATGCTATCTACATCCAGAAAAAGAACTATGGAGTCTGAATGTAGATTGAAGCATACTATTTATTTGTTCTCTCTCTCTCTCTCTCTCTCTCTGTTTCTTCTTTTTTTTGTTGCTTTTTGGGGGGGCAGGGCAATTGGGGTTAAGTGACTTGCTTAAGGTCACACAGCTAGTAAATATGTCAAGGGTCTGAGGTCGGATTTGAACTCAGGTCGTCCTGACTCCAGGGCGGGTGCTCTACTCACTGCGCCACCTAGCTGCCCCCAGGTTTCTTCTTTCTCATGGCTCCTCCCATTGGTTCTAATTCTTCTCTACAACATGACTAATGTAAAAATATGTTTAATATGAATATATATGTATAGCTTACATCAGATTGCATGCCATCTTGGGGAGGAGGAGGAGAGAGAGGGGGGAGAAAATTTAGACCTCAAAATCTTACAGAAGTGAATGTGGAAAACTAAAAATAAATAAATAAAAATAAACAAAAAATAATTTTATTTACAATAAAAAGGACACATTTTACTGAAAACAGATACTGTTCTCTTCCATATTTGCCACCTCCGGGGCAGCAAATTGGGTCAGAAAGATGTTCTACAGCTCGGATTTGGAGTGCCAACTCCACATAGACTGAGCTTTTTATATCCTTAGTTCTCTGTATCAACCAACTAGAGAGGATGGCCTCCTTGCCTATTTAATGGGAAACCACCCTAATATAAAATAAATACCTTTCCTCCCATATATGGGCATAGTTGTCCCTAAATATACGCTTGTGAATGAATCCTTAAGCTCCAAATTATCCCTACCTGACCAACAAATTTTAATTTGACTTGACAACTTGTTCTAAGAGAAACTTAGCCCCAAGCATCTTTGTTTCCCTCCAAATATTCATATGCAAATGTTTTTAGAGTGCCACTCGCAAACATTTCTATGGAAGTCTAATTGTTGAAAACATCTTAAAACCTTTGAAAGGGCAAAAAAGAACTTACTGATTTATTTTTAGACTCAATATCAAATTTCATTTACCCTGGAGATGTAGACTACACTAATTCAGTTAGGAATACTTTGAAAAAGTTTCTCTCCCTCTTTTTAACACTTTCTAAAGCTTCCTAGGTTCTTTCTATTTGCCCTATACCCAGTCTTTTGGAGTAATTTAAAAGAATAAGAATAGCTAGCATTTACATAGAACTTTAAGTTTTGCAAAGTGCTTTACATATATTAATTTAATATATTAATTTACTCATCTCCACAACAGCCCTGTGAGGAGACTTGACTGGCTCGCTGTCACACAGCTAGTAAGTGTCTGAGATGGGAATTGAACTCAGACCTTTGTGACTTCAAATCTAACAGTTTAGTCATTGTTCCAAAAATAACATGATTTTTGTTTATTTTTTGCCGGTTCCCCTTAAGATGCTGCAAATGTTAATAGACACTTCAAAGCCAAAAAGGGAAATTCACCTCATTGGACAAGAGTGGGTGGAGAAGAGGTGGTACTTAACTTGTTCCATTAATCTGCTCAGTTGGACATCACAACCACTAAGAAAATTTTTCCTAAATATTATTTTACCTGAACATTTTCATGTTTTAATAGCAAATTTCTCCCTACAGAGGACTCATAAAAGCACATTGCAATTAATTTGTTTACCACCAAAATATATATTTCCTTGGAATGAGACACACTAGATACTTGGCAGAGCCATAGCACTAATTTACAATAATTTAGATAGGGATGCAAAGAGTAAGCTTTATCTGTTTGAAAATTCAAGGAAAGCTCTTAGCCCACCTTCTTTGGTCATCCCAAATCCAGGTTCATCCAACACCAGTGGCCACTCTTAATGTTCCGATGGAGCCCCTACCTTTGTCACCATCCAAGCTCAACCCTAAACTGTGCTTTCGAGGTGTATTTCAGAAAACATTGGTGCCCTATCTGCTCTGGATTCTAAGACTGGTCTTCTAGGTTTATTTCCCAAAAACAGTGGTAACTGGTGACTGGAAATGGCCAAGGATCACTGTGAATTTCACAGAACAGAACAGAACAGAAAGGATTAGATTGAGGTTATGATTTCTTCCTTATCCTTGATCATCAGAGCCCTGAAAGAACCAAGTTTACATGAGTGTCTGGAGCTCTCTCCAAGGTCAGACACTTGGTTCAGTATTTCTTTGCATGTGAGCAGTTGCTGTGGAGATTTTTTGGTTCTAAGATTAAAGTTTTGGGTTTGACTTTGTAAAATGGGTGATAAAAAGAAATGGAAGACTGAATCAGAATATAGAGTGTTTAGTGGACATGGACAAATAGATACTTGTTTACTTACATTAGAGACAAAATGTTGTGCATTTTTGGCTGACAAGTAGTAGCCATTCTGGAGGAATACAATCTTTGTTGCCATTTCAAATCAAAATATCCCTACTTAAGTAAATTGGAGACCAATGAAAAACAAATTAAAGCATATAAATTGTTGAAAAATCTCATTGGGGAGAAATGGCTTTTCAAGAAAGTAAACTCAGAAAATGAGGTGGCTACCAAGGTTAGTCTTCAGATTTCTAAAGAAATTGATTTCAAATATGATTCTGGAGTATGATAAACTGATTGCTGACAAGAAGTGTAATTCGTCCCATTAATTAAATGCAAACAGTAAGAAAACCTGAAAATTGTATTAAAATTTGTACTACTTAGCAAAGTAATTTTTAACATTAATGTGATTTCATGATAAATAAAAATCTTAAGAAATAAGTATAATTAATTGATAGTGATTGAAATTTCCCCTTTTTTAGTAGGGTTTATTTGCAAAATAGTTTAATCATTAATTATACCTTTACTTGGAAAATGAGCCACTAAAAACCTATCTGTAACCCAAAAAAGCTTAACATATTTTAATTTTGGCCCCTACCCACTGCCAAGTTGTACAGGTTTGCTCTAGGGTATGAAACCAACTCTCAAATGGGGATCTTTAAAAGGAAAGTAGGCAAAGTCAAACAGAAGCCAGGGACTGAGGTAGATTCTAGGGCCTCATATAAACCATTCCATCTGGATGGCAACAGAAGCTACATCCAGTCTACAGAGGACCAAATAAGTCCTACCTAGCCCATCCAAGAGTTCCTGAGGGTAAAAAATATGAGTAAACAGAAGAAAATACTGAACATAGTGAAAACAAACTATGGATCCAGAGAAGCCCAAGAGAGGTGGAGCCAAGATGGCAGCTGAAAAGCAGGGACTAGCATGAGTTCCCCACCAAGTCCCTCCAAAAACCTATAAAAAAACGGCTCTGAACCAATTCTAGAACTGCAGAACCCACAAAACAGCAGAAGGAAGCAGGCCTCCAGCCCAGGACAGCCTGGATAGTCTCTGGGTAAGGTCTATCGTGCACAGAACTGGGAGCACAGTGGAGCAGAGCAGAGCCCAGCGTGGGCAGCATGGACCAACCAGACCAGGAGCCGTGCAGATCATGCCCTAGTGCCCTGAATCAGTGAGCTGTAGCAGTTACCAGACTTCTCAACCCACAAACACCAAAGACAACAGAGAAGGTTATTGGGAAAAGCTGCTGGGAACAGGGAGTTTGTGGTTCAGCCACCACCCCGGGGCAGCGGAGGTGGGGCAGCTACAGAACTACAGCTGCAGTTGCTTCCAGCTCCAGGCCCACCTGGTGGGAGGAATTAAGTGGGGGATCAGAGCAGGAGTGCAGAGCCTGCTGAAGATCAAAGTCTAGTCCAGGTTGGGGGTTCTTGGCGAAGGAGGAGTGCTGGTGTGGCAGAGCTGTCACATCCCCC
>CM053623.1:162983972-163046355 GCA_028646595.1 Phalanger gymnotis | reverse complement strand
GGAAGAGTTAGGAACTGCCTGGAAATTAAATTCAACAAACATTTATAAAGGATGAATAAGGAGGGAAGGGAGTTATTGCAGATAAAACTTGATCCCATTCAGGAGAAAGTACCAAGGTTTTGTTGTTTTGTTTGTTTTTACTGTTAATCATGTGTTTATCCCATCTCGGGCTCTATGACAACTGCTTTGGCTTACTTCTTTAGCTCTATGCGGAGGATGGATTAGAGTGCGGAGAGACTTGAATCAGAGAGACCAGTGACGGGGCCATCATCCAGGAGAGGAATGGTGATGGTCTGTTTCAGGAATTCTGAGAAAAGGAAAAGAGTTTGCTAGCCACAAGATAGCTGACTTTGTTGTCTTTTCCAGTAAGCAAATGCAGCTTCATCCCAGGTCTTGGCTCAGTAGAAATGCAAGTCTGGAGCAGTCAATAGCCTCTTCTCACTATTCATTCTTCTTAACCCCTCTATAGCCTTTGACATTTAATGGTCTTCTAGTTCCTGATCCTCTCTCTTCTCTCCAGATTTTGGAAACACTGCTTTCCTGGTTTCTTCTGATCTATCAGACAACTCCTTCGCAGTGTCCTTTACTAGATCTTCATCCAGATCACAGACTCTGTATAAGTGTCCCGCAGGGTTCTGTCCTGGGTCCTCTTCTCCCTCTATACAACATCACTTGATAATCTCATGAGCTCCCATAGATTTAATGAGCATCTCTATGCTGATGATTCTCAAATCTACCTATTCTGCCCTTATGTCTCTACTGACTTCCAATCTCACATCTCCAACCGACTTTTAAATATCTTGAACACCTAAACTAAATTCAACATGTCCCAAACTGATAACGATCATTCCCTCTAAAATCTCTCCTCCTGCCACCCACCCGTCCTAGCTTCGCTCTTGCTGTGGAAGGCGATACCATCCTCCCAGTTGCTCAGGCTCAAAACAGAGGTGTCATCTTTGACCTAGGTATACTCTTCAACTCCTCACTATCCCTTTCTCGCACATCCCCCTTATTCAGTCTGTTGCCAAGGTCTGTCAATTTAACTTTTGCAACATCTCTGTCTAATGCTCCCATCACCTTGGTGCAAGCCCTATTGTGATAGCTGGCTAGTGGGTCTTCCTGCCTCAAGTTTTTCTCCATTCAATCTATCTTCTATTCAGCTGACAAAGTGATTTTCCTAAAGACAGATCTGACCATGTCACTCCTCTACTCAATAAATTCCAGTGGCTCTTTCTCACCTCCAGGATCAAATACAAAGTTTTCATTTGGCATTCAAAACTATAACCTGGCACTCTCTGCTCCCATCTTTCCAGTCTCCTTATACCTTATTCTCTACTATATACTCTTTGATCCAATGACACTTCCCTTGCTGTTCCATGAAGAAGACACTCATCTCTTTGCTCTGAGTATTTTTTCTGTCTGTCTCTCATGCCTGGAATATTCTCCTTCTTCATCTCTACCTACTGACTCCCCTGGCTTTCTTTAAGTCTCAACTAAAATCCCAACTTCTACAGGAAGCCTTTCCCAACCTCTCTTGATTCTTGTGCCTTCACTTTTAAAATTATTTCCTATTTATCCTGTATATAGCTCATTTGTACATATTTGCTTGTTGTCTCCCCTATTAAATGGTGAGTTCCTTGAGGAAAAGGATTATCTTTTTCCTCTTTTTTGTATCTCCAGCATTAGCACAGCACCTGGCGCATAGAAGGCATTTAATAAATATTTATCGAGTGACTGGTATTTATAAATTATTATCTTACCCTCTCCTATCTAAACTTATACTTCCATTAACTTTGGCAGTTTCTTTTTGAAAAACGTTTTATTTATGTTTACTGCTTTTCATACTGTCACTACTCAAAACTGCCCTATATTATAACCTTCACTTATCACAAAGAAAGAGCTAGGCAAAGAAAATTACCAGTCACACCATCTAATAGTGTATGAGACCATTCTGCACCTCTAATCTGCCACTTCTCTACTCCCAAAAAAGGAGGGTTTTTGGCCATTGCACTTAATCTCAATTCTGTTAGCGGGTTTTTATTTATATTATCATATTCATTGTGTATGTTGACCTTTTGATTCTGCTTTCTTTGCTTTGTATGTTAGCACAAGTCTTCTCGGGTTTCTTTGTATTCTTTTTATTTCATTGTTTCTATTTTCAAGTTTTAATGATGCTTTTTTTTTACACTAGTCTATAACCCTTGCCCATTAGTATGTGACTTTCTCCTTATTGGTAGAGATGAATGCTGTGCTCTGTGTGAGGGATGGGGTGGAGTTAGTGAGAGTAGGAGTCCTCTTGCAGACTTCTCAAGCTCCAAGTCTTCTTTAGGATTCTTCGAGTATCAGTCTTCTTCCAGACTCTCCAAGCTTCAAGTCACTTCAGGTGCTTCTGGCTTCCAGATTTGAGAAGGAATGTGGAAGAATCCAATTCCACTTCAGGTTGCTGAAGCAAAAGACTCTGGAAAGGCATGAGAGAATCTGAAAGTCTCCGTCATGTCCCTGTCCTTGGCTTGCTACTCTAGAGACTTCAAGGAACTTCCTCATTGGGTAAGATCTGGAACTCTTTCTGGATAGAGCTGAACTACCTCACTCCCAATGAGAGAGCTTCTTCACTCTCTGTTGTCTTGTATACATCCTCCTGTGTATATCTTCTCTGGTTTCTGTTTTGCTGTGATTTGGGAAAACGGCGTTTCTTGATATTCACTACACGTTTTCATTATAGAACTGGTATTTGGCAGAAAAGGGGTCAAGCCTGGCATATATATAGCTTGGGATCCTCCTTCCCTCTAACAATGACAAAGAGATCAGAAGTTAGCTTGAATCTGATCATTTCCCCTAGACTAATATTTAAGGGAACAAACAGCTATAATCTTAAACTGGTACCCGCCCCCCCCCCAGGAGAGGAGAGTGGCCTTTGGCCACTATTTCCTGTTCCTCCTTTTGGCAGGAATTAAAGTCTCCTTTGGGGAACAGTGGGAGGAGAAAAGGCTAGAGACATCTATTCTGCCTCCCTTTGAGGCAGACACAAGGACACTCTCATTCTGTTTTGGGGTATAGCCCTCACAACAATCACAAAAAGCTGCTATTAATTATTTTGGCATATGTGAGATCTTTCTGTCTTTGTTAGTATCCCTGGATAAAGAGGTATGAATAATTTGGTGACTTCTCTTAAATAATACCAAACAGTTCCCTAAATTGGACCTATTCACAACTACATTATCATTAATATGCCTGTTTTCCCATAGCCCCCCCCCCCCAAATTGCTTATGTTTGTACATATGAATGTCTGTATATATGAATTTGTGGTTGTTTTAATTTGCAGTTTTCTGACTAATGATTTGGATTTTTTCATTTAGTTGTTGATAATTTGTATTTCTCCTCTTAAAAATTATTCACATCCTTGGACAGCTTACCTATTGGGAAATGGTCCTTAGTCTTACGTATTTATGTCAATTGTCTATGTTTTAGACTTTTTTGAGATGTTCAATGCAAAGATTTTTTGTTCACTTGACAGCTTCTCTTCTTATTTTAGCTGTATTAATATATTTAGGCAAAAACTAGTTAATTTTATGTAATCTGAAATGTTGAAGTTTATCTTTTGCGATGATCTCTTCCCATGTTTATTTATGAATTGTTCCCATAGCTTTGGTTATTGGGTAAGGTACCTCTTTGCATTGTGCGATGATGATGATGATGATGATGATGATGATGATGACGACGACATTTCTATAGGCAGCTAGGTGACACAGTAGATGGAGTGCTGCTGGACCTGGAGTCAGGAAGACCTGAGATCAAATTTCGCTTCAGATATTTGTTGGCAAGTTAAGTCACTTAGCCCTGTTTGCCTCGGTTTCCTCATCTGTAAAGTAAACTGAAGAAGGAAATGACAAACCACTTCAGTATCTTTGCTAAGAAAACCCCAAATGGAGTCACTAAGAGTCAGACACAACTGAAAATGACTAAACAACAACTGATAGCACTTTAAGATTTACAAAGTGCTTTATACACACATATACATGTGTATATATATAATGTGTGTATATATAAAATGTGGGTGTATGCATGTGTTTATATGTGTACATATATGTATATATATAATATATAATTTTATCTTTATAACAATCCCAGAGGGTAGATGCTATTATTGTCTCCCATTTTTAAAATGAAGAAATTGAGGCTAAGTGATTATTGACTTGCCCAGAGTCATATAACTAGGAAGTTTCTGAGGTTAAATTTGAACTCAAGTCTTCCTGATTCTGGATCTAACACTATCCACTGTACCAACTAGCTGCCTCTAATATTGTAATATGACTTTTTTTATTTGTTCTTTATTTTTAGTTTACAACACTCAATTCTACATGTTCCTGAGTTTCAAATTTTCTTCCCTTCCCAAACCTCCCTCCTCCCCTCAAGACAGCATATAGTCTGATATAGATTCTATATATACCTTCACATTAAACTTATTTACACAATAGTCAAGTTGTAAAGAAGAATTATGACCAATGGAATGAATTATGAGACAGAAGAAATAAAACCAAAAAAGAAGAGAAAAAAAGAGAGTAAATAGTGTGCCTCAATCTGCATTCAGACTCCACAATTCTTTCTCTGGATGTAGATAGCTTTTTCCATCATGATTCCTTTGGAGCTGTCTTTGAGCTCTGTATTGCTGAGAAGAGCCAAGTCTATCAAAATTAGTCACCACAGAATCAGTATGTCTGTGATTGTGTACAGTGTTCTGGTTCTGCTCCTCTCACTCAGCATCATATCATGTAGGTCTTTCCAGGTTATTATGAAGTCCGTATTTTCCCCATTTCTTATAACACAATAGTATTCCATTACATTCATATACCACAACTCATTCAGCCATTCCCCAATTGATGGGCATCCCCTTGATTTCCATTCCTTTGCTACAACAAAAAGAGCTACTATAAATATTTTTGTACATACAGGTCTCTTTCCCACTTGTGTGATCTCTTTGGGATATAGCCCTAGGAGTGGTATTGTTAGGTCAAAGGGTATGTACATAATATGACTTTTTATATGTTGATTATCTATGTATTTGGAGCTTATTATGTTATGTTGCACTATATAATCAGGCCAGATTCTGGCCTGAATCTATTTTCTGGAAGTTTCTTTTTACCTACTACATCAATTTCCTAAGGGAATAATTGTCAATTATAGGTAAAAATACCAAAATACTGGAAGTAAAAGATATCTACCCCACAATCTGAATCATCATCTCTTAACCTAATTTAATATTTGATTAAATTAGTATAAAATCTGTTACTTACTATGAATGTTAAATAAAATGATAGTAACAATTATTATCCTTTTTACTCTTTTTTTAAAAAACAGTGGTCATTCTATGGAGAAATTCTAGGGATAGTCCTGAACCATGGCCCTTCTGGTAGACAAACCCCTTTATAAAGGATGTGCGCAAAAAGAGACTTTTTGCCAGTCCTCATATGCTACTTCTTCCTAATACTATGATATGATGCTGCATCAAAGCAGATAGGCCACCTAGCAGCAAGAGCTGCCAATTCAGTAGATTTTAAAGGGAAAAGACAATTTCTGCTCTCACTCTTGTCCAAACATGTACCTTGGAACTCCAACAGTTTTCCTTTGGAAGGAGGGGAAGACTGTTTGTCTTCTCCTCCCCCAGCATCAATGGCAACTGATCACACTTAACAATAACCCTATTTGTTCATCTAGGTGAGCCTGAGATTGTCTTTACAGGCCTTAGCAGCCTCTTCTGCTTTGTTTTTCTCTCCATGAGCATGGGTAACCAAATAGCAATCCTGAGATCAACTTTTCAGGTCAAGTGCCTACCTAGAGAGAGCAAGAGTTTCCCCTTTAGCTGGCAGCCCTGAGAGATGTACTCCTTGCATCTACTATGATGTTACTTAGAGGAGAAGATAACCAACAACAGGAGAATAAGTTATGATGCTGTAGCATAATACTCAGTAAATCTTGCTGTAATTTATGTGAATTGTGCTTTGAGTTTTTCTTTTACCTTTTAGTGGTACAGTGAATAATACTTAGCACATAACTATTTAAAGCATATTTGTTACTAAATGTTGGTGGATGACCAAGACACATATGCAAACCAAATGAATACAACTGCAAAATATTTCTTTGGAGAAACACAGACCTAAATATTTGGAGAAATAATAAGTATTTATGGGTAGGCTAGGCCAATATGATAAAATGACAATACTACCCAAATTAACTAACTAATTCAGTATTATACCAATCAAACTACCAAAGGACAACTTTATAAAAAATTTTAAAATGAAATTCAACTGGAAAAATAAAAAGCCAAGAATCTCAAAGAAAATAATGAAAAAAACGAGAAGGAAGGGGACCTAATAGTACCATATCACAAACTATACTACAAACAGTAATCTTCAGAACTATGTGGTACTAGTTAAAAAAATTGAAAGATTGACCAGTGAAATAGATTAGGTACATATCATACAGAAGCAAACAAAATCTAGTAGCCTTATAGTTGATAAACTCAAAGATCCCAATTACTGGAATAAATACTCAATATTTGACAAAAACAGTTGTAAATTCTTAAAAGCAGTCTGGCAGAAATTAGATTTAGACTGACACATTACACCATACACAAAGATAAATTCCAATTCCAAATAGTACATTATATAAAAGATCACATCACAAACAAATTATAGGAAGAAGAAATTTTCTTTTGGATTTACAAGTAAGAAAAGAGTTTATCACCAAACAAAAGGATAGGATCCCAGAAGACAAAATTGACAATTTCATTTATATAAAATTAAAAAGTTTATGCAGAAATAAAACCAATGCTAAAATTAGCTACATGCTAAATTAGCTAAAATTAGGATAGAGTTAACTGAGGAAAAAAATCTTCACAGTAAGTTTCACTGAGAAAAATCCTATTTCAGAGATACATAAGGGATTGATTAAATATTTGTCTGAAATTTCTAAACAGGCAGCCCAAAGGGAGGCATGAAAAATTGTTTCTGAAAGCTTATCCACTCCTCACCAAGGAACACTGGGTTTTCTAACTTGAGAGAAGCAGGAGAATGGGCCACAAGGCTGGCTACTCTGTTCTTTGAAACAGAGAGGTTCTAGATTAGAATTGTATCTATTTGCCCCTCTAAATATTGATGGTCTAGAGGAACAATATTTAAGTTCAAGCCTCCTTCCTGGCTACAACCTCTTAAAGGACAAAGGTAACTCAAGTTTGTACCCACAGGCTTGACTCTTTTCCACAAAATGCTAATTATACAAAAGACCATCAAAATAGTGACTATCAAATTAATCCGTCCAATCAAAGAGCAAGAAGATATTTGAGTTTTTCAGATCATAATATGCCAGAAAATACACAAGAGTAAATGAGTATGGTAGAAAGCAACAAACTGAAATCTCTTTCAACCAAGAGAGAGGCAGGAATTTTACTCAAGGAAAAATTTCCCCACATTTCCCCCACATATTCTCTGATCCAGAGACAATGGAGCCTCCTTGCCCTTTCTGAAACATGACACTCCATCTAAGGCATTTTCACTAGCTTTTCCCCATGCCTAGAATGCTCTCCCTCCTCATCTCTGCCTCCTGTCTTCCTTGGCTTCTATCAAGTTCCAATTACAATTCTACCTTCGAGGAGAAGGTAACTTCTTAACTGCAATTTATCCTGTATATATCTTGTTTGTACATAGTTGCTTTCATGTTGTCTCCATCATTAGACTTTGAGTGCCTTGTGAGTAGGGATCAGTCTTTTGTCTTTTGTTATATACTTAGCACAGTGCCTGGCACATAGAGTAGGAGCTTAGTAAATGTTTATTGACTGAAATCAGAGACGTATTGGAGTACTGGCTTCTCTTACTTGTCTGCCTCCCAAAGTCTGTTTCTCTCCTTCCCGGAGTCAGTCTAGAATAGAGTTTGGAATTACATGAGTCCTTTCTCAAAGCAGGAATGAAGCATGTCTCTCCTTTTCAAGTTTTTATACCAATTCCAACCATCATGTAGATACTTAGCATCAAATCATCATTCTTGCCGCCAATTAGGTGAGTAAAGCACTCCAGGTTGGATGGGAAACTTGGGTTCCAAAAATAAGCTGGAAATCACTAATAATTAGAGAAATGCAAATGAAAACAACTCTGAGGCTCTACCTTATACCTATCAATTTGGCAAAATTGACCAAAAAAGGGGGACATGACAGTTGTTGGAGGAGCACTAAGAAAACAGACACATTCATGGGCTATTTGTGGAGCTGTGAATTGGTATAGCCATGGTGAAAAGTAATTTGGAATTATGCCCAAGAAGTCCCTAAACTGAGCATATTCTTTTACCCAATAATACCTCTACTGACCCAAAAGAGATAAAAAAGAGGAAAAGAACCCATGTGTACAGAAATACTTGTAGCAGTTCTTTTTGTAGTGGCAAAAAGCTGGAAACTAAGGGGATGCCCATCAATGATTGAACCAATTATGGCACATGAGTGTAATGGAATCATATTATGCAATAAGAAATGATCAAAGGAACAGTTTCTTTGAAACCTGGGAAGATTTGTATGAACTGATGCATAGTGAAGAGAGCTGAACCAGGAGAACAATTTATACAACAGCAACAATATTTTAGAGACAAACAACTATGAAAGACTTAGAAACTCTGATCCATGCCATGACAAACCATTGTTTGATGTTCTTTTTCCTATTTCACAGGACTGATGGATGAGGAAACATGCAACCCACTTCCTCACAGAGAGCTAATGAGCTCAAGATGCAAAATGAGACATGCATTTTTGGACATGGCTTTGGCTCTGCTTGACTACATATATTTGTTACAAAGTTCTGATTTTCTTTTCTTTTTCAATAGGTGGAAGAGGTACAAGAAAGATTTTTTTTTATCAATTGGATAAAATTAATTTTTTTAAGAGAACAACTAAATTTTGGTGAACGGATGGAAGAAACTCTTTTCAACCTCTGTAACTAGCCTCTCAAATCTACTTCAACAACCAAACTGTATTGAGGCAAATGTATGTAAGTGTGACAAATTCAATAGGGAAGCCATAAGGGAATAATGACTGGAAGATCAACACAAACCTGATCTTTCTTCTTCTCTGCTTAGGAGCTCATTGACATCACAAATGAGAAGAGTTTGTTCAGAAAACCCTCTCAGATTTTTTACTAGAGCTGTCTTTGTGGGTATTAGCTCTACTGTATCACAGAATATTAGATTTAAAATTGGAAGGGATCTCACCGGTCAAATAGTACAGTCATAGCCAGATTATGAATCACATCTATAATACCATCATCAAATAAATGGTTATTTAGCCTCTGAGTGAAGGCTTCCTGTGATGGAAAACTTATTGTCCCCAGAGGCAGATCATTCCGATTATGAATAGCTCTATTTTTAGGAAGTTTTTCCTTATGTTGAGCCAATATCTGCCTCCATTTTAGTGCATTTCTTGGAATTCCCAGATAGATGATCTAGTTGAATTCCTAGGTATTTTTCAGTGCTCCTAGAAGAGTGGGTCCTAGGCAATATTGCAAAGTAAGGGATCAAGATTATGTTTATATTGACCTGAACCTATATGTTCCATACTCTTTCTTTTCTCCTCTCCCAAGATTATTTAGATTTTATAATTGTGTAATGAAAGGCTTTTGTATACCCACTAAAGGAGTTTTAAGAATCAGTGGTGAGGATCCAGATGGGCTAAACCTTGCATGAGAGTCGGGAAAGGGAGGATGTGATTGGGCAGGAAAAAAAAAAGCCAATGCTAAAGCATAGAGCTGAAAAGAATTTTAAAGGCCATCTAGTCCAAATCCTGTATTTTATAGGTAAGGAAACCTGTATTTTATAAGTAAGGCACAGGGGTGTTGTGACGTACCTATGATTATATGGGTATTAATAAGAAGTCTTCATTCTATTGCTTCTGGTAAAAGACTGCCTACCAGAAAGTTTTATAAGACATATTGATTGACAAATGACAACTAAAACTAGACTTTTTTCTGATCCTCACAACCTGTCAAACCTCTCCAAAACAGGAAATATGTACAAGAGAAAGTAATTTCTTCTGTCTTCATGGTATAGGACATTAAGAAGCCAAACAAGGGGAAAAAAAACCAACTTATGAGCTAACAACACAAAAGGCTAATAATCCATAATCACTTAATTATACACTCAGCACCCTTTCTCTCACTGCTCACCATGCTCCAGCAGCAGGACTGCACAAATTGACTCAACTTCTGACACCTGCCCCTGTTAAAATTGAAATAAAAAGGAAACTGAGGACAAAGTTACTAAGCCATCTGTGATTTAATTTGCAAAGCTAACATTTGCATCTTAAACCAGGCCACCTGACTCCTCAGAGGTCAAAGACAAGGAGTGCTTTACAGAGCTGATTTTCATAACAAAAAAGAGGAACAAGAAAATGACAGAAAACTTGTTTTGAACATAATTCACTCGACAGGTGCTAGCTCTTGACTAGTTACCTTCTCCCAGACTTTCTTAATCCTATGTTAAACATCTTTTCATCCATGAGGTACCTTTTGTATCCAGAAAATATACTAGGAAAAGAGGAACTTGTGGTCAGTGGTTAAGAGTCACCCCTTAGCTGAGTAAAGGGGCTTAACCTCTGGCTAACCTTTCTCTAGGTGCCAGAAAGGGAAGACTGGCCACTGGTCAACCTGGCTTTCTGATTAGTCTTTAGTCAATTCCTTCCCCCTTTCTGCTAGAAAGACTTAACCTTTTGGAAAACCTCATAATCTTATGATGATTTTATTCTTCTAAATTGTTTGCTACTAAATGATAAAGTCTTCTCAATCTATCTAGTAACTATATCTATAGGTAGCCTAGACTTAAGAGACTATCTATGTTAGCCTAGCTCAGCCTAGGGCTAGCTCTTCCTAAGAAGGGAGCTTAATCCTATAATCAAACTAAAAATAAATCAAAGTAATCAAAAAGAGCTGATTTTCACCCACCCACACACCCACCCCCCCCACCCCCCCACACACCCCTAATGCTGTGGAAATCCAAGTGACAGAAGCTTGTCTGGGCTGAGATAGAAGCATACCAGCTCTCTATGCCACAACAGAGATCAGAGAACTGGTACACATCCTGTGGCAGGGCTATTTGTGTGTGGCACTCCTTTAATCCTGAAGAAAATAGCCAAGTATCAGTAGTTGAATTGCAGTCTAAGGGTGGTAGCAACCCCAAATGCAATGGCACAGGGCAGGGATCTGCCATGAAAGAATTCAACAACTCAAGCCTTCTTTCAGTCCAAATAGTGAGTTTATTAAGATACCTAGTGAGTCTGCAGTATTTGTGATGCCAATACAAGTGGGCCAAATTTTAAGAATCTGCAATATATGATGAAGATAGGACTGACATTTTTATTGCAGAAAAAGACTGTGAGAAAATCTGGATGGGATCAAGGAGAGGCAAATAGCCTAGGGTGGGGCCCGGTACAGAAAATGAAAGCAGTTAAGTGTCAGGAGAGCCCCAATGAAAATAAAGTTAAATGGATTATTGACTGGTATGGGCCCAATGCCTCAGGAGAATGCCAGGGATCTGGGCTGCTGAGATTTTTGGGAAAGTTCAGGGGCTTTTCCTTTTAAGTCTAGATCCTGTCCCCATCAGTTGGATTAGGAGCCAAGATGGTGGAGTAAAGGGAGGGACTCACACGAGCTCTCCCCCAAACCCCTCCAAATACCATTAAAAATAAATTTAAATAATTTCTAGAGCAGCAGAACCCACGAAAAGACAAAGTGAAACAAATTTCCAGCCCAAGACAACCTGAAAGGTCAACAGGAAAGTTCTGCCACTCCTGGATGAGAGTAGAGCACAGTCCGGTGTGGGCCATGCCAACACAGCCCTGGCCCCAGGAAACCAGAAGCAGGCCTTGGGAATGACTGAATCAGCAGTGACAGTGGCTGCTTCCAGTGCACTCTGCCCTCAAATGGTTAGGGGGTCAAACAACTGGCCAGAAGGAGATTACGGAAGTCTTTTTGCTAGCACTGAGGCAGGACTTTGTTGCTTGACCCATATTTGGATTCAGGTCCCAGTCTTGGGTGGCAGTCCAAAGGCAAGGATAGCACAACTTGTGGCAGTAGTGAAGGGGGGACCCTCCTCACAGTTCCAGGCAGAAAAGAGTGTTTGTAGTCACTCACAGACCAGAGCACAGGCCAGGAGAGGAGTAAATACCTCTCCTTACATCATACTAACTTGGAAAAATAGAAAACTTTCAGGTCCCTAGAAGTATCTCTGAAAACAACTGCACAAACCCCTGAAGCTTGAGACAGTACCCCCTCCACCCTGGAAGCAGAACTTTACCTTAACGAAGAGTTAAAAAGTCAAGTAATAGGCTGGAGAAACAAGCAAACAATGGAAATAAACTTACTTTGGTGACAAGGAAGATCAAAACACAGACTCAGAAGAAGACAACGAAGTCAAAACTCCTACATTCAAAACTTCCAAGAAAAATATCAATTGGTCTCAGGCCATGGAAGAGCTCAAAAAGGATTTTGAAAATCAAGTAAGAGAAGTAGAGGAAAACTGGGAAGAGAAATGAGAATAATCCAAGAAAATCATGAAAAATGAGTCAACAACTTGGTAAAGGAAACACAAAAAAATACTGAATGTGGGGAGCCAGCTATATCCTGGTTAGTAGTTAGACCTCTTAGACCTCTGCAAAGCAGCCTCCTAGGACTCTGCTAGGCAAGGTCATTTGAGGATAGGTCTACGTGAGGCAAATGCTATCTAAGGATAAAAAGATATGGCAAAGAATAACTGCCTTCGCAGCTGCTGCCCACATGGGAAAGTACGGGAATGTTTCAATATGATTACCCATATGGGAAAAGAACAGAAATGTTTCAGTTTGGTTAGCCATTAGGAGACTAGCGTCTCATTCCCAGGAACAAGGAGATAAAAAATATATTAACCATTACTTCATTGTACTTTTCTGAGAAGTCAGAATGACTCAACAAGTAACCTGTATAAAATATTGTCAATGGCCCCATTAAAACCAGTCTACAGCCAGACTATACAAATCTCCTAGCCCCATGTTTGTGTCTTTTTGTGTTCATTACTTCATCCTATATTTGCACGGTTGCTGGCAACTGAAGAAAATAACATCTTAAAAAAACAGACTAGGGGAAATGGTAAAAGATGTCTAAAAAGCCAATGAGGAGAAGAATGCCTTAAAAACCAGCATTGGTGAATGGAGCAAAAGCTCACTGAATAAAATACATCCTTAAAAATTAGAATGGAGCAAATGGAAGCTAATAACTTTATGAGAAATCAAGAAATCATAAAATGAAACTAAAAGAATGAAAAAATAGAAAATAATGTGAAATATCTCGTTAGAAAAACAATTGACATGGAAAATAGATCCAGAAAAGAAAATTTTAAAATAATTGTATTACCTGAAAGTCATGATCAAAAAAAGAGTCTAGACATCATCTTTAAAGAAATTATCAAAGAAAACTGCCCTGATATTGTAGAACCAGAGGGTAAAATAGAAATTGAAAGAATTCACTGATCACCTCCTAAATGAGATTCTAAAATGAAAACTGCCAGGAATATTGTAGCCAAATTCTAGAGTCCCGAGGTCAAGGAGAAAATATTGCAAGCAGGCAGAAAGAAACAATTCAAGTATCGTGGAGCCACAGTCAGGATAACACAAGTTTTAGCAACTTCTACATTAAAGGATTGGAAGGCTTAGAATATGATATTCCAGAGGGCAAAGGAGCTAGGATTGCAACCAAGAATGGCCTTCCCAGCAAAACTGAGTATAATCCATGAGGGAAAAAAATAGATATTCAATGAGATAGAGTAATTTCAAGCATTCTTGAGAAAAGACCAGAGCTAAATAGAAAATTTAACTTTAAAATACAAGACTCGAGAGAAGCATGTGAAGGTAAACAGGAAAGAGAAACCATAAAGGACTTATTAAAGTTTAACTGTTTATGTTCCTACATGGAAAGATGATATTTGTATAACTCATAAGCTCTTTCTCACTTTAGGGTAGTTAGAAGGAATATATATATATATATATATATATAATATATTATATGCATAATATATATATGTATAATGTGTGTGTGTGTGTGTATGGCACAGGTGTGAGTTGAGTATGAAGGGATGACATCTAAAAAAATAAAATTAAGGGGTTAGAAATGAATGTACTGGGAAAAAGAGAAAGGGAGAAGTAGAATGGGGTAAATTATCTCACCTAAAAGAGGCAAGAAAAAGCTTTTACAATGGAGGAGAAGAGGTGGGCAGTAAGGGGCAGTGAGTGAACCTTAATCTCATCAGAATTGGCTCAAAGAGGGAATAACATGCACACTCAATTAGGTATAGAAATCTTTCTTACCTTACAGGAAAGTAAGGGGGAAGGGGATAAGAGAAGGGGGAGGGTGATAGAAGGGAGGGCAGATTGGGGGAGGGGCTAGTCAGAAGCAAAACACTTTTGAGGAGAAACAGGGTAAAAGGAGAGAGAGAATAGAATGATGATAAGGTGATAAGATGGAGGGAAATATAGTTAGTCTTTCACAACATGACTATTATGGAAGTGTTTTAAATGACTACACATGTATAATCTACATTGAATTGCTTGCCTTCTCAATATGGGGAAAGGTAGGAGCAAAGAAGAGAGAGAATTTGGTACTCAAAGTTTTAAAAATGAATGTTAAAACTGTTTTTACAAGTAACTGGGGAAAAATAAAATACTAAAGAAAAAAGAAAGACCAGATTTGTTCCCCCAAAAGTCATTTGGGATAGAAGATAGAGGCCTATGAATTGTGAATTGCACAGTGTGGGAAGAGGCTGAGATGGCTTTGAGTTTCAGCCCCCAGAAAAACCACCATCCAAAGGTCTTAACCTTAACCTTAACCTAGGGGTAGCTAGGTAGCACAGTGAGTAGAGCACTGGCCCTGGAGTGAGGAGGACCTGAGTTCAAATCTGGCCTCAGACACTTGACACACTTACTAGCTGTGTGATCTTGGGCAAGTCACTTAACCCCAGTTGCCCTGCCTTTCCCCCTCCAAAAAACAAAATTAAAAAAAAGAGTCAGAAAGAAGTGAGCAATAGGGAAATATAAGGGGGGGGGGACACTAAAATAACCAAAGATCTCAAGAGTAAAAAAAATTCAATTAAAGACCTTGAGCCTAACCAGATAAATCAATAAAGAAGGTATTAGTAACAGAAGATGGCCTCTAGACCAGGTAAAAGAATCCAAGCATAGATGAATTACTATGAATTACTATTGCAAGACAAAGGAAAATCAATCAATACCTGATGAGGCAGAGGACCCTGTGGATGCTTAGGAGAGCCCAGAAGCACAGAAGGATTCTCCTGAATAGTTTCAAAGATAAATTAGATTTGTAAAAGCACAATTTGTGGCCCACACAGCAAAATTATTGGAAGAATAGAAAAACTTGAATCCACAATGGCATCTTACCAAAGAAGCAAAAGAGGGAATAACTGAAAAGACAAAAACACAGAAATAAAACAATCTGGAAGAAGAGAAGCAAAATGTTATTAAAAGACAGCACAATCTCCATACAAGCTAAACATATTGATCTTGAAGACAAGATGTGTGAGGCAACTTTAGCACTTAGCACAGTGCCTTGAGTGTAGTAGGTCCTATATAAATGCTTATTCCCTTCCTCAGAAGAAAAACAACGATAACAAAAAAAAAAACCAAACCATAAGCATCATAGTGAAAGAAATAATACAGCAAAACTGCCCAGAATCTCTAAACACAGGAAAAAAAGTGTCAATCATAAGAATGAGCGGATCATCGCAAGGGAAAAAACACCCTATGCTGCAAACTCCAAGACATATAGCGGTTACTTTTCATAATACTAATGACAAACAACAAATTCTGCAAGTACCCAGAAGGAAGTTCTTCAAATATAAATACAAGGAAATTTGAATGCATGAGAGTTCAGGGGTGGGGAACCTGTGACTTCAAGGACACATGTGGCCCTCTAGGTCCTCAAGTGTGGCCCTTTGACCGAATCTAAATTTCACAGAACAAATCTCTTTCATAAAAGGATTTGTTCTTTAAAACTTGGACTCAGTTAAAAGGACTCACCCAAGGACCTAGAAGACCACAGGTTCCCTACTCCCTATAAAAGACTATTTTAAGGGCAACTAGATAGTGCAGTAGATAGAGCACTGGCTCTGTAATCAAGAGGATCTGAGTTCAAATTCAGCCTCAAACACTTGACACTCACTAGCTGTGTGACCTTGGGCAAGTCATTTAACCCTGATTGCCTTGAAAAGAAAAACAAAGCAAAACAAAAAAAGACTATTCTGCATCCACTAAAAATTGCAAAAGGGGAGAGAATAGTCTAAAGGGAAAAGGAGCTCAAGATGCTGCCCAAGGCGACCTACCCCGAAAATCTGAACCTAACCATTAATGAAAAAAAAGAGGCATTTGAAACATTCTAAGAAAGAAAACCAGTGCTGAAGAAATTATTTGTTTCTCCAACACCTCTTACAGTGGAAATATAAGAAAGGTAAACAAATACTGCAACCAAGGAAAACAACAAAATAACAAGGGGAAGGCCAGTGAAAGATTTCTTTCTAAATGTACACGAGGACACAAAGGTGAAAGCAGAAGTCAAATAGAAGTGATGGTGGAGAAACAGGACTGCAACATCATGGACTCACAAGACCTCACTATTCATTTTGAAATTACATTATAGAATGGAAGGGTGAATAAAAGGGGATAGGAGAGGAAGAAGATAGAGGGAAATGCGTGATTACACCCTCATCAAAGCAAAAGTTAAAATGAAGGAAAAATAACTCCTGTAGTTTCTTAGGAAGAAGAGAACTTACAGGAGAGTGGGTGAGAAGGCAAAGGGAAAAGTTGAAAAGGGAAGAAAGAAAGAGAAAATTCTTGTTTAGTGGTGGGAGTGAGGACTACTGATTAAGAGTGATAGGCATTGGGTCCCTCAAGGTCAGTTAACTTGAGACTTCTTAACTTTGGCATCATGAACGTCATTGGTAGTCTGGTAAAATTTGTGGATTGATTCTCAGAATGTTTTTGATGAATAAAATAAAATAAATGGTATTATTAGAGAAAACAAACAAAAAAAAAGAGTGATGGGCATTCTCCAATGGCAGAACAATAATATTTGAAGTGAGATGGAGACCTTAAGTGGGTATAATCTGCAGAGATTTGGTTCTTAGAGTTACTATTAACACTGACTCAGGAGAAGGGGAATCTGGGGCAACTGACACCTCAAAAAAGTAGGAGGGCATGGACCCAGAGAGATTTCAAGGAAAATAGGAAAAAATGACCATGAAGAGAGAAGAGGTCAACAATGAACTGCACAAGCAGGGATGTGGGAAAATTCCTACCATGGGGCAATATCCTCTCTATCATCTGCTGGAATTGATATTTCTAAGAGTGAGATACAACAGAAAAAAGGAAGCTGAGGTAAGATCAACAAGACAGTAACATAGAAACTGTTTAGAAGAAGGAATGGGATGAAAATTGGACATACCCCTGGAAGTTTTAAATAACCAAGCCTGCCAATAGTTGGCAGCCAGGTAGTTTGAATCTGTCCATGCCCTGAACAGTCTATGAAGTGTGAAGCCTAAAAAGGGGGAAGAGAGGATTAATGTTGTCCTCTCCCATACCTCCACCACAGTGTTTAGCAGTAGAATTTCTTGCCACAAAGGAGAAACCCCATCCAGAAGATGGCAAGTCAGTCTGAAAGAGTTTGAGGCACAGCTGAAGGACCAGAGATACATGCTCTCCTAAAAGACATGTGCAAAGAGAAGCAGGCCCTTGAGACCAGAAGTAGCTTCAAGTAGTGTGATCTTCAGCAGCAAAATAAGAGATACAGCCACCTGCTCAAGAAGGAGGTGTCCTCTACTATACAAAGTTGAACTGCAGAGGGAAGCAGACTTTAGGAGACTTGCCCCAAATAAAAGGAAATTTGAATAACAGAAGACTATTCTGTACCCACCAAAAACTGAAAGAGGGAAGAGAATGTTCCAAAAAGAAAAGGAGCTCAAGATGACTGGCCTAGCTGGCAGAGATACTGCACCCAGGGAGCTATCTTCTTGAAGATTCTACAAAAAGAGAAAGTACATCAAGACCCAGCATTTCCTGCAAATTAGAACAACTCTGAGGCACCACATCACATCTATCAGATTGGCTAACATGACAAAACAGGAAAATGATAAATGTTAGAGAAGATGTGGGAAAATTGGAACACTAATGCATTGTTAGTGGAGTTGTGAACTGATCCAACCATTCTGGAGAACAATTTGGAACTATGCCCAAAGGGCTATAAAACTGTGCATACCTTTTGACCCAGCAATACCACTTCAAGGTCTGTCTCCTAAAGAGATCATAGAAAAGGGAAAAGGATCTACATGTACAAAAATATTTGTAGCAGCTCTTTTTGTGGCAAAGAATTGGAAATTGAGGGGATACCCATCAATTGGGAAATGGCTGAACAAGTTGTGGTATATGAATGTGATGGAATACTATTGTTCCATAAGAAATGATGAGCAGGAGGACTTCAGAAAAACCTGGAAAGACTTGTATGAACTGATGCTGAGTGAAGTGAGCAGAACCGGGAGAACATTGTACACAATAATGGCAACATTGTGCAACGACCAATTTTGATAAACTTAGTTCTTCTCAGCAATGTAATGATCAAAGACAATTCCAAAAGACCCATGGTGGAAAATCCTATCCACATCCAGAGAAAGAGGTATGGAATCTGAATGCAGATTGAAGCATACTGTTTTTCTTTCTTTTTTTTTTTTCCTCATAGTTTTTCCCATTGGTGCTAATTCTTCTTTACAATATGACTCATGTGGAAATATGTTTAATATGATTGTACATGGATGGCCCATACCAAATTGCATGCTATCTTAGGGAAGGAGGAGAAGAAAGAGGGGGAGAAAATTTAAAAATCCTGAAATTTACAACCAATGATTTGTGTGGATTTATTTTGTATCTTGCTATTTTACTGAAACTATTATTTCAATTAATTTCATTTGGATCTTTAGGATTCTTTATGTAAATTGTTGTATCATCTACAAAAGCCAATATTTTCTTTCTTCTGTAGGATTTTCTCCTCTATTTCTTTTTCTCATCTTATTGCCATAATTAGGATTTCTAGAATAATATTAAATAGTGGGAACAGAGGACATCCTTATTATACCATTAATCTTAAAGAAAAGGCCTCTAAAATGTTTCTCCATTACAAATAATGCTAATTCTTCCATTTAAATAGATATAACTTACCATATTAAGAAAAGATCAATTTATTTGTATGCTTTTGAATATTTTGAGCGTAAGTGGGTATTATATTTTGTAAAAAAAACCCACAAACAAATCACTTTTCCTGCATCTATTACTATAATTTTGTAATTTTAACTTTTTAAAATATAGTCTATTATTTTTATTGTTTTGTTACTAATGCACTAACTCTGCCTTCCTGGTATAAATTCAACCTGGACATAGTATATAGTTTTTTCAGTATTTTGCAGCAGCTTCTTTGCTAGTATTTTATTCAATCTTTTTTCCTTTGAGATTCATTAGAGATAGTTTTGTAGTTTTTTCTTCCTCTGCTTTGATTTTGGAGGAAACAGAAAACCACTAAGGTTTAGTGAATTGAAGAATGACGTAGCCATACTTTCACATTGGAAAAATCACTTAGGCAGATGAGTGGAAGAGGGATTGGAGTAGGGAGAGACTTGAGGTGGGAAGACCAATTATAAGCCTATTAAAATGGTCCAAGAGAGAAACAATGAGGGACTGGACTAGAGTTGTGGCTGTATAAGTAGAAAGAAGCAAACATATATGAGCAATGTTGTAAAGGTAGAAATGACAAGATTTGGCGACAAATAAAATGTGTGAGAGTAAGGAGTGGAAAATGACTCCAAGATAATAAAAGCTGGGTTACTAGGAAAGTGGTGGTAGTGGCTAGTTGTCACAGTAGATAAAATGCTAGACTCTGGCTTAAACACAAACATTTACTAGTGGGACTCTGGGCAAGTCATTTAACTTCTTTTAGCCTCAGTTTCTTCCATTTTAAAATGGAGATAATAATAGCAACTACTTTTAATATCATTGTAATCATAAAGTTGTGGGATTAAATTAGATAATGCATGTGAAGTGCTTTGCAAAACTTGAGTGGCATATAAATGCTAATTATTATTAGTGCTTGTAATATGTAATATGTAATGTGTAGTGCTTGTAATTGGAAATTTGAGGGGAAGGATAATAAGTTCTGTTCTGTACGTGTTAATGCAATGACTGTGGGGCAGCTAGTTGTAAATGTCCAAAAGGAGACAGACTAGGGCTGCATATCTGGGAATCATCTGCATAGAGATCATCTAACTTTTTTGAAATTCTATTCAGGTCCTTAGCTTCTTTTCTTCTTTATCTTTTAGTTAGAATTCTTTAGTTCTTAAAGGGGCATATGAAAGTCCCTATAGTTTGTGGTCTATTTCTCCCTGAAATTCTATTAGCTTTTTCTTTTACGTACTCAGATGTTATGCCATTCAGTGCATACATATTGAATACTAATGTTTCATTTTCTGTAGTTTCTTTAGGCATGATGTAGTTTCTCTTCTTATCCTTTAATTATGCCCTTTTTTTTCTGTTGCTTTGTCTGAGATTATGATGGCCAGGCTGGATTTTTATAAATTAGTATGTTCTTTTTACTTTCCCTTCTCTCTTTCCTCTCAAAATTCTCTGAAGAGAACCAAACCATCCCTAGGTCCTCTGTTTTTCTTATTTAATTTCCTCAACATCCTTTCAAGACATTAAGACTATGAAGGAATACTTATTATTTCTTTCCCTATTAGAACATTATCAGGGGTGATATATCTTGCCACTGGACCCAAATGGCTCCAGAAGAGAAAGTGAGCCTGGCAACCTTGCACAGCACTCCCTCGCTTGAATCCAATTCACTGGCAAGTCATGGCATCATATTCCTGATATCATGGTCCTTTTTGAGAAGGAAGGACAAACAATGGAATGTTAGCATTACATCATCATATAGCTTCTTCCAATTGCTCAAGTAAACCAGCCTTTTTAGGTCTCTCTGCATTCTTGTGCACACTCTTGTTTGTGTTTAAATTTTCCTACCCAGCTCTGGTCTTTTCATTAGAAAACCTTAAGAGTCCCTTATTCCATTTTAAATCCACTTTTCCCCCTTGTAGGATCATGTTTAGCATTTAGGGTAAGTTCTTTTTTATTGTAAATCTTTCTCTTTTGCCTTTTGGAATATTTTATTCTAAGATCTCTTGATTTTAGTTGAAGCTACCAGTTCTTTGGTGATCCTGATTGTGATTCCTTGCTACTTGAACAGCTTATTTCTGGATTCTTGAAGCATTTTTTTTCCTTTATTTTTTCTTTTTTCAATGAATAGAGGAGACAGGAGGAAGAAAACTGAATGCTTGATAATGGAAAAATTAATATTTAAATTAAAATATGTAATTTCAACTTTTTTAAAGAAAAAAACATGATTTTTCGAGGCAGTCTAATGATTCTAAAATGATCTCTCCATGATCTTTCTAGAACAGTCATTTTTGTATCAAATGTTTCATGTTTTCTTCTTTTATTTTTCAATAATTTGATTTTGTCATAATGTTTCCTTCTTATTTAGTTAACAATTTTTATTTGGTCTATTCTAGATCTATTCTTTTTCAGCAAGAGTTTGTATTTAATTTTTTAACTCTCACTTCATTTTTTTTCTAGTTATTCCACTTAGTTTTTGTGGAAAATTCAGTTTTTTCTTTGAATTTCTGCTTGAAGTTGTTAGGGAGTTAGTTATATTTTCAATAACTTTTGATACCTGTTGGTATTTTCTTTGATTTACTCATCTGTGCAACTTTAACTTCTGAATTTGGACTTTGTGTAATAGTCAGGCTCTGCCACTTGATGCACTTTGGGGTAAGTTACTCATTCCTGCTTGGTCTTTCCCTATTTATTCTGTGTCCCTACACTACATTCCCTCAAGCCCAGCCCAGATCTTTGAGTTCAGACATCTCAGAATAGAGTGCTAAGGACCTCAGAGCATGTAAGTCTGGAGTGTCCCAGATTAAGCACTGTGCTACTTGTTGCTTCTCACTGGGGATTCCCAGGTCCTCACCCTGTGTCTTTATGACCACCCCAGGGCTTTCTCAGGAGATCCTCCTGCTCCCTACAGACGTGGAGTTTTATAGACTAAATGTTTTCCCAGTTATTTTTGGTCTCTTTGGGAGTCTACTCGGCCCTGGTTTTGCCTATATACCTTTTTTCCTATTTTCTATGGGTTGACCTTTTGTGCATTTTTGGAGTAGAAGGAGTCACTTATTTTAGTTTCTGATTTTATTTGTTTTTCGTTCTGTCTGGTGTAAAATTCAGGATTTTCTGAAGTGGGTACATGAAGCTAGATAGACTGTTTCCCATTCTGGCAGTTATCCTGGCCAGAAGATTCCTCTATTAAAATGTAAGCCCTTTATTATTATTTAGCCCCTTCTAATTGCTCAAATATATTTACTCTTTTAGGTTTCTCTTGTCCCCTACATTTTCATCACAAAGATTCTATGTACCTTTGGTCTTTTTATTAGAAATGCTATACTTTACCACATTATTGATGCAGGTTTTATGCCATATTTTTTTTTTTTTTGCAAAACTGTGGGGTGTGACCATTACGTGAAGCTTTTTTTTTTAAGTGCCAGTATTTCTTAAAAATAATTTATTACTGTCCCTTCACCCTCTGGAGCCAATATGGGTCATTTTCAGACCAAGACCGTGAAGGTGGTGCAAGTCATCATCAGAAGGTACTACACTCTCCCGGACAATGACTTTCACATCAACGAGCTCGAGTTCGAGGAGATGGCCATCATCCCCAGCAAGAAGCTCCTCAGTAAGATCAAGAGATATGTTACTCATCTGATGAAGCAGATCCAGAGAGGCCATGTGAGAGGTATCGCCATCAAACTGCAGGAAGAAGAAAGAGAAAGGAGGGAAAACTACATCCCTGAGGTCTCTGCTTTGGATCAGGAAATCATTGAAGTAAACCCTGATACTAAAGAAATGCTGAAACTCTTGGACGTCAGCAGTTTGTCCAACCTGCAAGTTACCCAGCCCACGGCTGGGATGAACTTCAAAACACCAAGAGGAACTGTTTCATATTTACTTTTGCCATCTTTCCAATAAATGTGGGAATGCCCTTCCCCCCACCCCAAATCATTTATTACTAAACTGTCTTTGGTGCAAGAATAGGATACACAGAATACTTGTGAATAAACATTAAAATTGAATACTCACAATGTGAATATGCTGAGAATTCTAGGCTAGTGGCTCACAATGTGTGACAGATAAATGTGTATCCACATGCCACTGGTGAATACATTGCTGCTCTGTTTACCTTTTAAGCAGCATGACAAACAGAATTATACCATGCAATAATTAGTGATGAAAGGTTATAAACCAATTTTTGAACTGAAAAAACAGGGTGTGACAATTATGCAGTGGCAACAATTATGGGGTAAAATATGGTGTTTAAAAGTCCTCTAGGTAGCTAGGTGGCAAAGTGGCTAGAGTACTGGGTCTGTAGTCAGGGAGACCTGAGATCAAATCCAGCCTCTGATACTTACTACCCATGTGAGCCTAGGGAAATCAGTTTACCACACTTGCCTCAGTTTCCTCAATTATAAAATGGGGAGAATAACAGCATCTGCTTTACAAGGTTGCTGTGAGGATTAAGTGAGATAATATTTGTGAAGCATTTAGCATAGTGTCTATATAAACACTATTTAAATGCTTATTTCCTTGGCCTCTCCCTCCCAAATTTTATTAAAGACTAAATTTTTTTTCTCCTATAGGATTACACTCAGTGTTGCAAGATAAGTTACTCTTACTTTTAAGCCATTTGTGTCTAGCTTTTGGAATATTATATTCTGAGATTTCCATTCCTTTATAGCTGTGTCATAGTCGTTTGTGATTTTAACTAGTTCCTGGATACTTTGGTCATGGTTTTTGGGTAGTCTCATCTATTTTAAATGATCTCTCCTCAACTTGTTTTCCAGGTCAATTGTTTTTGATTGAAGATAACTCAAATATTCTATTTTTTTCTAGTCTTTTCAATTTTATGCTAATATTTCTTATTCTTTCAGAGAATTATTGGGTTCCGTTTGCTTCATTCTACTTTTCAGGGAGTCCTCTACTTGAGTAAGGCTTTCCAACTTACTGGCTTTTTCTTATTTTACTGTATTCATTTTTTTTACATAAAACATTATCGATAGCTTTTATTTTTACATCCTTTTCCTACTGTATTTTTCCCTGAGCCCCTCCCATAATAATATCCCTAATAATAAAGAACAAAAAAGTTCCAAACACCAATTAGTATATCAAAACGTGAAGTTATATGCAGTTCGACTTCTGTTTTAAACTATTTGTTTTCTTTCCAATAATTTACTCAAGAGCTCTCATTTTATTTTTTATCTCTTGCTTCAGTTCTCCCGTCTCTCAAGCTCATTTGTGTTTTGGATATTTTACTGTACAGTGGGCTCTGTAGAATATTACTGTTTTACCTCAAAGGCCTTTATATTTCACTCGTTTTGTTAAATCTTTGCTTCAAAATTTGTCAATAAACACTTGCCTACTAAATACATATGTATTCAGAGCTTTAATCTGTTTATTCAAGTTTCTAGGCTTCATTCCTGCACTGGAATTTTATTTCTGGGCCAGAATCCCTCCCACACTCCTGAATGTGTTTTGCAGACCCAGCCTGGTCCTGCTCCCATCCTCTGCTCCTATCTGGATGATACTTTGGCTGCCCTGCTACAGTTCTGAATGGGGGTCCGGATTGGGACCAGGACCCCTCCCTTTGCCATAACCCCTGGCTTTTGCTTATGATTTCTAGCGGTTCAACCTAGATGCTGACCATAATTCAATCTCTTCTTCCATGTACAATCAACAGCTGCTAGTTGGCTCTGTTCTCTGCTCTCATCCTCACAGGCCCAGACCAGATATTAGAGAGCAAACTAGTCTCAGGATTCCCTAAGGAACCCCAGGAAAGTCTGCCTTCACTGTCTCCCTTTCCTGGGTAGTCACCCACCATGCCTGTTTCCATCTGTGACTCTAATAGGAGCCACACACTCAAAAAAAGTTTGAATTACCTCATAGGCCAGTAGGTAGATATTTCGTTGCCTCCTAGTACAATCTGACCCTTCACACATTTCTCTGACACAAAAGCCACAGTTTCCCTCGAATGGAAAAAAAACAAAACAAAACAAAACTATAAAGTCAATATGATGAAAATAGAATCTATTTTAAGTACTTTCAAATATATTCAACAGTTTGGTGACATGGAATTTGTTATAGAAGAGACTTCTGGAAAGGAAGGAAGGAATTCTTCCATCTTGCAGACCCATGCAGTTAGAAGAGGGGAGGCTGAAAGGAGAGTGAACAATTTTCCAGTTGCAAAGCACCTTTTGGGGCCCTCATCTCGGGATTCTTGTGGGCTGCTATTGAGGGCTAGTGGCAATTGGAGCTAACTGGGGAGCCAGAGAGCCTGCAAAGAGCTCAGTATGTGGGCTGGTGAGAATGACACATGCAGTGAGCCCCTGACAACTTCATTTTCCCCTCCTCCATTCCTGGCAGGAAAGCAGTCCTCCATTAACTGTCAAAACTATCCAATTCCTATTCTCCCCTCCTGGGAGGGGACAGAGCTCAGGGGAAGTTGCCAATTCTATTCCTCATCGCAGGCAGCTTACACAGCTATTTCCCTGTTTCCTTACAAATGATTTGTTCAATTACTTAGCATTATTATTGTTGCTTACAGATCTATTCCCCTTTAATACAAATGGAAAAATCAACCGGCCACTAAATCCTTGTCTGGTATGATTAATGATGCCAGCCAAGTAAGATTTGGAATAAGGACCTCTCTTTGCACTTTAAGAAACAGAAACCTTTGTCTCCCCTTGGCAAGAACTGAGCAGGAGAGTCAGAGTTTCAGCCTTTCTTTTAAGGAAACAAAGACTGCATTCAAATCACAATCCATCATTGTCCTAGCAGGGCTGAGGAGAAAATAAGCCTCGTGCAGGGAGAGAGCCGGAAACTGGTGTTGCAGCTGTTGAGACAGACGGACACTTTAAACGGAAAGAATTTCCAGCATCTAAACCCAGACCTCACCGGCTCTCGTCTGTGGGGTGACAGAAAAGAGCGTTGTAGAGCTGGCTACTATATTACTCACACCCAGGTCCCCGTGCAGTCCCATCCTACTAAGGATACTTTTGCCTACATGGGCATTAGAGGAGATAACGTGGCGCGATCCGAGCTCAAGCTTCTTCTTTACTCGGAAAGAGTTGAGCCTAAAGACCTTCAGCTCGGGTCTGCCACACTGCGCCCGTGTGTGCCCCGTGCTACCCATTGGAGAGGGAGGGCGGGCACAGAGGGTATGCAATCGTTTCTGTTATGTCTCATAACCACTTCGTGTGGAGCTAAGAAAATTTGAGAAAGTACTAAGAGGTTAAGTGACTTGCCCGGAGCTGGGATTAGATCATTAAGTCCCCAGGGTTGGGGATCTGTGGTTCATCCAGTGAGCCAGCTGCATTTTAGAAACGTTACCATTTTTCAAGCATTTCTTTTCATTGCCTGAGGGAATATTAAGGAGTAGATCACATTTCAGACTGGCAGGCACTAATGCATTGTTTTGACTGTTTTGCAAGTTTTAGTAGACAACATATGGGCTCCATTAACTTTACAATGTAGTAATATTTTGATGGTATTTTCTTTTCCAATTAAAAATGTAATTTAACATTTTAAAGTGTATATTACCAACCCTTAGAGTTTGTTTTTCTTAAGCAGACCATAGGATTGTTACTGGGGTTGAGGCTGGGGTAAAAGAGGATTGAAGAAAGGTCACATATTTTGTACTCTTAGACATTTCCTCTTTATGACATGGATAGGTGGTGTAGTGGATAGACAGCTGGATCTGGAATCAGAAAGACCTGGGTTCAAATCCAGCCTCAGACACTTATTAGCTGTGTGACCCTGGGCAAGTCACTTGACTTCTGTTTGCCTTAATCTACCCCAGAAGGAAATGGCAAACCGCTCCAGTATCTTTGCCAAGAAAACCTCATGGACGGTATGGCCTATGGTGTCACGAAGAGTCAGACACAACTGAACAACAGGAAGCATCTATCTATATTATTCTGATCTACCTCTCACAAAAAGCTAAGTGACTTGCCCAGGGTCACATAGCCATCATGTAACCGATGCTGGATTTGAACTGTTTTTGGTTTTTTTTTTTTTTAACTACAGGTCCAGCACAACTTTTGTGCACTATGACACCACCTAGCTGTCTATACCAACATTGTATTTAAATATATTGTACTGTTTCTGTGGTTTATAATTTCATTGGTCTGGGTGTGTCTCTTTTTAGTGCAGATCAACAGCCTCTCTGAAATTGGGTTAGTTTTCTTTGAGAGGTACTGAGATCAAAAAATGCTTTGGTGAATCTAGTCTACTTGCCTGACCTTTGGATAAAAGCCATAGAACAAATACATCACCAGGCTCTTTCTAGAAGTCTTTTCTGCTTCGTAGGAAACTGTTCAAGTTTGCAATTGCTAGCATAAGCTTCTAGAACCCACTGTCAGGTTTGCATGATGATGAAGAATGCCTGGGACTTTAGTAAAGGACACACACACACACACACACACAAACACATTTATGTTTGACCAAGTCTGTGATTTAATGGGTTTAAGGAACTCCTGCTGAGGAAATTCTCTCTACCAATGTAGATCTGTACCTTTTCTGTAATGTATAGTGTTAGAGAGTTGTCTGGGACACTCAGAGGTTAAGTGGCTTGCCCAGGATTACGTAGTGAGAAGCAAGACTTGAAAACAGGTCCTCCTGGCTTCAAGGTCAATTTTTTTTTCTACTATCTTCATGCTGTTTTTCTGCAAAATAAATATACGAGTTTCATGTATTTTCTATTTTACTTTATTTTCAGTTTGTGAAACTAAACAAGCATTTCCATAACACAGTAGAATAAAAAAAAACATGATTGCACATGAAACTGTAAATCTATTATATATAACTTGCTATTCCTTTTAAATATAAATAAAGTTGTCATGTAACTTTTTTCCTTTTTTTATTCCCTCTCCTCCCCCTAGAGATGGCTACCATTAGACATAAATATGTATGTATATACATGTAAAATCATTCTATACATACATCTATTTATCGATTCTTTCCCTGCATGTAGATAACGTCTTCCTTCACAGGTCCTTTGTTGTAAATTTTGCTATTCGTAATAGTCAAAATGATTTAGTCACTCAAAGTTGTTCTTAAAACAATATTGCTCTTGCTGTATATAGCATTCTCTTGGTTCTGCTTTATTGCATTCTTCATTATTTTGTGTAAGTCTATCCATGGTTTTCTAAAATCAATGAGCTTATTGTTTCTTATAACACATTAGTACTCCATCGTGATCATATACCACAACTTGTTCAGCCATTCCCCGATTGATGGGCATTGTTACAATTTCCAGTTCTTTGCCACCACAAAGAGAGCTACTATAAATATGTTAGAACATATAGGCTCTTTTCCTTTTTTCCTCAATCATCTTTGGAAATAGACCCACTAGTGGTATTGCAGTTTTGTATCTTTATTGATAATACCCTGACTAGTATTAACTTGCATACCTTGCTAAAAGTGTGCCTGTGTAGGTGATGTCAGACAAAGAACAGATCAAGTTGGAAACATGAAAGAGAAGACTCTTGGGGGACTGCTTGGGGGATGCTCCATTCAGGCAGAGCCTTTGGAGACCAGAGATGAGTAGGCTGAAGTTTTCACAGATAGGTTAAGCCCAATAAGTTTCAGATGATTGGAAGTGGCAATGTCTGAGTTCGAAGATCCTCAATTCTGATGATCTGTTAGCCCATGCAGGTACAACCATGAGAAATACCTTCAAGTTTCCCTGTCCCTTTCTAGACTAGCCTTGAATTAACCATATTTCCACCTTCAGTTTTATAAGGACATGAGACATTTCCAAATACATACTATTGTCCCATGACCCAGACCTCAGGATGGGTGATAGAGATTGGGGTTGGGGTATCTAGATGCCAACCTGAATGGGAAAGGGGAGTTTGTCCTGCTTGAGGTGTTGGAGAAGGGATTGAATGAAAATCTCAATTATAATGCACATATTAATATGCCTGTTAAGTAACCTCTTGAATTAAATGCCTTTCCTAAATAATAACTGTGGTAGATGTGTTTTAATAGGGCATATCTCAAAGTGATGAAATAATAGTAGCTAAGTAAGTTAGGGGTATACTAGTCAAATGATTTGATTTTAAAAAAAACACCTCTAAGACAGGAAAGAGAATCTGGAACCTCTCAACAATCTAAGTAGTGATTGGTAACCAATTGCCCTGAGATCCCGAAAGAGAACAGGCAGGTCTGCTGATATCCACTGTGCTCTCTATTATTAGATATTAGATAGTAGATGGAGTGTGCATGCGCACATGTGCATGTGCGTGTGCATGTGCATGTGCGTGTGTGTGCATGTGTGTGAAATGCAATAAGTGGAATTTAGTAGTGTATTTTTTTAATTAAGAGGTTCACTTTCTTCAATGGAATTAGGAGATAAACCATTGTGTGGGCAAGGGTTAAAAAATTGAGGTATTGGGCAGCTAAAGTAGAGGAACCCAGCCCCATGTGTCCCCTTACTTCCTATTTAGATAAATCAGTTGAACTCAGGAAAAAAAAAACTGCAGAGATCTGCACAGCTGAGGACCCAAGAGGAAGTGGTTCCCTTTGCTAAGACTGGGATTATTAAGAATGGGAGAAAGTGAGAATAACCAGATGATTCTCTATACTTATAGGCAGGATGGTACTTGAAAAACAAGCTTCCCATGAACCTGAGACCTGAATTTAAATCTCCACTCCAACACTTATGAACAGCGTGACCTAGGCCAAGTCATTTCACTGTTAAGCCTCACTCTCCTTATCTGTAAAAGGGAAGTAATAATACCTGTACTTTGTAAACAACAAAGAAGTATACAACTACTGTTATCCCAAGCTGAGAGGTGGATAGCAATAGGCCTGATCTCTGACTGGACCCAGAAATCTTAGCTTTTCTATTCCCCCACTGGCTGTAACAGCTCTCTCCTCCACATACCTGTTCCATTGCTAGAATATGGATGATGTTCAGCTTTGAGGGTTTCTCACACAAATCTCTCTTTTCAGTGCATTTGATTTCTTAGTGCTAAGTAGTAGTGTTAATGGGTGTGAGAAACTCAATGCTGAATGTTGTTCACGTTAAACATTTATAGAGCAGGACCTACCTACCTACCTACCTACCAAAGCATAGTGCTACACATTTTGTAGAATATGTGGAAATTTAACTAAACAGCCTTAAGGAGTTTACACACAAGGAGTCCACAGTCTAGTGGCCTAGAATTTACACAGCTTTAACATGAACTGGATTCACCCTTGAAGGTTTCTCACATAAGTCTCTGTTTTGGTCTCATGTCCTCCATCTTGGGTTTTATCTGGGCACATTCAAATTTGGGTCGTGTCTAGGTTTCCACAAAAAGAAAAATAAATAAAGGGACCTTCGGGTCCCATCAGGCAAATGAAACATTGATTAGACAGGTTTTATTTAATTCAACAGAAAAAGGCAAAGGATTCATACTTAATCCCCATTCTTTTACCAATGAACCCTATATCATAATACCACAGATTTAGATATAGAAGGGGTCCTAGAGGTCATCCAGTTCAACTCCTTTTTGCAGGTGAGGCAACAGAGAAGTTAAGTCACTTAGCCAAGATCATACCCACAAGCGGTAGTAGGTAGCAGAGGTAAGATTGAAACCCAAATCTTCTAACCTCAGAACCATAACTTGTCCTACTGCGCTATAGCTCCGTGGTGATCAAAACACTTTTCCAAACTTACAGGCCTATCCTGAGTGGGTCTCCCTGGCTAAAAATGGCAAGTATTCAGGGTTACTAGAGAATCAAGAACATCTTCCTTTCAATGAATCTAACATTCCAGGAAGGCAAAGACATTTTTCCATTGCGCAACTAATACAGGAAACTCCAATTTAGACTTATAAACAAGTTCAGTTTTTTCATCATTTACTATGACCACCAGGTTATGCTGTCTTTTGGCTGTATAAGTGAGATAGTAGCCCCCTTCTTTGGAATTTTGGGTTTGATTATTTCTCCCAAAATCTGACTCTCTTTCTCCAAGTGTCCCAAGAGGCATGGCCTCTCCTTGGAACACATGTCTGTACTGCTCCTCACTCTAGAAGCTGGAAGCTTCGTGGAGGTATGTACCATTCTATGCCATGTGAATCTTGGTTTTTCATGACTTAGTAGCTTGAGACAAATGATTCTAAGCCATGAGGTTCAGTTATCTCTGCTATTTAAGGAGCTTATAAGAGTTATTATCAAAAAGATCTACTTTGTTCTTCCAAATGTCTTCACCATGCTCCACACCACCCCTACTCCTTTCTGGGTTTCCTTACCAAGTAGATCTTTTTAATGTACAGTGTTCCTCCACACACCTGCTTTCTAGAACCATATTACAGTCATGTTTCCCATCCCATCAAGTCTCAATAGCACTTCTGAGGTCAAAATTTGCCTCTCAGCATTAGGATTTTAAATTTATCTTTCTTGTAACCTACATTTTTGCATCTGTGCATAGATACCTAAAATTATGGATTTTATTGCCAGCTCTTGTCAGTTTGGAGGCAGCTCTACTGCTATTGTTCTGCCACTCCAGCTATTCTCTGTGGAATCTAGCTTCAATAGACATACAAAGGCAGTTTTCCCCCTCTCCCTTCCTTCTCAGTTTACAGATATTTTGGTTAAGAAAATACATTTTTATTAGCTCTCATCAGACACTATTATTTCACAATCAAGTTGTTCTCTTTACCCTTTGCCTTCCCTCCAACATGTTTATTTCATCTAGTTACTAAGCAAAATAACATTTCATATTCCTTCCAAGGAACTCTGAGGATTTGTCAATCAAGTCAGCTAGTTATCAATTAACAAGTATTTAGTGAGCACAGACTATGTGCTAGGCACTGTGCTAAGAATTGAGGATACAAAGAAAGGCAAAAACATCTTATTCTCAGTCAAATGCAGGAGAGAATGTACAAACAGCTATGTACTTGAGAGATATATACAATACAAATGGGAGATAATCAACAGGAGAAAGTCACTAATGTTAAGGGGATCACGAAATGATTCCTGTAGAAGGTGGGTTTTTATCTAAGACTTGGAGTAAGTAAAGACTCAGAAAAGAGGAAGGACAGAATTATGGGCATGGGGGGCAGCCATTGAAAATGCTCAGAATTGGAAGATGGAATGTCTCCTGACAAAAACCATAATCAAATTTCAGTTACTATTACTTAGATACACTCTTTTGTTGGTTGCAATATGAGTACATTCATTTGTACCCACTTTTCTATTTTTCTGATTCTCCCTATAATTTGTAAATTACATTGCTACCACTTTTGTTCTTCTATCTTTTTGTTACCTTTCCCACAAAGGCTTCCAGGTTTCAGCTCAAGCAGGCAAGGTTTGGTCCTGGAAGAGAATGACATTCTTCCCCCCTCTCCCCTTCCCTATAAAGGGGGTCATGCTCTCTGGCTCATTTTGAGCCCACCTGGAGTTATTTTAGGAAAAGCTCTTTAAACACTACTCGGCTTTGGTTCACTTAAACTTTCCCTAAGAGATATTAGGAATCCTTTCTGGGAAAGTTGCTTAGTGTACCAAGTAGCAGGTATCAGTCATAGGACAACTTTATTTCCTGCATCACAAAAGAAATACTTAAAACACAAGAGAATAATAAGCACACACTGGCTGACATTTAAAACATGAAACAGTAACCCATAACAAAGGAATTATAGGCATTCATAAACAGCTATAGAAAAGAAATGAGGAATTTAAAGAAGTATATCCCTTCAGTTAACCTTCCTGGGAAGTAAAGATTCCCAGGAGACTTGTAAGATTGCTGGGCAGATTTCACTTTCACCTAATAATTTGCCCAAAGTCCATGTCCCGTCACGCATGCATGGCTCATTGTCATAACAACAGTGGTAATCTACTCTGAGAAGGGGATACCTGTAGGAAGCACCTCCAACTGAGCAATCAGCTCTCAGACCTCTCAGTGACTTTTGAGATCATGAGATAGTTACCAAACTGGGAGCATTCATCTTAGAATTGCTGTTTGGTAAGGGCAAGAAACACAAAGCAGAAGAGGAAAATGGGAACTTGAGATCCAATCTCAGGTTCACCTAGACATGTACCCGCTCTTACTGCTATATGCTTGTCACTATCATAAAAGCTGCTGGGAAGGAGTGGGAAAAGAGTCTCTTCTCCCCACACCACTAGAAGTCTAAGGGAGAGATGGCAGTGTCCCAGTGAAACATGTAAAGAATCGGGAAAAGAGATTACCTCTCTTTTATAATCTCACTGAATGGTCAATATCATCCGGTTCTGTAGCCAATCCTCTTTAACCTAGACTTGCTTCTCCTGGTCATGGGGACCAAGAGACCAACCAGAGGCCTCTGCTTGTGTGTGCCACTGGAAGTGACCCAAATATGGTGCTTACCCAAAGGGGCCTGGGCACAGAAATGGTCCATGGGACATGCTTCAGGCCAGGAGACAGGAGACAGCCCCTGATTACTGCCGTATCACTTGTATAGCATTTACTTTCATTTACTTCTGTTAAAACTGTTGTACCTTATTAAAATGGGCAGCTAGGTGGTGCAGTGGATAGAGAGCCAGGCCTGGAGTCAGGAAGATCTGAATTCAAATTTGACTTCAGATATTTACTAGCTGTGTAACCCTGAACCCTGAAGTCACTTAACCTGGATTGCCTCAGTTTCCTCATTTGTAAAATGAGCTGGAGAAGGAAATGGCAAACCACTCCAGTATCATTGCCAAGAAAACCTCAAATGGGATCAAGAAGAGTTAGACACAATTGAACAAGAACACCTTATTGAAGTTTTGCTTCATGGTTGGTTTGCATATCAAAGGTCCTTGCTAGATTTCATTTCTTGCATAGAACTCCGGGGAACTTATTTTTATTGAAATTAAAAAAAAAAGTTTTTAAAGAAACAGGCTCTTTTTAAATTGTTGTTGTTAAATAAGATGTTTGGGAAAGAAATCCAATTTCCCTTGACTCTTTCAACTGTTTTTCACTTTGAATGAAAATGCTATGAAATTCAGATCAGTGTATTTTTTGATAGGTGATGTTTCTTCTCATCTTTCCTTGCTTAATCATTCTTCTTTCACTTTAATTTTGAAGTCTGATGACATGTCTAGATTAACTGAAGGTAAGACTTGTGTTCTGTAGATTTTGTCAATCTATACTATGGTCCTTGATTTTAATAATTCTGTAACATTCTCTTAAAGGATTTACTGAAATATATATTCACATTTCTCTTTTTCTTTACTTTTTCCATGGGTAGAGATGGGACAGGGAGACAAATAACTCATATGTTATTTCTTCAGGTTTTATCTTCTAATTCTGTTAATTTTGCTTATAGAATTATCATATATTCTTTCAGTTGTGTTAATTGCTCAATTGGTTTGCTATTTTCTCTGTTGATTCTGGTTTTGTGAGTTGTTTTTTTTTTTTGTCCTCTATCGTAACAACTCTCTCAGTGAATCATAGTTCTATCAAGATTCTCCATTGATGTTTTGAAGTTGAGTTTCATCACTATATTCTTTTGGTCCTTCAATGATTTCTCATGGTGGCAACCCCTTCTCCTTTAGGATCTCTTTAACCCCGACTCAGCCCATGACTCCCCAGACTATTCATGGATCTTGTCCTGTGAGAGTAACTATTCCTCCCTCCTTTTCAACTCCCTTTTGGGTGTTGTCTTCCCCCACTAGAATGTAAGCTCCTTGAAGACAGGGATTACCTTTCTTTTTGCTTGTATTTATATGCTCAGCACTTAGCACAGCATCTAGCACATAGTAAGCATTTAATGAATTGCTTCTTTTGTTAATTTCATCTTTGTTAATATGTCATATTTTTCTTGGTTTTTCTTAGCAATGCAGAATTATCATGAGATAGAGATCCAGTTTTGTTTCTAGAGTTTTTGTTGGTGTTGTTCCGCTGTTTTTCTTTGATGTTTTCCTTTAACACATAATATGTTGGTGTTATTCCTTTAATACATAATCTGTAGAGAATTTTATTTATGTATTTATTTTGCTTGTCCATTTCCTTGAAATCTGTTCTGTTTCCTGTGATTTGATTTTCTCATCAAGATTTTTCTGTTAACCTTTCATTTTGATTTTTCTGTTCCTGTTTTGGAGAGGAGGTCAGGGAAGCTGAGGAAAGTCCCACAGTTCCTTCATTTTACACATAAGGAAACTGACACTTAGCAAATGGAACAATTTAGCATAGTCTGCACAGCTAATAAATAGCAGAGTTAGAATTTGAATCCAAGGTCTTCTGACTTGAAATCCAATATCCTCTCTGCTTTACCATACTGCTCGTGTGTGTGCGTGTGTGTGTGTGCGCGTGCATGTGCGCATTACAACCTATTAGTATCTTCATTTTACAGTTGGGAAAACTGAGGAAAATAGAGGCTAAGTGACTTACTCAAGGACACATAGCTAATAAATGTTTGAGGCAGGATTTGAACTCTGATCTTCCCAATTTCAGACCTAGCACTTTAACCATATAGAATTACAAAGAAAAACAGTCATATTGAATAAAGAAATATTTTCCCCCTATCCAGTTCACAAATCCTCTGGAATATATTTACAGAACTCCTGCCCTAAGGAGTAACAAGGACTGTTACCTCAGCCTCTACGGTGGTGATATGAAGCAGGGAAAAATCATGAGAGATGCTGGCTTGCCCCTTCTTTCAATGGCACAGAACTGATCAGGCTGGCCAGGATATTGCAAGAAAGAGTAAAGAAATTTTTCATTCATGTCAACAACAGGACTTATTTGCACTTATTACACTCTTCAAATCCACAAACAAATCACGGAAGAGACTAAGATCCAATGGTATTTTGATTCTTATTAAACTTTTTATTTCATGAAATTGCTTTAAATTTACAAAAAGCCAGTGAATATCTATATCAAGCCATTCAGAAGAAAAATAGTTCAAAAGTTTTGTTTGAAATACAGCATGACTGCAAATAATGTGACCACTTCATGGGATTCATTATTCATACTAATTGGATCTTAGCTGTAAACAAGTTTTCCTTCCTCTGTGAGCTCCATATAGAGAAGAAAAGGAATAGGTTTCATTTGAGTGGTTTCCTCCTTGTGCTCTTAACTGTACTCATTATACTACTGTCCTCTAGTGTTCATGTTTGAATATGTATTTACAGATTTCGAAAAATAGGGAAGACAATTAACTAAAATACATGGCAATTTTTTTTTGATAAAGCATGTTATATAAACAGCAGTATACACTGTTTTATTCATAAGAATCAAAGCATGCCAACAAATTAAGAATCAGGGTTTTTTTTTTTCTAAGCCCTGAACATTATTTCCAATGTAGAAGAGCTAGAAAGGAATTTGGAAGTTATCTAGTCTGGCAGTCTCAAATTCAAATTGCATATTTGCTTCAAGTATATTTCACTAAAGTATTTTAACTCTTTCTAAATCTTTGTTTTTCTAAACAAAAATTTGTTGATCAAATTTCCTCTGAATAAAGAGCCATATGAGATAAACTTAGGGTCACCATCTTGAATTCGAAATCTCTATTATAGTCCAACTGTCTCATCCTACAAATGAGAACCAGAGAAATGAAGCCACAACTCTAAGATCATGCAATTAACTGTTGACACATAGTTCTCCAAAAGTTTAAATTGAGAAGCAGCATGGTATAGTTGAAGGAGAAATGGATTTGGAGTCGGATCTCTGTTTTAATTTCAGCTCTGCCACTTACTGGCTATATTACTTTGGACAATTCAATTAATTTCTCTAGGCCTACTTTTTTCTCACCTTTAAATTTAGGGGTTTGGACCAGATTTATTTCTTTAATGAATTTCTTTATGATTTGTTATCAGTAAATGTTTGGTTTATTTACATATTTTTTGAGGGGGGATGGCAGGGCATGTGGGGTTAAGTGACTTGCCCAAGGTCACACAGCTAGTGTGTCAAGAGTTTGAGGCCAGATTTGAACTTAGATCCCCCTGACTCCAGCACCAGTGCTCTATTCACTGCACCACCTAGCTGCCCCTTGGACCAGATTTATAAAATCACTTCTAGATTTAAGTCTGCCATTTTATGACAACTGGTGAAGTTTACATTAAAAAGTTCATAAACATCAAAGTGAACAATAGACCATATAAAAAGTTGGAAAACTTTTAATTTTCCCAATGAAATAATACACTCAAATAAGATAGAAGTAATTTATGTAGCCCATTGATTGCCATACATTAAAATGGCCCCAAAAGCTCTTTTGGCAAGTTTTGAAGCTGAATTAGCCTGCAAATTGACCTCTTAAGAATATACCACAGCGTACAATTAGGTATATTTGTCATTAAAACATGATACAAATTTTAATCAATTAATAACTTGACTGATAGGGATAATTTTAACATATATAGAATTGGACATGATAATATACTTCTCAGGGTCAATGAATTTATTTAATTCCTTATTAGAAACAAATCTAAGTGCTATAACATTCAAAATTTTTATACAGTGTCTAAAAGCTAATACAAAAAAATGTAATTATATTCAAAGAACTTTTATGACAAAGTTGATCATATCTGGAATCAGAAATATCATTTCATTAGGGTCCCAAAGTCACACCATTTTTTCTTCTATGACCTAGTTGTTGTTTCTTTAATGTACTAATTGTTTTGTGATATTTTAATAGCACTTTAATATACTCAATATTTTAGTCAAATTTCTGGAGTTGACTGTTTCTGTTCTTTTTTTTTAATGGCACTAGCAAGGGCTAGTCTCTAAAATGTAATCTTCTGGAATCTAACAGATAAGGAATATTTTGGGTTTTCTGGTTGCTTAGCTAAGAATCAAAGGCACTTTTCTTTCTCTTTAAATATCAACATAGATTCCATTAATCAAATAATCTAGTCTGGAATACTTTTTTCTCTGAAGGGATTCTGACAGCTTTCTGCCCAATAGTATGAGACCTATTACCAAAAACAACAGTCCACAAAACAATGTGCCTATGAGTGTCCACTTTTCAAACTGAAGATGGAATCTATTTCTTGGAACATTATCGGGTGGGGGTTTGCCTAAACCAAGCTTCCCATTTTCATGGGAAGCAATTTTATTTACAGCAAAGGAATTAACACTTGATGGAAATGTAGAAGAGTACTTAAAACCACCATTGTTAGAAATTGGGTAATTGGTGGTTTCTTTAAACTGCACTGTTTCTAAGGTGACTTTCATGCTTGTAGCTTCACTGGGCATTGTAGTTGAAGCTGTTTTTGTTGTTACAGTAGGCTGGCTTGTAGTGGTTGTAAAAGCTGTAGAAATTGTGAGAGTGGGGGACTGTGGGGTAGTAGCAGTAGTAGTAGAAGAAACAGGGTGAGGCTCAGTGGTAACTTTTAAAGGAACAAATAATTTCTGGGAAATTGTAGAAGGCATTAGAGGAGGGACAGTAGATTGCAGAGCGGCAGGTACTGGAGTAGTAGGGACAATGGATTGAGAGGTAGCAGCTGCCTTAGACGGAAATACAATTACATTTTCAGACAATACATTAGCTATGTTTTGTTTCAAGGAAAGCTCTGAGCTCTGAGGATGGCCTTTACTTTTGTATACAGGAAGATGTGAACTTAGTTCATCACTATTATTTACTGTTTTCTCCAAGCTATCCTGTAATTCAAGCTTCTGAGAAACTGTAACTTTTGGCAAAATATTAGTATGGTTCAGTTGAGTTGTCAGTTGTGCGGGGTCCATGACTCCTTGTGAAGATTTTCCAGTCAAGTAATAACTTTTGGGGGTTGCATCTGGATGTGGTAAATCAGATTTGTGCAAAGGAGAAAAATCTGAAAGTATACAAAAACAAAAGAGTATTTAAGAATTTCTTTGCTAAAAAGGCTTAACAAGTTAACCATTCATCAATCTATGAAACAGAGACATTCACAGATAGTAAATGAAAATGAAATTTCATGGGAACGAGGAATAGTGTGGCCATGCCTTCCAGTGCCATAGAGCTAACCTGAGTTGGCAATGTACTAGAAGGAAGAGCAGAGAAATCTTTCATTAACGGCAGCATGAGGAAGAATTGACACAATACATAATTAAAACTCACTGATAAATGACTAGAGTGTCTTTAATATTTGATGGCACTTTAGCTCTGACTCAACTATTTTACTTTACATAATTTAATCCCTGAATACATATCTTAAAGGAATACAAAAAGAGTAACTTGAGGAAAAAATTCCGCAAAATAGGTGAATAGTAAGAGGATAAGGGAACCAGCTATGCCAAAATCCTATAAATGGAAGAGAAGCAACAACTAAATACATCCCCATCCTACAGAGGGGAGAAGAAGTGGGGAGAAGTTTACAAAAAGCCATTGAATATCTGTATGGCAGATATGGATGGATTATGTAGGGCAGAGTAATCAATCCTAAATAAGGTATGAATAGTGATATTCCATGTTCTCCTTTCCTCGAATCAGGGATGCAATTTCCCAATATTCTTTTTACAGATGACTTGCAAATAGCCTACACATACAATACATACAAATAACCTATACATACAATACATACAAATAGCCCATACACACATACATACCTACATACATGCACGTTGCCTTCACCAGGTAAGTCAGTCAATCAACAAACATTTGTTAAGTGCTTAATATGTGTCAGGCACTATGCTAAGTGCTAGAAATGTAAAGAGAAAGCAATAACGGTCCCTATTAAATCACCACCCCTAACTTCACTTTATCTGACTTTACTGACTTTCAATGTAAAAAACCAATAAAACAAAAGCAACCAAACCAATTTTTGGTTGGGGGGAGAGGTGGAAAGAGGTAGGAACTAGGTTGGAGATGATAAACTTGCAGGATATAAAAAATGTCCTATTTAAGAAATTATCCAGTAAATATTCACTATAAGTAAAAGCTTCTGGGTTTTGTTTTGTTAATTTAATGTCAGACAAAGTATGACTATGTCGTACTATGACTGATTTTTTTTTTAAATCAAACATATCAAATGTGTATGAAGTAATTCTAATTGTTCTCTTATTGTCCAAAAATGTTTTCATTAAAGAGTTTCTAATCAAGGAATAGACATATATGTGTATACATATTCTTGGAAAGTGAAAATGAAATATCTTTCAAAAACCTTATGTAAGAAAATTTTCTTCTATGGTTTCCTAATTCACTTGATTTCAACTAACAGGATTTTCCTGTTCTCCACTTTTCTGGATTTTGTGGAAATCTTTACATAATTTAATCCCCTGGATGCCTATTTTAAAGGAATACAAAAAGAGTAACCTGAGAAAACATTCCTGTAAGATGGTTGAACAGTAAGAAGATAAGGGAACCAGCTATGCCAAAATCCTATAAAGGGAATAGAAGCAACAGCTAACTACATCCTCATTCTACAGCAGAGAGAAGAAAAAGGGAAGGAGAGAAGGGAAGGATGAATAGAGGCAAAAACAGAGAAAGAAAGAGAGAGGACAATAGGCAGGAAAAGGTAAAAATTACCCAGAGAAGGAGAAATATTATAATTATAATAATAATTGGCATTCATATAATGCTTTTAAGGTTTATGAAATGCTTTAAAATATTATCTAACTTTGTAGTCAAAACACTTCTGAGAGAGATGCTATTTTTATACCCATTTTATAGTTGGGGAAACTGAGGAAGAGAGTTTAAGTGACTTGCCCAGGCTCCTACAGCTATTAAGTGTCCAAGTTTGGATTTGAACTCAGGTCTTTCCTCACCCCAAGTCCCACGCTAGACACTGTGCCACTTAGCCTCCTGATAATAGTTTCTTCTTTTGGATCTATACTATACTGCTGCACAGTTCAGGTATGTTACCACTCTTTATGCAGAATAATTCATTATCTTCCATCTCTCCACCCATTTTGAGGAAAGTGCCATGAGCTAAAGCTAAATCATTCTCTCTCTCTCTCTCTCTCTCTCTCTCTCTTTTTTTCATAGAAAGCAGAATTTATTTATTTAGTTTTCAACATTCACTTTTAGAAGATTTTGAGTTCCAAATTTTTTTCCTCCTTCCCTCTCCTCCTCCTTGTATTGTTAATAAAAATGGGAAGATCTTTCCCATCTATTAATAGGCCCATGTGACCTGCCCTTGTCACATGAGTCCAAGTCATATGGAGCCTGTGGTGGAAGGAGCTTGCCAAATGGGTGGAGCAAGAAAGAGGTAGAGGGAGTTGGAGCTTGGAGAGAGAGGAGGCAGGCAGAGAGAGCAGCAGCTAGCTTGAGTCAGAGAGGGAGTGACTTTGCCTAAGGGAGATCATTTGTGGGGAGGCCCAACAAAGGGAGGGCTTGGAGATGGCAGTGCCCCCTGCATTGATAATGTATATAGATTTCTTTGTTGCTATGATAAATTTGGCTTTCTGGTGTTGGAATAAATGTTTTGGCTTCATCTTCAATGGAGAGAGTCTGTTATATCTTGTGATTCAAACCTGGTAATTCACTGGCATATGCGTAGCAGCCACTGTGGTGATATACCCCTTCCCCAAGACAGCATGTGATCTGATATAGGCTATACATGTACAGTCATATTAACATATTTCCACATCAGAAATGTTGTGAAAGAAGAATCAGAATGAAAGGGAAAAACCACAAGAAAGAAAAAACAAAAAGAGAAAATGGTATGTTTCACTCTGCATTCAGACTCCATAGTTCTTTCTCTAGATGTAGAGAGCATTTTCCATTATGGGTCATTTGGAACTGTCTTAGATAATTGCATTGCTGAGAAGAGCTAAGTCTATCAAAGTTGGTCATTGCACAATGTTGCTGTTGCTGTGTACAATGTTTTCCTGGTTCTGCTCACTTCACTCAGCATCAGAGTTCATGTAAATCTTTCTAGCTTTTTCTGAATTCCACCTGCTCATCATTTTTTATAGAACAATAGTATTAGGAAGGTCATTCTCATACTATACATAACACTAGGTCAACAAATACAGAGCCAGGATAAAAGGAGTTGCACTGTAAATGTTGCCCACAGATCCTCATCAGGGAACTATCCCTCTTAATCTTCAGTTCCATTATCACCTTTCCTTATGTCTCCCAATAAATCTAATTCTAACCTAGCTCTAATTCCCCAAAGAATAAAGCTAACTGTAACACTATCCCTAATTCCTATCCCTAACCTTAACCTAAATGCCTCTTTAAAAAATGTCCCTAATCCTAATTCTAAATTTACTGACCCTAAGTCCTCCCAAATTTAACCCTAAATCCTTAACACTGAGATTCCCATCTTCACTCTCCTTTGCTACTTCCTCATTTCTACTTCAGCTTGAGAAATTCCTACTGCTACCATTTTGATACTCTATAAAGTTAAAAGAATTCCTTTCCCCTTCTACTACTGAAAGGATTCCCTATCCAGCTGGAAAAAAGGGAGGAAGATAGATTTCCTGCTCTGATTTTCCCATCCTACTGTAAAGAATAAGATGGAATTCCTCCCCCTCTCTCTCACCCTTTAATGATGAGAGGATTCCCTGGTCCCTATCCCAAGGCATAGTGCCCTTTAATACCATATTTAACATACTTAAGTAATGGGTTTTACCTTTCTTCTACCCCTTCTATCACTCTCATCTCTGAACAGAAGTAAATAATAATAAATTTTAAAACTGTTACACAACAAATAAATTCCATAAAATAAGAGATCCTAGAGAGAAAATTTCTTCAGAAATGCATGTTGAACCTTCAGTGGAGAGATGGAAGAAATACAAAATGATTCAGTAAACTGGATCATAAATGTATAGAATAAATAAAAAGAAGTCTCTAATTCAATAAAAGAAACATAGTACAAGAGATGAAGGAATAGTAAAGGAAACTGTAAAGTGATGTCTAAGAACTAAAAACGTCCGTGTAAGTAAAAAGTAACAGAATAAAGAAAGTCAAGCAAAGAGTAACAGATATCAAAAATTAAACTCAAGAACAAGATTAGATGAAATAATACTGAAAAAATCAACTGTGGGTATGGAGGATAAAGTAATACATTTGGAAATAAAGAAAAAGCAAATATCAGATTAGTTGGACTACCAAAATATAATGCAAAGAAAACTAGACATTCTATTAATTAACTAATGGGTAGCTAGGTAGCACAAATAGATAGCATGGTGGGCCTAGAGTCAAGAAGACCTGAGTTCAAATGTAGTCTCAGATATTTGCTATGCTACACTACATGCCACTACACTGACAGGGCACACTAGCCATGTGACCATGGGCAAGTCACTTAACCTGCTTCCTCATCTGTAAAATAGGGACAATAATAGCACCTACCTCTCAGGGTTGCTATGTGGATCAAATAAGATAATGTATGTAAAGTGCTTTGGAAACTTTAAAGAGCTATAGATTCCCCAGTTGACAATTGGTCAAGGGAAATGAAAAAGCAGTTTTCACAGGAAGAAATCAAAGGTATAAATAATCATTTGAAAAATGCTCAAAATGACTAATAATTAGAGATATGCAAATTAAAGCAACTCTGAGGCATCACTTCACACCTATCAGTTTGGCTAAAAGGAGCGAAAAGGAAATTGACAAATGCCGGAAGGGATGTGGAAAAATAAGTATGATAAATGCACTGTTGGCAGAGCTGTCAGCTAGTCTAACCTGTCCAAAACTATGTCCAAAGAGCTACGAAACTATGCATACCATACTAGGTCTATGCTCGCCCCGCCCCACCAAAAAAGCCAAACAAAAACCCCAACAATAAGAACAACAAAGAAAAAAAAGAATCTAGTACAAAAATTTTATAGCAGCTCTTTTTGTGTCGGGAAAAAATTGGAAACCGAGGGGATGCTCATCATGTGGGAAATGGCTAAATAAGTTATAGTATATGAATGTGATGTAATACTATCGTGTCATATGAAATGATAAAAATCTGAGAGGATCTCTAAGAAATGATGCAGAATGAGGTGATAAGAACGTAGAGAACAATTTACATTGTAACAGCAATATTGTGAAGATAATCAACTGTGAAAAACTTAGTAACCCTGACCAATACAATGATTCACCATAATTCCAAAGGGCACATGATGAAAAATAGTATCCATTTCCAGATAGAGAACTGATGGATTCAGTATAAATAGAACTATATTTTTTCTTTTTTACTTATTTATTTTCCCTGAACATGATTAATATGGAAATACATTTTGCATGACTTCATATGCATTATTGATATTGTAATTCTTGCCTTCTCAATGGGCGGAGGAAGGGGAAGAAGATGGGAAAGAATATGGAATTGAAAATTTAAAAATTTAATAAAAATAAGGAGCTATAGAAATATTAACTATTGTTATTAATTAGAGAAAGTTTTCCAGGGAGATAAGATCAAACAACACTGCAATTAAGAATACAGATGTCCCCCCAACAAGGAGTAATTTTAACTAAGATAAATGATTGTTAGATTTCAGAATTACAAAGAAATAGAAAAATCTATACATCAAAAAAGAAAAAAAAAAAGAAATTACATTTTAAAAATTAGAGTAATATTGGGCTTTCCGAAACCCACAAAAAACTATGAATCATCAACAAAAATATACAGAAATCATATTAGAAAATAGGATTAAATCCCTAAAACACATAGCCTACAAGTATCATGTTTGAAAATAAAAGAATATATTTCATAGAAAAACAAGACTCAGAAGAATTTACCAATAAAAATCTACAACTTAAAGAAATCTTCAAAAGCTGTAAATGAAGAGCTCCAAATAGGTTCCTAACAAAATAATAAAATACTCTGAGATTTTTTTTACATGTAATTAATATTTTATATAAGTACATCATAAACATTATGCATAATAATGGAAATAACATTTTTCTAACTGCAATAGAAATAATCAAACTTGAGTTTGGATTCAAATTAAGTATTATGATTGACATAAATTATAAAGTACACTAAAATATATTTACATTTATTAAAAAGCATTTAACACAAATGAGAAAAAACAGTAATAAAAAAGAAGTGGCAGAAGAGAAAGCTGAAAATCTCAAAGTCAAAGCTTCTATGTATAATAAAAAAGGGGTTAAATTTCATGGAATTATAATAATAATCTAAAAAACCAAATAACTATAATGTATTTTGTTAATAGATTTCAATATATCCAGAAAACATCAAGAATAATAGGGTAATGTCAGAAGGCAAATCAGAATTATTGCTTATAAATGTGAATGTTCTGAGCTATCCCATTAAAAGAAAAAGTTATAGGAAGGATATAGCTAGATTGAAATTTAAAAGTTCGATCTAAAATAGAACATACAAATGAAAGTTTGAAAATAATACAAGTGGTACTAATGGTATCTTATAAAGTGGAATTCAAATTAGAAAACATTTAAAGAGACAGATAAGGATATTACCTACCAATGAATAGAAAAATGAAAAATAAATACATACCACTTCTCAATTCATAAGAATCAAACAATATGACAGTTAAATTCATATAGCTGGGGATTTAAATACTACATTATTCAATATATTGAAATCAAATAAAAAGATAAATAGTAAATAACAGACATGAATGATTTATTTAATTTTTTAAAAAGTTACTTTACCTTTCAGTATCCTGTAGGTCATGACTCCCTTTGCTGGTTTCAGTGGACAAGCTTCTTCACTGGGGCAATAAAATAAGTAGCAATTTGGTTGTTTAGTTGCCTTTCGGGCATCGAAGATGATCAAATTGCACTCTTTGTTCCCTACAATGAAATACTTCAAATTAAATATTTTATATGTCAGTAAACATATGCAATTTCTTATGTGTTACTATGGCAGACTGAGCAGGAAGAAGCACATGTATTTGATATCCTTACATACTCATCTTTGTTCACAACAAAGATAGTTAAATCATTTTCTTTCTTTTTATAAAAGTAAAGTGAATTTTGTTGTTTACTTTTATCATAGATTATTATAAATTTAGAACTAAATATCAGTAAAACTAAATAAACTTGCATAAACTTAGATTTGAGTGATTAATTTCAACTCATAAAATATCAATAATAGCGTTAAGTAATTTCCTCTAAGTCTTCGTCAGCTTTGTTTATCCATTCAACTCTCAATCATTTAGTTCTTTTATATGGCTGTAATTTGTGTGTACTCTATTCCCATGGTATATTTTTCCTTTGTCCTAATTCTTAACGGTCTTTCTAGATTTGTTTATATTTCTCCTATTCTAGCTTAATTGATTTATGATATACTAGTTTGCTAATGTACTTTATTTACTTGTGGTAGCAAAAAACTGGAAACAAAAGTGAGTACTCATCCAGTGACATGTGACTGAACAAACGATGGTCCTGTATATGGTGGTTGCATGGGAAGATTTGCAAGAACTGATACAAACTGAAATATGTAGAACCAAAAAAAGAATATACACAATGACTACACTAATGTAAATGAATTTATCTATAAATGGAAACCAGACTGAGTGATTGAAAAACCAACCAGTGATGGTCCTGAAGAATAGGCAATAAAACATGTCTCGTTCCTCATGGTAGGAATCTAGGACCTCATGGATATCAGCATTCCCTGAAGTTTGCATTGCATTTAAACCTTCTCATCCTGTTCATGGCATCCCATAAATGCTCTACAGAAGGTCCACACAATGTATGAGAAATCTTCTTTTAGTTCCTTCAGTGTTCAGCAGGTGCCAGTGTAACCCCTGTGCTGTGTATCTGACAGCTCCCATTCTCACTAAATGACTTTTTTCCAATCATATATGCCTTGGATGGGGTTTATCATTTCCACTACTTCTTGCTTGCAAGATATAAGTGGCAATATTCTGGGGCATTCTTAAGACCCACCATATGTCCTTCTATTTTTCTATACATCTCAGAGTTATAATGTCCTATGATTTGCAACCATATAGCATCACCGGAACACTGAAGTTAGATAGATATGCTTTTGTTTCAGGGAGCAACTTTGCTGTATTCTACAATTATCTCTCTACTTCTATGTCCTTTGCAACAACTTTTGGGGGATATACAGCAATTATCTCCATGATGATATTTTTATTTATGCTTATCATGAGAACTGCAAAGCAAAATGACGAAGTGTCTCACGGAATGATGCTTCTTGTTGCCTTTGAGTGATTGATGAATGAATGAAAAAAAGCATTTATTAGGCATTTACCATGTGCTAAGCACTATATTTGGTGCTAGAGAATAAAAACAAAACAAAACAGTCCTCATTCTTAAGGAATTCATATTATTAATTGGGGGAGACAACATATATTGGAGGGTTCAAAAGTGGAACAAACTGCAAGACCTAGGGATCTTTACAGTGTATGACATGTCAGATGGCACTTGGGAATCTGGGGTGAGTAAGCAAAAGGGCAGATGTCAATGCCTGGGGATCCAGAGGATGTACTGACAGGACTGTTGTAAGACAGAGTTAGCTAGGTGGCTACCTATGGAGCCTGGAAGACCTCAGTTCAAATGCAGCTTCAGACAATTTACTAGCTATGTGACCCTGGACAAATTATTTAACCTCTGATTGTTTCAGCTTCCTAAACTATAAAATGGGGATCATAACAGTACCTATCTCACCACAGAGAAATAATATTTGTAAAGTACGTAGTTCAGTATCTGGCACATAGTAGGCACTTAATAAATGCATACTTTATTTTACAAATGAGGAAATTGAGATGTTGGACAAGTAACTTGCCCAAGGTCACATTAGGAAGTTTCAGACAGAATTTGAACTGAGGTCTTCTGACTCCCAATCCATTACTCTTTCCATGATATCTCATTGCCTCTTTTTGCACAGAATTACAAAATTTCAGAGTTGGGAGAGACTTCAGTGAATGTGTTGTACAAGCTATAGCTGAAATATAATTCTCATTATAATATCCCCTACAAGTGATTATCTAGACTTGGCTTGAAGAGCTCCATTGAAGGAGAACCCACTACTTCTTGAGGCAGTCGCTTATATTTTCCCATAGCTCCAATTGTTAGGAAGCTTTTCTTATTCGAAGCCCAAATCTACCTCTTTGCAACTTCCCCATTAATTGTTTGCTCTCCCCTTTTAGGAAAAATTAAATTTCTTAACAGCTTGTCAGTTTTACTGGTATTCTTTTAAAAAGCTGATTTTATTTCTCACTATAATTATTCTTTCATTTCCTATTTTATTCACTTTTGGTTTTAACTTTATTCTCTCTCTTTTTAACTCCCCTGTGGAATATTGCTTTGTTCCTTTTCTAGGTACAGGCTTAATGTCTTTTCCTTTCCTCTTATTAATATAGGCACTCAAGGATAAAACTTTGCTTCAAAGAACTGTTTTTGCCAGTATTCCATAGATTTTCATATGTGAAACTATTGAAGACAGTGTCTTTTAAATGCTCATTCATTTTTATTTTCTTCTTTTAACATAATCATTGTTTTTCAATTTTTTTAGTTTCCATGTAGTTCTGTGTATTGTACTCACTGTTGTTTATTTCCAATTTTATTGCTCTGTACTCTGGAAATACAGCATGCATAATTTCTGATCTTTTCAATTTGAAAAGGTTTAAATTTGATCAGATTTGTGAAGGTTCTAAGTGTGCTTGAAAAGAATGTGTTCTTTTCTCCCATTTAATTATCTCTCTCTACATGTCATTTAGAGTTTTAAAAGTAAGCAATTTAGATATGTAATTTCTTTATTACTTTTTTAAATATTAAATTATCCCATTGATATTATATGTGCATTCGCTTCTCATATTACTAATAATCTTTTAAATAATTTAACTGTTGAATTAAAGCACTTAATTATTTAATTAAATTATTAAACATTTATTATCATAGTGTTAAATATTTGTTAATTATTATTACTTTCACTTTTATGTAACACTCTTGTCTGCTTCTTTCAGTTTTTTCTGTTTTGGACATCCACTAAATATAGATTTCTCCCCAAGGCTTTGTCCAGGGTCCTCTTCTCTCTCTAAGTTGTCTCATTAGCTCCCATGAGCTTCATCATTATTTCTATGCAAATTATTCCCAATTTTTTATCTTTCCCCAATCTATCTCCTGAATTCCAGTCTTGTGTCACCTATTGCCTGCTGGACATCTCCACCTGTTTGTCCCATCAGCCTCTCGAACTCAACATGTCAAAAATGGAACTTATTATCTACCATCCCTCCTCTAAACCTTCCTATTTCTTTTTTTTAATTTCTTTTTTATTTTTAGTTTACAACACTCAGTTCCACAAGTTTCTGTGTTCCAAATTTTCTCCCCCGCCCCCAAAGATGGCATGTAATCTGATATAGGTTCTACATATACCTTCACACTAAACTTATTTATACAACAGTCAAGTTGTAAAGAATGAACAAATGGAATGAACCACGAGAAAGAAGAAACAAAACCAAAAAAGAAGTAAAAAACAAACAAAAAAAGAGAGAGTGATAGTTTGCCTCAATCTGCATTCAGACTCTGTAATTCTTTCTCTGGATGTAGATAGCTTTTTCCATCATGAGTCTTCTGGAGCTGTCTTAGAACCTTGTATTGCTGAGAAGAGCCAAGTCTATCAAAGTTAGTCATCACAGATACCGTGTGTCTGTAATTGTGTATAATGTTCTCCTGGTTCTGCTCCCCTCACTCAGCATCAGATCACCTAAGTCTTTCCAGGTTATTATGAAGTCTGTCTGCTCCTCATTTCTTATAGCACAACAATATTCCATTATATTCATACACCACAGCTTGTTTAGCCATTCCCCAATTGATGGGCATCCCCTTGATTTCCAATTCTTTGCTACCACAAAAAGAGCAGCTATAAATATTTGTGTACATACAGGTCCCTTTCCCACTTGTGTGATCTCTTTGAGATAACAGCCCTAGAAGTGTAAACCTTCCTATTTCTGTTGAGAATATCCCATCCTTCTAGTTACCCTATATTTTGGCCCAGCCCTAGCTCAGTTTAGTCCAGCGATCCAGGCTCAGGATTAGGTTGAGGCATTTGTGAATAATAAAATGCAATACAAAAACTTTAAAATGTGATAAGATTTTAAAATGGGTGTGATTCCTAATTAAATTTAAATAAAACACTACTCTCCTTCACCTCCATGTTCACCATACTGGTTCAGGAAGGTATCCTTGTAGGGTAATCAGTGAGAATTCTATCAAAACCTCTGGAGCTCTGATTATCCATAGGCTGGAGTTGTTATGCTTCAGGGGGCAAAGAAGCCAAAGCAATAATTAAAATCCAAGTCTTGAAGGTCAACCAAATACTGAGGTCAGCCTTCTTTTCCCCTTAAGGACAAACCAATTTAGTTGAAATAAAAGCAGTGTTGCTCCTACCCCACTCAAGCTTGTAACTGAATCATTCTCCCCTCCTTTCTCTTCTTCACTTCCCATATTCAATAAGGGGCCAAGTTCTGGCTGAGGATTTAACAATATCACTAACTCTGCCTACATCCACAAAGTTTGGAGGAGGGAGCAGGTGGGGCCATTGGCCATCTTCTGATTGTGGGACCAGGCTGTAATATCTCCCAACTTCTCAACTCAGCCTGGAGGAACAGGTGGAGAGACCAAGCCTTTGTCCAGCTGCTCTTATCCTGACCATGTCATTTCTCTACCAAAATGGCTCCCTATTGCCACTATGATAAAATACAAACTCTCCTGCCTGGGCATCTATAATTTAACTTTCCAACTATATACTATTCTCCTTCTTGCATCCTACACTACAGCCAAAATGATCTACCAGCTTACACCAAACTCAATATTCCACCTCCATTCTCCATGCCTTTCTATAAGCAGTCAACTATGTCTTTAATGCCCTCCCACCTCACCTCTATCATTTATAATCCCAAGATTCCTTCAAGGTTCAGTTCAAATGCTACCTCCTCCGTGCAAAGCTTTCTTTTATGTTACTGTAATACTATTATGTGGACGGACTATTCGTGCCTGATCTGTGGTGGAGCCTTCCAAGCTCATATTGGTCTGATCAGCCACAGTCAGATACACCATACCTTGACGCCAACATAGTGATGTCATTTTGTTCCTCTTTGAGAATGAAGGACAATAACCAACTGTGATACTAGTGTGGTTTACCTCTCTTCTCAAATTACCTTGTATGTATTTGTAAAGGAGTTGTATTCTCCCCAGTAAAATGTAAACTCCACGAGAGTGGGGATTGTTGCATTTCTGACTTTTTAAGTAACATAATATCTTATATACAGTAGACATTTAATAAATGTATATTAAATGGTGTAAATGTTTACAGAATGAATATTTGAGGGTGGTTCTATAGGCAGTCAGGTTTCCACTTATCCGTCCGAGCTGCTTATTGTTCAACCCACCCTCTTAGTCACTCAACAAACAAAACATTAAATATATTTAACACCTGCCCATGAGGTTTACCACCTCACCTCACGTTATCACATGATTCTACTTCTCTTTCCTCAGCCAAGTAAACCCAAGATAATATTTTAGTTTCTTCCTTCTCAACAGATTGAAAGTTTTTCAAATCTGTTCTGTCTTTGGTGATTAAATAACTTGGGACTTCTTTAGATCCTAAAAGTGTCAGGATCACTAGTCTACATTGTACACATTGTACAGTTTGGGAGAGAAGAGTAATTTTTTCATTATTTTTTTTCTTTTTTCTCCTTCCAGGTCTCTCTGAAGTTTCACAACCTTTGGCTTTATTTTTTTAATATAGCTGTAGTAAAAGTGTTACTGATTTTGCTTTGCACTTCAAGAAATACCTTCTTAAGACACAATGTCTATTCTTTTTGATTTAAGGCTCAAAGACATTTTTTGTAGTTGAGGGTATTGTTCACAATTTTGTTTTCTGTATCACCAGATTTTTTTCTTTATGATAAAATGGGATATTCTAAAAACTGTCTATTGAAAATTAATTGTCTAAGTTAGTAGAGAATTTAGTTTTCAACCTTTTTGTTGTTGAGTCATTTTTCAGTTGTGTCCAACTCTTTGTGACCCCATTTGGGGGTTTTCCTGGCAAAGACACTGGAATGGTTTTCCATTTCCTTCTCCAGCTCATTTTATAGATGAGGAACTGAGGCAAACAGGGTTAAGTGACTTGCCCAGGGTCACACAGCTTAGTAAGTGTCTAAGGCCAGAGTTGAACTCAGGAAGATGAGTCTTCCTGACTCTAGGCCCAGTCCTCTATCCACTATGCCACCTGGCTGCCTAACTTTTTAGGCACCACCTGTTATTCGGTAATCCCAAATATTCACTTATATCAAACAATACATATGGTGGAAACAAAACCAAAGGAAAAAAAGAAACAAAGACAAATAAAAACTTTTTTACCTGTTATGTTTTTTGTCAAACAGCCAAAATTAATACAATCTTCTTGAGTTTCTGTATGTATGGGCTCAATGCCTCTGATTCCATTAGCAAGAGATGACTGGATGTCAATCACGACATCTGCTAGGCTCTTGGTTCGGCAACTCAGACTGATTGATTGTGTTGGCATCAGAGCACAAATCATTACAAAAGCACAAGTCAGGCCCAACTTTACTCTGAAGGACATTTATGATTTTAACTAAGGCTCAGCTTTCAAAATTCAAAGATGATGAGATCTCTGGTTTTCTTATTGCTTCAGAAGCAATGCTCAGACAATGGAATTCTCTGGAACTCTGTAGCTCTGGAACAAACGTCAAAAACAACAAATCAGAAAGGGGTTCCTTTAGCAAATATAGCTAAGGAAAATTCCATTTAATTCAGAATTGAGAAAATAATCAATTTATTGGTGGTCATAATAGAAAGTGGTAAGTTCATCTATTTTGATTATTAGATGGTGAGGAATGTGTTTAAAACAAATTAGTCATAAAAACCTAGCAGATGTTTAGCACCAATACATGATTTTATGTTTGGTTTGGGTCTATGATTTCATTGTTGTATTGCAGAGAGGTCAAACTGTTAGTTTAGGCCGTAGGTGTCTATAAAACTCCCAAGTACTTCTCTAATTGGAAAATGTTTAACAGAATAAATTTTAAAATACAATACAATACAGATAATGTTAATTTGTGGTTTTCCAAGTCAATATACAGCCGACAGGGATCCATTTCTGTTTGAGTTGGGCACTGTTGATGTAGAAAACCCCTCCCCTTCTGGCTTCATGTGTATTTGGAACAGGTAGTACAAATGCATAATTGGGTCCAAAATAAGAAGAGGCTAGATTGCCTTCAGGAAAATGGAAATTTAATGACACTAAGATTCTTCTAGAAACTAAGGCTCATATCAACATTCTACTAGTGTTTCTACATGGCTACGAAACATTGAACGAACTCTCCTAAGGACTGATAATTAATATCATGCAGAAGGCAACAGAAAGGCTCGTGGGTATGAGCAGGCTGCAACATGTAACCATTGAGAGAACTTCTGGTAATGATGCGAAGGATCATAGAGGAGCCCAGCTCTCCCACATGCACTCTAACAAAAAGGCACCAAAAATAGCAATGATCAAGAAAACAAAGGAGAAATAGAAGTAAGCTTCTCTATCCAGTCCAGGACCTCACAATAAGATGACCAGGGGTTGGACAGGAGAGGCAGAAGACAGTTCTGGTAAATGGCATGAAAGCTGCAGGCTCTCTGAGTGAGAACCTTCTAGAGGGCCTAAAATGTGCCGATACTGGGGCTACTCCAAGAGAAGGAAGAGAGAAGGAAGTCAGTGTGAGTTCCAGTGTTTGGGGCCTGAAACCAATGGGATCTCAGTCCTAGAAAGCTGAAGATACAGGATGAGGCCAAGACAGCCTCTGCAGGACACTGCCCAGGGAATTAGGGTGGGGCCCTGAAGCAGAAGTATATCAAGAAGAAAATTCCAGCTCAATTACCAGGCATACTGTCCAGGACTTTATAGGAGACCTGAGATCAACAGCCAAGTAGGAACATAAGGGCCTAAAAAGAGATGAAAACAACTTCCAGTTGGAAATTATTCAAGTAGAGGAATATAGAAGAAGGCTTAGGCCCACTATCTGCATTGAGCTGATGAGAAAGAAGGCAAAAAACAGTGGTTGCAAGAGAGGGCCAGATCTATTCCCAGTCATCTCCTCCAGAACCTTGGTCGGATAGACAACAATGACAGCCAGACTACAGAGGGGACAGGACCAGACAGGACCTGCTTACACCATGCAGGAGTGCAGAGTGAGGGAGGGAAGACTCACAGGAAAACAAACTTTAACTTCAAAGGGAGGATTAAAATGAGAAAAAGTATAAGAACCAATCATAATAGTGTTGACTAGGGAAAGAAAGGAGAGTCAGGAGTAGGAGCACAGCACCTCAATTATAGATTTCTAGTGTTGATCATATTCCTTTTTTTGCCACCTTCTTTGTAAAGAATGGAATGGGAGACAAAAAGAGGATAAAGTAAAGAGAATATTATGGCAGGAAATATACAATTAACAGTCATAACTGTGAACTTGAATAGGATGAATATACCCATAGAACTGAGAAAAACAGAAAGGATTAGAAAACAGACTCCACCAAGATGTTGTTAGTAAGGCATACACTTGAGACATAAAGATTCACACAGAGTTAAAATGAGGAGCTGAGACAGAATTTATTATGCCTTAGGCAAATTTTAAAAAGCAGACATAACAATCATGATCTCATTCAAAGGAGCAGTAAAAACTGCCATCGTTTAAAAAAAATTTAAGCAGGAAAACAACATTATTCATAGACATCATAGATTATGAAATAATATAAATACTTTATACATATATGCATATATATACATACACACATAGGCATAGCATCTAAGTACTTAAAGGAAAAAGTTAATCAGATGATAGGGAAAAACAGAGCGAAACTAAAATAGTTGAGGATCTCAATATGCCTCCTTTAGATCTAGACAAATCTAACAAAAAGATAAATATGAAAGAAATTAAGGATCTGAATAGGATTTCAGAAAAAGTAAGATTTGATAAATAGATCTCTGGTGATTGCTGAATGGGAAACAAAAGAATATGTGCCTATGTATATATGTGCATATATGTGTGTGCATTTACATATATATGTATGACATCAGTTCTACATACCACATTTTTTAAAAAAAATTGCTCAGGCACAAAAACCTTGTAAACATAAGCAGAAAAACCAAAATACTGAGTACATCATTTACTGACCAAAACACAATAAAACATTTTAATGAATAAAGGGCAGTTGAAGAAAAGATTCAAACTTATATGGTAGGTCAAAGAATAAATTCGCCAAAGAAAATATCAACATACAAAAACTTTTGAGATGCAGCCAAAGCAGTCCTTATGGAGAAAATTATATCTCATCAATGAATTGGGTATATAACTTTAAAAACTAGAAAAGCAACAAATGAAGCTCAATTAAATACAAAACTATAAATTGTGGAAATCCAAGAAGAAATAAAATTGAGAAAATAAAAGTGCTCAATTGATAAGCAAAACTAGAAGATGATTCTTTGAAGAAACTAGACTTATAAACTGTGAACTAATTTGTAAAAGAAAACCAAGTTACCATGCTTAAAAATGAAAAAAAAATCACAATAAATGAAAAGAAAACAAAGGAAGTTATTAGAAACTATTTTGAAAGCATATGCTAATAAAACTAATAACATGAAAAGGATGAATATTTATAAAAAATATAAAATACTAAAATTGACAGGACAAGAGAAAATTTAAATAACCTAATCTTAGAAAAAGAAATTGAACAAGCCATAATGAAATTCCCAAAGAGGGGAAAAGATTAGATGGATTTGGAGGAAACTTTTATCAAACAGTCAAGAAACAATTAATTACAATATTACATAAATTATTTACAAAAATAAGGAAAGGAAATAGGTGGGTATGAATGAGTTTCAATTTATATCATTGGAAGAAAAAATCCAATCAATGAGATCACAGATCCAATTGAGTATTTTAATATTTCAGTTCAGTGGGGACAACTTCCTTCACTCTTATAGACTGGCAATTTGTTCATGATTTCTATATTGGAGCTGCCCTGGGGCACTGAGAGGTAAGTATCTTGTTTTGTTTGGGCAGCATGAACCCACATCTTCTTGACTGCCAGGATTGGCCTTCTATTCATTCTGCTATAGTGCCTTTTATAATATATACTGTTGCATCTTGTTAATGCTTAAAGGAAAGAAAAATATTGCAGAAAGGCACTGGAAAAGATGCTTATTTACTTTGACTATTGGAAACTTTTCTTTCTGGTTTCTCCTTCCACTTAGCTGGAAGAAAGGGAAGAAGAATTGAATATGTGTCTAGCATATAGTAAGTGCTAGATAAAAGATGATGATGATGATGATGGCATTCTTGAGGTGAGGAGGCAAAGTTTTAATTTTGGCAATTTTTCTTTTTCAGTGCCATCCTGCATATTACTTTTGAGATGCAGCCAAAGCCACCTTTTTCTAATAGGAATCTGAACCTTTTATTTTGTCTCTTTTGCTTCTCGTTGCCAGTGATACTACTTGGTTATTTATTATCTTGTTAAGAAGCAAACATTAGTGAACTAAGTATGAGGTAGAAACTGACCTGAGCAAAACTTTGGAGTAGGGGGGAAAAAAATCTGGTTTTGGTGCCCCAATCTCTGATTTCTATGACAACCCCCCCTCCCCCGCCCCGCTCCCATCCCCACTCCCAGATCGTAGGATTTCCATCTGGAAGGGACCTTAGAGATCCATTTTCCATCTCAGGAAATTTAAACTCAGAGAGGTTAGGTAACTAGTCCAAGGTCACAGAAATGTTAGACAACAGAATGATGGTTCAAATCCAGATTGATCCTCTGACTACCACGGTGTCTTCCTCAATGTCCTTCCTCTTTGTTATCATCTCTATTAGAACTGAACTCAGAAAAGATTGAAGGATCCTTATTTGTACCTTAGAATGAATTAATTTTAAGTGTTCCCTCCAAAGAATTGTTGTCTTTTACTAGAAGATTAAAACTCAAGCCAAAAGGAAGGTTTTAGAAGTCATAGATATTTGTGCATATTTTCTCTTTCCCATTAGATTGTAAACAGGGCCTTATACAGAACCTGCTTAATAAATGTTTGGAGAATTGACTTACTGTAATGCACTGTATACCAAAATATAGCAGGGTATGAGATGTATGACTGGACCCACAATATGAGAACTCATGGTACATAAAAATGTTTTTAATAAGCATTTTGTACACAATAACTTAGTTATTAGCTTCTGTATGGATGGGGTAGGCTAAAAGCTAGATAAGGAAAAAAAATGTGCTTATTAAAACTTTCCTGTTAATCTCAAACTCTCATTTAGTTCTTTTTTTCCTTTGATGACAATGCACTAAGAGGAGCCAGAAAGTCTCTTTACATATCTCCTTATAAAGCTTATTGGGAAAAAGGCACACACTAATGCAACATTGTGAGGTTTAAGAAAAATCCTGGAAGGAAGTGGAAGGTAAACTGGAATGGATTTAACAGAACTGGATTTAAATTCTGGCTAGGTGTCATCCTGAACTCCTTCTTCTCTCTCACATTCTTAACCCATCCCCACCCCCAACATCCAGTCTTTGGCCAAATCTGGTTGAATTTATTTTCATAACATCTCCTGTGAATGTAACCTCTGTCTCAAGACCCATTAGTATGGGACTCATCCTTATTGGTAGAGATGAATGGCCTGCCCAGTGGGAGGGATGATGTAGAGTTGGTGGGAACCAAAGAGCTCCAGCATTTACCAGTCCCTTGTGAGGACTCTTCAGGCAGCCTGTCCCCTTTGGGATTGGTCAAGCTTCAAGTCTTTTTTTGGGTGTTGAGTCACTTTAGGTACTCCTGGCTTCTCAATTTAAGAGAGAAGATGGAAGAAGTCAATCTCACTTCAGGTTGCTGAAGGAAAAGACTCTGGGAAGACATAAAAGGAGCTAGTAGTCTCTATCATGTCCCTGTTCCCAGCTTGCTACCCTAGGGAATTCATTGAACTTCCCCCCTGAGTGAGATCCAGGATTCTTTCTCTTGGCTGATCTGAGTTATCTCAATCCAAATGGGAGAACACCTTCATTTTCTATTGTCTGGTATATATTTTCCTATGTATACCTTCTCTGGTTTCTGTTTTGCTACAATTTGGAAAAATGGGGTTCTTTGTTATGTATGTTCATTATGGTAATGGTATTAGGTAGAAAAGGGATCAAACTTTGGATATAGAGCTTAGGGTCCCCCTTCCCTCACAATGACGAAGTGATCAGAAGTTAGATGGAACCTGAACATATCCTGTGGCTGAACAATATTTAAGGGAGCGAATAGATATAATACTAGTTTAGTACCTCCCTCTTTCTGAAGACAGCAGAGGAGCCTTTGGCACCAACCTCCTACTTACCCTTCTGGCAAGAATGAAAGTCTTCCATGGAGAAAGGTGGTGGGAGAAGAGGCTAGAGATGTCTATTTTGTCTCTCTTCTAGCCACACTATGGGCCTTACTCTTGTTACATGTGGAGTCCATTTTTTTTGCTTTACATACATTCCCCCTTCTGTCCTCTGACACAGCCATTAGCCTGGGTCAGCCTTCATTATCTCACACCTGGACTACTACAACAGACTGCTGGTTGGTCTCCCTGCCCCAAGTCTCTGTCTGCTCTAATCCTTTCTCTACTCAATTGTCAGACTAATCTTGCTAAAACATAGGTCTGACCATGTCACCCTTCCCCCATTCAATAAATTCTAGTGGTTCCCTATCATCTCTATGATGAAACAGAAAATTGGCATTTGAAGCCCTTCACAACCTGGCCCTTTATATTTCACATCACTCTGTACTGCCCCCACCCCCACATACGTACTCTTCAATCCAGTGACACTGACCTCATTGCTGCCCCTCAAACATAATTCCCCATCTCTAGACTCCATCTAACACTCACTGGCTGTCCCCTTTACCTGGAATTGTCTCTCTCCTCCTCTTTATTTTCTCATTTCCTTGAAGTCCCACCTAAAATTTCACCTTCTATAAGAAGCCCAATCCCCCTTCATTCTCATGTCTTCCTTCTGTCCTTCACCTCTCATTTATCTTGTATATATTTTATTTGGATATAGTTATTTGCATGTTGCTTCCTCCATTAGACTGTGAGCTCCTTGAAAGCAGGAACTGTCTTTTGCTCTTCTTTGTAACTCCAAAGCTTAGCACAGAGCCTGGCACATAGTAGGTGCTTAATAAATGCCTACTGACAGGCTGCCTACCTGTATGACCTTAAGAAGGGCCTTACCACACAACCATCCTAGGCCTCATTTCTTTATCTGGCCATTGTGTTAGTAGTCTCTTCCAGATCATAATCTTTGACCCTCTGATCCCTAGTCTCCTTCTGTGGTTCTTGCTATCGCTTGCTGGAGTAGTTTGCAGAATCCCAGCATCTAGTTGAAACAGACCTCTGAGACTTTCTAGTACAAATCATATTAGAACAGCAATCTTCCCTATGACATCCCCAATAAGTCATCATCCAAATTCTGCTGGCAGACATCCAGAGATGGGAACTCACTGTCTTCCTGGCCTCTTTTGGACAGATTTAATTTTTAGAAAAGTTTTTCCATATATGGAGCAGAAATCAACCTTTTAACATCTTCCACTCCTAGTTCTTAGTTCTGCCCTCTAAGGGCAAACAAAACAAATCTTCACCCCACCTCACCCTCTCCCCACCTCCACACACATACTCCTCCTCGCCCCACATGAAAACTCTTAAGAATATAAATAATTAATGGAGTGTGGTGGTAGATCCCCTGGAAATGACAGGTGCCTGATTTGGGAAAGAGGTGCAAGGGAAGGGTGGGGTACTTCCTTCTCAGATCCCACTGGGTGTCATTAGCGATGGGAGGGGGCGCGGTTTTAAAAAGCCAGGAATAGAGACGCAGTTACCTTTGCCCAAGGATTCCAGGGAAAGTCTGATGCTGCCCGCAGCCTGGGGCACGAAGAACTTAGTTACAGGAATACCCACGGTCACTGAGAAAGGTGGCAAAGTCCCCAAAACAGTTCCCTGCGGAAGATTGCCTGCAAAGTCGGAGGGGGAGAAGGGGTGGGGGGGGGTTGTATCCTACGCAATTGCTTCCTGCTTCCGTCACAACAGCCCAAAGTTTGCAGGGGGGAAGGGCTAAAGCTGAAAGATTAGCCCTGCAACCCGGAGCTGCTTGGCTGCAAAATCTAGCCCTTTCCTATCTGCGCCAAAGCTGAGTCTGGGGCTTGGTATTGCAGCCCGAACCCAGTTCTTGGAGCCCTTTCGCGACAAAGGCCACTTGCCTCAGATATGTCCCAAGGAAAGCCTGGGAAAGAGGCTGGGCGAAGGCCAAGGCTGAGGCTTAGGCGCCCCACTGGAGGCTGCGCACCGCTAATCACCGCCCGCAGATCCTGGAGGGAAAGGTGGTATTCAGAGAGTGGGCGGGATGCCGGATTTCCCTTTTGTTCTGCCTCGGGCTTCCGCGACTGCAAGTGTAATTCCCCTTCTGTCTCTTCCACCTCACAGCTCCTGCTGCGGGTGTGAGTTTCAGTGATTTCCAGCCAATTTAGAATCAATGAAAAAAGACTTTTAAAATTTTTTTTATTGTGATTCAGTAATTACACCCTCTGTTCCCCTCTCCCAATCATGGGATCATAGGATTTGGAGATGGGAGAGATTTTAGAAATCTAATCCAATCACTTCATTTTTAAAATGATAATGCTATTGATTTGTTTTTACATCATCCTCATTTCTGACTCTCTCTCTCTCTCTCTCTCTCTCTCTCTCTCTCTCTCGCTCTCTCGCTCTCTCGCTCTCTCGCTCTCTCGCTCTCTCTCTCTCTCTCCCCTCGGCCAACCTATCCTTTGTAACAAAGAATAAAAAAGGGAGGGAAAAGCAGTTTAGCAAACTAACAAACACATCAAACCACTCTGACAGGTATATAGTGTTTCATACTCGTATGCCTCGGCAGGACCAGCATTGTCTCATCTCTTTTTCAGACTTCTTTCAGAAACAAGTGATGGCTGGATGACCATCCGGATGACTGGAACTAAAATAAAGATTCTGAATAGTAGAAGTCGATTAAAAAGTAAATTCCAGGCCTGTGAAAATGCAGAGACAGAAGCTAGAATGCTGAGTTCGAGGAGAGGCTAGTTTGCCTGGAATGTTGTTAGTAGAGCTACTTGCCCAAAGGCTCAGGAAAGACCTGCTAATCATGATTCTGAGTGACACAAATAAATATTAAATTGGTCAGACATGAACATGTTGGGGGCAGTGGGAAGGCCTGGAGAAATGACCTCATGAAGGCAATTACAGGACTTCTCTGAAAACCCTACTGTTTTCCTCTCTTGAAAGGGACATTCTCCAACCTAGCTTACCAGCCATTTACTGTTACAATATACTCCTTTTTCATCTCTTGAGGTCCGTAAGCCTTATTAATCTGCCACCTAATTCTATCCCTTATGGCTAACAATCTCCCACCATTTGTTTCTTTTCCAACTCTGTATTATTCAGTCACTGGACACATAAGAGCAAACTACCCTCAATCTCCAACTCCTGTTCTCTCCTCACTTCCCTGCCCCCCATCAACTCTTCTGCAAATATATCTCATTTCCAACCCACTCCTTCCAACGTGGACTGGGGAAATACTGTTCCATATAGTAAACAAAATCCCAGACCTCTTGTTCAGAGACTCCTTTCATCTACTAGCCTTCAATAAGACTGTCTCCCATCTGATGTCACTGTATCTCTAGGCACCCTCATCAACACTCACACACCCCTGATATATGCTGGTTCTGGGTTGTGGGATGAAATACTTGTTGCTTACCACTGCCATCTCCAGACTTTCCTTTTGCCACAATTGCTTAGCAAGCTCTCCTAATTTAAAGTTTACTTAATTAAAAATTTCTACCCAATCCAGTCCATCTTCCCCACCCCACTCCCAAATCCTCTCCTTTTCTCAACTTTAGTGTTACTGTTGAGGATACCACTATCCTCTCAGTCACCCAGGCTGACAATCTCAGTGTCCTCTTCTTTTTGGGAGGCGATCGGTGGATTCTTTCAATTTCTATTTTACCCTCTGGTTCTAGAATATCAGGACAGTTCTCCTTGATAATTTCTTGAAAGATGATATCTAGGCTCTTTTTTTGATCATGGCTTTCACGTAGTCCAATAATTTTTAAATTCTCTCTCCTGGATCTATTTTCCAGGTCAGTGGTTTTTCCAATGAGATATTTCACATTGTCTTCCACTTTTTCATTCCTTTGGTTCTGTTTGATAATATCTTGATTTCTCATCAAATCACTAGCTTCCATTTGTTCCAATCTAATTTTTAAGGTAGTATTTTCTTCAGTGGTCTTTTGGACCTCTTTTTCCATTTGGCTAATTCTGCCTTTCAAGGCATTCTTCTCCTC
>CM053623.1:162950298-162983472 GCA_028646595.1 Phalanger gymnotis | reverse complement strand
GGGGGGGGTAGAAATGGGGAGAAAATTTGTAATTCAAACTCCTGTGAAAATCAATGCTGAAAACTAAATATATTAAAAAAAAAAGAGGTAGAAAGCTTTAACATTATTCCTGTTAAGTTGCAGGCTCCTTAAGAACTCTTGCCGGCTGAAAAGTATAACAATGAATCTTTGCCACCTTGACTTAAAGAAAGATTGAGTCCAGAATTCATTCCAGATGGCCCTACCCAGTACTCTGCTCCTTTAGGGGTCCCTGAACCTCTCAAAGCGCTCTAAACCTCATCAGTTCCAGGGACTGTTTGCTAACTATCAACTTTTTCCCCTTTCTCCTGCATAGAAATGTATTATGTCCCTGACAACCAAATTTTCTCAGGTTCCTGTAGTAGTAACAATGGTTTACAATGATAGAGGTCCTTTTTTGGGGGAGTCCAGACTTTCATTGGTGCACTGAGGAAACACTCTCTACCAATGTAGTTGGTAAAATCTAAGTTTACAACTTAGATTCTAAGTCTTAGAGATTTCTCTGGGTTCCCGGAGAAGGTGACTGGTTGAGGTAATCAACCAATATTTGCCAGAGGTGGGGCTTAAATCCAGGTCTTTTTCTTAGGAAGACTAGCTGTCTATCCAGGATACCAGAGGTGTCAAACACCCAGTCCACGACATGGCCAGGACCAGATTAAAATGTAATTGGGAAATACATAACAAAATAAACAGAAGTACGTTAAAGCACATGTAATATTATACTGTATTTTAAAACCAAGTCAATATACAACCTGCAGGGATCCTAATGGGAGGCTTGGTGGCCCTCATTTCTGTTTGAGTTTGACATCACTTTTCCATACCAGAGTGCTTCTCAGTTTTACAATTTACAAAATACTTTGCTTATAAAAACTCTGAGAAGTAAGAAGTGCAATGTTATCCCATTTTTTGATTGAGGCTCAGCAAGATTAAGTAGGTAGGCTCACCTAGCCTACCCAGACAGGCTATTTCAGAGGTGGGACTTAAAGGTAAGTCTTTATACCTGTATCCACTTGGCCATACTGTATCTTAAATACAAAATATATTCACAATAAATGCAAAGTACTTTTAGGGTAGGGAGGCACTAAAAACTGGGGAGTTCATTAAAGGTCTTTTGTAGGAAGGTACACTTAAGCTGATCTTTGAGTGGTAACAAGAAACTTTGAAGGTGGAATGAGGAAAGGGAACATTTCAGACACTGTGCAAAGGCACAGAAAGTATGGGGACCATTAAGTGGGCTAGTTTGTCTAGTGTCAGTATAGTGGTGGTGGTGGTGGAGATAATAATGTGAAATACACTCTTAATTCTAAGGTGTGTGGTGATTGCTTCCTCTTTCTCCTGTATGTCCTTGTATGGACATAGTTGGGGGTGGTTAGTGGCAGAATGGATAGAGTTCCAGGCCTGGCGCTTGGAAGACCTGTCAGATACTTACTAGCCACGTGTCCCTAGGCAAGTCGCTTAACCTCTGTTTGCCTGAGTTTTCTCATCTGTAAAATGGGAGAGTAGCACCTACTTGTTTGTGAGAGAATAATTGTAAAGAGCTTTGCACGTAATAAGCGCTATATAATTCTTAGCTATTGCTATCATTATTTTCATTGTTTTTATTATTACTGCTACTATTATTAATTGTTAATATGTTGTCTCCCCTTTTAGACTGTGACCTCCTTAAGAGCAGGGACTGTCTTTTGCCCTTCTTTGTATCGCCAGTGCTTATTAGAGTGCCTGGCGAATAGCAGACCTTAGTAAATATTGGTTGACTGATTGGTTGGAGCTAGATTTTGAAAGACTTGGAATGCCAAATTAATCATATTTGATTAATATGGGATATTGGTCAATAATAACAGTAGGGAACTCCGGAAGCTTTTTGATCAGGGGGACGATAGGGTCAGACTTAGGCTTTAGAAACATAAGTTTGGCAGCTGTGTGGAAGATGCATTAGAGATTGTAGAACTTTGAGGCAAGAAGACCAGTTAGGAGGCTGTTGAATTAGCCTGGGTGAGAGGTGATGATTATTGGAAATGAGTTTATTGTGGTGATGAGTGGAGACAAAGGGAAGATGAATGAAAAAGCATTTAAGTGCTGTGTGCTAGTTACTGGGGATACAAGTGGAAAAAGCAAGAGAGTTCCCTGCTCTCGGGATGCTCATTCTCTAATAAGGGGAGACCACATTAAAAAGTTCAGCTTTAGGGCTGATGGAAAGGCCCTGAGGTTCTCAGGGATGTGAAAGATGTGCAGACAGTGCTGGTAACTTAGCAACTGGTAGGATTTGGTGGGGTGAGTTTTCATTATTAAATTTCTTTTTATGTCTGTCTTTGTGCTTTCTGAACTAATAACTTTTTATAGCATTTTGGTCTAAAAGATGTGTTTAATATTTTTGCCTTCTTATATTTATATGCAATATCTTGGTGCCATAATGCATGGCCAATTTTTGTAAAAGTTCCATGTGAAATATTAGTATTTTTGGTAGTCTCACTTAAAAGATGCCATTACATTAGTCTTTTTAACTCTTAATTTCTTCTACAGTTTTTCAGTTCTATATTTTCCGTTGTTTTTCTTTGTTAGATTTGCCTAGCTCTTAAGAGATGGACATTAATGTCTCCTGCTATTATTGTATTACTATGTATGTTTTCTTTCCAGTTCGTTTTTCTCTTACGGATTTATAGGTCCTGGTATTTGGAGGTTAATATTGATATTGGTTTGTTGTCTTTGGATCTTTTCAGAATAATGTAATTTTCTTCTTTATCTTTGTTTATAGTGTCAGTTTTTGGTTTAGTTTTGTCTAATAGCATGATTTCAGCTCCTGACTTTTTGTATTTATTTGATGCATAGTATGTTTTGTTCCAGCCTTTCATTTTTATTTTTACTTATAAAAGCCTTTGCTTTTAACATGTATTAAAACGTTATAAGCAACAGATTGTGCAGTTTTGTTTTTTTATTCATTTTGTCACTTATTTTGTCAGACTGTTTAAACCGTTTACATTTAGTTATTAATTAGATTTATATTTTCCTTAAGTGGTGACTCCCTGCCTATTTTTTTAAATTTTATTTATTATTTTTTTGATATGTTTAGTTTTCAGCATTGATTTTCACAGGAGTTTGAATTACAAATTTTCTCCCCATTTCCACCCCCCCACTCCAAAATGGCGTACACTCTGGTTGCCCTGTTCCCCAGTCAGCCCTCCCCTCCATCACCCCACTCGCTGCCTATTTTTGCTGTATTTTAAGAAGCTCTATAGACAATGCTCACTCTCTAGTCTGCTTCACTTCCTCTCATCAGCTTTCTTGTTCCCTTTTTTAAGAGGGTACTTTGTCTTATTAATTTCTTTAAGCTACTTTAAATTAACCCTATTCCCACAAGCCCTTTTCCCTTCACAGTGAACCATTACCGCCTCTCTATGTCAACTCTTAGTTTTGCCCCAGTTCCTTTTTTTTCTTCTGTTTTGTGATCTAATTTAAATGATTCATTCAAACCTTCTCCCCTTCTCCTTTCTTCCAGTTTCTTTTTCTATGTGCTTAAAAAAAAAAAGATTTCATTACCTTGGTCTCTTTATTAATTTTCTTTTCTTTTTGTATATTACTTAATTCATAGTCTTTATGTTATTTATAACTTCTTTGTGTTTCATATGGAATTGAGCTTCTAAAGTACTAGATTTGAGTTCCCTCTTCTAATCTTTTTCTTTGTAGATCTTGTCCCTTCACCTCCTTTTTTCCATTATGCCTCAGCCTTAGAAGCATCACTTCCTGAAAGAGGAAATGAGTATTGGACCATTAGTGAAATTTCCCTGTGCCTAAATCATTGGATCCAATTCTACTCTCTGCCTTCCTCATGGTCATTTTCTTTTCTGTTTGCTGTGTAGTTTCCTCTCTGGGTCCACGATCTCCCATCATTCTGCAAATTCTTTACTCCCTGGAGCTTAGATGTCCTTTCTCCTAAGACAGGATCTTGTCCATAGAGAAGGAACATTTTGTCAGAGGAAATGATGTCCCCACAGATTAGATCTATGGTAAGGTCCCCAATCTGCCATTAGAGAATATGTTTCTCTCCCCAGGCAAATGTTCTTCAGTGGGACCTTTCCCCCATTGAAGCAATATCTCCCCCTTTTCCCTTTTTAATTTCTCTCTGTTACCTCTCTTATTCACCTGTACTCCCTTTTCTTACTGAGAGTTCTCTTCTTTGATGACCATGGATTTGATTCGGTTATATCACATGTTCTTTTCTATGCTTCCCCTTTCCTCTCCTCTTATTTACCTACCCATTCTGCAGTTTAATGCCACAAATTACATTCTTTGGCATGGAGTGGAGATTGTGGGGTTCAGTCCAGGCTCTTCTCCACCATCATTTTTCCTCTTACTTTACCTTCTGCTCCCATTTTTATCCCTTTTCCTTTGTTGTTATTTTTAACCCCCTAGGTGTTTTTCTAGTCTTTTAGTAGCCTGTAAAGATGGGATATTTTATTTAGTTACTTGTGCTTACCTTGAGAGTGCTGTTTCCTTGCCACTCTTGTGTTTCATTTGGTTTGGAGTATTTGCAAGTCAATAAGCTGAAAACATCTTCCCCCTCCACCCTTCAAGAATGCTTCACATTCCTTTCTTTTACTGTATGTCCATTTTTTTTTTCATTAATGATTAGGCACAGATTCGTATAGCATGTCATTTTGGGTTCCATCCTGAGTTCCTTTGCTTTTTGGAATATATTATTCCATCCCTTCTGTAGTTACTGGTGCATGAAAACGTCTTACTCACTTATTTGAATTTCCTTCCCTTTATGTGTGGTCTTCCTCTTGGCCACTTGAAGAATTTGTCACTAAAATTATTAATTTTAGCCACTATATATCTTGAAATTTGAAGTGTATAAGTTTTAATTATCCTTCACTTCAGTATATTTGTATTTCCAATCTGTTATTCTCCCTTTGACTTCTTTAGTGAGGTTTACTAATGTGGATTCAAAGTTTGGTTGTTTTTTTTAAATTTACTAATTATTTCTGCTCTTCAGGGCATTGTTTTATTCTCAACTCCCTCAAGATTCTGATTTTTCTCTTCAACCATTTGGGAGTATCCCACTGTGGTTCCATGCTCTCTTGGGAAGCCACAAGGTTCCATGTTTCATAAATATTGGTTCAGTTTCTTTTGTTTTGTAATATTTATTCAGAGACATTTGCAGTCTTTCGGTGTCTTGGTACTTGCGTTCTAATTTTATTATTTTCTCTGTTGATTTATCTGCTTGTGCTCCAAGTTTTACTAAGTGAATTTTCGCCTTTCTGATATCTTTGGTGTTTTTGCTGTTGTTATATACTCTTGTCTCCCACTTTCTGACTCTTCCTTCTTTGATGTTGGATTTACCACCTCCCCCCAGATAGGACCCTTTTACTATTGTGCCTCAGTCCTTGACCCAGTGGATTCAGTTACTTTTCTTTCAGGTTTGGTGCAGCCACATATGTTGGCCCTCTACTCTAATTCCCTCTATTCTTATGTTCTCTGGCTTCAACCAAGGCTATGTCTACTTCCTCCCCTGCCTCCACCTCCATTTGAGGGAGGTTAGAGTAGGTATTCTGAGAGGAGTTTCTGACAGCTTTGGGGTTCTCTAAACTAGGGGGTTACCTCAGTCAGAAAGGAAATGTAGCCTCACCTTCCCCCATACTTTTCTTTCTTCTGCAAGAGTTGAAGTCTATTGCCTGTTGTATCAGGAGGCTGAGAAAAGGGCTAATGTGCTAGCAGATACTGAAGCAGGAGGGAAATTCCTGGGTGGATCCACATGTAAAATTCATTGGGTACACCCTGTTGGATTGTGGAGGCTGGTAGAGGAGGGGTGCTGAGTTAGTTAAAGATTAGCATAATCTACTGTTAAAAATTTTAAAAAAGCAAGCATTTATTAATTGCTTACTATGTGCCAGGCACTGTGCAGTATCTTATCTGATTTTCACAACAACCCTGGGAGATAGATGCTGTTATTATCCCCATTGTGTAGTTGAGGAAACTGAGGTTCTCAGGATAAGTGACTTGGCCACAACTAGTAAGAATCTGATGCTGTATTTGAACTCGGGTCTTACTGACTTTCTTGGGCTTCTTCCCTTTCTGTTCTGTGGAAGTATTGATAATTGTTCTCCCTCTGGCCCATGATTCCTCTCAGTTTTTGTTTGTTTTTTGAGTTAGTGGGGATAGGAGAAAATGCCTAGTCCTCCTTCTTATTAGTCACAACCAGTCTGACCTCCTCAGCCTTCTCTTTTAAATCATACCTTTGTTCCAGTGGTTATTTCGCTTACACTGCTTTGGTGTTGATCTATTCCCACTGGCTCTTCCCTCAGTCTCATTCCGTTACCATTTGCCTATCCTAACCTAGTTTCTTTGAATTTACTTAAATTGGTCATTTCTCTCTTTCCCTCTTTCTCTTTCTCCTCTTATCTAATCTCAGCTGAACTCTCATTTCTGTAAGACAATCTTTTTACTCTTCCCCAATTGATTTTCCTATTTCTTTCCTCAAAAAGGCTATTTGAGACTTTCTCTTCTCTCCCCTGCCGTACACAATCCCCTCCCTCACCTTCTCAGCCAAGAACCTTGCCTCATACTTTACTGAAAAAAAAAATTAGGCGACTCACCATGAGCACTCACTTCGCCCTTCTCTATATTTCAGAGCTCTTTACTTCTCCTTTAACTCCATTCTCTGAAGAAGAGAAGATTCTTTTCCTCACCAAGAGCAACCCTCTACATGTACATTTGATCCCACCCCTTCTTGTCCTCTCCAGCAGATTGTCCCAACTATCATCCTTACCTCCAGAACCCAATCATCAGTCTCTTCGTAGCTCTGCTGATTCTTGGCTGCTGCCTATAAAATATACTTGAGTCTTTCAAACCAGAAAAAAAAAAAACCCCTTGCCACACCCTCATCATCCTAGATCACCCGGTATCATTTTATATCCCTTGCCTTTCAAAGCCAAACTCTTAGAGAAAGCTGGTTACACTTGAAGCTTCTTCTTTCTCTCCTCCCAACACTTATTAACTTTTTGCAGTGTGGCTTCTGGCCTCATCATTCAACTGAAACTCTTCTCTCAAAAGTTATAATCTCATGACCTTTTCTCATTTCTCATTCTTTTCTACATTCGATAAGGTTGATTACCTTCTCTGGGCTGTGATTCTGCTCTCTGTTGGTTTTCCTTCTACTTGCCTCAGTCTCCCTTCTCTACCTCTCTCGTCTCCTCTATTTCTCTCTTTCTCTGTCCCTCTTTTCTCTCTCCCCCACCCCTTTATTCCTTATGCCTCTATTGCCTCTTCTTTGTTGTTGTTGATTAGGTTCAGTTTTGTAGGATGTCTTATTTTGGATTCTAGCGTACGTGTCTTTACTTTCTCCATTTCTTCTTCCAGTTTCTCATGATCAAGGAGTCCACAGGATTATTCACATTGCCTTTCATTCATACTCGAAAGTCTTTTTTACTGGCTGCTGGTGAAATTTCTTGTTATTGTGAAGGTTAACCATTACAAGCTTTGGTGTTTTAAGCATAGGTTTCTTTTGGCTGGTGGTGATCTGTGGATTCAGTTGGTCAGTACTTTGTTGTTGTTCTTTTAAATTTATATTTAAAGTTTCCTATGTTAAAGTGTAGTATTTCTGAGATCTTATGGAATCAGCTTTAGTTATTGGTTTACAATTCCTTTTATTTTTTGTTTTGAGGCTTTGAGATTAGAAGGGAAAAAAGCTTTATATCAATCAATAAGCATTTATTAAATATTTACTATGTGCCAGGCACTATGCAAGTGATAGAATAGGGACAGACCAGTGACTTCACTGAGGAAACTCCTTCTACCAGTGCAAGTCAGAAACTTCTCTGTAGCTCACTTATAGTCTTAGAAAGTTGCCTGGAGCCCTGAGAAGTTAAGTGACTTGCCCATCCAAAATAGCATCTGCCCTCAAGGAGCCTTACATTTTCTTGGAAGAGACTATACGTATACACATATCTATGTATGTGTATCTCTTTCTCTCTTTCAATGTATTTTTTGCTAGGAGGCACCAACAGTATGGGGGGATGAGCAGAGGCCTTGTGTTGGAGGTGGCCTTTGAGCTGAGCTTTGAATCTGTCAACAAGCTTTATTAAACAACTACTATGTGCCGGCCACTGTGTTGGAGATAAGAAAGAGAAAATCGAAACAGTCCCGCTCTCAAGGAGCTTATAATCAGATTGGTTGTGTGTCAGGAACAGTAAATTTGACTGGATTGTATACTATGTGAGGGAGAGCCATACATGTGCACACACATGTACTCATGAGCACATGTGTAGATATGGGCATGTACATGTATGCATATGTATGTGCACATGTATAATGTGTATCGTGTGTGTTGTGAATGTTTATTGTTGTGTGTATATTGTGTGCCTATATAGGCATATGTGTGTAATGTATCATATGTATATGTGCACAGGCATGATTAATATAAATTATTTATACAAATGTACCAAATTATTTTTATACATTACATGTAATATAGCTGGGAAGGTTGGTACCATCTAGTAAAGAGACTAAAATGCCAAGCAGAGAAGTTTATGTTTGATCCCAGAGGGGCACTAAAGAATCACTGTAGCTCACTGAGGAAGTGAAATGGCCAGGCCTGTGTTTGTGGAACTAGCTCATCCCCCGCTGCCATGTTCTGATGAACACTGAGGCAGTGTTTCTGGGGCCTCCTGTTGCAGGGGGTGCTTGAACACGGTGAGATTGTTACTTATCCCTTATCTTTCCATTACTCAGTGTTATTCCAAAATTGCCCTATTGAATAAGGCAGACTGAAGATTGTAGAGTCTTTTCCTGTCTCTAGCCTTCTAGAGCTCAGATGACTTTGGACAAATCACAACCTTTACATCTTGGTTTCCTTACTAGCAAAATGAAAATAACAATTTCTGCTTATGTTGGAGAGATGCTGTGAGAAAGCAAAAATTAAAAACCAGAATATGGTGCTTTCAGCAATGAATAATAAAAATGCTTTCATTATTACTAAGCGAGGATGGCAGTGACTAGTGTGATGTAGAGGGAAGGGTCTTATCCTGGGAGTGAGGAAACCCGGCCTTTGTGGCTTCAAGCTGATAGATCACTTAGTCCCTCTGGGCTCAATATACTCTCCTTATAACAACATGGTGAGGCAATATAGTGTGTGTTTTTACAAAAAGGCTCAGAAAAGTTAAGCAACTGGATGCCCTTCACCCTTCAGAAGGTAAAGTGTTAGGACTCATCCTCACACCTTGTAATGTCAAGACCAATGTTCTTTTTTGGTAAAGCCAGCAGTCTCTAGAATCCCTCCCATCTCTACAAGTTTGTGAATCTGTGACTCTGTCTTCGGTACTGCAGAAATGACCTGCCTGCAACATCTTAGCAATTTATCTTTGTTTTTTCAGTGACTCCTCCTACCAAGCAGAAAGCCAAGATGGATGACATTGTTGTAGTAGCCCAGGGAACCCAGGCCTCGAGGAGTATCAGCTGTGATCCAGATGTCATCAAATTACAGGAGATTCCAACCTTCCAGCCACTTTTGAAAGGTAAGGGCTTTTGTTTCCTTTTGGGTTTCTGGAGGGGAAGCAAGGCGTCAGGCATAGAGCGCGGCCGTGAAGAGGGGAGGTCCTGGTTTCAGCAGGGTGATCGTGAGCGAGGCGTTTAGCCTCTCTGACTCAGTTACTGCGTTGTTGAAATGAGGGGGTCGGAGCAGATGGCCTCTGGGGTCCCTTCTCATTCTAGAGCTATCATCCTGTGACCTCAGATTTTTCCTGGGAGAGCCATGGATTTTTAAGGCTAGAAGAGCTCCCAGAGGCTGTCTCATTCCATTTGCATTTGACCGAAAATTCCCTCTACAACATTGGTGATGTCCAAGCTCACTGGATGTCTGGTGGAAGGGAACTCACTTCCCCCCGAGGCAGCCGATACCGTTTTTGGCAGGTCTGAATGTTAAGAAGTTTAACCTTAAATCAAGTTGAAATTTAGTTCTTTGTAACTTTCACTCAGTGCTCCCAGTTCTGCCTTCTGGGTCTGCACAGATCAGCATAATATGGTAGAAAAAAGAGTAATCCTAACCCTGGTTCCAACTCTGTAGTCCTATGACTTGGGTTTGAATCTTGCCTTTGACACTATGTAACTTTAGGCAAGGTACTTATAATACTAACAGTAATAATAGTAACAGCTAGCATTTATGTGGTGTTTTAAGTTTTGCAAGTTGCTTTATAATATTATCTCATTCGATCTTCACAACTGTGGGTTGCTATTATTATCCCCATTTTACAGATGAGGAAACTGAGGCTTATAGCAGTTAAGTGACTTGCCCAGGTCACACAGGTAGTGTCTGAGGCAGGATTTGAAATCAGATCTTTGAAATTCCAAAGCCTGTGCTCTATTCACTGTACTAACTAAATACCTTATAACCTCATTGGTCCTCACTTTCTTTATTTCTATAATGTGGGGGTCAGACTAGATACCTTCTTAGTTTCCTTCCAAATCTATATCTATGATCCCATTTTCTTCTTCCATATGAAAGCATTTCATATATTTAAAATCAGGTGTCATGTTCCCCACCCTCCTTCCCACCATCTCTGCCTCCATTCCTCTTGTTTCCAAGGTAAACCTGACCCTTATATAGGATAATCAAAGGGTTTACCTTCTGAACACTTCTAAATTTACCTAACTGTAATAAAATAAATAAAAACTGATTGCACGTCTGGACTCAGAAAGTCATTGTTAATGGCTCCACATTCGTTTGAAAGGAAGTCTCCAGTGGAATGTCCACAGGGATCTGTCCTCGGCCCTGCACTGTTTAGCATTTTTAGCAATGACTGGGATAAAGGCATGCTTGTCAGATCTTCTGGCAGGAGAAAGCTGACTCTGTGGCTGCTAGTCAAGATGCTAAAAGCTTTTGACAGAAGGGAACACTGGGCCAAATGGAGTAAGATGATATTCAGTAGGGCTAAATGTGAAGTTTGATGCCAAAAATCACCTTCACAAGGATAAGATGGGGGAGGTAGTACGAAACAGCTGTTCATCTGAAGAAGAATTGGGGTATGTTTAGCAAACTACAAGCCCAGTGCGAGTCAACAATATAATGGCCAAAAGAGATCCTCTGATCTTGGGCTGAACTAAGAGCAGCAAAGCATGCATAACACAGGAGGGGACGGATGAGTGTTGCATTTTATTTGAAATGCCGTTGTGTTTAGTGACCCACACTGAGAAGGTGGAGAACGTGCAGAAGGCAACAGTCCAACATCTGGTTATTATTACCTTTGTGATCTTGGGCAAGTTGCTTAATTTCTGTGGTCTCAGTTTTCTCATCTGTAAAATGAGGCATTTGGATTAGATGGACTCCTGAGTTTTAGCTCTAGATCTGTGATTTTATAGTTCATCCAGCTGGCTTTCCTCCTCTGTCAATATCGTTTCTTTGCTGCTTTCTCCACGCAGTGGGTTACCCACTGTCTTGGTTGATCTGTACTCTGGTCTAATTTACTCCATTGGTTAGAGCATTAATGCGTTCAGTCCATTTTGCGAAAAAGAGCAGTTATTTATAAGGAAAGCTGAGTACCACAGAATCGACGATTTCAAGTTGTGGTGCTGGAGAAGATTTCCCGAGAGTCCTTTGGGGCAAGGAGATCAAATCAGTCAATACTTTTAAAAAACTAATTCAGACTGTTTACTGGAAGGTCAAGTACTGAAGCTAAATCTTAATTACTTTGGCCACATAATAAGAAGATGTTGGAAAAGACCCTGATGTTGGGATAGATTGAAGGCGAAAGGAAAAGGAAATGGCAGAGGATGAGACAGATAGATATTAGCATGGAAACAAGGAATATGAATGGGGACAGACTTCAAGAGATAGTGGAGGATAGAAAGGCGTGGCCTGATATGACCCATGGCATCATGGAGAGGGGACAGGACTGAATGACTAAACAACAAATATTACCAAGCATGACCTTTCATCCTCAGACACACGTGGCACTTTGTTTTGCACCTCTCTGATGTCCTGATGTATTATTATTTTTTTTATTGTAGCTCTCTGTATGTAATATCCTGCTATTCAGTTGTAAACTTTCTGAAGGCAAGGGGCTTATCTATATTTTGTATGTTTCCCATTGTGCACACAGAGTGCTTTGTAAACAGTAGCATGTAATAAATGTTGAATTGTTGCCCATAGACTACATTTATAGTTGTTTTTGTTTAAGGACATGGGGGTGGCTCCATTTACACCATAAATCCTACAAATCAGCTCATTCCTTTCTGATGACATAAGTTGGAATCCTAGCTCTAGCACTCACTGTCTGAGTGAGTCTGGGCAAATCACTTAACTCCACCATGCCTCTATTTCCTCCTCTGTAAATTGAAGAGTTGGATTAGAAGACCCCTAAGGTCTCTTGGGACTCTAAATTTAATTGTATTATTCTCTTCCATTAGCTAGAATGATTGCAACTTTACTGTGTGAGGTTTCCTTTGTAGGGAGTACCCCAGAGAAGCTTATCATTTAGCTGACCACAGAGTGGTGCCTTCTCCCACCACCCCCAGTCACAGGAGTTCACATACATTGTCTTTTATGGTATAGAGGGAGGTGGCCATTGAATTATGGTCCTTGAAGTATTAAAGTAAATAATATCTGGCTAATTGACTTCCCATATTCTCCTCTACCCCCTTTTGTGAGTAAATTCATTTTTCTAAGCAAAATAGTAAATAAAATTCAGGGAAATTATACCCTGAAATTCCATGGTTCGCCCAGGAAAAAAATCTGAGGTCATATATAGATCTTGAGCTAGAAGGAACCCCAGAGGCCATCTCCTCCAACCCCCTCATTTCAACAGTGAGATAACTGAGTCAGAGAGAGGCTAAGTGCCTTGCCCCAAATCACATAGCTCCTAATACAGGTGGGATCTGAACTCAGATGCCCCTCTGTCCAAATCTTCATTCTATTTCCTACACCTCGCTTCCTCTCCAGAAAGACAAAAAAACTATGGTATGTGAATATATTGTATAGTAAGAAACTAGGAATATGAAGAATTCAGAGAAAAAAAGAGAAGATTTATAAGAACTAATGCAAGTTGTAAAAAGCCGAACCAAGAGAACAATATATATACGTCTGTAATAACGTAAAAGAAAGTTGAAAGCCCTAAAGAAAGTTGAGCTCTGAATGAATGAAAAACCAATAAACGTCCTGGAGAGCATAAATACAAAAACATAATTCACCTTATAAAAGATGTAGGGTGATTCCTCTTTTGTATGTAAAAATTTGTGAGTTACCCCAAGCACATGGGTTTTCTAGCTTTATGTGCCTCTCTGTCAGGTTTCTGTAACCATGTGTCCACTTTACCCAGCAGATGCATTGGTGGGAGAGTGTGACACGTTTATATGTGGATTACGTTGCATTTTTTTTTTGTTTTTGCTTTAATATTTAAGTGCCTATGGTATTATTCCTTGTTTTTTTTTTTTGACGAGTAAATAGTTTTGGTTAGTACATAACAGTGCCAATATTAAGATTGGCTGGTTTCTATTAATGGAAGTGTACCAACAAGGACTCAAAAGACAACCCCTAAGGGTCTGAAAGAATTTGAGTGTAACCCAGTGGTGGTTTTTAGACCGGTAACTGTGAGAGCAGCCTGGAGTGATGGAGCCAGCCCAGAGAATTGGTAGGTGTGATGCCTGCCCACAGATGTGTTATACTTGAATGCATGCCTCCCTCCTCATTGCTTAGAATCCTTAACTTCCTTTGAGGGTCAACTTCAGGTGCTACATCCTCTGTGAAGACTTTCATGGTCCCCCAATTGTTAGACCTCTGTTCTGCCTCAGTTTCCCTTTTATTTTATTTGTGCACATGTATATTGCCCTAGTAAAATGTAAACTCACTGATAGAAGAGAGTATGTCATATTGGCTTTGTTTTCCCAAGTCCTGCCAAAGGCCTTGCATAGGAGATGCATTTAATCAGTTGATAGATTAGATCAATGTATAAAACCTTTGAAATTAGACAAAGATGCATAAAACTATAATTCATTGCTTTAAAAAGTCAGATTTTGAAAATCTTACAAATAATGTCCCTTTTCTATGAAAACATTGCCTGCCTTTGAATTCGATTCTATTGTCTCCGATATAACTAACAATATCAAATATGGAATAGACCTCTTAAGAGGTCCATAACCTGTTGTGTATGGAAGCTAGTGGCATAGAGGATAGAGTGTTGGCCCTGGAATCAGGAAGACCTGAGTTCAAATGTGGCCTCGGGCACGTACTAGCTGTGTGACCCTGGCCAAGTCACTTAATGTTGTTTGCCCTCGGTTCATTATCTCTAAAATGAGCTGGAGAAGGATACGGCAAATCACTCCATTGTCTTTGCCAAGACGACTCCAAAATGGGGTCATGGAGAGTTGGACACGACTGAAACAACTCAACAAGAACCTGTTATGTATTAGAAGAGGTTTTTTAAAATTTGAACAGTTTTCTTCTCCTATTTTTAAAAGTGATTTAGTTATTCAAGAAGCTTCAATGGTTCCTTATTTCCTCTAGGATGAAATGAAAGCTTATCTGACCATGTCACATACTCTCCCCTCGATTCAGTCAATTCCAGTGGCTCTCTATTACCTCCAGAATCAAATATACAATCCTTTGTTTTTTAAAGCCTCTTCATACCTTTCCTTTCTTCTTGTATCTTACTCCCCTCCATGCCTTCTTTGATCCAGTGACACTGGCCTCCTTGCCACTCCTCGCACATGACTCCATTTCCTACCTCCCTGGCATTTCTACTATCTGACCCCCATGCCTAGAATGTTCTCCTTCTGCCTCTCTGCCCCCTGACTTCCGTGGCTTCTTCAGGTCCCAGCTTAGCTTCTGTCTTCTATAAGAAGTCTTTTCTAATCCTCCTCAATCCTCGTGCCTTCCCTCAAAGATGATCTCCATTTTTCCCATGTGTAGAATGTCTTTGAACATAGTTGTTCGTGGTGTGCTTCCCTCAGTTAGACTGTGAGCTTTTTCAGAGCAGGGACTATTTTTTTCACCTTTCTTTGTATCCCCAGTGCTTAGCACAGTTTCTTGGAACACAGGAGAGGCTCGCTGACTTGCCTCGACTCTGACATTTAAAACCTTTAGTAATCTCTCTCCACTCTGCCTTTCCTCAGTGACCTCATATTATTTGCACACTCGCCATTGTACCGTCTAATTGCAATTCCCCATAAATGAAATTCTGTCACCCGTGGCTGCAACATTCTTCCTCGGCATTCATAGCTTATTATTATTGTCATAGCTTATTTCAGGGCTCAGCTCAAACGCCACTTCTTACAAGAGACCTTTCCAGTTCTTCTGGTTGTTAGTGCTGCTTGCTAGAATTACCTGTGTTTATTTTATATTTATTCACCTCTGTAGATGTTACACCTTACCCCTCTTTCCCTGCCTCCCAACAGAATATGAGCTCCTTTGAGATGGGAACTGTTTAATTTCTATCTTTTCATTCTCAGTGCCTTGAACTTAACAGGCTCTTCATAATTGCCTGTTCAGTTGGATTGAACCGATTTTGAGTTACAATGTTGCTTCTGTGTCTCATATTAATATTCTAATAGCAGTATACTAGCTTTCAGTGTTATCCTGAAGGGCCTTCAACAATAAACCTCTTATGGTATGGAGGCTTAAGATTTTAGTATTTTTTTTTTCCAATTTAATATTTATTAAGCCCTTCCATAGGCAAAGCATTGGTGATAAAAAGACAAAATGCAAAACAGTTTTTATGGTCAGAGAGCTTGCATCCTGTTTGGGAGGGCGGGAAGGGGTGAGGATTCAACTTGCACAGAGACACAGAATATTGAGGAGGTACTATCATAACTGAGCCCGAAGGAAGCTAAGAATCCCTACAGCAAATTATAATATGTATCACCTCTCTGTTTTCCCCACTTCTAGCAGAGAACAGTGATATAGTTGATTCCAAATATTAAATAACCCTAGAACTTTAAAAAATGACTTTGCTATTTAGTTTTTGCAATATTATTTTTTTCTAGCAGATCTGCTTTTGTGATTTTTTTTCTTTAGCTGTTATTTAGGGTGATTTACATTTGCAGGAAATACATTTACTAATGGTAGGAAATGCCACCCAGAAACTTGCTTAGTGGTAAAGGGCAACCAGCCTAGGATTTTAAAAAAAATAATGAACCCACAAAATTTATAGTCAGTGTGGTGTAGTGGAAACCACTCCGGATTTGGCCTCAGGAGATCTGGGTTTTAGGTTTGGCTTTGCCACTGACAGTCTATGTCTTTAAAGGCAAATCAAACTCATTGCTTTGTCACTCAGTTTCCTTATCTGTAAAATGGAGTTAGTGATATCTGCCTTCTCTGGCTTACAGGGTGGTCACGGGGATCAAAACCAGGCAGCATATGTGAAAGTATTTTGCAATGTGTTGTGTGAATACCATACTACACACTTAATATACAACCTAGCTAAGCCAGCCGCCTTGCTGCTCCTTCTGCAGAGGCCTGTTCCCCAAAGTTGAAATGCATCTGTCTCACTTCTGCCTCTTAGAATCATTACATCTTGAAAACTCAGTTTGGCCATTACCTGTTAACAAGAGGCTTTCCTGAATCCTCCTCAGTTGCTAGCACCTCTACCTTGAAATTATTTTGTATATATTGTGTATCTGTTTATGTATCATTTCTCCTGATGGATTATAAGATCTTTTTGTTTTTGTAACCCCAGGATCTAGCACAGTACCTTCTATGTAGTAAGTGCTTAATATAAATGTTTGTTGCTTGATTAACTATAAACATAAAATGGTATTAAAATCCACTTATGTAAAATAGAGTTGTTTTTAAATAGTGGACGCTAATATGAATAAGTACCAAAAAACTCTGTAAAATACATAGTGAAATAAGGGAATAGAAAAATAAGGGCCAAATATAAGAATAGACAAAATAGAAAAAGTATAGAGGATGTGCATACCCTTTGACCCAGCAATATCACTTCTAGGGGTGTATCCCAAAGAGAGCATAAGAAAGAGAAAAGAACCCACATGTGCAAATATATTTATAGCAACCCTTTTCATGGTGGCAAAATATTAGGGAATGAGGGGATGCCTATCATTTGGGGAATGGCTAAACAAGCTTTGGTATATGAATGTAATGGAATACTATTGTGCAATAAGAAATGATAAGCAGGTAGAGTTCAGAAAATCCTGGAAAGACTTGTACGTACTGATGCAAAGGGAAATGAGCAGAATCAGGAAAACATTGTACACAGTATCGGCAACATTGTGTGATGATCAGCCATGAAAGACTCCGCTTTTCTCAGCAGCACAATGATCCAAGACAAGTACGAAGGAATCACGAAGGAAAATGCTGTTCGTATCCAGATAAAGAACTGATGGACTCTGAATGAAGATCAAAGCGTATTTTTTCACTTCCTTTATTCTTTCTTGTGGGTTTTTTCTTTTGATCTGTTTGTTCTTTCACAACTGCGACTAATATGGAAATATTTATTACATGATAGCACATGTGTAAACTACGTCAAACTGTCTTATCATTTTCTGAAGAGGGGAGGGAAGGAAGGGAGGGAGAAAAATTTGGAACTCAACATCTTGTAGAAGTGAACACTGAAAATTTGCTTGACATGTATCTGAGGCAAAAATAAAATACTGTAAAACTTAAGAGAAAAATACATGGGAGCCTTTCACATCAGGTGGTTCAGTGAAACAAGAATTTGAAGGTGAGTAGAAAGAGCACCAGATTAGGAGCCTTTCAGTCCCAGCTTTTGCAATCTTAGCCAAGTGACTTCACTGCTTTGTGCCTCAGTTTCCTTATCTGTAAAATAAGTGTTGGACTAAAAAGGAATTCTATAATGTCTTCCAGTCTTATGTCCTAGTCCCATGTCCCACTTCTACTGAGGGAAAACTTCAAGGGATAGAATTTTTAGAAACTATTAAAGATGGGAAGGGAAGGTCCTTGGTGAAATTTGATAATTTGACCTTTCAAATATAAGAAGAAACTTCATATTTATTTAGATTTTGGCAGTGTATGTGGAGTTGAAAGTAGAGAAAAGTTCATGTAGGAGATGATGGGGAGAGTGGCATTGTTCTAGCAGAACAGTCACATTGAAGGGGAAGAGGGAAGACTAGAGATGGTAGGGACTCTGGGATTCTGTGTTAGCCTGGTAAATAGCCTTACAATATTAAATCTTGTCGATATGAAGGATTATGAGGAATTATAATTGGAAGGAATGATAGCTCACCTTTATATAGCATTTTGAACTTTTAAAAGCTCTTTCAGTAATCCTATAATGTAACTAGTGCCAGCATTAATATTCTAATCTTACAGGTGAGGAAGCTGAGGCTTATTGAATTTCAAGTGAGAAAATGGTGACATAATTTGTAAAAGCAGGAAAGGAGAAAAAGTTTAGCAATAACACATAATACGTTGCAGAAAGTGGTAATAAAGGGGAAAGGAAGATGGACAGATAACATGGTGAGAAAGAGGGACAATTAAGGAGATCCCACCTATGCTGTTAGCGTCTTTGCTATATCAGGAGCACTCAAGGAATCTAGCCCTCAGCAAGTTAAGTGTCTTTTTGGTGGTGAATATATGGGAGGACATGGACTAGAGTCACAAAGCATGGTCAGGCATGGGTGCCTTGAGCTCTGTATTGTCAGAGGAATTGCCATTCCCCAAATGAGCTTTTGAATCAATATGGACATATCTCTATATATTTAAGTTCTATAGAAAGGAGCTACAGGAGCTCTGTGTGTGTGGTAGATAGAGAATCAGCTTCAAAGTCAGGATGATCTGGGCTTAAGCCTTGCCATTGAGAGGGGCTGGGGGATCCTGGACAAGTAAGTCACTGCTCCTTCAGTGCCTCCATCCACTCTCTAAGCTTGTACATGCATATAAGGTGCTTATTTATCTTCTTTGGTGTAGGGAGTTTTCTGACCAGAATTTCACAATGGTGAAATCATGGGCGCCGAACAAAATCTTTGTCTGTTTTTGTGTGCTTTTAGACTGGATCTTTGATTTCATTGGCCTACAGAACTTCCATCTGAGGAAACTCCCTCCCCCCAAAAATGTAGATTGGCACCTGTTCTGTAATTTATAGCATTTGAGCTGCTTAAGGGCATTAAGAGGTTAAATTACTCACCTGTGGTCACATCCAGTATGTGTCAGAGGTTAGATGTGAAACCAGGGCTTCCTGACTCTTAAGACCAGTTGAGAGAAAGAGAGAGGAGAGCGAGAGAGGCACGAATACATACAAATAAATTCCCACTGTGTGAGTTTTCCAGTTAATGTACTGACTAGTAGTTAAGAATATGATTTCAGGATTTTCTAGTCTGGCTTTTAGAACATGGGCCTTTTCCCAAAATTAGCAAGTATTTATTTGTTCTTCCTCTCTTTGTCCCTCCACCCACCATTGAGAAAAAAATTTTTTTTGTAACCAGATATACATTTTCAGGCAAAACAAATCCCCACATAATTTCCAAAAATATGTTTCCTTATTCATGTGTAAGGGCAAGCAAAGTGGGACTTTTTACTGTTTTTTTTTTGGAATGTTTCTCAGCACTAAGGCAATCAAGTGCTTTTGATTGAGTCTTGCCTTTGTTGTAGGAAGGCCCACACCCTTTTGCTATTTAGGTCAGTAGAGGAGTACCCTTGAGAGGTATGAAGCCCTCAGGCCCTGAAAAAGTGTATATATACTCCAAGGGTAGCCATTAAGCTAAGACTCTCAGAACTGTGGGAGGAGAGGTTTTGCTTTGGGGGCTCATGCACTGGAAGAGTATCATATAAATTGACCAGACGAGACTCTGGGTAGCCGTTAAGGAGACCCCTTCCCCCCCTTTGAAAAACCCAGATGCTTTCTCTGGTAACTATGTATGTAATGTCTTGGTCAGATGGCTAGAAGCCTGTCTGTTGATTTGTATTATTTTGCTCTGAATATATAATTTCTGTTTGTAATTTCTGTTTGTGTTTTCTCTGAAGTTCAGGGTGCTGACTTTTTCCCTGAACTAAGTGAATGATTTATGTATGCTTAATTAAAGTAAGATCATTAACCCCTTAAAGTTGCCTTCCTTAGAAAAGAGATGAAAGAACCTGTGCTAGTAGCCCTCCAGTGTGCTGGTGTGTTGCAACAATTTGCTAGCAGGTGTTGTAGGGGTGTAAGACACACCAACAGCCAGCACACAGAAAGCTGCCAACACAGGCTCTTTTGATCTCCTTTACTAAGGAAAGCAACATCAAGGGGTTAACAATCTTTATCTTACTTTAATCCAACATACAAATATCATTCACTCAGCTCAGGGGGAAAAGCCAGCACCCTGAACTTCAGAGCAAATACAAACAAATTACAAACATACATTTATAAACAGACCAAATACAATTCATAGTTACCAAGGAACCATCAACATCTGAGTTCAGCTGGGAACTCAACAATGGCTGGCCCAGAGTCACATGTCACTGCCGCTGTGGCTCAGAGCTCCAAAAGAGAAAGCCAACCTCTGGGTTTATATATCTTGTTCAGGGTCAAAGGTGAGTCACATTTGACTCACCCATGCAACTCACCCACATGACCTAAAATCGTCACAAAAATGCAACTTAAACCCACATAGTCTAAACACCTCTGATGTCACAAACATGTCACTCAAACCCATGTAAACTAGGCTATCCCTTAAGGCAAGGAGGTCATCAATGACTCCTAATTTAATCAAGGAAACAAAGGCTAAACTCTTCAAGGGCACTTGGTTGAATAACTGCTAAGAACCCATCTTGATTGCCGATACATGGTGTTATTGACCTTACATAGCCACAGTAGTGACTAGCAACATTATTGTTATAGCATGTTGAATCCATTACTGTGAGACTTTGAGCAAACCTTTTGGGACTTCCTCTTCTGTAAAATGAGGGATTGGACCAGATGGTTCCTGAATCTTGTTTTTTAGATGCACTTTGGTTATCACATTATAATTTGAACAGACAGCATTTGAAAAGCAATGTATTAAGATTGTCTTGTTGATATGTTAAAATTGCCTTCAAAGGAATTAAGAATTCTAGCCAGTCTCTTAATGAAAATTTGATATTTCTGAAGAATGAGTCTCAAAGTTATGGATGTAGTTATATGCTGTTTTTAAAAAATAAGTTGTTTTTTTTTTTTAAACCTGCCTTTAAACTAATCCATTGATATCTATTATGAGAGTTGGCAGTCCTACCATAACTGTCTTACCAACTTACTAACCCATTCTCCCCAGTGGCTCTTCCAAACTTTTTTCATCTCTTCTCAAACCTCCTATAGTTCCTCCTCCCTTCACTTTCTCAGCTGAGAACCTCACTTCATATTTTACAGAAAACATTGAGGCTGTTTGCTGTGGACTCTCTTCTTCCCTCATCCCCGTCTCCTTTCACTCAGGTGCCTTCTACCACTTTCTCTTCCTTCACACCTGTCTTCACACCTGGCCTTGCTTCTTACCAAGGTTAACCTTTCTACCTGTTCAACTCGTACCATTTCTTACTGTCGTATCCAAAAGATTGCCTCCTCTGTAATCCCTACCCTTTCATTTATTTTCAGTTTCTTCCTTTCTACTCACTCATTTCCTACTGCCTACAAACATGCCCATGTCTCCTCTGTCCGGAAAAACCTTCTCTTGATCTTGCCATGTCTGCTATCATCCTATATCTCCTCTGCCCTTTGCAGCTAACCTCCTTCAAAAGGCTATCTACAGTAAGAGCCTATACTTGCTCTCCTCTCATTCTCTTCTTACTTCCTTACAATCTGGCTTCCAACCTTACGCTGAAACTGCTTTCTCAAGAGATAGTAATCATCTCTTAGCTGCCAAATCCAGTAACTTTTTCTCAATCCTTGTTCTCCTTGTTTCTGCCTTTGACACTGCTGATCACTCTCTCCTCCTTGATACCCTCTTTTCTCTAGGGTTTCAGGATGCCACTCTCTCCGTTTTCCTCCTTCTTATCTGACCTCTTCTTCACTGTCTTATTTGCTGGATCCTCCTCCAGGTCATGCCCTCCAGCTGTAGGTGTCCTCAGAGTTCTGTACTGGGCCCTCTTCTCTTTTCCCTGTATACTACTTCATTTGGTGGTCTAATCAACTCCCAAGGACTTAATTACTGTGCCGATGCTGATGATTCTCAAAGCTACCTTTACTGCCCCATTCTCTCACTTGACTTCCAATCCCACATCTCCAACTGCCTTTCAGGCATCTTTCAGACATTTCCAACTGAATATTCATCTTAGACTCCATATGTCCAAGACAGAACTCATTATCTTTCCCCCTAAACCTTCCCTCCCTGCCCCCCTTCCCTATTACCGTAAGGGGAACACCTTCCTCCTAGTCCCTCAGCCTTGAAACCTAGAAGTCATCCTGGATTCTTGTTTCTCACGCGCCGCATCCAAGCTGTTGTCAAAGCCTGTAGATTTCACCTTTGCAACATCTCTCTAAAATGCCCCTGTCTCTCCTCTGACGCTGCCAGCACTCTAGTTCAGGCTCTCCTTACCTCACATCTTGATTACTGCAAAAATTACTGCTGGTGGGTCTGCCTGCCCCAAGCCTCTCTCCATTCCAGTCCATTTTCCATTTTCCATTCGGCCGTCAAAGCGATTGTCTTAAAATGCAAATCTGATCATCATCTTCCCTACTCAGTAAAGTGCAGTGGCTTCCAGTTGCCTCCAGGAGCATGTACAAAATGCTCTGTACCCCCTTCTACCTTTCCAGCCTTTTTCCATCTTATTCCCAAACAGATACTTTTTGATCCAGTGACACTGGACTCATGGATGTTCCACAAAAGAGATGCTCCATCTCCCAGCTTTGGGTATTTTCTCTGTCTCCCAAGCCTGGAACTCTCTCCCTCCTCTGCTTGGACTACTTACTTCCCTAGCTTCCTTTAAATCCCAGCAAAAATCTTACCTTCTACAGGAAGCCTTCCCTAATCTCTCTTAATTCCAGTACTTTCTCTCTTTTAATTACTTCCGGTTTATCCTGTACGTAGCTTGCTATGTATATATTTGCATGTTGTCTCTCACATTAGATAGTAAGCTCCCTGAGGGCAGGAACTGTCTTTTGTCTCTGTTTATATTGCCAGTGCTTAGCACAGGGCTTGGCACATAATAAGCTCTCAATAAATGTTTATTGATTGATTATTGTCTTGGTCTATTTTACTACCTGGTAGATAATATAGATAAAAAGATCATCTCATCAGTGAATGTCTAGCAGTCAAGTGGAATTGACATTAAAGACCTTTAGAGCTGTTGTGGGCAATCATTCCATTCTTTTCTATTGCGCTTCTTATCATTTTTTTCCTTTTAACCTATTTTATTTAAATTTGTATTGATGTTGTGTTTATAAGTTTGTGCCACTAGATGTCATTAGACTAAAAAATGTTGGTAGGCTAGTCTTTCAAATATAAATTTTATTTTAACTTCATTGGCAAGTAGATTCAAATATATTAAGAAGTATTATAAAAGAAGAACAGGAAAAGTAGTATATAGAATAAAAGAAGAAAACTTAAAATATTTTAAAAGAATACACATTTGAAAACCTGTGCTATATTAACATAATAGAATAACATAGAGTCAGGCAATCAACAAGCATTTATTAAGTACTTATCGTGTGCTAGGCACTGTGCTTAGTGCTAGGCTTCGGTTGTTTATTGTTTGTCCTTTGTTCTCAGAAGAGGACCAGGACACCAGGAAGATGATGTCATGACATGCAGATGAATTGGATTTAAGTGAAGGAGGGCTGTGCAGAGTCACCAGCCTCACTCTCTCCTCCGGAGCCATCAGGGTCCAGTGGTAAGATAAAGATCAGGAGGACCGAAGGTGGTCCCCTAGTGCAAGGGTTATAAAAGAAATGAAGGATATAAGCATTTATTAAGAGCCTACTCTGTGCCAGACATTGTGCTTAATGCTTTAGAAATATTATCTCATTGATCCTTACAATAGCCCTGGGAGGTAGGAGCTGTTATTATCTCCATCATGTAGTTGATAAAACTGAGGCAGACAGAGGTTAATTGACTTGCCTAGGGTCACTAGCTAGTAAGTGTCTGAAACGATTTGAACTCAGGTCTTCTTGACTTCAGGCACAGCACTCTCCACCGTGCCACTTACCTGCCTTTTAAATGAAAGACAAAAAAGTCACTATCTTCCAGGAACTCTCCTCCTAACATATGACTATCTACGAACGTATACAATATATACGATGTAAATGAGAGGTGATCTCAGAGGGAAGGCGCTCGAAGTAGGACATACTGGGAAGGGCCTCTGGTGGAAGGTGAGATTTTAGCCCAATGTTCAAGGATTTTAGCTAAGTTGTTTTGTGCAAGGAACAGCAAGGAGACCCGTGTCTTTGTCAGTTATGTTTTAGAAAGGATTCTTGTTCAGATATTTATTGGACTAGATGGCCTTTGAGAAGACAACATTGAGATTCTGTAGTGACTGATTTTTAGATCACTTTTTCAGTATTAGTAAGATCTGGATACTCCCCATCACTCCCTTCACTAAGGATTTAATATATACCCTTCACTGAAATGTTGAGAATTTATCCAAGGATAGTCTCAAAATTATTTTTTACCTCCAGAAAAGATGCTGACCTCTGTGTACTTGGATTAGTCTAGCTGCCTCTTCTCATTTTGGTTTTCTTTAGTGCCGTTTATGATTCTTCACGTAGCACATCAAGGCTTCCGACGTTAGAGTCCAGTTGTGGTGGCTCCACTGTAACTGATGGAGAAAAACAAAGCTTTATAGACTTTTCCATTTTTGGATCCTATTGTCCTTCCAGTTAGTTCTTAAATGTTCTTAGGGTGATGTGGGCTAGTTGTATCTCTCACCAAGCTTTCTGTAAATTCATTTTTCCCTTTACTGCTTTTTTCTGTTTTATGAAGTGATAAGAGATCATAATCTTCCACCATCCTTCTCTGTATCATTTTTATAAACAAAATTGTGTCACCAATGTTTCCCTCGGCTACCACATTTCACTTCTTGGTAAGGAGATGAAGTATTTGGCTAACCCACTTTCTAGGCTCTTGGTTTCCTTGGTGTGGTGATCAGTTAAACTTCTTTCAGAAGTGGTGATTATCAATATTATTTTCTTAAGTATTTCCCATTTTTTGACATTAGTTGTTTAAATAGGTCATGTTTAGCTGTCTTAATTGTATTTATTTCCTTTTTTCCTTTAAATTAGGACTTTCACTGTTCTAACTAGTTGATGGTATGTATACAGGTGATTTGTAAATTATTGCCATATTGTTAACCAGTAATTTATTCTTCATTTGGAGAGAATCCATTTTATTTTTAGTAATGTTATGTGGTGTTCGCTATGTCCAGTGCTTTCTAACCTTCTTCTTGAAAACACTATTCATGATTATGCTATGGAACATCTGTGTAAGCTGCAAGCCCATAGTCTCTTTGGAGTATTACCCTAAGCCCTATTTCCCACAGTTTTGTTGGCCAGTATAGCTTACCTTTGTACTTAAGTCACTGAGTTCCAAAGGATATGTTAATTTAATTTAGAGGGCTATATCAAAAGCTCTTCTAGAATGTCCCTGTTTCCTTATCTTATATAGCAGATGTAGGCGAACACATATGAATTGTCTTCACTGTGGTTTTGCTTCTTAGGTTAGTCTTGAGGTGAGATGGCCCAGTGTCCTCTGAAATCGTGATTCAAATTGGTGGCCTCTGGCTGTATGATAAAATGAATCCCACTTACTTTATTTGGCTCCCCATGAAGAACTTGTGAGCCATCCTTCCATTTTGTTGCAACTTCTTTTTGTCTTATTTGTGGCATTTTCTTTATTCTTCTTTTTCTTCTTTTTTTTTTTTTTGGAAGGTGGAAGGCAGGGCAATTGGGGTTAAGTGACTTGCCCTAGATCTGTAAGTGTGTCAAGTGTCTGAGGTCAGATTTGAACTCAGGTCCTCCTGACTCAAGGACTGGTGCTCTACTCACTGTGCCACCTAGCTGCCCCTGTTGCATTTTCTAATATTAGATCAGAATCTTGAAGTTTTTGAATACCTTTTAATGGTTTTTGATGGTGAGCCGCATAGTCCTTAGCACTCTCTGCTCTCTTTTTTGCTCTTCTTTTCTCTTTGACTGCAGAAACCAAAAGGCAGTTTTGTATTTTTCTTTGTTTCTTGCAGTACCGTAGCCGAAGAATGCATTCTACTCATCAGCTTTTTGGCGGTAAGCCTTTTTATAGGCTGGTCCTTGGAAAGCAGACACAAAATGTCTTTGGGATTTTACTCAAAACCTTTTGAGCACGGTGCACTCTGTTAGAGATTAGGTTCCACTGACAGCTTTCTAGGGCGTCAAGAGTCCCTGCCACATCTTGGTCCTGGAATAGGCCTTTGTGTAGGCAGAATGGAAATAAAGGGGAAAGGCAGTCAGAACTCAATGCCAATGGTATTTAACTTTTAGTGATAAGAATCAAGTCATCTTTGTAGAACTAACGATCTCTTTAAATGAGAAGAAACCTCTATACCATGAATATTTGGCATGTATGAAAGTACTTCTCCTCATTGAAAAATTCATTCTTCTCCGTGTGGTAGTGTAGTTTAAAAAAAAAAAGGACTCTTGAGAAAACAGAGACTTGCTACACAGCTGCAGCCTATTCCTGAGCACCTAACCAGAGGAGCACTTGTCATGTACTCTGGGAAATTACAGGCTCGTAGGTGGGATGAAGTCACCTGAGTAATTTACTGTAATTACAACTTTCGGGAGTTTTCCCTTTCCTTATTCATTGCTAATTTTGTAGTTTTCAAATTCCCATTGGTACAAGCCTGTGATGGTTCTATTCAGAACTGCTTCTTCCTGAAGTGGAGAGATAATTATAAGTACCTTTTTGCTTTCTTCTTGTGTTGGTATGTTAAACTAGTGATGAATCATGGTCCAAATATCACAAAATACTTCCATGGTGTTTGGAAACAGCTTTTCATAAGCCATACTCTTTGTGTTTCTTTTTTTCTCCTTTCTTATTCTTTCTGTCTAAGGACTTCTTTAGAACTCTTAAAAATATAAAACCTTATCACTATAAATGTATTTCTTGAGATGAGAAGAATCTGTGAAATGTATTAAGCAAACAGTTCTCTCTTGTTCCCCGTTTCACTCCCCCACTAAGTCCTCTTAAGTCTTATAGGCGTTAGAGAAAAAAAGTGCAATATATTTCATTATATTGGTAGCACTTTTTATGCCTATTCAGGGAAACCATTGTTCATTATGGGCAAAGTAAGGCCAGCATGAGCTTGGGACATGTAATACCCAGAATTCTTGAGCCTTCCCTAGAGTTAGAGGACTGGTTTTTTGCCTTTGTTTACTGCTGAAGATTATTATTCGTTTCAGGCCAGCCATGGTCTTTGGAAATTCATGGGTAGATAGGTCAGTTCTCAGTCCTTCTCATAGTTTGTCTTCAGTCCTATCTATTCCTGAGCCATTTGGAACCCCTGGAGGTAGAGCTGTATCAGGCTCCTTTGAGCCTCACTCATATGAACTTCTTAGCCTGTTTCTGGGCTAGAATCACCTCTGGGTTCCTGATCTGGATCTCTGCCCCTAGGATGATTCTGGAGCTTCCATAGCTACTCTGGCAGCCTCGACTACCTACCCATGCTTAGCACAGTGCCTGGCACATGATAGGTGCTCAATAAATGCTTATTGATTGGCTGCTTTTTGACTTACTGATATATATGTGCATATGTTTTGATAGAACATATATGTACATATATACATGCACATTTATGCATATATATATATACATGTATGGATAGACGGACTAGATGTGTGATTTCCCTGAGTGGAAGTTCCTTTGATCAATGCAGTTTGGCACCTTCTCTGCAGTTTATAGCCTTAGAGAGTTGCCCCTAGAGCACTGAGAAGTGAGGTGACTTATCCAGGGGTACACCACCAATAGAAGTCACACTCGAATCCAGGTCTTTCCAGCTTCAAAGGTAGCTTTATTCTCTATGTTGTACTAATTGTGTCTGTCTTTTTATCTCTGTCTCCATCCCTCCTTCCTTTCTTCCATGTTTGTACATATATATCTGTACACAGCATGTGACTTTAGATTTCTAACAATTAAATCAGGCATATAGCTAATATACTTCCCCAGAGAAACCTAGGGAATTGTGTCACCTCACATTGTCTCCTTTAGTTGACAGAGGAATTAAATTGAGGAGTTTCTGAAGAGTCTTGCAAATCAAGAGTTGTACCTTACATGATTCTCCCTTTGCAAACTGTTTGTTCATATCCTTTGCCTATTTATATTTGGGTTATCAATAGCCATATAAAAATGCTCCAAATTGCTGATAACTATACAAATCAAAGCAGCTCCAAGGTTCCACCTGACACTCATCAGCCTGGTGGCAAAGTTGACAAAAAAGAAAAAGAAAGTGACTGATGTTAGAAGAGTGTGAGAAGACTGGCACGTTAACATGCCTTGGTGGAGCTCTGACTTGGGGCAGCCATTCTGGTAGCCAGTTTAGAGCTGTATTCCAAAAGTTATCATGCTCTGCGTACTCTTTGATCCAGCAAGATCACTACCACGTCCATTGCCAAAAGATCAGAGAAGGACGAAAAGAATCCACATGTACAAAATATTTATAGTGGCTCTTTTTGTAATGACAAAGAACTGGAAATTGTGGGATGGAGAGGAGGGGTAGCAATTGAGAATAGGTGAACCAATTATGGCATATGAATGTAATGGAATACCATTGTGTCCCAAGAAATGATAAAAGCGTTTCAGAGATATTGTGAAGAGTGTATGTATGGATGTAGAACGGAGTGAACAGATCCAGAACAACTTATACAGTCATTCTATCAACCACGGTTCTAGAGACCCATGAAGTGTGCTGTGAGAGTCAGCCACTTATACAGAGTCTGAGTGTCCTCATGTTTAAAATCTTGCTTAAACTTTGGGTAAGTGCACAGCCAGCCTGCAGGAATTGGTGGTCTGGAAATACCCTGGCGCATGCACACTGAGACACGTAGGCCACACAGATCCCATCTCCTCATTAGAACTTGTAATAATCAAGATACTTTTGCCTTTATATGAAAATTGTTTACTCCCATCTATAAAAGCTAGTAGTTTGAAATAGGGGCCAGCCTCACCCAACTGCTTACTGCTTTGGTGTACTGATAAAATATTATTTTTACCTTTCCTTTCCAGAGTTTGCGTTGTTGATCTGGGCGAGGCCTAGGCCAAAGTTTTTTTTAACAATACTACCCACCTCTTGATAGAATGAGCTATATTTTTTTGGACATGGCCAATGTGGGAATTTGTTTTGCTCAACTGTGCACATTTGTCACAAGGGTTTTTTAGAGAGGGAGAGAAAAATATATTTTTCTTCATTTAAAAAAATTAAAACTAAACAAAAAGAAGTTCTTCCAGAAAAAAAAAAGTTTAGGTTTAAAATTTTTTCCCCTTTGTTGCTTTTTCTTGTTTTCGAACCCAGAACAATCTTTCTGAGAGGTTAGACATTTTAAAATTGTCCTCTTGCCACACTGTCTCTTCATCGTTACTAATCATTTTGTTCTTGTTGTAGAAATAAGCAGAAAAATTTCTCTGTAACATTTTATGGTGCCTGGAGACACAGAAATGAGGTCTTGTGTAGCTTTACATATTTCAAAAGAAAAACTAACATGTCAGGAAAGAAGGCATAGAAAAACAAAATGCAGCCTGTAACTTTGTTGCTTCAAAACTGAGCAAACATTTCTGGGAGCAAGATCCTGCTGGATGTCACTAAATAAGAATGAGTTGATGTCATAGTTGGCAAGAAGAAACTTACATTTTTCACCCATATAAACAGTACAACATCTCTGGGGACTGGGCTGAGTGTTGGCGTGGTGGTGAAAGGCAAAGGGCAGAAAATCAAGGGGAGAAAAATGGGCAGAGGAAGGAATGTGAACAAAAGTTGCTCTCTATAAATAGAATTAGTCAAAATACAAAAGCCACATTTGTTAGAAGAAGGTTTAATCTTAGGACAAAAAATGATGAAGAACAGAGATGTTTACAACATTACACCAGTCCTGCCTTGTAGGGCTGTTTATGATTGTCCCAGCGGGGAGCTGCATAAACTTGGATTCAATCTCAGGAAACAATGTCCGATTTAGCAGCTTTGTTTTACTGTTGCATTGGAAGGGTGGAAGGACAAACTACTGAGATCATGTGGTAGTTATGGAGAATCAGAATTCAGAAAGTTCACCTCTTACCTGTCTCCCTGTTCCTTTTCAGTCCCCTTTGCTGGATCATTATTCATGTCCCTTTACTGTGAGTGAACTCCACAAGTCTGTCCTGGGCTCTCTTTTCTCTCTGCTATCTTTCTTGATTTCATCAGCACCCGTGGGCTTGATGACCTTTCCTGTGCAGATGACTTCCAGATTTATAATATCTGGCCCTACTCTTTCTTTTGAGCTCCAGTCCTGCATCACCCACCAAATGCCTCTTGGACATTTTGAACTAGATGGGCCCCTAGGCATCTCTAGCTGAACACGTTCAAAACAAAACTCACCTTTCTCCTTTGGCCCATATCTCTTCTTAATTTACCTCTTTTTGTCACTGTTACCTAGCCTTCCAGTTGCTCAGGCTCACAGCCTCAGCATGATGACTGACTCCTCACTCTCCCTCATTCCCCATATCTGTTCAATTGCCAGAATTTGTAGATTCTACTTCTAGAACACATCTCACATCCATCTCCTCTACTGGTATGGCCACGACCTCAGCACCTCTCTCCTGGACTGTTGTACTTGCCTCCTAATTGGGTTTTGTCTCAAGTCTCTCTCTTCTCTGCACCAAAGTCATATTCCTAAAGCACCAGTCTGATTGTGCTCCCCACCTCCTACTCTTACCCCCTGGAAAACACTGAGGTTTCCTGTTGCCCCAACAATCAGATTCAAACTCCTCTGTTTGACATGGGAAGAAATCCCTTCATAACTTGCCCCCAGCCTCCTTTTCCTGATTTCAGGATTTCCCACTACGTATTCTGAAGTCTGGCCAGAGTTGTCTCGTTGTCGCTCACACATGTCATTCCATCTTCTGTCTCTCTGCCTTTGCATATGCCATCCAGATCCTTAGAATACATTCCCTCCTCATCTCCCTTTCTTAGAATCCTTAACTTCTTTCAATGTACAGCTTGGATGTTACCTCCTCCATAAGCCTTTTCCTTGCAGCGAATGCCTCATCTCTCCTGAAATTATCTTGCATTTACTTTGTGTGCATTTTTTTTTTATCAATTTTTATGTGTAGATGTTGTTTTTTTTGTTTGTCCTGGTGTTTTGTTTTTTTGTGAGGCAGTTGAAATTAAGTGACTTGGCCAGAGTCACACAGCTAGTAAGTGTCAAGTGTCTGACAGAGTTTGAACTCAGGGCCTCTTGACTCCAGGGCCAGTGCTCCTGCGCCACCTAGCTGCCTCAAATCCCTGTCTTCCTTCAAAATTTAGCTCAGGCACCATCTTTAATATTAAGACCTATCTTGATTCCTCCACCCCTGAAATTACCTTGTATTTAAATACATTTTCCATTTATTATAGGCATATGTGTCATTTCTGCAATAGAATATGAGCTTGGTGGTAGGGATTATTTATATTTTTGTCTTTTTATTCCCAGGTAGTGTGCTTATTTTCCAGTGCCTTTCCTTTCTACCTTTTCCCCACTTTTACAGTATCTTATAGTATTCTCTTCAGAACTGAGAACCTATTGGGCAAGTTGAGGAATATATATATGTTGTAGCTGAAGCTCTAGCTTACATCAGGTACATTTGGGAAGTGTTGAAATTACCTAGTGTGATCTGGTTAATTCTAACAACTAACAACTAGATAAACAGTTATGTTTACAACATCTTTGTTCTGAAGATCTTGAAATTTTTAGAAAAAGTGGTGCTGGTAATAAGCATTCTGATCTAGATGGAGTGCCACAGTGACCTACTGAGACATTTGGGAAGACAAATGACTGGAGGGTGAAGAAAGTAGAGGTGAAGGATGTCTTTATTATCCAGTTTGGGGCCTTATCCTGACATCTTTTAGCACTTCCAGATGTGCAGATGATTTTTTTTTTTTGAGAAGGGAAGGCAGGGCAATTGGGATTAAGGGACTTGCCCAAAGTCACACAGCTAGTAAGTGTGTCAAGTGTCTGAGGCTGGATTTGAACTCAGGTCCTCCTGGCTCCAGGGCTGGTACTCTACTCACTGTACCACCTAGCTGCCCCCTGCAGATGATATTTTTAAGGCAGACAACATGAGTGGAGAGAAGGGAAGATGGGGATGGGAAAAGGAAAGAGCAAAGAAAAAAGTGAAAAGACAGTCTTAAAGTAGGAGTCATGAGAAAGGGAAAAGGAGGAAGAGAATAGCATTTCACAAACCGCTCACAGATCCCAGAACTTCCATGTAAAATTGCTCGTGAAGGAAGAATATAGTGACCATAGTACTGTAAAGGACAACATTCAGAGCTCTTCTCAATTTAGCGACTAATCATGACTTGAGAGGACTGGTTGTTAAAGAATGCTTCCTGCCTCAAAGAGGTGGCAGACTGCTGTGGACATGTTAGGCATGGTAGACATTAATGGCAGACATTGTTAGATACGGCCAGTGCACTCATTTGTTTTGTCTAACTATACCTCTTACAGTTCTGTAGTTCTGTAAGGGATGTGGTTTGGAGTCATTGGGAAGTTACATCAATGTAAAAGAAAAAATACTATCAATAAAACATGTTTTTAAAATACTGTCCTTCTTAATTGGGAATCATTTGAAGGGTTAAAGTTAAAATCAATTAAGGAGCTTAAATTTAATTTTACATTGTAACATTTACCTATAAAACCAGGTCTCAGGACCAGAGGCCAATCTGTTCTTATAAATTTAATGTCACTGGAATTAGATGGGGTGAGACTTGTGACTAGGATATGATTCTGGAAAAGGTATACCTTATACAGAAAGAATGGAATAGATAAAAGTTAAGAGGGGGAGGGGCAGAGCAGAGTAGCATTGTTAGCTAAGAATCAATCAGTGAGTATTTATTAAGCATTACTGAGCATTATTAAGCATTACTAAAGGCAAAGCATTCTGGTGGGCACGGGATACAAGTACAAAGAAGGGAACAATCTCAACTCGTGAGGAGCTTACATGTTAATAGAGTTGACACCAAGTAAATAGAAAAATGTATAGAGTATAAATGTAAAGTCAAATACAGATACATACAAAGTCATTAAATACTAGGTCAGGGGTGCGGAACCTGCAACCTCAAGGCCA
>CM053623.1:162918876-162949798 GCA_028646595.1 Phalanger gymnotis | reverse complement strand
TGTGTGTGTGTGTGTGTGTGTGTGTGTGTGTGTGTCTTTTAGGTAAAATTGACCACGGAACAGCACATTGGGTACTCAGCAAGTGTTAGTCAAATGAAGGATCATTTTTATGAGATAGGTCAGGCCAGAGTATGTTTTTTACAAATTCTTTTGTCTGTTTCTTTATAATAGCTTTTTTCCAATATAAGATTGATTCTATTTTGGAAAGAGGTGATATTTATTATACTGCAAAAATGTTAAATCTTGCCACTTTTAAAATACAGTCCCAGCCCAGAAATTGGATAGGCCTCCTAGAGACAAGGAACTGTGCTCTGTAAGAGCCAGGCTTAGCATACATATGGCTCTGTACTTTGTTTTAGAACAACTGTAGGGTTTTTTTCTACCTGACATTTCAGAGGGGAAGAATTGGTCAGCAAAATATTTTGCAGAATCTGACTAACCCTGATGATCTTTCCATCTAACACTTTACACAAAGAGGTAGGTACAAATTGTGGATTATTGAATCTGTAGAATATTTATCTTTAATTCCTTACCCTACCTCAGGCCCCGCCCCCAACCTCCCTATTTCTCTATAAACACAGTGATTTTGAGAGGTTTTTATTAAGAAATATTTCCAACATATAGAATATATAAATTCTAATCCTAAACATTCAGGATCTATTAGAACAGACTTTGAATTCAACTTTGTGCAAACATTTGAATGCCTACATTTTCCATAGTCCTGTATTATTTGAAGGGGACAAGAGATAGAAGTCGAAGACATTGTCAAGAGCTTGCAGTGTATTTAGAAGGAGGTAACTTCTTTTTGCAAAAATGGGAATCATTACAAAAGTAACATGCTCGATGATTAATAGCATTTTTAGCATACATTATTTCATTTCATTCTACACCATAACCCTGTCCCTGGTGCTAGTAGCATCTCTGCTTTACGCATAGTAAATTGAGGCCCCCCAAATAAGTGACTCACTCAGGGTTACACAAACTAGTCGTTGACAGAGACCAAATGACTACGTAGGTGTCTTTATTTCCTCCCAGTCCTGGACTCTTTCCACTATGCTTCACTGCCTTCTCATACAATACTCTGATAAATATTGAAGGACATTGGTGGTACTAAACATAACATTCCAGATGTGGACTGAGGATGGCAGAGTGCAGAGGGACCATCACCTCTACTCCTGGAAGCTGTGTCTCTTAATGCAGTCCAAGATTGTGTGGTTTGTTTTTTTTTGGCAGCCGTCCTACTCTGCGGATGCATTGAGCTTGCAAACCACAAAACCCCCCAGATCCTTTTATAACAACTATTGCCTACCCATGCCTCCTCCGTCTTGTACTTGTGAAATTGATTTTTTGAATCAAAATGTGAATCTTTACATTTATTCCTATTCTATTGAATCTTATCAGATTTAGTTCAGTACTCTAAAAATATTTTTCCATCATGACTCTGTCATTGAATGTGCTAGTTGTTCCTCTCAAATTTTGATAAGTATATGCCCTTCCCTGTGCCTTTTAATAAATGTTTACTAATTGATGAGGATATGCATGGGAAGACGCCTTGAGTTATTTCAACTGATTGAAGCTCCCTTGCCTGAGTTTCCCTTTGTGGTTCCCTAGACAACCATCAGCATTTACCTAGAGGCAACTAGGTAGTACAGATGAGAAAATGCTGGACCTGGAGTCAGGAAGACCGAAGTTTAAATCTAGCCTCAGACACTATCTTTGTTCTGGACAAATCACTTAGCTGCTGTCTGCCTCAGTTTCCTTATTTGTAAAATAGGGATAATTATAGCACTGATTTTCCAGAGTTGTTGTGAGGATAAAGTGAGATAACATTTGTAAAAGAGGAGGATACTAAGTCTTTTCCCCATTTGAGGGGCTTCTTCTCTCCTGTAGGATTTGTGTATATAGCTCTCCCTTGTGCCTGAAAACAAACCAACTCACAACAATGGTACTAGCTCTTGGTACTCGAAGCCTTCCTTTGAGGTGTTAATACTAGCAACAGCGTGGAGGGGCCAGTCAGCCATAGATTATAACAGTGATAGGTTACAGTGGACTTGATTCTGCCATTGCCCATGCTAGTGTCTACTCATTGCTCCTCTGCTGCTAATGCTGGGTGGGCCTGGGCCTGTGCTTCTGCCCACTTAGACCTGGTAGCCACTGCTTCTGGAGCATGCTTCTCTGCCTGCTGGCTGCCATTCCCACTGGGTCTCATCACATTGTCTACTCTGCCAGAGATAGCTTCCATCACTGTGCCATTTTCAGACCCAATGCTGGTCAGAACCTTTTCTCATGCTACAGTCTGACTTTGTTTCCTTATGCTGAGCCGTGTGATGGAGTCTCCTACGTAGAGCATTCCAGCAAGCCTGTTTGCCACTGCCCTTCTGTGCCTGTTAAGAGTTCTGGAGGTACTGCTGCTGCTGAGTACCTGACTGCCCTCCTATGCTGGGGCCAGGTGCTACAGGCTGTGTAGTATTACTGGCCATGTCTGTTCCATCATAGTATAAGGTCAGGGGTTTACCTTCCTGCCAGCGGCCATCCTCCCCAGTGCAGGAGATTCCTTTGAGAGACCTAGGAGTTCCTGATAGCTCCATCTCTCATGATTGCTGTCAAGACGGGATATCCAGCTCAGGATCATCTGGCTTCCTAGGCAAGAGAAAGACACAAAGCAAAACAAAAGATACAAAGCCTGAGATCCCTCTGGGCCAGTACATGTGCTCTATCTGCTTTGTACAAGCAGTAGCTATTTCTGACAGGATAGGAGAGTGTGTCTAGGCCCCAAGATCTGTAGGGGGTCTCTCACTCTAAGTTCCAGAGAGGGAGACAGGAGTTGAGTTCTTAGTTCACAGTTTGAAAGTGAGAATGGAAATTCTCTTTTAAAAAATGTTTAAATTGATGTAGCTCAGATTCTAGATTGACAGTTTCAGAAAGGTCTTTGGGCTCCTGGGGAGAATTAAGTATTGCCCTTTCAAATGCTTCCCCCAATGGCTTATGTCAAATAATCACAACAAAGTCCCCTGGCACAATTCTGGTTGGACTCTCAAATGCCAAATTAAAAACAAAGAAACAAAAACCAAAAACTCAAAGAAATTCTTCAGCAAAGTTGTTAGACAATCCTAAAATTCCAGGGATCTTGCTTGTGTTTTCTCACTGCTGGGGTCTCATATCACCACTCAAACTAGTTTGCTATGTCTAGATACAATTATAGGACTGAAGACTGTTCAGAAAAACAAAACATTCACACACCAGGATAACTTCTGTACAGGTGGGAGGGGCTATCTTTACATTGTCCTCCTCTGAGTCAATTTGGTCATGATCATTAGCAATACAGAGGCATCTGTTCCCCACCAGCATATCTCATTCTTCATTTGTCCTTTTCTACTAGGGAGAAAGTTGTTTTAAATCCCCCAAAATTCAGTTCTTACTGGTTGCTTTGAAAGTAAACTAAGTCTTGAGGAAATCCCTGATATAACTTTGGGGGAGGTGTAAATTATCAGGTTGGAAGGCTCTGGACAACACAGTTGATGGGTCTAAAAGAGAATTTACTGGAATTATCTTTGAGGTACAATTCATGAGGACAAAGAGTATATTTACATTGGTCTCTCCTTGCTGCATTGCCATGTATACTTTACTCTCTAATCATCCAGGGGTGGAGGAGGCCTCATGCTAAGTAACCACCATCTGTATAGGCATAGCCAAAAGCCCCAGAAACCTGGAAGTCGATCTGAGCTCGCCTTTCTCTGCATCGCCCATCCCCCACTTCTTGCACAGCTATACCAATTGTTTTGAGCTGAGCCTGACCTAGGTCTATGACCTGGTAGTTCATGCTCAATATAAGAATGAAATGACTCACTTGTAGATAATAGTTAACAAAAGGATATTTACTTAGCATGAGAAGGCTGTTTAACAAGGATTTGTAAGTAGGACATCACAAGTTGATTTAGCTGAGTACAGCTTCCTTCCCTGAGTTGCCATTGGGATCCCCTAGCCAAACAAAGCATGCCCCTGAAGCTTCTTGTGGCTGTTTGATACCGAGGGGAGCAGTCTGAGTCTTTAGTCCCCTGAGCTAATCAAGTCTCTAGGATGGTTAAAACTAGCCTAACTTGCAAAGGGGTTCAGGTTAGGTTGGGGTATTGCTCCTACCACAGGCCGCCTTGAGTGGCATAGCTTCTAGGAATAGTGAGGTGATGGTCCCCCTGTACTCTGCCTTTGATTTGAAAATCATGGTCAATTCTAGACACCATTTTTTAAAAGAACACTGATAACCAGAGAGGATTCCAAGAAGGACAGCCAGGATGGTGAAGGACCTTGAATAGATGTCATGGCAAAGGGTTGAAGAACTGGGGATATTTAGCCTGGCAAAGAGAAGACGTGGTCTCTGTGTTACAAATATTTAAAAGGCTTTCACATGGAAGAAGGATTGGGCTTGTTCTTTTGGGCCTCAGAGTATAGAATCAGCACAGGAACAATGGGAGAAAGCTAAAGGAGGCAAATTTAGGAACTTCTCAACAATGAGAGCTGTTTGAAAGTGAAATGGGCAACTTGAGAGACAGTGGATTCGCCCTCCTTGGAAGTCTTTAAGCAGAGGCTGGACCAACCATTGTTGATTGTGTAACAGTAGGGATGCTGAGGTCCCTTCCCATCCCCAGAAATTCTGTGGTGGAATTTCAGGAGTGTTTATTTCTTTACTAATTTGTTTTTAGCAACACCTTCCAACTTCTTGTATAATTTATTCCTCTGTATTAGTTAAGGCAACCATTTTATCATTAAAATTTAAATTAAAAGCAAGAAAACCAACAAGTCCCAACTGCCAAAACTTTTGGTTTTGAGTCCAGAGGTAACTGAGTTGTCTGATTCTAGAAACAATAATAAATGACGCTTTTCCTCCCTTTACAGATGTTCCACAACTGCCTGATCCATGAGCCTGTTGTTGGCACAATTCATTCTTTCCCTTGTTTTTTAGGGCTTTTGAGTGGCCAGACATCTCCCACAAATACCAAGTTGGAGAAGCTAGACTCTCAACAAGTTCTCCAGCTCTGTCTCCGATATCAAGATCACCTTCATCAGTGTGCGGAAGCGGTTTCCTTTGATCAGAACGCTTTGGTCAAACGGATCAAAGAGGTAAACTGTGCATCTTTTTTTTCCGCTTCGCTTAAGGTAAAATTGCTGATTCATTTTGCTTGTGGTCTACTTTGAATTCTTAGTCATTTCTTTGGTACCTGTACTTAACCAGTGATCTTTGAGCTCCATGACTGATGTTTGTTTTTTCTTCATAAGAATTTATGTGTTCCTGTTCAATTGCATCAGGTTTTTGCCAGGCCACTTCCCCATCATTTATTATGCACTATTTGTATGCAATCTGTGTATATATAGCAGAATGACACAGTGGACAGAGCCCTGAACTGAGAGTCAAGGGACCCAGGTTATGGTCTTGCCTCTGCCTGGTTCCTGTGTGACTGGGCAGGTTACTTCACCCCTCCTAGTATCACTTTCTGCATTTGTAAAATGAGGTAGTTTGGCTTAGGTGATGTCCGTATCGCACCTGCTTCTGCATTCAGTCTGTTACAATCTATCGTTTTGTTTGAAGAAAATCTAGCATTGTGTAGATATGAAGTTGGGACAGAAAGGAGCATTTTAATATTTGTATTATTTTAGTATTATTAGGAAATTTGGGATTAGGAATTAGGAACATAGAAATTAGGAAATAGTATTAATTTAGTATTGTTGGACAAAGGCAGCTAGGCGGCACTATGGATAGAGCACTAGGCCCAGAGTCAGGAAGACCTGAGTTCACATGTGACCTCAGACGCTTACTAGATGTGTGGCGCTGGCCAAGTCACTTCACTCTGTTTGCCTTGCTTCTTCATCTGTAAAATGAGCTGGAGAAGGATGTGGCAAATCACTTGAGTTTCCTTGCCAAGAAAACCTCAACTGAGGCCATGAAGAGTTGGACACAACTGAAGTAACTGAACCACAATTATTAGGGAAATCATTTTGATTTCCAGGACCCCCTGAAAGAGTCTCATGGAACCCTTCTTCCCACCCCACCCCCCACGTGCAAATGGCACTTTGAGAACTGCTGGTCTAGCTGTCATTAGCTGTTTCGTCTACACACAACCAGGTGTAGTTCCTTCAAAGCAGATACTTCCCTTTGTTCTTCTCTTATTTTCTCCACCACAGCTAGCAGACTTCTCGGTGCATTATAGTGAAGCACCCCATTTATGCTTGTGGGGCATGCATTTGTAGGAGTTATCACCGACAGAGGTCAGAGGTAAAATTCACTGCTGACTGAAGGTCAGCATCAGATATCTTCATGGTTTTAAACATTATAACCAACGAGATGTTACAAAATTAGGTTTATCCTTGATTGACCTCTTCCCCTACCCTATCTTCTTAGGAGCTTCCTCAGTTATATAAATGGAGTATGCCCGTATTCCAATACGCTTTGTAATCTACGTCATAGATTAAAATACCCAACAATATTTGCCCCTCTGGGGACCGTTCGTGGTATACTCCTTAGTTAATAAGACTGACATTGCTAATTATTTTTTGAGCGTGGTCATTCAACCATCAAGCATTCACATAATCCTTAAGATAGTCTAGACAAGTGGTTTTTAACCTATGCTCCATGAACTTTTTAAAAAATATTTTCATAATCGTATTTCCACACAATTGGTTTCTTTCGTAAGCTTTCATGTTTTTCCTACAAAAAGCCACATTTAGATACTTACAAAGCTTGAAGAGATAAGGTCTAGGTAAGAGTTTAACTGAATTCTAGGAAACCTGATGTGTTCTGCATGTTTTGACTAAATGTTCAGAGAGCTGTGTATTATAAGTATATTTTATGCATACATATTTCATATTTTGAAAGAAAACATAGAGCTGTCATTGAAATTTTTTCCTTGCTCCCCAATATGGATTTAGTAGTCAAAACCAACAGCCAGTTCAACAAACCAATTAACATCATTAACTTTTACAAAGAGATATTTATGAAGGAAGAATGGCAGGGGCTGAAGGACAACATCCTCCCCGAATTTCTGGGACATACTCTCTCTTAAGTGCAACAGAGTGCTTTTTCTTCCAAAAAAGGGAAATTGCTGTGGGATGCTACTGTGTATCTTGTATTTACTAACATACGAATGTGTTATCCTCTTAGAAGCTCCCTGAGGGCTGAACTGTTGTATTTTTTGTTTTTGTTTTTTATCCTTAGAGGATAGCACAGTGCTTTGCTCAGAATAAATTCTTAATGCTTTTGGATTGATTGCTTTTTTCTACAAAGCACCACATTTAGGTACTTAGTTTGAAGAGTCCTGGTCTAGGAAAGTGTTTCCTTACTGTACTGCAGGAAGCCTGGTGCGCTCTGCATGTTTTGACTAAATGTTCAGGGAGAAAATTTCAATGCTAGCTTTTTGTTTTTTTCTAAAATATTAAATACGAGATATGTGGGTATCAAATATACTTATGCATCCTTTTTTTGGTATGAAAATAGGTTAGCATTCCTTTGTTTTGCTCCTAATTTGTCCTATAAGGTTGTTACTTTCAGTCAACAAACCTTTATTAACTGCCTTCTGTGTGTTAAACATTACGAAGGAGGGATTTGGATGGCACAGCCTCGGACTTGAAGTCAGGAAAACCTGAGTTCAAATCCAACTTCACACATTTCCTACCTGTGTGATCCTGGGCAAGGCATTTTCCTTCAGTTTCTTCATCCTTAAAATGAGCATAATGATCGCATCTACCTTCTAGAATTGTTGTGAGGATAAAATGAAATGGTATTTCTAAAGTGCTTTACAAACCTTAAACCACTATATAAATGCTGGCTACTGTTTATTATTATATTGTATACCAAAATGCCTTCATGGAACTCAATAGTCAGTAAGCTGTAATACAGCTACACATAGCTAAAATATAAAATAGAACATACTACATATATGAAGGAGGTACAAGCAAAGTCCAGGGGAATATTTGAGGAAAGGTCTTGCTCAGTGTCACAAGATATTTAAAGAGTTTATTGCTGGATGTACCCAATAAGTATATTCACTTTATTATTCAGTCCCATGACATGGATACCTCCTTGGACAGTATTACATTTGTTACAGGGCATGAGCAGAGCCATCTGCCTGTTTCTCACCATCTGTGTGCGCTAACTCAGGGCTTGGCCACTTTAAGAATGATGAAGCTCCTGGATGCTTCTGGACAACCATGTGTGATTCAATATTGAAAGACTAAGGCATTATGAGTATGATGAAGGCATTCTCTTATTGGCTACCAAACAGGAAGAGCCGCTGACTTAGTGGACCTTTTAAAAAGCAATAACCCTGCTGTCAAACTTTTCTCTTCCCATGTGGTGATCAGTTAAGTCAGGACTAGTGGGTAGGGAAGGAGGCTTAGCCCTTCCCAACCTTGGTTAAACAGTAACTATTCCCATGTGGCAGCTACAGCATTGGGCCTCTGGCTGCCTCTTTTGTTTTGCCTTTCTTTGCCTGATCGTAGGTGATTGAATAGTACTAGATTCTGAGATGTATGTGTCCAGTCTTGGAAAGCAACTTCATGAGTTGGAAGGATTGGAGATTTTGGGTCTCTTGGTTGGATGGAACTGACTGGCGTTAGGTGGGAGCTCCTGTATCAGAGAGCATGCCAGCAAGAGGATGAGCTCATGCCGGACGATGCATTATAAAAGGCTTATGCGTCAGTCTCACAAACTCAGTTATTGTGTCCTTTGGTATTTTTATAATATCTGTAGCTTCATATTTATGGCCAACTCCAAAGATTAGTAATTCCCTGCCTATATCACTACCTAGTAAACAACAGTTTATTTCCTATGCAACATTCATTCACCTTTTCATAACATTGCTTGATAATGATGGTGTTTGACTGATCATAGCATGTAATTGAATTAGTTATCATCTTTGACCACAGTGAGACTTTCAAACTATATTCTAAATAACTGATGTTTAGCAAGAAACTGTAGAGCTTATATGCAAATTAGCCACTTCAGTATTCCATTTGCACATCCCCAGGTAGGAGAATAATTGTGTTCCAGTTAGCACCTTCAAATAACTGACTTTCATATGCAAGTTCAACAAAGGGATTTAACAGAACAGGTGAAATGAGCCAAAAAGAGCATAAAGAGAGGAAGAAGAAAAAAAGCAGAAATAAAACAAATGAAATACAAAATCAGAAGCAATATTCAAAACAGCATCAATCTGGAAAACTGAATTCAGTGAGAGAGAAAAAGAAAACAAAATAGGATAAAAGGAAATGAAAGTGTATTTCAAAAGAACAAATCTGTGTGTCAGAATTATAAAATTCAACAGGAAATAGATAGCCAGATAACATCAAAACCAATGAATTAAATTCAGCTCTAAACTCAAAAAGAATTAAAGGGAAAATGAAGTAAAACAAATACTTTTTTAAAAAAGAAAATTTAAGAAAAAAACAAAATTTTCAAAGTATACCTATTTCTGATCTTGTACTATTATTAAAAGAAAAATCTGCTTTTAAAAAAATCAAGAAGTAAATAAAATAGAATTTAGACTCCCAAGTAGAGGAAATAGAAGAACTTCTAAAAAATAATTTGTTTTTCCTAAGGCAAGCCTCTGCTTGTAATTATGGCTGGAGTTGGAGGTGCTTAGCTTAAATATGGGTGGAGTCTTTCCTCTTTTCTGGTGATTTTTCTAGTAGACACCCTAACCTACACCCAAATTGGTGAGGGAAGGGAGAAGGTGGGTTACTTAAACCTGCTTCAGGGAAATGGGAAAGTAGGGAAGAAATATGCCTCAGGCTCCCTAGAGCCTCTGCCTACGAGAGAAACCACTCAAGCTCCCTACTTACCTTGACCGCTTGCCCTCAGGGCTCCTCTCCACCCTTCTAACCTACTTGCCTTTTTCTTTCTGAAGTTATGGCCTTGCAAGCAAATCCTTCAGTGCTGAGTCATAAGTGGCCAGCCTACAAGTGCCTAGAGATTTCATCATCCCCAAAGTACCCAGCCTCTGAGCTAACACAGTAAGTTGGCTAGAAAAACTGCCAGGGCAGCTCTGCACATGCCCTTTTAATATTCATTACTAAAATTTAACTGAGTCTAAAATTAGTTTTGTTTTTGAGATTTTGTAACACTCCTTGAAATAAGTCAGGTTGCCCTGAGTTGTTTGCAAAACCAGGATTGGAAGTCATTTCTGAAATAGCTCTGGGAGGGCTAAGAAAGCTTACATTGTTTTAGGGTTTTTTTCCCCCGTGGTGATTTATTTTTCCTGTTTTCTTATGCATAAGCAAACTCCTGGAGTGCATATATAAAAGCATGTACCTGTTTCTTCTCATTCCAAAACCAAGTGTTGAAATTAGTCACTTCCAAAACGAACAGACCAGAAGCAATAGCTTTGATCCAACATGAGCTCACTCCATTTTTCCAGATGTTTCCTGGCAATTTGGTTAAAGAGGTGCAAGGAAGTAACTCAGTGAATGCTACATGTGCTGAAAAGGGGGAGGAAGTGAATTACCAAAGAGAATCTGTATTAATAGAAGTTCAACATGTGGACAAATAAAAGCACATAAACTTAATAGTACCTGCATTCAGATCTAAAGGAAACGTGACTGGAATAATTGCTGCTGCAAATAAAACCGCAAAGTATTAGATCTTTTTTTATGAGTAAATTAGTTACATGCTCCTGAGGAAGAGTTCCGTTATTAGGATTTTCAAATCTGTGAATTTTAATTTTTATTCCTTTCATAGTCAACTGACAGTTATAATTAGTGTTCATGGGTGCTCCAATATGGCCAGTCATCTAGCAAGAGTTTATTGAGCGCTTGCCCAGCACTAGGAATTGTGGAGGAGAAAGGAAGAAAAAGAAAAAAAAAATAGCTGCCCTCGGGAAGTTAATGGCTGATTTGGGGAGACAAGATTAACATATAGAGCAAATAAAGAAGATTTTGTAAAGTATTTATCATGTCTGTGGCTTTTTATACAGTTACCTGAATATTGACTTTCCCGTTAGAGTGTGAGCTCCTTGAAGGCAGGCACTGTCTTTTGCCTCTCTGTATCCCCAGCACTGATTAGCACAGTACCTGGCACATCATAGGCACCTAATAAATGTTTATTGACTGACTGGCTAATTTGTATGGTTCAAGGTTCTATAGGCATTAGCTAACATTGGCCTGAAGATGTGGCAATTAAGTGAGGCCCTTAAAGAGTGGGTCGGAAGGAGGTAGAAAAAGGAGAGAGGACATTCCAACCAATAGACAGAAATGAGTAAAGGCCTGGAGGTAGGAATTAGCATGGGATGTTTTGAGACTGAGGAAATTAGTCTGACTATTTTGACCATCTCGGAGATTAGTTCACATAACTCTTCTCATCCACATTAATTCCACCCACATTTATAAAGGTTCCTTCCATCCTAGTGGCCATGTGTATATCTCTATATTGTTCATGCTAGTAGTCTAAAAGTCCATACATAGAGTCAATTAATATATATGGAGAATGGCTGAAGGATGAGTGTTTTGGTTAACTGAGTATTATACCTAGCCATTTTCAGAAAGTTAGATTATGAGGAAGTATCCTGTTTTTCTGTCTGTAAAATGATAGCAGTCTGAATTTAGTCTAATTTTATTCTCACCCACTCTTACTTTAATGGATTTTTTTGCCAAAACAAAACAAACCTGAGAATAGAGTTTGCCTTTTTTTTATTCAGAAGATACCTCCAGATATTATAGTGTCTAACTTTGTATATATAAAGTATGGTTATAGTGACATGACAAATGTTATGATTATGTGGTTTAATCTGAATGATTAAGTTCTGGCTATCTACTTTAAATTCTGAATATATTAAAGTTTCCATGTATCTTGCAGCAGGAAATATGTATAGATTATTTACAAACGAAATTTCCTCCAAGTGTGATTTCATGTTTTCTTAAGGCAAGGTGACAGTTTCCTGAAACAAAATACTCCACATGACATCCTTCATTCATGAAGCTGATACTCTTGAACCATAGCAAGGAAAGCTTTAAGTTATTCCATGGCTGTGAACTGACTGACCAAAGTCGTAGTTACGGCCCATCGCTGTGACATAAAGCGATAAACTAATTGATTCCAGTGCTATTGGTATACAAATCATAAATTTGATCTTAACTTTAGAGTCAGCTAGTGTTTCAACAATCTGGCTAGCAGCTGCTGTGGGGGGTGTAAAATCAACAGCCAGCTCACAGAACGCTGCAAAAGCCCAGGTTCTTTTGATCTGCTTTACTAAGGAAAGCAACGTTAAGGGGTCAACAAGCTTACTTTAATCCAGCATACAAATACCATTCACTTAGTTCAGGGGGAAAAGCCAGCACCCTGAATTTCAGAGCAAATACAAACAAATTACAAACATCGACAGACAGGCCAAATACAATTCATAGTTACCAACATCTAAGTTCAGCCTGGGAGCTCAGAACAAGGGCTGGCCCAGAGTCATGCACGCCACTGAGGCTGTGGGTCAGAGCTCCGAAAAAGAGAAAGCCAACCCCTGGTTTTATGTCTTTTTCAGGGTCAAGGGTGAGTCACACATGCAACTTACCCACGTGACCTAAAATAGTCACAAAGAGGTGACTTAAACCCATGTGGTCTAAAAGCCTCTGATGTCACAAACATGTCGCTCAAACCCATGTAAACTAGGCTTTCCCTTGAGGCAAGGAGGTCATCAAGGACTCCTAATTTAATCAAGGAGGTAAAGGCTAAACTCTTTAAGGGCATTTGGTTGAACTAAGTGCTGAGAGCCCATTTTGATTGCCAGCACAGCTAGATGACTCAGTTGGCAGAGGAACTCAAGAAGACCTGAGCTCACATGGAGCCTCAGACATTTACTAGCTGTATGATGAGTCTGGGCAAGTGTAATGTTAATGGAATATGAAGATCTTCCCCATCCATTAATAGTCATATGTGATCACGTGTGTTCGATCACAGCTGTGATACATCCTGAGTCACATAGAGCTCGTTGGGGGAGGAGCTTGCTTAGGGGAAACTTGCTTACTGAGAGGCTTGTAGGAAGGCTTTCCCACCTTTTGATACTAAGCTAATTAGGCACTGAATCATGAGAGGTGTGATGCCTTCTGGCTCTGAGCTTATTAGCCAAAAATGTGTATATATTCTGAAGTGAGATTTTGCTTTGGGGCTTTACTCATGAGAAGGACCTTTTGATTTCCTGGTCAAGACTGAGTAGCCGTTTGTTCAGTCTCCCCCCACCCAACTAATGAAATGTAAACGCTCTCTCAATCCAGTGATGTATGCAAAGTGTATAGCAATATTACTTTGTTCAGACAGTTGGAGTCTTGTCTGTTAGTCTTTGTGCTAATTTCTCTGCTTGTACTTTCTCAACATTCAGCGTGCTGACTTTTCTCCTGAATTAGTCAATGTAATTAAAGTGAGATTGTTGACCCCTTTAAAAAGTTGTCTTTCCTTTAAAAGCAGATCAAAGAACCTGTGCTGGCAAGCCATCCTGGGTGCTTGCTGTTAACAGCAAGTCATTTAATCTCTGTTTGTCTCAATTTCCTCAACCATAAAATGGGGGTGATAAATAGCACCTACCCCACAGGGTTGTCGTGAGGATCAAATGAGATAACTTTTATAAAAGTACTTAGCACAGTTTTCTGAGAACCAACTTACTAACTCTAGTTAGAGTTACATCACTAGTATAGTTGGCAGGCCACCTACCTAGTGGTGATTTTTTTCCTGTGGAAGTTCCTGAAACAATGTGACTGTCCCCATCCCCTTCTAATTTTACGGTGAGGGTGGTGAGGTAGGTAAGAGAGAGGGCAGAGGGTTCTAAGAAACATACAATTCGTGGACCATATTTAAACTTTGTCAGTATTAGATCCTTGTCTAGTGACCAGCAAGTAGACATAGATAATGCTGGAGGAAGTGAATCATATCAGTCTTGAAATTCTTGTTATAAACAAAACCAAATGAAAGAATAATATTTTTGTCAAATGGACATATGATTCCCAGAAGAGGCAAAAAAAGGAAATCTGTGGAGTAGGTTTTATCATATACACAAAGGAAACAAGAAACATTCTATCATGGGATATTGAATCATCATGTGACAAGTATTTGCAAAAAGACAACCATGAAAATAATTGCATCTTATTTACCAAGATGGATTGCTACAGATGATTACTTGATGACATTAAAGCAAAGGTTAAAAAAAAAAGGTCATGATTGGGAGAAATGTATATGAAAGCTTGATTTAGGAAGAAGGAATAATCCAAAGACTACCTATGGGACTTCTTTTTAATATGGCAATAAAGTAGTTCATAGAGAAGCCCAGCTCTCCTACATAAGCCCCAGGAACAATCTGAGAAGGGCCCCAGGAAGCCTAAAGATAAACCTCAGGAGAAATACAAGCAAATTTCCTCATCCAATAGATAGCTTCATAAAAAGATAGAAGCTATCAGAAGCTGGTGGACAGAGGCTGCTCTAGGAGCCAGTAGGAGATCAGGTAAATGGGCCGCAAGATGGAGATCTCTGCCAGGGCAGCTGGCATAAGCTCCATCAAACAAACCTGAACCCTTTTGGTTCACCTTCTGAATCACCTTCTGGTGATTGACCTGGATGGTTTGGGGGGTGGGGTATGAGGGAGAGGTGGGACATAAGCCAGCAGAAGCTGTAGTTATCACAGATCTAAGACCATACTCTGGCTTTTGTTTGTCAGAACAATAGTGGAAGACAGAGCAATCGCCATAGCACTACTTGCGGAGCAGAGTACAGGTATGTGTATTCCTTAGGAAACAAGGAGCTGAAGCAGGAAATGAGGCCCACTCAGTGCCTGGGGAAGTTGAGGCAAGTATGATCTCTAAAATCCCACTGGGACCTGGCACACAGCAGGGTATAGGACCGGCTCCTAATTGGAGATTGTGGAAAGAGGAGACAGAAACTGAGGCTACAATATACAGTAGACCACCAAAAGGCAAAAGTCAGGGATTGAGGTAAAGGGTAGCTATTCTATGTATCTAGGCATTGGTAGTGACATCCAGATTGCTGAAGGGAAAGAAGGGACAGGACGAAGCAGACCTTCCTGACCCATCAAGCAATGCAAGAAGAAACTGGCCTAAGCACAAATTCTCAATTCAAGAAATGAGGATGAAGATATGAGTAAATAGTTGAAAATAACAAACACAGAGAAGAAATAATGGGTTAAGAGAAACCGAAGAAATAATAACATCAGAAGAGAGCAAATTCACAGCAACTTTAGAGGGGGAAAATGGCTTGATCACAAAAACTAGTAAGTGACAAGAACTAGAGTTAAAAAATTAAATTATAAATGAAGTTAGAAATTGGGAGGAAAAAAAATCAAAGAAGAATAAATACTTTTAAACAGAAGGTAGAAAGCTTTACCCAATAGGGGACTCCCAAAAAAACCAGAAAGAAGCTAAAAAGCTCCATGACTAGATGTAACAAGAAATATTAGAAGAAAGTCAAAAGACTTTAAGATTAAAAGCATATAAGGTATTTATTGTTAAAAACAACTATCCTGGAGCCATTTCCAAATAGATACATAAGCAAAAGATACAAACACAATTCTCAAAGGAAGAAATCCAAGCTATCAACAGACATATGAAGAAAGGCTCCAGATAACTAGTAACGGAGAGACGAGATAAAAGAGAAAGAGTGGGGATGATAGTGGGAAATGGTCTGCAGGCATGCTCTTTGGTGAAGACACAACAGCTCTGCTCAGTGAGTTCATAGGTGGCTTTGATACATTTTACAAAGGCAAGATGGCCACAGTAGTAAGAAAAACCCTAAATTAAACATATCCTTAGCACAGTGCTTGGCACATAGTAAATAAATGTTTATTCATATACATGAAAAGGATTATGGCTATAACAAACCAGACATTACAGAATGTTTTGTGGCAGTCAAAATTTAGTTGATTCTGATATAATCACCTGATTATATCTTATAGAGAATCACTGTCTGGGCTAGGATTAAGAGTCATAACCTGTATATGTGCATGTGTACACATAAACACATATGTGTTTGTACAGATGTATAATAGTTTATTAATCTTAATTTACACATATACGTATACAGACACATTTGAGACTGAGCCTCTCTGTCTTGCCCAGGCTAAAAGTATAGCAACCATTCAGACCTGACTGATCGGCATTGAAGTTTTCATCTGTGCTATTTCCAAACTGGGCTGGTTTGCCCCTCTTGGTGCACTCTTCCCACTTCTCTAACACCCTTTTCCTCCTTCACTCCCGCTCCCTGGGGGGCTCAAAATATTGATGCCAAAATTGGTTTGCAGAGGCCTTCTGCAGTTCAGAACTCCTGAGCTCAAGAAGTCCACCAGTCTCAGACTCCTCAGGAACAGGGATTACAGGCGTGTACCTCTATGTCCAGCAACCACTATATTCTTGCTTAGTTTGATGAGATTTTATACCACCAGGAGGTAAACTTCCACATGTGAACGAAGGTGTAGGACTGTTTATTTGGTTATAGTTAAACTATTGGCAATTAGTTCTCTACTTTCTTGAAATACTTTAAAATCTGAAATGCATACAAGGCAGGAACTGGCAACACAAATCAAAATCTAGTAGACTTGAAATAAAATGTAGCAGTGCATCATGAAATACAAGCCTGGCTCTGTGTGTGTGTGTGTGTGTGTGTGTGTGTGTGTGTATGTGTGTGTGCTCATTACTATGTGTAATTTATCCTTTTCTCTTTGCTATGTCCTCGTGTGGTAAAGTAGGGTCAGTGAGAAACCTAAGTGGGGCCTCATCTGTAGCATGAACAGGTAAAATTGGGCTCAGTTAAATCTACCTGGCCTTGAGACTTGCTGTGTGCCTTCTCCATTCTGACCTCATACTTCCTCTACAGTAGCTCTGTTTAGCCAGAGAGGCTGAAATCCTAGAAGGGGGGCAGCCTGATTTATTACCTGCTTGTTGTGAATTTACGTTTGTGATTATTGGCTGAGTGTTAGCTCACACCCTGCCCCCCTCCTCTTTTGTTTAACTGCTGTGGGATTTAGTGCCATTAGCTTCTGGGCTCTACAGACGTCTCAGCAGTTATGAATAACAGGCCCATTTCCCCTGTAGTCCGTCTGCCCTGAAATCTCCCTTGCCGGCTTCCCAGCTTTCCTAGCTCCACCCTACTCTGCTTTTAGTCAATGGGTGACCCTGTAGGCACTGGCCCCTCAGAACTTGTTTCCAAGGGTTTTTCCCTGACCTAGCTCGGTTCCTTTGAGTCTGCCAAAAAAGGGCTGCTGTTACAGGGCCTGTTCATTGGCCTTTTCTCATAAACAGTTTCAGAACATCTACTATAAGCAGTCAGGCAGGTGAGGGTGCAGGCATGCCAAGATGATGTCTACCGCCTTGTTTTTTGACGGAATTGGTGATTAAAGTAAATTTAAATATAGCTTCAAAATAGTTTATTCTAGAAAAATGAACACATTGTTTTTCATTATTATCACCAACTAATTCTGTATATTTATTCTGGCAACTGACAGATGTCATCAATCCCATCTGAAGAAAATGTATTTTGGAAGAATAGTGCACCACATTTTGAAAATCTCTATCAACCTTTAATTTGTGTCTCTGTAAAACTTTTAAAAATTGGCCCTATGACCTATTTTTTGCTACATCCTGATGTAACTCTATAAACCCCCTACTGCGCTGGAAGGCTGGTTGGGGTGCTTTTCCTCTCACTTTCATGAGGCTGCTTAGCCCTGGATCCATACACATAGACTGGGTTCAGAACTGCTGGAGCTTGGCTCCTAAAAAGAGGAGTCAGTTTCTTTTCCTTCTGCTCTCTAGCTCTTTACAACCGCATCCCAGACCCTTAGAGAGAATTACTTAAAATTTTGGTTTGGCTTATGTCCAGGGTCTCTCCAAAGTGGAATAGGGAAACACCCAATGTATAACATAGATCAGATAGGGGACAGCCATTTATTTCATCCATACAAAAGAAACGTTTAACAAACAAAAGACTCATAAGAGCAAAGGGACAAATTTAAACATTAGAAAGGCAAATTAAAATTACTGTTATACTCAACTTTAAGGTTGATACCTAAAATATTAAGACATGAAACATTAAGACTTAATATAATTGTTAAATAGACATGTCACCCCCTTAGGTCTGTACTCAGAACAACTGTTTCAAAGTTCATGTCTTCTGATTGTTAAGGCAAGGAGTCTTGTGCATGCCCCTGTCAATGATCATCTTCCCGAGGAGGCACTATATAGGCCCTAGGGGACATCTCCAGTAGTGTAGGAACACAGGAGTTCCCAAATAGTCACTCCCCTCAAAATCTCTCTCTCTAGATTATTGTTTGGGTAGCTGTGCTCAAGCAAAGAAATACAAACCAGACAGACGAGGAAGCCAGAGGTTTGATAGCCCAGCCCAGAGATCACTTGGAGAAGATCTTGCTTTAGTGGCTTTGTGCTTTGTGAGCTTCCTGAGGGTACAGGCCATCCTTTTGCCTTTCTTTGTATCTCCATCATTTAGCACAGTGCCTGGCACATAGAAGGTGTTTAATAAATGCTTACTGGCTGATGGACCCTTAATGAGTACCAGGGTTAAGGAGCATGCCCCTTCCTTCCTCCTTATAGGAAATCCTAGAGAGAAGGAGCTCCAAGCTACACATTCAGGAGAGCAGAAGAACAAATGGAGAGTGAGAGTAGAAGCGTGTGCTCATTCTCATTCTCACTCTCTCTCTCTCTCTGATTACCTTCTATTACACTCACAGTGTGTTCCAAAAACCTAATAGTTTAAACTATTAAAGCTTAGAACTATATTAAGGCTTTTGGGATACGAAAATAACTATTGGACTTGATGGTGATAAACATTTGTTTCAGTATAATTGCAGTTCAAAGGTAGAGAGAGTCTCTCTTGAATAGTGATATTGTCCTACAAAGATGCCAGTCATATTAGACCAAATGCCAGTGAGAAACAGTATGGATGGTGGATGCCACTTGTCTCTAGTCACATAGGTGGACTGTTGGTTCAGACATGCACCAGAATTCGAACTCCAAAGGCCCAAAGTTTCTCAGATGAAACATATGTACGATTTTTAGACAAAGATGACATGACAGTAATAGCAGACAGCCCTACCTCCAGTAAGGCAAGGCTGTGGGGTAGTCTGGACCATTTAAATGAAGGTATTCTCCAGATTAACTAATAAAGAATGAGGAATGAAGAGCAAGGAGCTGGGAAATTTAACACTAACTGTGCCACAAAATAAAAATGGCTGGGACAGAAGAGACATTAGGTCAAGCCACGCATCCTGGGGGCTGGGACCAAACCAATAAAACTGGATTTCACCAGTTCATAAGAACTATATACTTTAGTATATAGTTACACATAAGAACTGTATACTTTATTTGGTTTAATTATTCCAGACAGTACAAATTAAAGTAACTTAGCTCTTTAGTGACATAGCAGTTGGAAAGCAAGGCAGACATTTTAAAAACTTTACAAGTAGTGACAACTTTATATCTCAAGAACTCTTCAGGTATTACATATTCAGATACAGTAGTATATAAGATATGTAATATCTCTGCAAAATGAAAATTTACTTTATATTTTCACAACTTCTTATGTTATCTGTTCCCTTCGGACTCTTGATAAAATTAACTGAACTGACTTACAGTCTGACGATCCTCATTTCCTCAAATTCAAATTTCCCCAAATTCCCACCTTTCAACTGATTGAGCCCCCGTTGATCCCCATGTTTTTCACCTCCTTGAAATGAGTCTTGCCTCTATTATGTCTGACCTACTAAAAGTCTTTAATTTTTTTGTAGACCTTCCACTCTCTATAGGTCCCTACTTACTCAACTATTCTTCCTACTAAAAAAGTCACCTCTGTGCCATCTTCCTATTTCCTACTTGCCACACCTTTCTGACTGCCTCCTTCCCCTGATATTCTGCCCTTGCTAACTGCTTCCATTGAGCTCTACTTTTCTTCTTGGGATGCCAAATCCAACATTGACTCCTTTCTCTTGCTTCCCTTTAAAATATCCCTGGTGTGTATATTTCATATACTTTCTGCATTGTAGCTGTATTGTGGCAGAGGTCTAGCTGGCTATAAAAACCATCTATTCACAAGTCCTACCTTAATTCCATATTTGTCTTCAAAAGTTCTCTTTTTCTTAAAATTGGTTTTTAGAGTGTTTAGATGTTTTAGAGATGTTTTATAATCTTCCAGTTTCTATGAGAGGTTGTGGGAGGAGCAGGAGAAAAAAGGACTTCAGACAAATAATGTGAAGGAAACCATTTATGTAGGTGTCTTAGAATGGTTTGGCATACTAAAGTGAGTCAGAAGTTAAATTTTGGGAGAAATTTGGCAAAATTTTGAAGTAATTGGAAGAACAGTCTCCAGGCCCAGATACTGGTCCAGATTCTACTTCCAGATTGAAAAAGAAGCAGGAGACCGAGCAAGAAAGGTATAAAAGGGATCAAGGACGATCAAGGAAGATTAGGGGGTAGAACCCGAGGAGGAAGACTCAAGAAAAAAAAGGAGAAGGTAATTGGCAAGGTAAGTAAAAAAAGAAAAATAGAACAATTAGGTTCATTGATTGGTAGAAGAGGCAAATTGTTGAAACAGAGATGGAGGAACAGAGAACAGCAGAGAATCCTGTTAGCTATACTGTAGAATGTGTGCAGGGGAGTAATGAATCCTAAGGCTGGAAAGGTATGTGGGGGCCAAGATATATAAAGGGCTCCATTTGATTCATGAGATTCCAGGGAGCCACTAGAGTTTATTGAGTAGCAGGGTGACATAGTCAGACCTGTGCTTTAGGAAAAGGACTTTGGTGTCTCTGTGGAGGATGGATTGGAGTAGCAAGAGAACTGAGGCATTTGCCCTTTCGTCCTCTCTTTTTTAGAGGGAGACCAGCCTGCACTTTGAGTAATTACTTGGCTGTGTCAGAGAAAGACAAACCACACACTGTGCAGATCATTAGAAAATTCTTGCTTTCCTTATCTGCTGGAAGCAATATCTTCACTTAGTGCCTCATCTGGCCAACTTTCACGATGAACTTCTGTGCCAAACTTTCTGTTGAACAGGCCTGTTCATCGGCCTTGCTGATCTTCGTGTCTGGAATTGTTCTCTGCCCTCGCCCTATAGCCAGCTTCCAGTTTTTTTTGTTTTCTGAACCTTGAATTTACTCCTCCTCTTCCACTTCATTCTTTTCCAATAGGCCCTTAGTAGGTGGGCCGGGAGACCACAGGGTTGTCTGCTACAACTTTCGCGGTAACCAAAGGTGGAATTTGATACCCGTAAACAAGTGCTCATAGTTTGGTAGCCAGGTCCACTCAAGCTTCTTCATTTATTGCATATAAACACAGCCCATCCTTCCAAAACTTCTCCATCAGAACAAGAATATTCTTGGCCAAAATTTTGATTGAGCGTTCAGGAATAGGTAACATATCCTATTAAGTAACTTTGTCCCTGTGGAGAATCTGTTGGTTGCCAATTTCTGATGTTAGCAGAGAGAGGAGTTATCACTTCCTAAGGGAAGCCCTTCATTCATTAGGAAACTTTTCCCCATGATAACCAATGGGCGGCTAATCCTTCTAAGTGGGACACAGTGAAGACCATTTTGGCGCAGATCTCTGGGATTGGAAGTCCATGAACAACATTTATTAGGCCAGGAACTGCAGAAACTCATTATCTCACCTCCTGAAAGAAAGGAGAGAGACAATGACTTACAATGCTGTCAGTAAGCAAGGCACTGGGTAGAGCCAAGAGTTTACTTCTCACATAGTTGCAGATCCCCTTTGAAATGTAACTTCCCAAGATTTGTTTCAGTTGTCACTAGGTCTCTGGAGCCCCCTGCTGGGGGGCTAGTAGGGTAATCAATCAATTGATAAGCATTTATTTAAGAACCTGCTAGGTGCCAGGTACTATACTGGGTATATAAAGGTACGCTGGCGATATAAAGACAAAAACGAAACATTTCCTGCCCTTGAGGAACTTAAAGTCTGCTGGCAAAAGTGGTTACACCATTGTATGAACTGAGCCCCAGAGAAAGAAGTTTGATTCCCCTTGGAGGATATTGTTCTATCTTGGGCAGGAAAGTCAATCCGTGCTTAGAGATTAGTGCAATTATCAGGGTGGTAGAGGGAAAACTTTCCTTCTGGAAAAAAAAATGAGGTTTAAATCATAACGCATTAATTAGCATAGTCCAGAGGCTAGACAGAAGCCATATTTAATATTCTGACAATCCAAAGTGCTAAGATGAAGATAGAAAAGCCAGAGGCTAGAGCAGAGATTGTAAACCAAGATGATTTCTATGGGATCAGCAAGGTTTCTTCTAGAAGTACTGATGAAATGGCTGTCTGAAATCTGCATCCCAAATGTTTTGTCCTATTATGGTAGCTACTCCCTGGTTACTTTGGTTTATAAATAAGCATGGTCACAGGCTGTGTGGTCATGGGGGCACATGGTCATTGGAAAAGTCCACCATGCTGCCTCCTGACTCAGCCAACCTGTTGAGACTGTGTACTTTGAATTCTCTTTCTTCTCTTCCCTTTCACACACGTAGTCCTCATACCCTGGGCTCTTCAGGTCTACTTCTTGTTTTCCTGGGCTGTCCATATACTGTAGTAAGATTTAAAAATTGGAACTTTGCACACCAAATGGATCATTTAGTGAGTCAAAAATACAACTTTGCTAACTTGTGAGTTTCATCAGGTTAAAAGTTTAATTGATTCCAAGTGGTAGGAATGATGTTTGTTTCCAGAGGCAAATAATTTTCATATATGTTGAAAAAACATGTCAGGAGAAAATAGGAAGGGCATGTATATAAATAAAGATTTAAGATATATGGGTGGAATAGCCCAGCTGGGGAATTTTGGAATGAATAATATAACTCTTCTGTAAGTTTTTAAGTAGTCAAAGTTAAGCACAAAAATGAAATATGGTCAGCAAAAAAAACATTATGATAAATTGTTACTTGAGCAGTTGTGCAATACTGGAAAATTTTTGGTTAGATAAGCAAATTTAACATGGCATAGGCATAGTCCTGAGTTTCCTGTCTTTTTTTTTTCCGTCAAAGATGTACTGTCACAATTTGTATACTTCATGTGTTATAATTTCCCCTCTCCTCCTGTCCTGTACTTTCTTTTCTATCATTACAGCCTTCATTCAACTCAATGTAAGAAGCATTTGTTGTAGCTTACTCCTCAGTACTTTGATAGGCATTGAGACAGCAACGTAAATAGTCCCTGTCCTCAAGGAATACTAGGGAAAACATAAATAAATGCAAAATATATACAAAATCATTTTGGGGGAAGGGAGCATGGGCAGTCGAGGAGATCAGAAAGCACCACAAGTGGGAGTTGGTTTTTTTTGCTGAGCCTTGGAGGAAGCTAGGGATTCTTAGAGACAAAATTTAGGAGGGAGAATATTCTTATCCCTCAGCATTTTTTTCAGGCCATTCCCTCCTGCTCTGACATCCCTTCCATTCCCAATTCAGTTCTACACTGGTCCTCTCCTCTCAAATCCCTTGCCTCCTCATCCTATTGCCAGACATCCCTTGCCAGACTTTAGTACTAGATTATTCTCAATGTCTGTCTTCTCCACTCTTATTTATGTGGTGCTGAACAAAGATGGAGGAAGTCACATTATAACTTCATGCTATATAGCTCTTTTTGTGGTGGCAAAGAATTGGAAATTGAACGGATACTCATCAGAGCGTATGGCTGAACAAGTTGTGGTATATGATTATGATGGAATATTATTGTGCTGTGAGAAATGACCAGCAGGATGCTTTCAGAAAAACATGGAAAGATTTAGATGAACTGATGCAAAGTGAAGTGAGCAGAACCAGGAGAACATTGTACACAGTCACAGCAATATTGTATCAGTGATCAGCTTGAGAAACTTAGCTCCTCCAATTAAGATAATTCTAAAGGACCCATGATGAAATATGCTATCCACCTCCAGGTTGAGAACCGATTAACTCTGAGTGCAGATTGAAGCATACTTTTTTCACTTTGTTTATTTTTCTTGCTTTTGTGTGTCTGTATGTTTTGTTGTTGTTTTTTTTTTTGCAACATGGCTAATACAATAATATGTTTTGCATGACTTCACAAGTATAATCTATATTACATTGCTTTCTCTTAAGGGGTGAAGGAAGGGCAGGAGAAAGGAAGAAAATTTGGAACTTAAAATTTTTTAAAATAAATGTTTAAAAATTTTAAAAATGTAATTGGGAAGTATTGAATGCTAAAAATAAATGAACAGGAAACAAATAAAACTTCATGCTATACAACTTTAGCTGAGCCCTAATTGCAGACAAGATTCCCTATCTCCCTATAAAAGCTTTTCTAAGCCTTCTCTCTTCAGATCTCCCACACTTCTACTGCCCTTGCCCCTAAGCTGAGGAACTCTCTTCTTACTTTACTGAGAAAATGGTCATTTGATGTTAGCACTTTTTTCTCTCCTCTTCCTGTCAAAACTCCTTGACATTAAATCCCTCCTCCCACTTTTTATTTCCTTCTATTATTTTTATTTTCCTCTTTTTAATTGTTTAATTTTTATTATATTTGTTTACATTACTTATTTTATTTTCTTCTTCTCTTTGGCAGTGAGGTAACTCTTCTTGCTAACACCAGCCTCTGTATGTGTGCCTTTGATTCCATCTTCTCTCATCTTCTCCAGCATATGGTAACTTCAATAATCTGCAGTCTCTGGTTTTTTCCTTACTGCCCAGGAGGTGGTGATGGATCCAGAGGCATGAGGTGCCGGCAGAGCCATTTTGCATAGATGACTAGAGGAGTCCTAGCAGAGAATAGCAGTGTGGATGAGCAAGTGAGAGCACCCCCTGCTGGAACAATACCGTATAGGACTGACACTACACAAAATACACCTGGTATTGATGGTGAGGGTAACTGGCTAGTATTGCAGTTTTATTTTCTGTCGGCTGTGGTACAAACCCTATTTGTGTTTTCTGTTAATCCTTTGAGTATTGTGAACCATGAAACGTGTTTGCGAGGGGAATTGGAGAGTGCCCACTGGGTGGTGGAAGTTTTCAGATTATCTGGCGATCTAGAGAAATGAGAGCCCCACCGAAGTCTCTCCATTCCTCATGGTCTGTGAGTGCAGCTGACACAAGCCTTACCAAAGACACTTTAAATTCTACTAAGAGTTGGCTCCTGATCGATAGACACTTTAACATGACCCTTACTTACTTAGAAACAGCTGTTCTTCTTCCCGTACCACACATACATCTGCAGCTGGGGCTCCTGCTGTGGCTGCCAAGGAGAGAATCCTTTGTGAAAAAGTTGTAAGTTTTTAGAGAATCTCTCAGTTCAAAAATGAACTAAGAGAAGCAGCTGTGGGGAGGGCTGGCCTTGGGAACGGACTCCCAGGTGGGACCAACCATCTTCTCTCATCCTGCCTGAATTTTTCATTATATTTTGTTATTCTTTCTAAACTTTCACTTATAAAACAATCATTTGGCTTAACAGGCTTTCAGAACTTTAGCCTCTTTTTGAAAAATTCTCTCTCTGGATATTAAGGTGTTTGACATTCCTACATTAGTGTGATTTAGTATAATGAGCATGATCTTTCTCTTTCTATGAGAGGACAGTATTATTATCAAGTCTTGAGTGTCTTGTGTTTCTCATACATAGGATGGGGTATAATATGGAAATGGATAAAGGCTTCTGGTTAGTAATGAAATGGGCCAGTCCATAACTGTGCATGCCACCCATAGCTTAGGCCATGGCCTTTTTCCTACCTAGGATGGGCAGTTTCATGGAAACGGAGAAAGCTATCCTCCCTTGGAGGGATACAAGATAGCCCTGGTACAGTATAGTTGTGTAAAACTCAAATGGGGCCACTAAACCATACATAAGGAACTCTATAGGATGCTTGTTGACTTAGAAAATCACACATATTTATGTATTTCTTTTCTTATTAATATATCAACACATTTAAGTCAGTCAGGAACTACATTTCATTATGGTTCAGGCCGCAATCTGGAGTTTGTGGGCCATGTGTTGGACACCTCTGGTGTGGTGGAAAGAATATTGCACTTGCATTCAGAAGACCTGGGATCAAAACCTGATCCTGCTACATGCCATTTTAGGTGAGTCAGTAATCTTTCTGGAACTCAAGTTTCATCATGTTAAAATGAGGGGTTTAGAGCAGATGATTTCTTCTAAATTCTATTTTCACAGTCACCCGGGTTTGAAAACTTTGGTATCATCCTTTACTTGTCACTCTCACCCTACATGTCCAATCACTTGCAAGTTCTTGTTGTTTCTATATCCACAACATCTTTCATGTATATGTGCCCTTCTTTCTACTCCCACAGCCACCACCCTAGTTCAAGGTCTCACTGCTTCTTGCTTGGACTATGGTAACAGCCTCCTGATTGGTCTCCCTACCTCAGATCCATTCTTTGAATAACTACTCTGGTGATTTTCTTCCTTCCTTCTTTTTTTTCTTCCGTTCCTTCTTTCTTTCTTAATTTCTTTCATTCATTCTTTCTTTTTGAGATGAGTTATGTGCATTTTGTTATATTACATATGCAGATCCATTTTATGTGCAGTAATTGGTGTTATCAAAGTTTATACCAAGGTGATCTGTAATAGTAACTCTTGCCCCCAGACCCACGCAGGTAAGTAATTTGTTGTTTGCAGAAAGTAATTCACCCCTTCAGATGAAGGTTACGACTTTTAGTTTCTGTTTTGCAGTTGGACAAGGTGACTTTCACAAGTCACACAATTCAAAACATAAGTGACACATCAGACAAAAGGTGGTAAGCTAAAAGACCTAGAAAACATTGGAAAACGTGCATTTCACTTGTATTAGACCTGTTATAGAACAGAATATATGTGTATTGTGTAGCTTCTTTATTGTTATATACAAGCCTTCTGACAGTAAAGGTGATTATACCACAAGGGCAGGCTGGTTTGGCCCACCTGAGGTTGCTGGCAAGGGTCCCTTCTTCTTGGGTTTCTCCTTCTCAGGGCCCTGATTCAATTTGTACTCTCTCAGGGTAACCCTGACTGCATCTTCAACAAGCATGAAGCAGTTAAACTGGAGAGAGGCACATTTTTCGTGCCAATATTTGTATTCTTGATGGTTAAGCTTTCTTCATCCATTTTTTCCTTTAACCCATTCAGTGTACAGGAAGGGACCTCAGGAAATCATCTCGTCCAAGGGTCACCAAACTACAGCCCAAGAGCCAAATCCAGCCTGAATCTAAATAAGATGAAATTCCAGAAGGATAATGTAATGTCTTACACTTAGGTACAAGAAATTAATTCCACAAGAATAAGATGGGGAAGGCAAGGTTAGACAGCAGTTCTGAAAAAGAGCTGAGATTTTAGTGGACTGCAGATGCAACGTGAATCAGAGGTATGATATGACAGGTAAAAAAATCTAAAGCAATTTCAGGCTGCCTGAAGAGAAACATAGCTGTGAGGAATAGAGAAGAGAGAGTCTCACTATACTCTGTCCTAGATCTCATCTGGAGCACTGTGTTCTCTTCTGGGGATGACAGTCTAAGAAGGACATTGAGAAGCTTAAGAGTTCTCAGAGAGGGCAACTAGAATGGCAAAAGACTCTGAGTCCATCTCATATGAGAATCAGTGGAAAGAACTGGGCATTTGGGGCCTGGATGGGAGAAATTGAGGGGAGGGGTTGCTATGAGAAGTGTCTCAAAGTACATGAAGGGCTGACATGTGGAGGGATCAGACTTGTTGTGTCTGACCTCAAAGGGCAAGAGCAGGAGCAGTGGGTAGAAGTTGCAGAGACCAATCTTGGTTAAATATCAGGAAACACTTCCTAACAATTAGGGTTATCCACAAGTAGGACAGGGCTACCTGAAGGAGTGGTGGGATTCCTCAAGAAATGCAGGCCTTCAGGCAGAGGTTAAATGGCCATTGGGTTTGTTATAATGGGAATTCCTTTAGTATGTGGGTCAGACTTGATAGTTGCTGAGGTCCCTTCCAGCTTCCAAACTCTATGATTCTGTGGATCAAGAAACTAGTCGATCAAATATAACTGTTTCTTTTTTCTGTTTCACTATGAGGCAAAAGGGTACATGACGAACTCAAAGGGAACACCCTAGCCACCCCAGTGGTGTAGGCCCTTGTCACCTCTTGCCTGGACTATTGAATTTGCCTTCTGTTTGGGCTCTCTGCCCCAAGTGTCTCCCCTCTCCAATCCATCCTCCAGGCAGCTGTCAAAGTGATCTTCCAGAGTCTGACCCTATCACTCCCTATTCAGTCAACCCTATCCCCAGTGACTCTCCATTACCTAAAGGATCAAATATCAAAATCCTTTGTTTGGCTTTTGAAATTCTTCATAACCTGGTGTCTTGCTAACTTTTCAATCTTCTGGTCACTTTACTCTCCTCTATATACAGTTCAGTGATACCTACCTCTTGGCTGTTTCTTGAACGAGACGCTTCATCGGCCTTTTTGTTGGCTGTTCCTCATGCTTGGGATTCTTTCCCTCCTTATTTCTGACTTCTGGCTTCCTTCAAGTCTCAATTAAAATCCCCCCTTATGCAAGGAGTCTTTCCTGATACCTCTAATGCTACTGCTTTCTGTGATTATCTCTAGTTTATTCTGAATGTCTTGTTTGGATACAGTTGTTTGCATGTTGTCTCTCCCCATCAGCTTAAATTCCTTGAGGATAGTAACTGGTTTTGCCTTTCTTTGTATCTCCAGTGCTTATTTAGCACAGTGTCTGGCACATAGTAGGCACTTAATAAATGCTTGTTAACTTGCTTTGACTTAACCTTCTAAGTGACCAAAACTTCTAGGAAGACCAGCGCTCTCATTAACTCTGCTAGCCTAAGCAGGAGTAGACTATCATTAGGGATAAGGAAATTCTAGAATCACATTGAGATTAGTCACATCTCACACTGTGGGAAGTATTTGGGAACTGAGACCAACTTAGGGAATGGCACATTCATGTTTTCCATTGTGTCAGGGTCAACTTTTTCTGCTTTAATGCTTTCCATGATGTCTGGTGTCTGTAATTACCTCCTGCTTATTATGTATATAATGATACCGTTTTTATTCCCTGAATCTTGTAATGGCAAATGCAATCCTCTGTCACTGAGGAATGGAGAGGAATCAACATTGTTTGCCACAGATTATATTTTTATATATATATATATGTGTGTGTGTGTGTGTATGCATATATATATATACACACACACACACACATATATATATACATATACACACACACACACACACACACACACACATATATATATACATATACACACACATATATATAGTACATATGTCTGCTGCTACCTACTCTTAATGACAATAAAGCCTTGTTAAGATCTTTTATTGGAAAGTGATTCTCTCTCCCCTGTGGAATTCGACTTAACATTTCACATGAGGAATCCCTTTTGTAAGGATTGTGGGAAGGGACCTTAGGAAATCATCTTGCTCAAGGATCACCAAACTACAGCCCAAAAGTCAAAACTGGCCTACTGCCTGTTTTCGGACGGCCCTTGGGCTAAGAATGATTTTTACATTTTAAAATATGACAAAACTATTTTAAAATGTAAAAATCATTCTTAGCCCAAGGGCCGTCCAAAAACAGGCTAGTAAACTGGGCTCTAGTTTGCCAAAGACTGATAGAAGAGGTTAAATGATCTGGCTGTGGTCACACACATGGAAAGCAACAGACCTTCCTTAGGCCTTAAATAGTGCCTTCTAAGGGTACAAATATCCTATAACATTTCGTATTACAGTCATGTCGTTACATGTCATTCTCCTGCTGGACCATATGCTTCATAAGGGCACGAGCTGTGTTTTATAAGATCATTGTATTTCTCATAGAAGAGCATATTCCTAAGAGCTAGAGGAGAAAATGTTATTTCTAGCATTAATATAATAAGGCCCAAGGAGGGTATGAGGCAGGACCATACTCTGTGCGATTCCTATACATTTTTATATTGTTGAGAATTAACCTCAAGGACAGACTTGAAGGAGAAAAGGAATTCTAGCATAGTGGGTGGAAAGCTGACTGTGGCAGATACCACCTCGGATATGTTCTAGCTGACACTTAACTTCTTAGCCTTCTAGGCAGCTCTCCAGGTCTCCGAGTTGCAGAGAAGGTACCTCCTGGCGCTCTTAGTCAGGAGTTCTCTCATCTGGGAGGGAATTCCTACTACCAGTGAAGTCATAGCTCCAGTACCTGTCTCTCTCCTGCAGTGGGCAGCATGTAGCCTGAAGGGTGTGTGGGCACAATGGAAGGGGAGGTTGATCCATTTTGCTTTATTGATGATAGACCAGCTGTGATCAGGAAATGCAGATCTTTTTTTAATAGAAGTAGGAAAAGGCCTGTTGCTTATCTTTTTGAGTTACTATCTGTCTATAGTGCTGTTAGGCATGAAGCTTATTTACCGAGATCATAGATCCCTAAAAGGGGACGTTAGAGATCTTCTGGTCTAATTTTGTCATTTTAGTTAAGGAAGTAAATGCCCAGAAAAGGTTGTGTCTTGCCTAAGGTAACAAAGAGTCTGACCATAGGTACAGGTAGCAAGTCTAAGTCACAGAACTTGGATTAAAATGCAGGTCCTTTGACTCCAAATCAATACTTTCTACTAAATTACCCTGCCTAGGAGGTTCATTGTGGAATGTTTTCCCCCCATTCCTTGCTTTATAGTTGATTTCTTTTCCTACAACTGTGCAGCAGATGGGTTTCCCCATCTCACACTGAGTGACTTGTTAAAGGGATTTGGATGCCTAATGAGTTTGTTGTTTTTCCCTCCTATTAGATGGACCTTACTGTGGAGACCCTCTTTGGCTTCATGCAGGAGCGACAGAAAAGGTACTCAAAGTATGCTGAACAGATCCAGAAGGTCAATGAAATATCCTCTATTCTACGTCGCATACAAATGGGCATTGACCAGACTGTACCTCTGATGGAGAGACTGAACAGCCTGCTTCCTGAGAGCGAGAGGCT
>CM053623.1:162879396-162918376 GCA_028646595.1 Phalanger gymnotis | reverse complement strand
GCCCAGAGAAGTTAAATGAGTTGGCTATGGTCATACACAGCCAGTAGTCTTCTAGAATTGTCTAGGTCACTGAGGTGACTTGCCCAAGGTCACATGGCCAACTTAAGTCAGGAAGTCTTTGGCATCAACCCAAGCCTTTCTGACTTGAAGCTCAGCTCTCTGCCTTTCAAGATGAAATATCATAGGGAAAAAATGTCAAGTCAACCTAGGTATTAAAAAAAATCAATTTCACAAGTACAAGATGGCAAAAAACTGTGTCTAGACATTGGTTCATCTGAAAAAGATCACTAGGTTTTAGTGCCATGCAAGCTCAGACTCCCCTAGGCTAGGTGGTAATAGTGGAGTGTATGAAGTGCCAGGCCTGGTCTCAAGGAGACCTAAGTTCAAATCTCACCTCAGACACTCACTAGCTGTTTGACCGCTTAACCTTTGCCTCAGTTTGCTCAACTGCAAAATGGGGTAATAGTAGAATCTACCTTACAAGGCTGTTGTCAAGATCAGGTATTTGTAAGTTGCCTAGCACAGTGCTGGACACACAGTAGGTAAGGTGCAAAGGCTAGCTGTTATCATTATAATGCAAATCAGTATTGTGGCCTACAAGAGAGCTTATGCAATCCTGGGCAGCACCGACATAATGCATAGGATGAGGGAGGCAACACTTCACTGTCCTCTGCCCTGGTCAGGCATCATCTGGAGCATGCCGGGTCCTTCTGGGCACTGCATTGTAGGAAAAGACAGTGTTGAGCGGGAAGGCAACCAGAATGGTGAAGGACTTGAGTTCATTCTATATGTGAACTGCCTGAATGAACTGGGGATATTTTTCCAGAAGTGAGAACTTGGGTGAAGGCCAGACAGGGTGTTTTCAGCTTTTTCTGCTTTGGCCCCAGAGACCAGTCCTGGAAGCAGTGGGTAAAAACTGTAAAAATGTTAAGTTTAAGCTTCCACATTAAAGAAAAGCTTTCTGCCAATGAGAACTATCCCCGGGCTGCTGGCTTGAGAGGCACCCCTTCACCAGAAGTCAGGCTGCTGGCCTGGGAGGCCTTCACCTGAGGTCTGGGGACCAGGCTGCTGGCCTGGGAGGCTGGCCTTTGCCAGAGATCTTCCAACAAAGGCTGGATGATTCTTGTTCAGGTACAGGTTGATCCACATGACCTCTCTGGTCTTAGCTTCTGTAATCAGGTTCAAACTGTAATTCTGTCGCTGTGTTACATCAGATTGAACCGTACTCATCCGCAAGTCGAAGGGGTTGGTCCAGCTCCTTCCGACGCTGACGTTCTGTGGTGCCCTAGCTCTCCAGTGTGAGTGGCCATGATAGTAAATAGCTAACATCTCTTAAGGCTTATGAAGTTCATTACTTACATTTTCATCTGATCTTCACAAAAGCCCTCTGAGACAGTGACTCCAGGTTCTATTACCCCTGTGTTACAGAGGACACTGGCTCTGAGATCTTAGGTGACTTATTAGGTGTCAGAGGTGAAATGCAAACCCAGGCGTCCCCCAACTCCACGTCCAGCATCTGCCATCTGGCCTTTTTCTACAAGCTTTGAGCACAAGGTCCCTCCACTGATGCCTCTTCTACCCTCTCCTTCTGTTCTACCTGCTATACTCATCTCTTCTATTCAACATTCTTTAAACTTTTATCATTGGCAGCAGAGGATGGACCCAGAATCGGGAAGCTCGGAGTCCAAATCCAGCCTCGAGACTGTGACTCTGGGCAAGTCACTTAACCTTATCCAGCCTTGGTTTCCTCACCCACTGCCCTCAAGGTTTGTAAAGTGCTTTGCAAGCCTTGAAGTGCTACACAAATGCTAGCTATTACTGTTTACTGGAGGGGGAGAGAGACGGGACAATACTAAACTCCAACGTGGCATACTGGAAGGAGCACCAGCAGTCAGGGAATCTGAATCTTTCAGTAATGGTAGACTGGTTGCATGACCTTGGATAAGTCCATTTAATTTCTCTGAATCTCAGTTTCCTCAGCCATCAAACCATTCTGCTGGAACAGACGATCTCTGAGGCTACTTCCCAGCTCTCAAGTTAGATGAGCCTTCCTTCGCTCATCCCACACCCTGCCTCTCTGCTTCCTTGCCCAAACTGCTTCTCAGACTTGTTCATCCTTCCTATTCCCCCCGAAAAAAACCATACTACTTCCTAAAGAACATGGAGAAACATATGTCGATGTGAGGGACAACTCCAACAAGGCTCTTCTACTAGCCTTCTCTTACACCCACCACGTACCCTGTCTTACCAGTGGCACCTCCCTCTTTGCTGATCCTCACACGTGACATACCATCTCCTGATTGCTGATCTCTCCCCTTCCTCATCTGCACCTCCTAGCTAAAGTTGTACCTTCTAAAAAAAGCCTTTCCCATTCTTCCTTTATCTCTGTGCCTTCCCTCTGAGATTATCTACAACTTACTCTGTACACAGCTATTTGTATGTGGCTGTTTCGCATGTTATCTCTGACCTCCTTGAGAGCAGGGACTGTCTCTTGCCTTTCTTCGTTAATTTCAGCACTTAGTCCTGTGGCTGGCACATATCAGATGTTTAATAAATGCTAGCTGATTAATTTGATCTTTTAACTTCCTACCCTTCCTGTACGTAACGAGGGCTGCCAGCGAATATTGATTCAATGCCTGCATGGTACACGTTACTGTACTAGGCAATGCGTCTACATACTGAAAAATGAATATGGTCTCTCTCTAAGCTTACAACCTCATCTGTTAAAGATCAGAGATCTAGTCAGTTACTTGTGAGAAATGTAGCACATGAATGAACCAAACATATTTAATGACGCCATCATTTAAAAAAAAACAAAACACCATCCCTTTACATTTGAAGAAAGCTTATTCTTGTTCACATGGAAATTAATAGTAGATAGCAGCTGTCCGAAGACAAATCTTGAAGGCACTGACCTTGAGGCTGTTGCAAGGCTTGAAGCCACGTGGTGCGATTCAGCCCTTGTTGTACGACACACAGAAGATATTGCTGTAAAAAGAACTCCTTTCTTTGACTTTACATATAAACAGGTACCAATTCTGATTTTATTCATCATATTAACATACAATAATGTTCATGACACAAAGTGAGAAATGCACAATTTTTAACCACGTAGCTTGCCTTGCACCCAAAGAACATTATATTCATAATCGACATGTACATAATCAGTCCACTTAACTTTTACCAATGTCCTAAAACCATTTCCAGCATTTCTCACAGAATTCTAGTTGGTTGTTCTTTGCTGCTGTTTTGATTTTATTTTGTTTTGAATCACCATCCCGTATAGCACTACCTAGGCTCTAAGGGTTCCCCTAAGAATGGATTCTTGAGTGTGAGTACCAACCATGCCACCTAGAGTTGTCCGAGTGATGCAAAAGGCCATACTTTCAAAGCTGAAGAGCTGATGATCTGACATGAGCTATTAGGCCTGTAGGTTATGGCATGATACCAGATCAGAGCTGCATGAAGAGAAACCCCAAGGAGAGGGTTGTGATTTGGGTTTCTGCTGATACACTTTTGTGGTTGTTAAAATATAAAGTCCTACAAACCTTCATGAAAAGTCCGTAAGGTTGAAACTACTGTTAACATTTAAGAAGTCTGACAGTTGAGACTGGGAAGTGGACACCTGATTGTCCATGTACATATTATTCGTATCAATGAATGATTCGTGTCCATTCATTAAGTTGAATAATGAGCAGTTGAATGGTTGATATGTATCAAGAGACCAGTAATATTACACATTCAGAGCGTCCATCTGTGTAAAACCTTGAGAATGGGTCTGTGTCAAACATTCAGCCTCTGCACATACAGAAACCAAGTGGCAGTACACTGAGCAGTTTACCCCCTCTCTGCCTGCCTTCCATCCCTGTACAACACCCGGGTCACCACCTGCACTCACGAAGTCCTCACACTCATCACGATCACGTTCAGTCACCTTTGAATCATGCCGCTCTGTGCTGGATTTTTGCAGTCACCACAGGAAGTAAGTCACATCCTGGTCAAAAAAGACCTGTTCATTTCTCACCACATAAAAAACCTGAGATTTGAGTCAGCAACGAGCTACCCTTGAAGAGGATAAAAAGGACAAAACAAAACAGAACAAAACAAACCAAGTTGCTGACATGAATTAAGGCTTCAAATGAGGACCACATTGTAGTTGACGAGACTCAAGCTTAAAAAGTTTAAAAGTAAATAAGTAATATCCCTCACATACTTGCCATAGTCACTTTATATTTTCAGCTGCCTGGAGTGATTGGCCATACAGTGATTACAGCTCAGGACCCAGTGCTCTTTCTTCTTGCCCCAGCTACCAGAAAACCAAGGGTATTCACTTTTGAGAATTGCTTGAGGGTGGCCATCAGCTACGGCGCCACCGTTCGGGGAAGACTACAACATTCCCCAGACATTCCTACACTTGATGCTTTGATCCTGCCTACTCTAGCCCCTATATTACTGGTAAATCTGTGAGTCTAACTGAGGAAAGTGTAGGCACCACCACAAGAACCATACACCAAAAAAGAAATGCTGCCGGAGAGGCAGATACACTCTTTTTCCATCAGCTCTTTTCTTCCCCATAAATCCTCCCATAGTTTTGCTCCCTCTTCGATTTTAAGTTTTCTTGTTAAAAAAAAAAATCCCTTAGGGTTGCACTGTGACTAAACCCGTTAGGAGCAGTGGAAAACACGCTGCTAGGCCAAGAACACCTGAGTCGTTGCTGTTACCACCAAACACACATTTGGTTTTAGAGAAAACACAATGGTTAGTGTGATATCGCTTTTTGAAATTCTACTTTGAACTGCTGGATGGAAGTCGACTTGCCTAACCACCCAACTGCTGTTTAAATCAGTAGAGTGCCTTATTCCTAGCTATTTAAGTGAACTACAAAATGGTTTTCAGTCTTTTCTTTCCCAAGCCAGAGAATAAAACCATTTTTTTTAACCCACTTATATCTAGGCCCAACTGGAAATTTGTGCATAGACAGCTTAAATTGCCCTTAAAAGTATGACTACCTACCTATTCACAATGCTTACAAAACCAGCTACCAGAAATGGGTAGCAAGCGGTAAAAGCCCTAATGGTATTATCTGAGGTACTTGGTTTTTGCTCTTTATGAAGCAGCTCTTGGAAGTCACCTAATGGCCTATCCATTAGAATGATATTTTATGTCACTGGATTTACTGAATGTGCTTTGATGTTCAGATGGGCCTCAGCTGCAGTGAGTTATTTCTTTTGGATTCATGACTGTTTCTGTCCCTAACAGGGTCTACCCACCTGACCCAAAAGCTGGCTCAGTTTCAGGGCTAAGGTGCACTGTGAAAGAATTGGGTAAGAACTAACTTTTGAGAATTATTAGTAGCACGACTTGGAAATGGTGCTGTCCTCTATCACCAATAAAGCTTTCTTTTATAAGAACAAGAGGATGTGCAATTTATCGCATACGACTGCTTCATCTGTCCAGGGGAAAAAAAAATCTTAAACATCTGCCCTTCCACTTTTAACCGGGAGAAAAATTAGCTGCTCTCCCACATGTAGATATCAGAGTAAAAGAAAACAGCTTTTACACCAAAGCCCCGCTTTCCAAAAAAATATCTGTCCATACATATATTTCAGATTTACAGGGAATTTCTTTTTTCATTCAACAAGAAGATAAAAAACATCTCCAAAAGTCCACATGTCCGTGTTTTCTCAGGATACTTCAATAATTTCCATACTACCCGAAAAGCTTGACTGGCTGCCTACTTTTCCTAGTTCTTCTCGTGACCTGTTCTCTGACATTATGCTCTCTCCAAATTCCATCTGGCAGCTTCTGCGTTTCAGCTGCTTTTCAAAAGGGCTCTCCTCATGCCAGCTCCGCCTTGAGTCGGCTCGGTCGCTCGGCTTCTGCCGCCTGCGTACTGAAAAGGCCTGGTCACTACAAGTAGGCAGCTGGCTACAGCTATAGGCTGAGTACCTGGAACTGCCCCCGTAGATGGCAGAAGTAGAGTAGAAGTGAGAAGACTCAGTGGCAAAGTACCAGCTATTGGTCAAGGAAGGGGTGGAAGCCTGGGGAGCCAAGATGTCCGAGTGCCAGCCCTTGAGGCCCAGCCCAGCAGCGGACTTGGCCAGATGCTGCTGGCTTGTAGAAAGGCCGAACAGGAAATTGGTGCGGTAGTTGTCCTCCACGCTCCCACTTCGGTGCAGTGGGGACAGGAGGGGTCTTTGGGCAGTGTTGCCGTTGTTGGTTCTTCCGGTGTGCAACCTCTTGGTCTGACTTTCTGACTGCCGAGCAGACTGGGTCTTCTCGGGGATGGTGGCTTCCTCTTTGTCTGGACTGGTCTCTGGAGTCTGTTCAGACACTTCCTGAACTGGAGAGAATTGGCAAAGCTTGCTGCTTCCATCTAAAGCACTAGAGGGTTTGTAGTATTCCAGAGCATCCTCTGATGAGGGAAAGCTATGTAAAGAGGCCGCCATACTGGAGGAGTAGGAAATCGATTTGATGTCTAGAGAGAATGAACGCTTGAGTTTGTTGCTGTCTTCTAGCGTATCTGGAGACATGTGGAGTCCATTGATTCCCTGTACCAGTGGACTGTCCTCAAATGCTGCTAGCTGTATGCCTGGAAGACTCACAGGGTGCACGGACCTCTGCCCCACTGTATCTGAGGTAGCAGAGTTGGTACTAATGGAAGTTTCACTGTTTTGTGCTCCTTCTGAAGCGGTAGCAACAAATTCACTGGCTTTCTCTAGGTGCAGAAGTTTAAGCTTGCTTTTTGTACCCACTGTTCCAGTCTGGTTCTTAATTTTTTTCTCATAGTCTAGAAGTTGGCCCAGAAAGTTGAAGTTTGGAGAAATAGTTGGCCTTTTCTCTTTCACAAATCTGATGGACAGAAGGAAAAATGTTAAAAACTCATACTATACATGATTTAAGCTTTTTTTTTCTTTTAAACATACAAGCAAGAATAGGAAACTTGGGAAAGGCTTCAACCAAATCAACATGATACTCTATGGATGACAACTTTGGAAGCTAAAATGTATTAAACATCAATTGAGAAACCTTAGCATAAAGAACGTTCCTCTTCAAGGGCAAAGCTTTAACACATTAATAGCCACCGTAAGGCCTTTGGATGAACACCAGTGGGTGACACTGGACATCATGGTGCCTTCCTATGCAACAGGAAAGGAGTACCCAACACTTTGACCCAGCAAGACCACTTCTAGGGCTGTATCCCAAAGAGATCGCACAAACGGGAAAAGGATCCACACGTACAAAAATATTTATAGGAGCTCTTTTTGTGGCAGCAAAGAATTAGAAATCAAGGGGATGCCCATCCATTGGGGAATGGCTAAACAAATTGTGTTATGTGAATGTAATAGAATATTACTGTGCTATAAAAAATGATGAGCAGGCAGACTTCAAAAAGACCTGGAAAGAGTTATATGAACTTATGCTGAATGAGGGAAGCAGAACCAGGAGAACACTGTACAGTTACAGCCACCTTGTGTGATGACTGACTTTGATAGACTTGGCTCTTCTCAGCAATGCAAGGATCTAAGACAATCCTAAAACATCATGATGGAAAAAGCTGTCCACATCCAGAGAAAGAACTATGGAGTCTGAAGGCAGACTGAAGCAGACTATTTTCTTTTTTTGTTGTTGTTTTGTTTTTTCTTTATCATGGTTTCTCCCATTGTAATTGATGTAGGAACCAAATCTCACCAGCAAGACCCTCCTACCATGATTAGGAGCACCAAGAAGGTTCAGAGAGCCCGCACACCATCGACACCATCTCTAGCATTGGCTCACTGGTCCTTCTGTTTCCCCATGTGATTCATCAGGGGGCTTGTAATCATGTCTTGAAGGCATTTCAATGTTTGGGATTTTAATTAAAGAAAAAGAAGGCATTAAGTGTCCAAGGCATCAAAGGCACATTTCCCGACTCATTTGGGTACTCAAAGTGGCTTGATCAGAAAGCTTGTGAACTACTGCTCAGTTTAAGCCTTTATACAGGGAATCCTCATTAACACCAAGTTTGTCTAAAGGATAAAACCGGTGAGAAGGAAAGAAGAGAAGCACTCAAAACAGTAAAAGACTCAAGAAGCTACCAAAACCTTTCTATGGCCTTAAGAAATAGCTTGTTTTTTTGAATAGAGAAAACTAAGGAAAAACAATCGCTTGGAAATAAAATAGTTTAAAACAAAGGAAGAGATCCAACCAACTGGTTGAACATTAACTTAAGCATGGATAGAGAAATCCAAATAATTTAGTAGCTCTAGTGAGATAACAGAATTAATTTTTTTTTCTTTCATAAATGGACTTCAAAGTAGGACAGAAACAAATAGAGGACATTCGCACTGTAATTTTCTCCATTTAAATTTAAATATGTATTAAACTTAAATATGTAATTTCTCACCTTAGTGTTTATCAGTGTGACAGGAAAGAACTGTGCTGCCATCAGCCTGTGCCCACCTGTCTGGCATGTAATTCCAATAGTTCACGCCATTTTTTCTTGCTGACTATTCTCCTGGAAAGCCCTTATATACTGAAACCCAAACACAGTCCCCATGAAGGTTCTCTGGGATCACACCTTCCAGCCCTGCCTACTACTCACTCATTCCCTAATCGGAAACTGGTGCTCCTACATTTTGAATGAAGTAGTAGACAGCAGACCAAAAAGGCAATTTATCAGTAAATGAGCTTTGAACTACTGGGTTGCTGGCAAAAACTGGAGTGTGTGCCCCTCAGTGATAATGGCAGGGCTCAGCATTCAGGTGTATCATTCAATCTCTAACCTCCAACACTGCCCAAAAGTCATTTTCTCATCCCTTGTAGAAAGGGAGTCACATCAGGTGTCAAGAAAAGGGCATGTCATGAACAGTCTATCACATACATATTAGATGTTGATTTTAATGGATGAAAAAAAACCCACAATTATCTTCCCTTGATCTCAGTAAGAAATAAACTGGAGTAACAGTGGATGGTTTAATATGTGTGAAATTCATTAAATTTCGTTGGAAACAAGTTAATGCTGAATAAATGCTAAGTAACAAAAATGACATCTTTCCCAGTTTTTGAAGGATCACATTTGAATTCACAGCAACTAGTAAAGAGCATTGTTGAAAGAATCAAGGGTCACATTCGTTGCAGTGGCACTCAAATAACACAGAGTGATCTAAAGCAAGGCCCCCGCCATGTTGGACAGTCAGCCAGGGAGACTCCATAGAAGGACATGGACAAGAGCTGTACCAGATATTCAGAAGTTGCGGATGCTCTGTACTAATAGAGGAAATAACACATAGCATTGAGATTACAGATCCAATTAAGTGCTATGGATGTATAAACATTTGTATTTCACTTTGAGTAGTCATCACTCTCTTTTATACAGTGCTTTTACGTTTCCAATCAGCCTCTGGGGTAGTAGATTGTGATGTGACAAAGGTCACACAGTTACTGAGTGGCAGCTTAGGTCTTTAAAACTTTCTTATCTTTCTACTTAATTCTCGTATTTCTCATACAGCTGTGCCACAAGAATCCGTAAGAGAAGCAGCTGGTGGTGCCACGGATAAAGCTCCGGGTCTGGAAGCAGGAAGACATTTAAATCTGGCCTGAGACACTTACTAGCTGTGTGACCCTGGACAAATCACTTAACCTCTATTTGCCTCAGTTTCTTCAACTGTAAAACAGGGATACTAATAACACCTATGTCCCAGTGTCTCTGTGAGGCTCAAATGAGAAAATATTTGTAAAAAGTGCTTAGCACTGTACCTACCACATAGTAGGCACTTAAATGTTTATTTCCTTCCCCTCCTCTCCCCCCAAAATGAAGTCACTTCTACATCCTTACCTGTAGGCTTCATCTAAGGACATATCCATCCTCTTCATGATGTAGGCAATAGCAATTGTGGCAGAGCGAGAAATTCCAGCTAAGCAGTGCACCAACACGCATCCATTAGAGGCTTTTGCTTTCTCTGTACAAGAATCACATTCAAGAAATGTCACTCATACAGGCTTTTTGCAATGAGCAAGCAACATTTTAACAAGAAAACAGAAGACCTCAGAAGAGTTAAGTGATTTGATTAACAATCCAGTTTACCCAATTCCCTATTTCAGTGCTTTTCCCAATGGTTCCCAATCCTAATTTTTTGTCCCTGTGCTGTCCTACCCCTCCACTCCCATAATCTAAAAGGACCATTATAAAATTCTCCCAAAATCCATTTAAATATTCTATCATTTTAAAGAAGCACATATCATGTTTATGTTGTGAAATTAAGGTCATCAACTTGAATATGTTGACAGAACTCTAGAAAGATTGATTTCATTAGACTAAGTAGTAAAATGCTTTTGAAAACTTAAAAAGAAACCATCTTTATTCAGTTGGTTCACCTACTTTTCCATAGTATTTTAAGGTAGTTTTGCTCTGTTTTACAATTTTAGTAAAAAATATATATAGAGAGAGTACATGTCACTGGTAACAATAAGTGGAAACTAAAGAAATCCCCTCCCTTAGGGGGTTCAGTAGAAAAGTAAAAGTAAAGTTATTATCTCATCACGACAGCCTTCTATTTGTACTGAAGTACCAGGGGCCAAGACGTATGAACTGCTTTGCTCTTGCTGCAACATATATGGCTTAAAGCATTTCTCTATGTAAATGATGAGTATTAAACCATGCTTTCACGAGGAGGACATATCTACGGACATTATGAATAACACAAAGCAATTTACATTTTGTGGAAAAGTACTAGAAACAACCCCAAATCGGTAAAATTAAAAACAGGTTTTATTTCCAGTGTTGATTTCCAGGGAATAAAATTATTCTCTTTTTACTTAGGTTTTAATTGATATTATGCCCAATGGGTGATCATCTCGACCAGATCTGCAGGACACTGAATGACATAAAGAGTTGACAGACAGTAAATTTGGCTATGCACATAAGGCTAAAAAACAAAAACAAAATATGTGTAAGCACCTCCATCAGTCTTTTAAAACTTCATTCATTACTCAACAAAGCCTTTATTGAGTCCTTCATAGGTATAAAATATTGTATTAGGTCTGGGTGATGAGAAGAAATAGAAGATCTTTAAGAAGTTTACACTTTGACTGTAGGTACCAAGCTTACACGTATAAAACAACCAGAAAACAATGATAAAGCAACATAGGGCAACTGCAATATAACATATATATTTAGAAACATCCCTCCCCCATCACACCCAGCCCCCACTGCCATGACACCTTCTCACACTCTTTCAGCTAATATTCCTCTTTTCCTTCGCAACACTCATCACTCATATTACACTTTTCTTCGATTGGTCTTCCCTTGTTTCTTGTGTTTAACTCTCATTTTCTCAGCCTGTAAGGCCTTGGACAAATCACTTTATTTCTCAGGACTTCAGTCCCTTCATCTGTGAATTTTTTTTTCAGTCATTTTAATCATGTCTAACACTTCATACCCCATTTGGGGTTGTCTTGGCAAAGCTTATAGAATGGTTTGCCATTTCCTTCTCTGGTTCATTTTACAGATGAGGAAATTGAGAAAAACAGGGTGAGTTGCCCAGCTAGTGTCTGAAGCCAGATTAGAACTCAGGAAGATGCGTCCTCCTGAATTCAGGTCCAACATTCTATCCACTGCACCACCTGCCTGTGATTCCATGTCCAGATTATAAATTCCTTGTGGATTAGAGGCTGTCTCTTATACTGCTCTTGTATTGCTAAAGAATCTAACTGAAGGTACGGGTGTCAGTTAAAGTGTGCAATACCTACTGATTAACTGGCTGACAGGTACTGAAAATTAATCATCAAATTAAAATGGGGTAATCGGAGAAAGGCCTCACAAAGACCTTTAAGAGAAGGAAGTGGTCAACACAGACTTGCAGAGAAGGAAGCGGTCAGTGTAAAGGGGTATGCACAGTAACAAGGGGAACGGGAGGAGCTTGAGAGGATATATAGGGTTAGCTGATGCAAAAGGCTACTTTGGGAAGAAACCAACATATGCAAGGGTTCAGAGGAGCTTGTTGAGAGGCCTTGAATGTTAAGCTGAGAACTTTTAGATTCTGTATGATAGATAGCAGTAGGGAGCCAGGTGATGTTCTTGAGTTCTCTTCTTTCTTGATGAAAACAAAGGAGAAAAAAAATGAAGGTGGAAGGGAGAGAAAACTCATTGGAGAATTCAGGCATAAAAAGGAAGCTAAAAAGGACAAAGTAGCTGGAAGGGGAAAGTAGGTAGGGTCAGGAAAAATTTTTTAATAATACAGAGACTAGTGAATGTCTGAAGTGAAAAGGGGAGGGGGCATGTGCCAGATCTCAATTTTCTGAGTGAAATAACTACAAAATTATACTTTATAAATTATAGTTTCATAAAATTATACTTTATAATGCTTAATTATGAAATTATAAAACTATAAACTTAATTATAAAGTTATACATTATAATTATAAAATCATACTTTCCCTATGTACATTTCCAGATAGATAAATGTTAACATATTCACATGTATATAAAGAGATGCATACATACATACATATAAATACACATACACACACATATACACACATACATTAATGACCTATGTTTTAGAATCACAGAATTCCAGTTGCCAAGTTACAGTTAGCTCAGAGCCCAGCTAGGCTCAACCCTATCATTTCATAGATGAGAAAGCCACATACAGGGAGGTGAAATAACGTAGCTAGCTAGTGGTTGAAGCAGGCCTGAAATCTGGGTCACCTAATTCCCAATGTTCTTTCCACTACATGTGGTCTACACAGCCTCCCAACGAGGCATAATGAAAAGTAATGATACCCTACATTTGAATACTGCTTTACATCAGATTTTGGAAGCCCTTTTACTTTAAGATCACCAGCTAACATGACCTAGATCCTAAGCTTCCCTCAACAAACATTTACATTTCATAAAGAACGATGGGGCTTATTATTATTATAAGGCCATGGACATATGGCCACACACAACCACCATAAATTAGAGAGGACGGTGAGCAATTATTCAGTGAATGCAGGCTGGATTTTCAAAAGTAGGCTGGATTTTTTTTGGTTGTGAATTACATGTTGGGGTCAGAGTAAGATTAGTGTCACACAAAACACTGAAAATCTATCCAAAGATAGTAGAGATTGTTTCTTTGTTATTTAAATCCTTAAGGTACATACAGTACTGTATAATAGATAGTAGGTGCTTAATAAATCCTTTTTGATTGATGGATGGCCCAGAGCTGAAAAAAGAAATCCTTGTAAAAACAATAAAAATTTGAGGGGAAGAAAAAAAGTGTAGTATTGTTTCTATTCTACGAGCCACTAGGATTTACATGGAATTAATTAATCCCACCTCAAAGGGAGATTCTAAAACCAAAGTTGAAATTGAAATTTGAGTCAAATTATCTTGAAACAATGTGTTATGAAATGGGATCCTCGACCATGTCAGGTACTTAGCGGCTTTTAAAAAAGTACCAAAAAAGCATTAACTCCGATGTGTGTGCTTAGGTACATTAGTGGTGGGGTAAGTTGTACTTTGCTTGTTTTGATTTTTAAATTGTCTGAAAATTATCTAATTGTTGAGGTTTCAAGGAACTGAACTATCCCTAAATCAGAGGTTCTTAACATGAAGTCTTTAAACTCATTTTATTTTTTGGAACTTATTTTTAACTCATTTTACAAAATATTTTGATAAGTGAAATTTCAATATAACTGGTTTCTTTTGTAATCCTATACACTTTATTTTATGTTTAAAAACATTCTGAGAGAGGTCCACAGGCTTCACCAGACTGCCAAATGGGGTTATAACATTTAAAAAAAATGGTTAAGAATCCCTGCCCTTAAAGAAGATTCAGATTCATGGCAACTTCAGAACTTGAAAAATAAAAAAGCTTAGAAGAGAGTCAGATTCTCAAAAAAAAAAAAGCGGGGAGGGGGGTGATGTTCCATTTCCTCAAGGAAAAGGATATTAAGTTTGGTCTGTGGTTTTTGAAGTTTATTGTTGTGCTTTTAGAAATGTTTTACATGATTTCACTTCTGACTCTTTACTGTCTCAAGGAGAGAGGAGGGGAGAGAGGGGGAGGAATAGAATTTGGAACTCAAAACTTTAAAAAAATGTTTTAACATGTAACTGGGGAAAAATAAAATATATATTTAAAAAAGAAAATAATTCTCAATCTACAGAAACTAATTCTAACTGATTTGTGATGGCTTAGAGATTGAAGAACTCCTAGACCATATTCCAGACATGACTCACCATGCCTATTAACAACTAGACCCCTAGGCTAAGTACAATTCTAGAAATGTCCTGTCAGCAAGTAAGGTTCACAGACAGTAAAGCTCTGAAACCACACTGGTCTCTGTGGGAAAGAATACAGTCCAGGTGAAGGAAAAATCCCTTAAAAAAATCTTTAAAGGGATCGATTACATTCTTTGATTGAACTGGAATTTTATTGTTTGTAAAACTGCTTGAAATAGGTAGGGGGGGTTGGAAACCTTGTTACACAGTGATTTCTATTATAACATGCTTTGTTAGGATCTGACCCTGTCCTAAAAAAAAAAAAAAGCTAAATTAAATGAAAAATTAAATATTTTTATTTATAGTTTAATTAAATTATGAATATATATATATACACACGTATATATTCCTTTTATCTACCACCAGTTTTTTTTAAGTTCCCAAAGATAATTTTTTTAAGAGTATTAAAAAAAATTCAATCCCCAAAGCCTTACTTTCAAAAATACTTGGAAAAGCAGTATCACAGTGTTCTCACTGACGGGAGCGTCAAGCTAGCTATCACATCACAAGGCCAATCCCCCAGGATTTGTGCGGCACACACACATTTAACCTTTGACCACTAATGAGGTAAGCAGCATCATGTGGTTTTTAGGCTTTGTGAAGCCCTAGAATAGGCTGCTTTTCCCCCTTGTTTTCCCTCTGAAAGACAACCACCATTTAAAAACTAAGCCAAAGAGTCTGTTGATATTAGCTGAGCTACTTACCAATGAAATCAACCGATTTGTCTAACCATGGCAAAATTTTCTCACAAAAGCTGTCATTCACAGGCACTCGCAGGAAGTGAGACTCGGGGATGAAGTCAGGTTTTGGACAGGTATTGCTGGCATTTAATACATAACCAATCCCATTCTGTTGCATCAGCTCCTACACAAGGACGTCAATTAAAGATATTCACTGACGTGATCAGTTTGAAAGAGGATTGTTTAAAGCAATGATTACAATTATCCTTGGAAAAATTTTAGAATTGTAATTATCTGTGTTCTAGAATTGAAACAGAGTTCACTCAATTAGTGAAATACAGGTTCAAATGGTGTTTTTCAAGATTAAACACCATTACTGTTATGTGTATTATTTTCACTGAAGACGCACACATGTAGTGGAAAAAAAAACCCTTTAAATGTGTCTTCATAGTATTAAATTATACTCAGGCAGGTGATACCCGTATACCTTGAATTAAACATTCTCTTCAATCTCCTGCTCCCAGTCTGACCATACTTTCAGGGATAGAAAGATGCAAACCAAATATCAAGGTAGGAGCTTCCATCCTCAGTTTCCATGTAACTTTCTAGTTCAGAGTGATCTTTCCAAGTCCCCTGGCCTGGATTTTTAATACAATCTTACAGTCACAATACAGGTTATCTCAGACATATCCCAAGGCCCTCAATCCACCTTCTACAAAACCGCCAAACTGATCTGACCATGTCATTTATCTTACTCAAAACTTCCCCTTGCTTCCTATTTTCTCTAGGATTAAATACAAAAATCCTTAGGTTGGAAGTGAATGACAACTCAGAACTATAGGGGTAAATATGTACAGAGAAAAAAATGAAAAAAAATGCCAAACAGCTACTGTGGGTTAAGCTGAAGTAGGTACCTACCTAGGAGAAATTAAACTCTACTCTCATTTTCATGATACTATAAGGACCCACATAACAGGAACTAGCATAGATGTTTGAAAGCAGTAAACTGACCAATAAGGAATTTAGGGTTGATGAGAGAAAGTCAGTCAAGTCAATAAGCAGTTATTCAGTGATTACTAGATGGAGGTACAATGACACACCCTCTCAGAAATAATTATCACCTAATAAATAGATTCGAGGGATCCTTTGCATTTAAAACACATTATGAGGCAATAGCACAGCTAGGTGGTACAGTGGATGAAGCACCGGCCCTGGAGTTAGGAAGGCCTCAGTTCAAATTTGGCCTTAGACATCAAGTGGCTGTGGAACTCTATGTTGCAGTTTCATGATGTGTTGTGGTGGAACTGTCTCAAAGAATTCAGTCAGATCACCTCTAATCCAAGTATAGGCATTTATTGAGATTGATGCCTCTCATGAAGCAGGCTAAGTTCTGAGAGGGACCAGCCACTTCAGAGAAAGCAAGATGGATTTTTATGGAGTAAAGATGTAATTACATAACAGAAATTATGAATATTAAAAAGGCAGGAGAGATCTGTCAAGGAATTGGGTCATAGGGGAGGGGTCCCTTCTATGGTTTGGTGGTCGAACATCTTGGTCGTGCTGCCCTCCAGTTGGCTAGCTATTGTGGTCCTGTCTGATCAAGATGGATAGGTAGGTATTGTGGTCCTATCTTGAGCTAAATGGATGATGTGATTGTGTTTGAGTACAAGAACACACTTGTTCAAATATGCAAATTGGAACTGAAGGCAGTGGTTACCTAGGAGCAGTGGCTATATTGGGCCTGGGGTCCTGCGGTGTGGTTAAAGCCAGATTGTGTGGTTAAATCAGGACTTGCCTGTTGTTCAGTGGGGCCTATAAGGAAGTCAAAATATTGGGGCCTGGGGCAGCTTTATTAGGATTCCATCCCCTGGGCAAGTCACTTAACCCTGTTTGCCTCAGTTTCTTCATCTGTAAAAATGATCTAGAGAAGGAAATGGCAAACCATTCCAGTATCTTTGCCAAGAAAATCCCAAAGGAAGTAAATAGCCAGACATGACTGAAAACAACTGAAAAATGAGGCAGTGGATATATAATGTTTTGACATAGAAATATCCGTTACTACCAATATTTTCCTAGATGAGTTGAAATGATGTAAAGTTGAATCTGATTTTCAAAGCACAGAAATATTACTTATGTTACTGATGTGTTACCTGATCAGAGCTATATGTATTGGTACTGAAGGTTGACAACTGTTTAGGGTGCATACCATGTAAGATGGGGGAAGGGGAACGAGGACTATGTTTTTTAAACACTTTAGTATTTTGATGGTTGGGATCTCATCAATATAGGCAATCCATCCACTAGTGCAGACAGCAACCTATCCAAATTTTTAAAATCACAAAGACCCATTGTTGGCAGGGGCCTCAAAGGACATCTAGTCAACCAGTATCTTAAAAGGAATCCCCTCTACATTGTAACAAATAAATCACTTTGAACATCAGCAGAGCAGAGAGAACCTACTTCTTCCAAGGCGCCCAATCCACCTTACCACAGCTCTAAGTGAGAGGAAGATGTTCTTTAGATAAGTCTAAAAACAGTTTTCCAATGTCTACTCAATGCTCTTAGTTCTATCTTCTAGGACAAAGTAGAAAGAATCTTAAACCCTCTTTCCCATGAAAGACCTTCAAATACTTGAAGACAGCTATCATCCCTCTCACCCCAAGTCCCTATCTCTTCCCCCGCAAATTCTTGCATCATGCTTTTAAGTTTAATTCACATGATTTAACTTTTTCTCCATCACTTTCTTAAGTTTAGACCCTTAACAAAACAATGAATTGAGCCCTGATTTGTAGCATTCATGATCTGTGACACATAAATGCTCACGCTGAAAATTTAACAATCAGCTCTCAGCAGTTTGAGCTGGCCCCAGCACACCCATGCTTTCAACCTTTACTCATGTTGCCCTCCTCTGGTCACTGCTCTCCAGTTTATCAATGTCCTTTCAAAACGGGGTACCCAGAGCTGAACTCAGTACTCAAGACGTCTAAGGTCAGGATGTACACAGGATACATCGCATCTCTCTGGTCCTGGTGATGATGTCTCTCTTAATCTTGTTTAAAACAGAATGAGCTTTTTTACTTCTCTTTCCTGAGAAAATTAAGGCCATCCAATCAGGGCTTCCTCTTCTCCCCATCTCTTCATCTCAAAATCCCTTGACATAGCCTCCCAATCTCTCTAATAATGAGGGGGTCTTTCTCCTTACCAAGGTCAGCCCATCTTACCTAAGCCCTAGAACTCAATACCCCACTATCACCTCCTCCTCTCTCTAATCTTCAATTTCTTTTCAGCTAGTTTCTTCTCTGCCTTCAGAGATGCCCAAGTCTCTCTCTCCCATCGTTAAAAACATAACCTTCCCCCCCATTATTCTGTCTCACTTGCCTTTCTCAACCAAACTCCTAGAAAAACCTATCCATGGACATGCTATCTCCACTTTCTCTGTTCTAACCCTTCAACCCTTTGCACTCTTGCTTCTGGCTTCGTAATTCAACTGAATTTCTTCTTTCCAAAGTTACCAATGATTTTTTTAAATTTAAATTTTTCAATTAATGAAATATATATTCTCTCCTTTCCCTGACCTTGGACTAAAAGAGAAAAACAAGACCCTTGTAACAAGTATGTATGGTCAAGTAAAACGAATTCTCTCACTAACCATGTCCAAACTAATGATCTCTTGAATTGCCAAATATGATGGGTCTTTTTTCAACCCCATTCTTCTTGAACCCCCTTTTACCTTCAATGCTGTTGACCAACCTCTCTTCCTGGCTATTTTTAACACAAATGTTCTTCTAGCAATACCAAATAACTGTGAATCTTAGAAAAGCACAATTGCCAACATTTTTAAATATTAATTTTCATACATATTTTTATATCAGAAAATTCTATTCTTCATGGCACAATGAAGATCTCTTTAGAAATTCTTTGTAATTCTTTCATATTTTTACCCCAATAAATCAATAGGCAAAGCCTGACTTTAATCTGAATCACAAAATTCACAAGCACTCTGAGGATATTTTAACAGATATCTTTGAGAAGACGGAGAGATAAAACAACTTGATAGCTTTCTGAGAAAATTATCAAGGGACGCTTATTTTGAGGCCAATTTCTTCTCACTGAAAATTTTTCTTTAATAAATTTGTGGCAGAAATCAAATTATGTGTTCCTACTTTTGTTCATGATTAGGCTATCAAAATAGTCTAGCTGACCTGTCATTAGGCTTATACCATGTGCTACAAATGTTCTAAGTAATGAGAAAGGTTCATCAATTAACTAGCATCTATTACTCAACAACTAAATGCAAAGCACAGTACTAAGCAGTGGGGACCCAACAGTACACACCACTGATGCTGAAGATAGCTTATACACATGTAAAGGGTCTTAGCCTCTAGAGCTATATTCTTAATATTGTTGTCATATTCCTTTCTATGATAACACCATTCTTTCTTTATATGAAGGAAATCTTAAATATATGAAGGTACATCCTGAGTGAAGAAAATCCAATAAATAAAAATCTCAATTTACAAAGCAGATCAATAGGAAAGAGGTTATTTGTGTCACAAAAGAATTTTTTTTTTGCTTTACAGAAACATTCACCTTTAAATCATAGCTCCTCGGTTATATTTAAATGTTTCTTGGCGGCAGCAGGGCTGGATTGGGAAAGAGGGAGAACGAGAGGCTAAAATTAACTTTCTGAAGATTAAGCAGATAATAAAGCGTCTCTGTAAGCAAAATGTAACTCAAGAGATGGAAGCTAATTTATAAAATGATTTATGTTTGTTATATAAAATGAGAAACGTGTGTTTACACACAGACACACACAATTTAAAATGATTGAAAAATCACTACTTACAATGAAATATGGCTTGGTCTCAATATGTGATCTCAGCAGCACAGCAGAGTGCAATGACCTTTGAGAGACCTACCTTGGAATCTGGGCTCTAACTGCTAACGACTAATAAGTATTAGTTGCATGACCATCATTTAACCTCTCAGAGTCTCAGTTTCCTTGTCTGTAAAATGGGGATAATAATGTTTTACATTACCTTCATCATGAAGTTTTCCTAAATAAGGCTTTTTATAAGCTTTAAAAGGCTATCTCAAAATGGCAGTTTTTATCATCTTTCCATTCCTCCAAGACAGGCAGAGTGGCAGGGCAGACAGAGGTCTGACCTTGGAGTCGGAATTTCTAAGGTCCAATCTGTGTAACTGTGTCACCAAGTCACTTAACCCTTTGGTGTCCTAGGAAACTCTCTAAGACTATGAGTAACAGAGAAGGTGCTGACCTGTACTGATAGAGGGAGTCTCCACACCATGGCTTCCTTGCACTGATGAAATCGCAGGTCTGACAAGTCTCTTCCCCCTAAGAGTCTGCCCATCTACTCTTTTGGCTGCGTCTGTCTAAATGTGTTCATGCAGCTAGGTAGCTGTCTGTATGCATATATATATATATATGTATGTATATATGTATGTATGTATATATGTATGTATGTATATATATACATGTATATATATACACATACAGAGAGAGAGAGAGGAGAGAGAGATGTGTGCATATGTATGTATGTTAGTGGTTTATGATTCTGGAGCCAGAACTTGGGGTGATTTACTTTATGTGACTATGGAAAGACAGACGGTGATACAATGGACAGAGTATGGGACCTGCAGTCAGGAAGACCTGAGTTCAAATCCAGCTTCAGACACTATCTGAGCAAGTCACATAACCTCTGCCTGCCTTATATAGATAATATGATATACAGATATCATATTTAATATAGATAATAATATATAGATAACAATGTAGACACTATATATCTATATTAAATAGAAAACACAGATACTATATAAAATATATTACAGATATAGATAATATAGATATTACAGATAATACATAGATAATATAAATTATAGAGATAGATAATGTATTATTACTGTATACTATATTGTATATAAATAATTTATAATATTATATTAATGTATTATGTAAGATATCGATAATAATAGCAGCATCTATCTCCCAGGGGCATAATGAGGATACAATTTGATAATATTTTTCAAAATTAAAGTACTATATAAATGCATCTTCTTCTCCCTTCTCCTCCTTTTTCTTCATTCATTATTTTCTGGCCCTGAGCTAGGCAGGATCTCATCCATGTAGGAAATTCCCACTCCTTCCACAGATACTTGTCAACAATGTGTCTATAAATTATAGTCTTAGGAAAAACTGCCTGGTGCACTGAATGATGAATGAATTTGCCTGTGGTCACAAAGAGGCACAGTAGCAAGATGACAGCCTGAGTCTTCCTGACTTCAAGGGCAAGAGTCCATTCACTATTCCACAATGCCTTTCCTGGGTCCTAGTCAGACATGGATATTAACAAGCTCTTACTAAAAGGGGACATTTAACTCACAAATATATCTGATGATTATTAAGCATCTGATACTTGCATCGGCATTGGCTCATGCACACAAATATGTGCCTAAAGACCGAAACAGCAGGCATTATCTTAGGATTATCAGCAGGGTTCTAGTAGTAGGAGGCTGGAAATGCAAAGGAGGGAAGATATAGACGACAGGGTCAAGGGAAGACATGGGGGAAGGCCAAATGGGTAGACAGGGAGAGGCTGAAGGTAAGAGGCTTGCTCCGGAGGGCCAGCTTTAATGTGGGAGGGGCTAGGATCAAAGGCAGAATCAAATTTCTTCACCTTAGCAAAGAGAAGGGATGGTCACAGCATGAGACTGGAACAAAAGAGGAAAGAGAGTGTGCTTTGATATATGGGGAGAATGGATAATAGATTTGCCTCACACATCTCAGGAGAATAAGAGGGGAAGTCATCTGCTAACAGGGAAGGGGAAGGAGGGTGCATTTGAGGACTGGAGTAAGACCAAGAAGGTTTAGAAGAGATGCCTTGGGGCGTGTAGAAATACAACAGGATATCCCAGCAGGCAGAAGTAGGCGCAGTGAGTAGTTGCAAAGAAACAAATTTAGGCTTGATGTTAAGGAAAAATGGCCCAACAGTGAGAGCGGTCCAAGAGTGGAAGGGACGGCCTCAATTGGTTCCTCCTTAATGGAGCTCATTGAGGAAAGGCTGAACAGTCACTTTACAGGTAGAAAGTGGAGTAGAAGGAACCTCAGCGTGGCACAAAGAACCTGGACGAGTAAGCTTCTGTGACATCTTCCAACTCAGATTCTGAGTCACATAATCACAGATGATTATGAGGAGTGACGTGTAGCAGCGAGGGCCTAATTCAAGTTAAGAAAATCCGAAACTGTAGTGATCATCATCGCCTTAGGCGCACAAATGTAGTGGACCCAGACCACGTATGTGACTTTTAGCGGCATTCCTTAAGAATAGCATTTGTATTAATGCTGAGATAAATACCTGTTATATTTTATTTCTCTGAATCAGAGGGAGTCTTCCAAGCACACTAATAAGGATAAAAAAGAAAGATATCAATCAAGCCTTTTCTGAATTTTGGTCAGGAAAAAATTGGCCTGTTTATACCAACACCCAAAGGCTTCAGAATGGGGCTAGTACATGTATGCTATTGGCATTATAGCTACAGATGACCAAATGAGACAACAGATGTGGAGCCCTAGCACGGCACCAGCTCCCCCCAAGGCCTCCCTCCCTCGGCTAGGGCCGGCTTGCCTAGCCCATTTATATTCATTTCTAATAGGTTGGGATGGTGTCCTCAGGGGAAGGCCCATACGGCTACTACTCAATTCTCAGGTTCCAGGAGGTTAATCCTAGAGTAGGGGCAATGTACTCCTCACCACTGTAGATCCTTTACCACCACTGGTGTGCTTCCACATTTACACCAGATCAGTTATAATGACACTACTGGCTCTTAAACATAAAATATTTACTAAACAAGAAGGCAAAAAAAACCCCACCTAGGTCATATTTTACACACACATACACACACACACACACACACACACACACACACACACACACACACACACACACCCTAACAACAGACATATGTTTCAGGAAAATCACATTCCCAGAAGTGGCTGCTGTAACCACTGGGCAAAACTGCTACAGCTTCTCCTGTTCCAGTCCTCACAGCTCTCTTACTACTCTGCTTTTCAGCTACTTTCAGGTGGCTGAAGCAGCGTCAAGTTCTTTTCAGCACAAAGACTCCCTTAGCAGGGTGCTGAGAAAGTGTCACACTCTTTAAGCAAAACTATTGCAGCAGAACAGCTAAATACCTGCTTTTCCCTTTTGTACTCCTCCTTCTCTTAAACGGCAATAAAGAGTGTACAATTTACTTCCAGGAAAAAAAAATGGACTCAAACAACATGACTGAAGGTGGAATTATCCTATACCAAGATATTATGACATCAACAGATCCAGCTTCCCAAAAAGATTATGAAAAATAATTGTGAGTGACTGACTGCACTCCCTCTATGGGTTTCAGGTACGCATTCTGAAGCTCCTTGAAATTTCAGTCAATAATAATAGCTACCATTTCTATAGAATTTACTATATGCCAGGCGCTGTGCTAACTGCTTTACAATTATCATCTCACTTGATCCCCACAGCAACTCTGGGAGGCTGGTGCTACTACTATAATCTCTATTTTACAGATGAGGAAACTGAAGCAGGCAGCGGTTAAATGACTCGCCCAGGGTCACACAACCAGTAAGTGTCTGAGGTGGAATTTGAACCCAGGTCTCCTGACTCCAGGCCCCAGCGTCCTGTGAGCTATGGCGCCACCTAGCAGCCTGTAACAGTAACGAATCAATGACCAAAAAGTCAGATCTAACAGCTACCAAAGGATGCTCTCAAAGTACCCACCTTGTTGAGGACATCTCGCTGACAGCCGAGATAAAGATTCGGAAGAATTCGGGTTGGCCCAGTGTTGGTGACGGGTAGGCAGGGCTGGGAAATGCAGGTAGGGACTAAAGTAGATTTTCCTTCACAGAGGTCGGGGAAGCAACGCGAGAATTCATCAAACCCACCTGGGAACAAACATTTGTTTTGTCACACAATGGTTATGCCACGCACAAAGGTGAAGTCAGCCTTCTGGGAACCATTACACTAAAACTGTTTTGAAAAGTAAAACAATCACACAGATGAGAGTTAATTTACTGCATTTATTTCCTTTTCTAGTGCTGCTAAATTTAACCTGTGAACTGGCACCAGGTCTGGCATGTTTATAATAAGCCTATGAAGAAAGGCCATATCACACTGTTTTATATTCTGAACTTTAACCCCCACAAAAAAGGCACTTCCATACACATGGCAGAACACCAAAAAAAAAAAAATCTACAAGAAACTAACATTTCATACTACACGATTTTTTAAAACTATGGAATAAATTCTACCTATACTTTCTGAAATCTTTTAAATTTTTTTTCCCAAATTACATGTTTCAACAATTAAGAAAAAAAAATTGTTTTAGCATTGAGTTCCAAATTCTATCCCTCCCTGAGAGGTTAAGCAATCAGATATAGTCTACCCATACTTTAAAAACTGCCTGCTTAATTTATTTTTTCTGTGTGTGTGTGTGTTTTTTTACTAAAAGGACCAAGTGCATCAGTCCATGCAAATTTTTTTACTTTGAAATGAAACTTTCATCTTACTATCTCTATTTTCTTTATCAATTGACACAGCTTGGTTCTTCAAAATGTTCTTAAATTCTAGTTCTTCTAGTGTTAAAAACTGTTTTTATGGCCTTCCTTCTTGGGGGACCATCTCTATCCCTACCTTCTTACCCACATTAACCAAGAAGAAAAGAAAGTGGGGGGTGGAAACCTTTGTAACAAATTAGCATTAGTCAAAGGAAAATGAATCTACCTAAGTGGCCATTTCCACAATTCTGCCTCTGTACTCTGTGCGTGTCACCCCTCTGTCAGGAGGTGGGTAACAGGCTTCATCACAGGTCTTCTGAAGACACGGCTGATTACTTTAATCAGAATTCCTAAGTTTTTCAAAGTTGCTTTTCTTTACAATGTTGTTCTCTGTATAAATTGTCTTCCTGGTTCTGTTCTCTTCACCTTTGATTCCCTAACATCCTGTTCTGTCATTGTTTACAGCTCAATAACATTCTAATGTATTTATATACCACAATTTCAGCCATTCCCCAACTGTCTAAGAGGCTATCCAAGGCAACATCTTACATTTTAGTTCCTCCTCTTCAACCCTTCAGAATTAGCAAGTTTATTTCCTTTGTGACTATTCACTCCCCTATATTATCCATCCTTTTAATACCTAGGAAAAAAACACAGTATTTTGTTTCTTTGATATAGTAGCTCTGAATTCTTCCTACTGCTAATTTTCCTGGGTAGTTGGCATTTATGATTGCTTCAAATACAGCATCCAGGCTTTTTTGTTGTTGTTGGTTAAATGACTGTTTTTCGGGGAGTCCAAGGATTTTTAAATGATCTCTCCTTGATTCACTCTCCAGGTCAATTTTTTAAAATATCAAATAGCCTACATTTTTAAAAAATTTTGTTCTAATATTCGTGTTTGTCTCATGGAGTCAATGATTCAGTTTGGTTCAGGGAGTTCATTTCTTGGGTAAGGTTTACCACTAATTATTGCAATTCTTTCCTCAAAAGCTTTTACTTTTTAAAATGTCTGGCTACCTTTATTCTAGGTATTTACATAGTCCTTGTAGGAAATGTAGGGTTTTTTTGGCCGGGGTGGGGTGGGGAGAATTTGAGTCTATAGCTGTTACAGAATTAGATTTTAAATAATTTTTAATACCAGTTGGTATTTTCTTCAATTTATTCATCTTTAGATTCTGATTTAGGGCTTCGTGCCCAGGTAATTCTCCACACATGGCAGCACTTTCAGATAGGGTTGGTCCTGCTTGGTCTCACTCTGGGTCCCTTAGGATGCTGTGCTGATTTCCTCCTCCTGGGGTTAGGTCTTACCTTCAAGGCTCTCTCTGGCAGTTCAGGACAGAGAATTCAGGATATTAGGAACCTCAAAGCCCTAGGGTCTGGGCTGTCTAGATCTGACTACTGTATCACTCAGCTGTTCTGCACTGTGTTGGTTAGTCCTACTAAGTCCTGGGGCTAGGGACAAGGAAATGGGGACTGTCCTATTACCTTTGGGCTTCTGATTGACTTTTTATGTAGGGCTAGGGTATAAAATGGCACTTGTTGAAGTTCCTCATTAGACCACTTGTTGGTTATTTGGACTGGTGAGAACTTTAAGGTTTTACTAGAGTAGATATAGGCGGAGAACTATTCAGCCTCCCTTCGGTTCAGGGGACCATCTTGGCAGAAAGTCTCTCTACAACACTCCTGACTTACATTCGTTACTTCCACCCTTCCTTCCCTCCAATCATATTTGTTTATGAGATCAAGAAGAAAGCCAAAGTAAAGTGAAAAATCAATAGCAACTAATGAAGCTAAAAATCACTCTCGGTTCTCTCTTTCTCTTTCACACACACACACACACACACAGAGCTATAATCTGAATTTATTGCCAATTCTATTACTTCTTCAGAAAAAAATGTGAACAAAATCTACTTCTAGAATGAAAACAAAAACACTTCCCACTATACCATTAAATTTCATATTTCAAAGGCGCAGGCAGATATACTTAGGTCCTACTTCTATAAACTTGTTTCCGCCCTCAAATCTAGAGAGAGTGTGTGGAGGGGAAAGGGGTAGGAGAGAGGAGAAAATAGAAAGTTAAGTATTTGGGATTCCCCTGGCAGTCCGTCAAGAATACCATCATCACCAGGGATACCTCGGCTCTTGTGTTCTCACATCGCGAGGTACTTCAGAAGAAGCGTTGACAGAGCCTAATCACTTAAAAAAAAAGCGCACTGTAGCCTTGTGGGAAGGTTTGTGGAGTAGAAATCAGGAAAATGGAATTCTTTCTAATTCTGTCTCTGAAGTGATCTGCTGTGTGACCTTAGTTAGGAAGAGCCGTGGGGCTTGCTTTTTCCCCTCATCTACAAAGAAGAGCTAGCAACAACTTGTTCACTAAATACTATCCCCAATTGCTATGAAAATAAATTATATTTCAGAAACATTCTCGACTATATCGGATGATAAAGGTAGGCAACGTTTTCAATGAGTTTCTGGATATAACATTATGTTCTGAAAAGTCTGAACCATAAATATGTGAATTATATGATCAGAAAAGCAATGCCTTTCATTGTGTTTCTTTAAAGCATTCCCCGGCAGTAGGTCTAAGGCGCTCATTTATTTCACAAAGGCGTGGATCTGGATCTTCTCTTCTCCAGGAGTTACAGTCTGCTAGATTCTTCATACCTTAATATGCTTGACATCCTAAAAAACACAACATTCAACTCACGTTCCTGGAAAACAGTGACAAGCAAAGGTGTTAAAAGTGGGACAGTACTAGCTGTATTATTAATGTAGGTATGTAAAGCCACACCCCATGTGAGCAGATACCATATGACCAAATAAGAGTCTGGAGTTCATTCCAACCCTTTAGCCTAGATTACACAAAGTATGCTCTTCTGGAAATGAGGTATACAGAAATAGGTTTTATTTTCCTCTTGAAAGGCAATAATATACAATGGATTGAGCTCTATTTTAAAGATGAAGAAAGTAAGACTTTCATTAGTGAATGAAAAATTATCTTTGGGAACTTACAAAAAGAAACTGGTAGTAGATAAAAGGAACAGATATATAGATATATACACACATACATATATTTAGCTTTTTTATTTAACTTGTAAATTTAATTAAGTAAATTATATAGGAATACCATTTGTACTATGACCTCCGAGGATTGTTATAAAAGTGCTTTGCAGACCTTAAAGTATGATATAAGTGTGAGTTTTAATATGTGTAAAATTATAGATTGGACAATTCTGCTGACAAACCATCTGAAGTACAAAGCACCTAAATACCCAACTATGACTAGAGTTAAAACTCATCAGTTTGTAAAGGGTATTAATATTACTAGTATGGCCTCACGACTCTCCCCAATCCATTCCACCCTATGCACTTTTGCCCAATGTGATTTTCTTCAAGGGCAGGTCTGACCACGTCACTCCTCTAGTCAATTAACTCCAATGGCTCTCTATTACCCTAGGTTCAAATATCAATTCCTCTGCTTAGGTTTTAAAGCCTATCACAACCTGGCCTCGACCACCTCTTCCATCCTCCATGTATTATCGCTCCCCTTTGTACATGTTCTAGTCCAGCCAAAATGGCCTTTCTGCTTGCTAGGTTGCTCACATAGGACGTGACATTCCATTGGCTATATCTGAGCCTGTGCCTTGGTTGTCCCCCTGTGCCTGGGACATTCTCCCTCCTCTGCTCTGACCACTGACCTCCCTGGCTCCCTTTAAGAACCAACTAAAATCTCACTTTTTACAGGAAGCCTTCCCCAGCCAACTCTTCTTAATCCTAGTACCTTCCTTCTGTTAATTATTTCCTACTTATCCTTGTTCTCTATACATGTATAAATATCTATTTATTATATGCATATTTACATTATATGCATATCTATGTGTACATAGATATACACAAATACACACATATTAGAGAGAGAAAGATCATGCCTGCCTTGTACATATTTGCTTACATGTCCCCCCATTAGATTGTCAGCTTCTTGAGGGCAGAGGCTGTTTTATGCCTCTTTTGTAACCTCGGCACTTAGCACAGTGCCTGATGTATAACAGGCTGGTGTTTAATCAATATTTATTTAATCAATATTTATTGACTAACTGTTGCTCACACATGCCATCCTATCTGCTGTATGTAAGCCTTTGCACTAGTCATCCCCCTATACCTGGATACCATATTCCCACCTGGCCTCCTACTCTTGGAATTCCTCCCTTCTTTTAAAACTCTGCTCAAACAACACCTTTTACATGAAGCTTTTGCTGATTCCCACCCCCCCAAAGCTGTTGGTGCCCTCCCTCCCTCATATTATGTTTTATTTATTTTGTATATGCTTATTTATTGCATGCTATCTCTCCAGTGGCTAGGTGGCACAACAGATAAAGTGCTATGCCTGGAATCAGAAAGATTCATCTTCCTGAGTTCAAATCCAGCTTCACACACTTAGCAGCTGTATGACTCTAGGCAGGTCACTTAACTCTGTCAGCCTCAGTTCCTCTTCTGTAAAATGAGCAGGAGAAGGAAATGGCAAAACGCTCTACCATTTCTGTTGAGAAAACCCCAAACTAGGTCACAAAGAGTCAGACACAACAGAAAAACGACAGAACAATAAGAAATCTGACCAAGAGAATGGAAGTTCTTGGGCGGGGGGGGGGACGACCAGTTTCATTTTGTCTTTCGATCTCCAACACGTGGCACAATTGCTAGCTGATAGTAGATACCTAATAATATTTGTTGATAGGTTGGTTTGGTTTTATATATGTAAGAAATATAAAGTAAACTAAGGATTCAATTCATCAGATGTAGCCCAAATGAATTCCTGATAGCTACAAACTCTGAAATGATTCTGTTTTCTATAATGCTATCTCTTCTATAAAACTTTCTCCAATTCTTCTCCTCATCAAATATACACACACCAACACAACCCCACCTTAGTCAGTAACAGTCTTTTCCTTCTTAGAATTCAATTGGTATGAGGAGCTGAGTTCAAATCCTAGTGGGGTGAATGAATGACTCTGCATAAACCATCTTTCTTTACCTATGAGACGAGGTCTCATCTAGCCCTGAATCCTACAAATAGAGTCTGTTACTGTGTATTTTAATCATCTGAGTCTTAGTCCCCAACTAATGAGAGTCTTATCTAAAATGACACCATTTTTAGATCTTTCCCTCTGTGCCTACCACAGTGCTGTGAACACAAGTGCTTAATAAATGCTCGACAATTCCAAAGGCGAATAGTTCACATGATCATAGGATATGATACCTGGAAGGGACCTCAGTGGTAGTCTAATCCAAGCCATTCACAAAAGGAACTTTTCCACTGCCACATACTCCACTAATGGTCATCCAACCTCCACCCAAAGACCTATAGGATGGAGGAACCGCCCTCCCCCCTCCTTTCTCTCAGTAGCTGTTCCGCTTTCAGATGGCTCTAATTGTTAGGACTTTTCTTCTGGATATCAAGGCCAAATCGGCCTCTTTGCTCCAGGGTTATACCCTCTAAAAGTCAAATAGAACAAACCTAATCTCTCCTTCATGTGACAGGCCTTCAAAGCTGTGATGCTCCCCCAGAATCTTCTGTTCTCCCAAGCTGAACATCACCAGTTCCTTCAAAGGATCCTCCAGTGAAATTCACATCCAGGCTCTTCGCCATCCACCCTGGTTATCCCACTATGAATACTCTAAAGCTTCTCCATGTCCTTCTTAAACTGCAGTGCCCAGAGCACAGAGGGATGATTAAGTCCTGATTCTTTTCTTGATGCTGCATGAGTTTGCACAGACTTTTCCAGCTGCCATATTTATGGGCAGCTGGGTGGTAGAGCAAACAGAGTGCTGGGCCTGGGAGTCAGGATGACAAAGAGTTCAAATCTTGCCTCAGCCACTTAAAAGCTGTATGACCCTAGACAAGTTACTTTACCTCTCTTAGCCTCCACTGTACAATGGAAGGATCACATATGACGACATACGTAAGGCACTTTGCAAACCTTAATGTACTATACAGATGCTAGCTATCATGGTATAAATGCTAACTATATCCCAATGTTATTTAACCTGAACTTTTAATACGCTAAAATCCCCAAATCTTTTTTCAAACAAACGGCTATCCAACCATGCCTACCCCATCCTGCATTTATGAAGCTGATTTTTTTGTACTAAAGTGTTAAGATTCCTCCCTGGGCACTGGCTGGCTGTCATAAAATCAATTAAGCAAGCAAACTTTCCCAGCTTCTGCCTGGCCCTTTTCAAAAATCCCACAGTCAGATCTCAGCTCCTTCAATTATAATTTCATTTAATTTAATTTGTTTGGTATTTAACTTTTCAATGTCTATGGCTTTGATGTCTTCTCTCAACACATTTTTTTCATTATTTTCTAACTGGCTCCAAAAAATTTCACAAGACAATCTCTTTTTAAAACTCAATAAAAGAAAAGGCGGAAGAAAGTTACAAATGAAAAAAGGGAAGCCAAGTAACAACCCAAGTAGGTTCAAATTGATAGCCACAAGTGGCTTTATTTGAATATTCTTGGATAAAAGAAAGAAAAAGCACTATTTAGTGTATACGAGGGGCCAACCACTGTAGAAATAAAACAACGCAAAGATGGTCCCTGCTAGTCAGTCCATCAGCAAGCATTTGTTAAGCACTTATGTGACACGAGGGATAAACACTAAGGCAAAACCATGGTTTCAAGGAGCTTACCTTCTAACAGAAGGGTGTTAGTGGTGTTAGTGGGAAGGGGGGAAGGAGGTCCAAAATGTTACAGAAATAGTGAGTGGGGCCCTATGGGAGTAGACTTGATACACCTTTTCTAGGAACAATGGCAGTCTTGATCTGACAAGGATTCTAGAAACAGAGGACAGGGAAATGGGTACGTATATAGCAGCAAGGGCAAGGGTCCTGCTCCTGTTCAGAAGACGGTAAATGACGAGAGAGTAAAATAAAGCATGGCTGAAATTACCTGAAATAGCGGGCCAGGAAATCATCCACCAGGACAATGGGGCCCCTGAGGAGAAAATTCTGGAGATGAAAGTATTTATTTAAACAACTAATCTAGGGGATGGCTTCTGAGAATGATGGTTGAGGAGTAACGACCATTCTTCTGGCACATTCCATGTATGTGAAATAATATGTTCCTCCCTCTTCTTCCTCACTTCCTCCCCTACTACATTGTTTTTCTTGCCTCCCACAAAACCAACAAAACCAATCAACCAACCAAACAGGCAACTAACTCCCTTTTAGCTTTTTAGAATAGTAGGACTCTGAAGAAAAACTTCTTTCCCTCTCATTAGAATGTAAGCATTTCATTTACCTCCTTTCCACTGTTCAAACCTTTCTAGATTTCTTTTGACTACTGTTTCTGCCCTGTCTCCCTAGGCACTGACCCATCCAGAGTGATTCTGTCTCTGGCTTACATTCTCATAGGCCAAGGCTAGAATTTAGTTGCAGGAACCGCATTATTCAAGCTGGTGCTATCTTTCAAGGCCTCTGTTTAAAGCACTGACCAGTCCATTTGTGAAAGTCTGTTTTGGCCTTCCTGGGACACCTGCGTCTGGCAGCTTCTCAATCATTTACCTGCACTCATGATAACTTCCTTCGTGTGGGTCTTCCCCACAGCTACAAAAGTTCAGGCTGAGTTCACCACTCTCCTCCCATATGCAAGCTTCTAGGAATATCTATATTCACAGTGGCTTCCTTGGGGAGACCCCTCTACTGGCCTATGCTGGCTTCTGGCTATCTTTTTCTGCCATTCAGAACCGGATATAGGCATTTGCCTACATTTCTTTGTCTTTGGTCTTTCTAGAGTCTTTTCCCAATATTTACTGAGGTGGGGGGGGGGAAGGGGGGGATGAAATGGGCCTCTCTCTGACCTTTCGCACTGCCATCTTAACCACAAATCAAGAAATCTGCTTTTTTCATCACCTGCAGCTCCCAATATATCTCTCTTTCCTCTATCTCCCAGAAAACTGTCCATTATAAAAAGAGAGAGAGAAAAAAAAAAAACACTCAACAAAGCCAAGCAACCTATGAAAGAGGTCTGACGTTCTGCACACTGTTACTGGAAGGATGCCCTATCTTGCCTTTGGGCCCAAGGCTGGTCCTTATAGTTTCGATGCATTCCATTTCATTATTTTCCATTCTATTCCATTATTTTGCTACCTTTATCCTCCTCACTGACACTGTCATAGAAATTATGTTTCTTGTTTTCTTGGTCTGCTTTCTTCACTTTTCATCAGTTCATCTAACTCTTCTAATACAGATAAATGTAAAGTTTTATATGTGGTTTCAAAATTCAACTTCACAAATAGGACACGAGAACATGGACTGAAAATAGTTTCTATGAAATGGCTCCAGGACAGCCAACAAAAGTCAGGTCTAATACAAGGGCCAATTACAATATGATACTATCAAAGTTAAAGCACACATCCTTCCTATCTGTAAATAGTCGGTAAACAGCAAAATGGAAAGTGACAAGTGACATCAGTCATATTCATTCTGTTAAGTAGCTTTGTTAAAACTGTTTTCAGAGAATGAACTTGGTGGGGAGTTGTTTAGGTTTTTGTTCGGAAAAATCTGTTGTGTCCAAACAAAATGGCACTTGGGACACCAGCCCTCACTAAATCTAGCTGGCACACTCACTCGAACACTTTGCAATCTACCTTCTCACTCTGCCTATGAATGAAACATTAAAAAATACACAAAAGAGCATGAGAAAAAAGTTTAGATGAGGACACAGAGAAGCAAGCCATTCTGGGTACTACCATGAAAAAACAAATCTTATGGTGATTGTCTAAAAAAGGAAGGTCACAGTTAAATAAAGTGGAAGATATTGAGAAGATGACAACCAAGATGAGAAGAAGACTGGAAAATACGACAATCAGTTGAAGTACCTGGGTCTGTTAAGACTGTGGGCTGATTATAATAGTCATCAATTATTTGAAAGATATCATGAGGAAGAGGGATTAGAGCTTGGCCCAAGGGAGCAAGAAGTAGAAGAAACAGAATTGAATAATCAGGTCTCACCCTAGCCCATAGCTGAAAAGGCTGGCTTCAGGGGGTAGTGGATTCCTCCTCACTGAAGGCCTTCAAGCACAGCCTTAGGGAGCACGTAAAAGTCAATTTGGTCAGCTGTGCCTTGGATGAGACGCTGTCTTTCAATTCTTAAGGTTCTGGGATTACCTACTTGGGTATAGGATGGAGAAATTCCTAAAAATTTCTTCCCCTCTTTTAAAGACTTGAGAAACTCAGGTGCCATCCTCCAAAAAGCTTTGGCTTTCTATCAGGTCTGTCAATGTCAGACACATGAGGGGACTCTATGGGGACTCTTAACGACAAAGAAGATTCATTAGTGGACTCAGGTTTACAGACAATAAATTTTCTGTCTTTTTTTTTCATTTTTGTATTCACAGTAATAGCTAGCACATGTCCATATACATATGTGTGTACAGCATATATACATATACATATACATTACATATAGTGCTTTAAGTCTGTAAAGTACCTTACAGAAACATAACACCACAACAATAATTATAATGATAGTTAACGTTTACATAGTGCTATGTGCCAGGCACTGTGCTAAGTGCCCTAGAAGGATTAATTTCATTTGATCCTGACAATAACCCTGGGAAGCAGGTCCTGTCTATGGATACTCCCAATCTATGGATGAAAAAACTGAGGCAGAGGCTAAGTGACTTGGCCAGGGTCACACAGCTAGTAGGTGTCTGAGACCACATTTGAACTCAGGTCCTGACTCCAAGAACAGCAGTAAATCTACTGCATTGCCTAGCTGTAAATCAGTATCAGACCTGAAAGGCTGTATTTTAAATTCCCTCTATCAGACAACATTACCTTTAGAAGAGATGAAATTCAAATTGGTTTACGGGGACAAAACTGAATTGAATGCCATTTTTCCTAAATCTTAATTAAAAAAAAAGTTTTATGGAAAATTTTATAAAAACTTAGCCAAGCCATGGTGTAATATCTGGAATAACGTTAGGTAACCTAACATTCTGTAGGAATCAGGGCAGCACTGTTTTCTACACTAAGCCTCATTGAGTGTTCAAAGTCTACCTTTAAATGCCCCTAGCAATGGACTGATGTAACTTCCTAGCAAAGACGCTATCTCAGGAATAACTAACTACATTTTCCCTGATCGTTATCTATGACAATGTTCCATTCTGCTGACATCCTCCTTCACTGACAACTTTTTTTTTCCACTCCCTGACCTTTCATTCATTGCTATACATATCTCGTGGTGCATTCTATTAATCATCTGCCAATGAGACTGCCTATTTTCCTCCAAACCTTAAAAAGTAACTGCAGCCTCACTGAATTTGTTTCTGCCTCTACAATATACTCCCCATCCCCACTACTTGTGAAATAACACTTAGCTCCTCTAACAAGCAGGCTGAGGCAATTTGTTCAGAATTTATAACAGAATATTTTTATATCATATATTCACTTATATAAAAATTTACAATTTAGAATAAAAAATATTTTTCTTGGACCAGACTGTAAGTGTCTGCCCTAAGAACCCCAAATTAGTTTCTATTCCAGAAAGAACTCATTACCAGCATTCTTGAAGTTGTAACAATATTAGATTTGGAGTCAGAGGAAGGTGGTTCTGTGGAAAGAATGATGGATACAGAGCCCCAGAATCACAGGGTCACACACTTAGAACTGGAAGGGAAATGAGAAGCCACCTAGGCCAAGTCCCAGATTTTAAAGATGAGAAACTGAGACTCAGAGAAGTCAGACAGTGGTGCTCAGAAGGTCTGTTTGTTTGAATCTTGGTTCTGTTTTGAAAACTGCAAATTGAAATCTGTAAATCTCTGTGACCTTGGCAAAGTACTGGGCCTCTCTGGGCCTCAAATATCCTTACCTCTAAAATGAGGAGGTTGGATTAGATGATTTCTAAGGGCCCTTCCAGCTCTAAATCTGTAATCGGATAACTCCAGTATTATTAGGTCATGCTTTATGATCCAATGTTTACTGTGCCATGGTACTGAAAATCTGCTTAAGTGGTTACAAAACTCCCCCCACCCTGAATTTAACTTTCCACTCACTTGCCCTAAATTGCCCCATACACTTAGGTTTGATCCCAGTGAGACACTTGGGCCAAACAGCCAGGTGCCTTCCCTTGAGATCTACGGGCAACAACATGCCTGCTCATCCTCATACTAAAACAACGTCGTTGGACCACAAGATTTAGAACTACCAGAAAGCTTGGAGATCATCTAGCCTAGTGCCCTCATTCCACAGATGAGAAATCGAGGCCCAGAGAGAACCTTGCCCAAGGTCCCCCGGGAGAGTGATGCAAATGGTTATAATAATTACTACTCACGACAAGGTCTGAGCCTGGATTCAAAACCAGGCCCCTGTCTCCAGATCAAGTGTTCTTTTTACAAGCCTATGCCTGTTGCTGTTGGTTTTTTTTTTTTTTGCTTAGGGCAATTAGTAGTAATAACAGCTAACATTCACAAAGTGCCTACTATGTGCCGCGTGCTGTGCTAAGTGCTTTAAAAATAATTATGACCTCATCTGATCTTCACAATAACCTGGGAGGTAGGTATTACCACCATTTCACAGAAAGGGAAACTGAGGCAAAGAGAGGTTAAAAATGGTAACAATAGCTAACATTTCTAAAACACTTACTATGTGCCAGGCACTTTACAATTATCTCATTTGATCCTCATAACTCTATTTTGTTTTGGGTTTGGTTTTTTTTTTGAGGGGGGAAAGCAGGGCAACTGGGGTTAAGTGACTTGCCTAAGGTCACACAGCTAGTAAGTGTGTCAAGAACTCAGGTCCTCCTGACTCCAGGGCCGGTTCTCTATCCACAGCACCATCTAGCTATGCCCCCCACAACAACTGTGGAAAGCAGGCGCTATTATTATCCCCAGATGATCATTCCCTAGATGAGGAAAGTAAGGCAACCAGAAGTTAAGTGACTTGCCCAGGGTTACATAGCTAGTGAGTATCTGAAGCCAGATTTGAACTCTGTCTTCCTGATGTCCAGCCTGGTGCTCTATCCACTGTATGTTTTCATATGCTCGTACCAAAAGATGCACCTTGACCTCGGTAGAATCCAGCAGATGAAGTCAGAAGGATGCAGGGGCAAAATATAAATTACGGTCAAACCTCTAGAAATCCAACTAAAAGATACGTACACCCTGGTTAGAAGAGAAAATAAGGGGATTTGTTTATCCTTCTCACCTCAAATGTTAATAATGAATTTAATCTCGATCTACTTCTGCCCCCATCACTCCTTACCTTTCTTTTTAAAAATCAATTTTTATTTTTAGCATGAACTTAACAAAAACCAAATTAGAATGGACAGTTGCATATACACAGCAGAACAGAAGGGAATGCATATCTATTGTATAGAATCTGCTAAGACATACCTATGAATATATTACACTCTCCCATTAGCTTGTTATCAAACAGGCATTTTATTAAGTGCCCCCTCAGTGCCTACCCCTGCACTAGGCGCTGGGGGTACAAAGACAACAGCAAAACAAACCCTGAAATCAAGCAATTTACATTCTAACGGAGGAGACAACATGTACATCTTAGGTATATATGAAGTGCATGCAAATATAATACAAAGGGAGGCTGGGGCGGCCGTGGAGGGGAGCACTAGCAGCCAGGGGACCAGGAAAGGCCCCACTGACCCGAGGCTTGAAGGAAATGAGGGATTTATGAGAGGAAGGAGGGAGAGCATTTCCAATACAGGGGACAGCCAAAAGCGCAGCAACAGGAGATGGGAAGCATCCTTTGAGGAACAAGGAGGCAGGTACAGCTGGCCCATGAAGTACATGGAGGGGAGGAGAGGGTAAAAAAGGCTGGAAAGGCAGGATGGGGCCAGGATGTGAAGAGTTTTAAATGCCAAACAGAGGAATTTCTATTAGATCCCAGATGAAGAAAGAGCCATTGGAGTTTAGTAAGTGGAGGACAGGTCAGATCTCAGCTTTAGGGAAATCCCTCTGGTGGCTGGATGAAGGATGGACTGCATTAGAAGCTATGTCCCTGATGAAGATTCATCTTTTTTATTATACTATGTTATGGAAAGAAAAAAAAGACGTGGATCTAGGCATCTGCCTTAACATAGAAATTCTGGAGGAACTGACGAAGAATGGGGAGGAAGGGGAGGAAGGGCAGGGCACAGGGACAGTTACTTCCAATCTCTGAAGTAGTCTAGGGGCAAAGTGAACCTTCAAGGTTTCTATGGTACAGCAGAGAAAGTCCTATGGAGATGAGTCAGGGATATACCGTAAGCTCTTTGAAAACAGGACTGTTTTCTGCTGTAATGTATCCACAGGGCCTGGCACAGAATAGACACTTAATAAATGACTGCTGACAACTTGAAAAATAACTAAATAAATAAAGGAGGCTGAGAAAGAGCATCAAGATAGGTAGCTTCCAGAAGAACCAAGAGAGACAAGTACCCAAGAGGAGAGCATAGCCAACAATGTTAAATGCTCTGGAAAGGTCAAAAAGGACTAGGAGTGAGAGGCCATTGTATATGGCCCTTAAGATGTCAATCAATCAATACCACCAGGTCCTGCTCTAGCGCAACCAAAGGCAAGGCCCTGAGGCACACAAACTGCCTTCTGACTGGGCTTCCAGAGGTCCCCGGGGCCATACCGTGATCATAGTCTTGGTCCTACTTGCTATAAGGATGGCACCCAGAACATGCCACCATCCACCCTTCACTAGCAACAGACAGACTTTTCGCTCATGCCTTTTGTGAGGGGTGCTTCTTGAGGACTCAAGGCCATGAGAGATGACCATCAAGCTCCTATTCACCTGCCTTCCTCAACAGACCTTTCCTCTCCCCTACCCCTCAGCTATATGTCCAGCTTTTGCCATCATTTACAAATGTCCCACTTCCATGATCAAGACGTCTGAGACCCCTTTACCTGATCACAATCAGCTACCATTCCATATGTCCCCATGTCTTAATCCTCTAGACCTATTCATCATCTTCTCTGTAGCCTATGGTGCACCCTCAGACTTTAGTATTTTCCCAGGCCATCACTTTAGCTCTGGATATCTTGTCCTCTCTTCCCAATCTTAGCCCAAGTGAACAAGTTCAACTCTTTATCCTCTGTTCTTTTTGCAGGGGGGTGGGGAGTTTGGGTATAGGTTGTAGAAAGTTTTTAAAATCAAGAAGTTTTTGTTGTTGAGCCATTTTAGTTGTGTCCAACACTTTGTGACCCCATCTGGCGTTTTCTTGGCAAATAGTGGTTTGCCGGGGGGTGGGGTGGGGAGGGAGCCAAGATGGCGGCTGGGAAGCAGTGACTGGCGTGAGCTCCCCACCAAGTCCCTCCAAAAACCTATAAAACAATGGCTCTGAACCAATTCTAGAGCTGCAGAACCCACAAAGTGGCAGAGGGAAGCAGGGCCCCAGCCCAGGACAGCCTGGATGGTCTCTGGGTAAGGTATGTCCCACACAGAGCTCCCAGTCCCCAGCGCACGGCGCGAA
>CM053623.1:162837258-162878896 GCA_028646595.1 Phalanger gymnotis | reverse complement strand
AAAAAAAACAGGTATAATTTATTCATAATTATTTTGTACTAGCAACAAAGCCCCAACACCTAACTGGCATCTCGTCCCTATAGATACTGCATGAAGTTCTAGGAACTGGGCTTCCGGATTGAGTAGAGTAAGCATGTGACCACCCTTCTAAAAGGCACTCACTCTTCACTGTAAATGTGTTCCTTCTAAGAGGACAAAATCTGTATGAAAAAGAACTAGCCAGTGGTCAAACAGTATCTAGAAGACAACCTTAGGGCCCTTGTTACTTGTTTTTTTCCATTTCCTTCTCCAGCTCATTTTACAGATGAGGAAACTGGGGCAAATGATGGTTAAGTGACTCGCCCGGGGTCACACAGCTAGTATCTCATGCCACATCTGAACTCAGGTCTTCCTGACTCTCCAGATCTCATGCACTGTGCCACCTACCTGTCCTGCTAATTGACCATACAAAACTGATTCCCATACTCCCCCTCCTATTTCCATATAAGCATTTCAGAATTAGGGCAACTGTCTATTACTAGGTGTCATTATTCTTAGTTAAAAGAGCCTTGTTTGATTTATAAAAGGTAATCTCGGATGGAAAGCTAGAAACTGCCTACAATTCCTAGTATTTTTCACCACTGTGTTCCACACACTCAGTTTCTATGTCTTTTCTTATTCTAATTTAGTCTGAATTTCTAATAATGGTGAGGAAGATAATGAATGTTCATCACAGAAGCAATTATGTATGACAAATGACTGAATTTTGACATTAGGAGCACTGGAAAAGGAAACGGATTTCAGGGCCTACTCTACCACTGGGGCCAAGCAAATCAACATATACAGAAGCACAAAATATGGAATACGCAGATGAACTAGGGATCCTGGAAGACGGAAGCAAATTTGACTTCACAGATATCAATAAATCGTACAGCATAAGACCCACGACTGGAAAATTCCCTCTTCTTGTTGTGATCCAACCTAAAGAATCGTCGAATCTCCTTAAAAGGATAATTTGGAAATCGAAATTTTAAAAAGTGAATGTTACAAGTTTTTTCTATGTAATTGGGAAAGATTTAACAAAATAAAGATGTATTTTTTTTAAAAAGGGGGAGGGCCTCAGACAGGCCATCTACACTAACCCAACCTGAATATTATCTAGCTTGCTCACAAAGACTTCATCCAGACACGGTAGTAGGAGGAAGGAACCATGTTCTTTTCCCTCCACATTTTTAAAAATTTCAAATAATACTTTTTGTTATTTTAAGTAAATAATTTAAAATTAAAATATTTTAAGACTAAAAAAGTTTAAGGACAGCATCACCATTCCAGGCCTACTGTATCTGCCTTCATGAAGACTATCGTCTTTGTGACATTTTTTTCACCCATAGTTTCTTAGTTCTGCACTCCAGAGCCAAGCAAAACAATTCTAATCCTCTTTCCACAGGACAGTATTCTAAGTTTTTTTTTTCAGGTTAAACATTTCCAGTTCCTTCAACAGGCCCTCATCTAACATGATCTCGAGGCCCCTGCCATCCTGGCTGCCATCCTGCTTGGCAATGGCCTTCTTAAACAGTGGCACCCAGAAAACAGAAAGCAAAACTTGAGTCACAGTCTGACCAAGGCAGAGTACAATGGGGACATAGCCTTCCAGGTCCTGGAATGCCAACTAAGATTGCGTTAGCTATTTTTGGCTCAAACTACCCTGGAAGTACAGAGGTCCTATCCCACTCTGAAACTCCTCTTTCCTTACTATGAAAAAAGAGTGCTTCTCCTCCCCCACCCCCGCCACGCTTAGCTTTCAATTCTGAGCATTAGCCCTCCTGATAAATTTTACAGAATCATGCCACACTTTTGTTTTCACCTGCCATCATCTGACCTTTCTTCCAAATTTTTGTTGAAAAGTCATTTTCGGTCATGTCCAACTCTTCTTGACCCCCTTTGGGGTTTTTCTTGGCAAAGATACTGGACTGGTTTACCATTTTCTTTTCCATGGCATTTTATGGGTGAGAAAACTGAGGCAAACAGGGTTAAGTGACTTGCCTAGGGTCACACAGCTAATAAGTGTCTGAGGCTGAATATTAACTCAGGTCTTCCTGACTCCAGGGCAAGCGCTCTATCCACTGAGCCACCTAGCTGCCCTCCAAATCTTGGACATGTCTTTTTAAAACCACCCAGAGCTCCCACATCAGTCTTTATTTTTGAACTGGACCTGTGATTTCACTAGTTTCTCTGCTAAGACTGACCAGCCATTTATGGTCTTACAGAGTTTTCTGGGGAATCTGACGAGCTAAATGACTTATCACTGATGATAACAAAGCCAGCACGGGCCAGAGGCGGCAACAGGAGCCCAGGCCATCTCTCTATCCCTATGCCACGCTCTCCCCCCACATCCCACATCCATCTTTAGACAACTGGACAGCTCCCCCATAGCCTCCTCATCAGCATGACTTCTCTTTGGGTGTTCAGAATTACATGGAAGGGGTACAACTTCATCGCCCCATAAGGGCGGCCCCAGGGCCCAGGAACGGAAATAAAAGGCAGTTTAAAATTCTCACCATTCACGTGTCATAGGCTGCTGATGCTCTTACTAAGTATTTTTTTTTTTCCATTGCCCTCCCCTACCAGTGCCACATTTGAAACAAAACAAAAAACCGGTAAGGAATGTGGGTGGTTGTCACAGTTCCTAGGGGCCAGGGTTAAGGTAGTGAAAGTAGCAGAAAACTTTCCACCTGAGGCTGGTGAGTGTGGGAGGATGGGCAAGAGAGCCCAGGACGGACCATTATGGCTACTACTAAACAGACTCGGAGAACCGGCTTCATTTTCTGTTTTAAACACCAACAGAAATTCCCTAACGATGCTGACAGACCTACACTGTAACAGAAAATCTAGAACATGTATACTTCACTTTAAAATTCAAGCTGACTGAAAAATCGGGATTTATGTTGAAGCTATGTGGGAGAACATTCTGGCTTTACCAAAAGGTTCAGGGGTGGTGAGGAAGCCTGGAGCCAAGTTCAAATTCTGCCTCAGACCCTTAACCTGCCCTGCCCTGCCCTGCCCTTCCCTTTCCTTCCCTTCCCTTCACTGGCAGTGTCACCCAGGGGAAGAGACTTCTTAGTCTCAATTTCCTTATCTAAGGAAAAGGGACAACAATAGCACCTGCTTCACAAGGTTGATAATCTATGGAAAGTGCTCTGAAAATCTTAAAAGTACTATACAAATTCTAGCTATCACCCAAAGGTTCCCAGCAGCAACCCTTTAAATATAACCTGTCATAGCGCATATGAAGTGTAACTCTATTTACAAACATTAGCCTTCTATACAGTACAACCTTCACTATGTGTGTCCTACTATATAAAGACATCATAGGGTGTGTCTTACTATACATAAAGGCACACTTGAGTGTTTAAATGTGAGCTTAGAAAACAGATATATGAAGGTCAATTTCCAATTGTAAAGGAATCCTTAAAAAAAGATCCAAATTTACTGCTGCATTTTAAGTAACATTTTATTTTCTTAAAAATTTAAGTTAGACCTTTTCAGGAATACACAGCAGAAGTAAATGTGTCCAGCTAGGTGGCTGTGGATAGAGCACTGAGCTAGGAATGACGAAGATCAAATCCAGCCTCAGACACTTACTAGCTTGGTGACCCTGGGCAAGTCACTTAACCCTGTTTGCCTCAGTTTCCCCATCTGTCAAATGAGCTGGAGAAAGAAATGGCAAACCACTCCAGAAAACCTCAAAATGATGTCACAGAGAGTCTAAAACGAATGAACAACAACAAAGTGTCTGGCAAATAAAATCAATGAGTGAACCAAGGAGAACACCTGGGACCTCCCTCAACCCAAGTCCCTGTCCCAAACAGCCCAAGAGACCAAGCTGCTTCAAGCGCATATACAGGAGACTCATCACATTCTGGTTCCAACACACACACACAGCAAGACCCAAATACAATCCACTCATGGCCTATATGTGAAGACCACACCTGCTTCCAAGGCCATAGAGACGAAAATAGCGCTGGGGTTTTAAAAGTGGGACACTGGCCAGACCCGAAGGTGACAACAGGCTTTTCCCCTCTGCTACGCTAACTTTGAAAAGCAACAAACCTTTATACTTCTACAAAAAATTACAGGAAACTCTACAACTGATCTCGGACCTCACCCCAACCCCCAACCCTCATTCCATTTCCAGACTTGGAGCTCCTTATGGCTAAAAACAAGTGCTAGGCTCTCCAGGTGGTGGCTAACACTGGAGTGGATATCAAGAGACTTTGGCTGTAGACTCACTTTTCCTACAACTCTCCACATGGTTCTTCCCAACTTGGTCCTCTCCTTCCTGGTTTTCCTCCTCCTTCCACGCAGTGACCCCATCCTCTTAACTGATGAGTTCCTCCTAGAGTGGACCCTCCATTTTGAAGGGCAGGCCTAAAGGTCATTCGTTCACTCCTCTCCTGGCTTCTGCTCCAAGCCCCTCGTGTTTGTGCCTTCCCTCTCCAACTTCTCGACTGCCTTTTATTTGCTGCCTTTCTCTATTATAAGGTAAGCTCCTTGAGGGCAGGGACTGTATTCTTGATTGCATACATACTCCCAGAGCCTGGCACAAGGTAAGCATTTAATAAAATGCTTGTTGACTTAAATAGACCCTTAGCCATTCATCACTATAAAGTAAACAGGTTGGACTATATTATCTCTAAGGTTTCTCTCATCATTAAAATTCTCTCATTCTCTCAAAACTGAGATGGGCAAAGTGGTAACTTAACAGAATTTTGTTAAGTGGTCCCCAAATGCAAGCAACATATACTCACATTTTTGCTATTAAATAATCAATATAAACTCCAGATATCCAACTATGAAACACAGTCTGTAAAATTTCCCAACATTTGGTTATCACCCTATGTGATATTTCAGGGCTTGGAAGGGTCCCAACCACCAAAGGCAGAATTATAAAAACTAGATCGGTGTTCAAGCAGCAGTCCTTTGTGGTATCTCCCAACCTTCCAAGCCTCCATGCTTTTGCAGAAGACAATCTGCTTGGCCCTAAAATGGTTCTGCTAAGCACCAGGGTACCCTTTTGGTAACATGGGGCAGCCTCTGTAGTAGGAAAATTGCTTCCCCTTGTCCTCCAACCACCCCTTGGAATTTTATATACCCAGTGACCCCTCTACCAGCAAATCAGACCTGATGATTATTATGTTCTAGTATCTCTCTCATTCTTTCTTTATATTCCTTTTGCTCCATGTCGATTATTTTCTTACTCTACCCTCTCTTCTCTCTGCATCATCCTATCCTACTCTTATTACAGTTATGTAATGGTTATATAAATTTAAAGATCTTCCGCATCCATTAATAGGCCCATGTGATCTATTTATGTCACAGGAAGCCTAAGTCACACGCGGTAGAAGGAGCTTGCTGAACCAGTGGAACTGGAAGGGTGGAGCAGGAAATGCTCAGAGGTAGAACTGTGGGAGGAAAAGGACACAGGCAAGGAGTGAGGGTTTGTGGGAAGGCCCCACCATGGAGGGAAGGCTAATGGGATGGTGTGGCTCCCTGCTGTGATAATGTATACTAACTTCTTTGCTACTACAATGGATTGGACTTACTGGTTTGGGGATTTGGTTCTCTGGTGTCTGAATAAATGTTTCACTTCTACCTTCTATATGGAGAGACTCATATTTTGCGATACAGAACTACACAGGCATATTCACAATTATCATCAATGCAATTATTGCCTCGCTGATACAAGTTAGTACTTTACTTTTTAAAAGGCCAGCTTTATCTCAAAAATTAAAACAATATACATAATGCCTATAATAATATAAATGTAAAGAACATCACGTACAAAACAATTAAAACAGAATGCTCCAAAATTATAAAAAAGCAAGTCTGGACTCAAGGAGACATAGGAAAAAGTACTTCTCCAATACTTCTTGGTAGAGATGGAGACCCATTTATGAGTGTAAGGACTATATAAAGTCAGACTCTTTTTTAGTTTAGTTTTAAATTAGATTTAGTTTTAGATTACTTTTGCTGAACTTTTTTTTTCCTTTTATTATTTCTTATAAAAAAAGATTCTGGGGAAAGGAAGAGGGAAGAATACGTTGTGAAATTCAGACCATGTAAAAACAAAAGATATCAATAAAACTTTATTTTTTTAGAAAACTCATTAAGGTTTGGATAACTTTATTAACAAATAATTAACCGGAATTTCCTACTTCATTAAAGAGACACTGGAAGGATTCTGGACCCATCTTACCAAGCTCCTGCCTCTATACTGAGAAAGGAATAATTTCTCATGCTTTTTCATGCTACATCCATTTGCTGAAAAGTCTACATTTTAACCTTCAGATTTTTTGAAACAGAAAGTATGGAGGTGGGGAAAGCTGACTTCACCAAGAATCTGATTTCCTTCCTCTATAGTTTTGGAGAGTTGAAAATGCCACCCATGCCAAAGGATGGAAGCAAGAAGCTCAACAGCTTTTACACTCTTCATCCTTCCACCCTCGGGGCTCCACTGAGTTATTATTTACCTCTTTAACTGAGAATAGGATCAAACCAGAAACATCAAAAGGAAATGAAAGAAGGCAGGGCAGAGAAAAAAAATCTTTTAAAGTTAATCTGCTGCTTAATTTATATACAGGTAAGGTAGGTGGAAATTATCATTCTCCAAAAGCCACTTCCTTTACCATAGGAAGCTGGGGGAGGAGGTTGGGGGGAATGAGGATGAAAAGAGAATGAAGAGGTGTGGGAAAAGAGGAGGTTACAAAGGGTTACTTTTTTTTAATTTAAAAAAATGAGAGAACATTTTGTCGTTTCTGGTCAATACTGCACTGAGCCATTAGATTTGGCCATTTATGAAAATCACTTCTGTCTTTGGAGAGAACCGTTTCTTTGAGTGACGGAGTCTGAAGTCAAACTGCAGAGTTCAGAAGAGAATGAGAGGAGAGGAAAAAAATAATAATGACAATGACAGCTGGAATTTAGACACATCTTACAAATATCATCTCATTTTATCTTTAGAACAACTGTGGAAGAATATGCTTTTAAACTATTTTACTGAAATAGACAACTCTGTGGAAACTGAGGCAGATGAAGGTACAGTGACTTGGCCAGGGTCACACAGCTAGTAAACTATGTGAGGTCACATCTGAACTCAGGTCTTCCTAACTCCCGAGTCCAGCATTCTATCCATTATAGCACCTGCTTCTTGGGTGCATCATGTGAAGGCAACTTTTCTAGGAGTTTGACACAAAATGGGAGAAGAAATATAGGATGATAGCAATTGGGGGCTGAGGAATAGAGTTGGGATTTTTTAAGGATGAAGAAATTGGGGCGTATTTGTAAACAGCAAGGAAGGAGCCAGGAAATAGGTAGGAATTGGTGATTTGAGAGGGGGCAACAGCGGAGGTTATTTGCTAGAAAAAATAGAGGGGGAAGGATACGGCATCAAGGGTACATGTAGAGAGGCTGGCCATGGCAAGGAGAAAGGTCTTTTCATCATCAGTCTGGAAAAAAGGAGGAAACTGGAAAGGACAATATCGAGGGGGTTGTGAGATGAAGAAGAGAGAATGTGAGGAAGGGAGAAAGGAGAAGCTTTTGTCAAATGGCACTGATTTTTTTTCCAGTAAAGTATGAGGTAAGGAGCATAGAGACATGAGAGTAGGAGGGTGAGGTTTGAAAGAACTATTATGGAAAATAGATTAAAGAATCAATTAGGAAGGAAGCATACTTCAAGGATAGATATATATTTATATTATATAATATTATATTATACATGAAAAGAAATATAATATATTCATATTATATGCCATAGAATATAAATGTAACATTTCTATTACATGTGATACAAATAACACATTTATATTATATACATATAAATAATGCATATATTATATACTTACATATTTTGTTATATATACTACATAAAATATGCAAAATCAGTAAAATGCATAAAAAAGATTATATAGCAGGCTAATATGAAAGGTTTCCTTTAAAAGGAGCTTAAGGGTTTTTAAAAATAAGAATATGCATATATATACACACACATATATACATATGCACACACGTATACACACACGTATATAGTCCTACACACCTCCCTTGAAACTTGAGAGAATCTATATTCCTTAAGTGCTGAGATAGTTTCATTTTTATTTTTGTCTCCCTAGCACCAAGCAGAGTCACTGGCAAATAGTAGGCACTTAATAAGTGCTTGCTGATTGACTGACTAATGGATCAGTCACCTGAGAGGAAGATAATTCCTGAAGAGAAGAGTGGAGGTATGGAGTTCATAGAAGCAAGCAAACTGTAGGTAGAAGATGCCAGAATTGCATGGCTGATATAACCTATGGGGGGAATAGTGATAAATTGGGTTGATAAGGTAAAAAGTCAGGAGAGAGTAAGGTGGTCAGATCATGTGTGAGGAAAAATGCGCTCTTGGTTCTATAGAAAATGAATTAGAAAAGGGAAATAACAGAGGAAAGAAAACCAGCTCCAGGCTACAGATGGCTACAGTTATCTAGGGATGGTCTTGATGGCTGTGAAGCCTGAAAAGAATTCATAAATCCAACAGATTTGGTGACTGACAAAGTGTCCACAGATGTGGGTGCTTTAAAAACTCCAACTGACGTTACTGAACAGGGGCTTTCCTTCCTAAGCTATTTAAATTATCCCAACGTGATAGCCCTTAAAGTGGTGTCAACCCCTCATACCCACTCCTCTCAGATGAGGCTAAGTTAAGCAAACTGTCTAATATCTATCAGCTCACACTGCAACAACAGAAAATACACGCCATCCGGCCGACAAGATTTGTAGTCACCTTACTGTTTAAAAACAGAACAGCCATGGCTCACTAACAACACCAAGGAGGAGAGGAGGGTCGAGGACTAGTTAGACCTAGTCTTCTGAACAAAACAGGTGGAAATTATTGTTCCATCAACTGGGTTACAATTTCTTTTTATACCCGATTTCAGCAGCAGGAGAAAAGAGATGGAACTCAAAAATCTAATTCATTGTTTTTAAGCATCCTCTTGAAACTCTTCTATGTTCCTTTTTATTTTTTACCCAATACCTATTAATACTACAGTTTACAAAATAATGTTCCTGACCCAAGTAGAGTCTTCAAACTATGATACGACATCTACTGAAAAATAAAATGATTATAACTTATAACATACCATAATTTTGCATTACATCCTATATACTTAGTTTTGTGTATTCTGAATTTCTCTCAGTTGAAAAAAAACTTCCTGAAGGCAGGGGACCATTCAGTTTTGGTTTGAGTATTCCCAGAAAATAGACACAGTGCCCTGAAGATGTTTTACTGTTTTGTTTTGGGGTTCAGACCTCTGGCTTTCATTAGTATGGAGAGCTCTTGGTGGGGAAACACCCTTCGCACATTTACAACTCCTGGGAAACTTAGATTCTTAAAAAATTAGGCAAAGAGAAGCTGAATGAGTTGCCCCTGGTTAGTCACAACTAGCATAATTATGTCAGAGGCTTAATTTGAACACGTGTCTTTCTGACTTGAAGGCTGACTCTCTAGCCTCTGTACTTTGTAAACAGTGGCCACTTATTACATTTTTGTTGAATTAGGAAGTACCACTTGAGATATACAAATATGTATGTACATATATGTATATATATGTACGTGTGTGTGTGTGTGCGTGTGTTTTATCGTGTGTGTGTGTAGTATTGGCAACTTCTTGACAATGGTCTTATAACCTGTCTGTGGCACACACAGCTATTATATGTCGGGGCAGGGCTTGGAACATTGCTCTCAACTGGGGATACAAAACAAAAACAAAATCAGAAGCAAAACAGTCTCTCCTCAAGAAGCTTTTTATTTGGGAAAACAAGGAACATTTAGAAAAAATAAAAATACATACAAAGTAGCTAAAAAGTAAATTTAGGGAAATGGAGACTAGGCTCCTAGGTGAATAGGCTTCCTATATAGATAAGCACTACTGTGTTCTGAAGGATGGTAGGGCCTGCATGAGGCTGGTTGGTTGGTTGGTTGGTTGTCCTTCATTCTCGAAGAAGACCAAAATGACATCACTGTGCTTGAGTCAAGTTTCAGTGTGTCTGACTGTGGCTGATCAGGCCACTATGAGCTCAGAATGCTCTACCACAGAGCAGGCACAAAATGTTCTGCGTGAACATTTGGGGTGGATTCTCTAAATCTGCGCATCTTGCGTTTCCTTTGAGCTCTTTCAATTCTGCTTTGCTCATACAGCACAGCACCTTCTCTGATGTGGGCACGCCATGCTGAGCAGTCCTGTGACAGTATCTCCCGTGTCACACAATCAGTTCCAAAGTTCTTAAGAGAGACCTCGGGAGCGTCCTTGTAGCGCTTCTTCTGACCACCATGTGAATGCTTGTCCTGTGTGAGTTCTAGGATGCTAGGGACTGTATGAGGCAGAGACAGGAAAGAGAGAACATATCCCAGGGAGGAAATAATTAACGTTCAAGAAACCTGGAAACAGAAGCAGAGGACAATGAGGAGGAGAGTTTGTATTTTATCCCAGAGACAAGATGGAGACTTGCCTGGGGGTTCTTGAACACGAGAATAGGAAGGTCAGATGGGTGCTTGCAAAAACAAGCTATTTGGTAGCAATTAGTAGACCAGGGTCAGAGCCCTGTAAGCATAAAGACCGGGGATGGAGATTGGGGAGGAAGAATTAACAAAATGAGGCAACTAACTCGAGAAGTGGGACAAAGATTGAAGAGCTGAAGATGATTCAAAGGCGGTCGACCTGGACGAGGAGAAAGATGATGGTGCCTTTGGGGCAAAGTCCTCTGGCAGTTTAGCACAGATTTTAATATCGTAAAGCATGGCAGATTTCTTTTGACCCTATCATAACACCAATAATGGTAAACATCTACAGAATTCGTTTTTATGGGAAACTTTTTAAATGTTGGGGTGTTTATTCTTCCAAGGCCTGGAAATATAGGCCCTTACTAACTTGCATAACAAAAAAATAAAATTAAATTAAACTACTAAGATGAAAGGTATTCATTTGCTCACTCATTCAGAAGGCAGATGTTTAATGAACACCTGCCATGAATAAGGCAAATGTGAAAGGGTAAAAAGGAAAGGAAGCCTGACATGGGAAAAGAACATGTGTAAAGCACAAGTGTTCAAAAGAATGGGTAATAGCTTTAAAAATTTAAAACTGAGAAGAGGTTGAAAAGGAGAACCCGTGAGAAAGAAGAAAGGGAAATGAAAGCCATGATGAAACAAATACTGAAGCCTGAGTTGTATGGGGGTTGGAAATAAAAATGACTGTAGGGGGAGTGGTTTCCAGCCAGCCAAATCTGCCTCCACAAGATCTGATCACCTCAGATGACACCCACATAAAGTTATCAACAAATGAGCCAACAACAATACAGATGCAAATGGCCAGGTAGCACATGGAAAATCGACAGAGGTAAAAACTATTGAGTTTGTATTGCCCAATCCAAAAATGAGTTGGAAAAAAAGACTATTATCAAGTTGACATGCCAATACCAAAATTTATAAATGTGATGACCCAACTCTTCTCAAGAATATTAACAGATTTTGGCAGCTAGGCGGGACAGTGAATAGACCACCGGCCCTGGAGTCAGGAGGACCTGAGTTCAGATCCGGCCTCAGACACTTGACACACGTACTAGCTGTGTGACCTTGGGCAAGTCCCTTAACCCCAACTGCTCTGCCTTCCCCCCTCCAAAATTTAAAAAAAATTTTTAAAAAGAATATTAAGAGATCTTGTAGAAGCAGCGCAGCAGATGAGTTTCCTACAGATGTTTTAACAATGTTCAAATTAGCCAAACATGTGTGCCTCTTTGTCGTTTGTTCCTGCAATTATATTTTGAGGGCTACTGCGCAGGCTAGTACTGCAGTTAAAAGCTGCGAGCTATTGATAGATAGCAATGAGCCTCGTCCTCAGGCTGGGACTTCTGAATTACTAGTTGAATTACAGCATTCTGATGTTATAGAGTAAGAAGAGTTTGATGCTAGAGAGGGTAAGGAACAGGGTTAACAACTCTTTGTATCTGTGCAATGTACAGACGCGAGGAGGGGGAGCTCTTCCCCCAAATTTCTCTTCGGCTGAAATATTAATACTGAAATTATTTGTGAGTGCCGAGTAATGAAAACTTCATGACTCTTACAACACTACTTCCGCACACAGAATTATTCTATTAAGTCCTTGGTGTAAACAAGCCTTGTTGTAAAACGGATAATCTTTAAGAGCGGCATGGTTGGTGGTTATATTCTAAAAAGAGTACTGACGATGGGTCAGGAGTTAAGAGGACAGATCTGGAATTGAATCTAAAAATAAGGAAGGGAAACTCACAAATGAGTCAATGTTTTTTCCCCTGTAATTGTACCACTTTTTGGATCATAGACTCATCTTCCGTTTGCTGCTCCTGGAGGCCTTATCTGGGTTAAACAAAAAATGATTCAAATTTGTGCTTTGATGACCAAAGGGTGAGATGAGTTCTTGGTGCAGCTGGAGCAGTACCTAAAAATGTCAGCAAACTGAATGAAGCATTTATTAAGCTCTTACTACATGCAAAGCCCTACGCAAAGTGCTACGGATACAAATAGAAAGACAGGAGAGTCCCAGCCTTCCAGCATCTCACAGTCTTATGGAGAGACAATACGGATGGAAGGCTCACAGGATCCTTAGGTGTGTATCAGCAAAAAAGATGTTAATGCCTCTTCTTTGATGTCATTTCCACTGAAAAAAAATATCATTTTCTGATGTTAAGCCATTGGACAATGCCAAGTGTCTTTGATGGTAAGAACTTTCCTTTCTGGGTCTTCAGTATTTGCGTCTGTGATAAGAGCAGTTTCACAGTGGGTTCCTCCCAGGATGATGGTTGAGAACGCTCGGCTAGAACCATCGATATTTGCAAGGTTCTGGGTCCTGGCCTATCTCCGTCAGAGTCTGAGGAGAGATGGCACTTGTCAATGGGGCAGGTGGGTGTCTAAAGATAACTTTTAGGTGTGTACACTGAAGGAGACAAAAGCAGCAAAGAGTATGCAAGAATGAAGCGCTTATGGTGGGAATAAAAATGATAAAAGGCTTCTGTGTCTAGGTGAGAGGTGATGAAGGCCCAGACTAGGGAACTGGCTCTTTAAGTGGAGAGATATGTGAAGGTGGAAACAACAACGTCTGCCAACAGATTTGACTTGTGGGGTTAGTGCAAGTGAGGAAGTGAGTATGATGCAGAGGTTGCAAGTCCCAGGCAAATAAATGAACAAGCAAATGAATGTATAGAGGGATAGATTAAAAATTCCTAATACCCAGAAAGAATTTTAAGAAGTAATTTAAAAGAAAAAAGAAAAATAAGAAAAGCAAAGAGGTCTAACAGTCTTGGCTCTCTCTTTTGAGGATGTTTAGATGGATGACAACAGTTGCAATCCAGACGAAAAACTAACAAGTTAAACCCATGTATTTAAAGCATTTAAGCCAGGAAGGGACAAAGTAGGCAGGAATGAGGGGAGAACTTCAGAAGTGTCCCAAAGAAGCAAAATTCGAAGAAAACGTTATACAGTCAGCCATCAAGATACATATAACGGATGGAAGTAATAACACAGGTTAATTCCAAACTGCTGATGATCTAAGTGTCATTTTATAAACACATATGTGACTATGGCCTGCATTCTATGACTTTGGAGGAAAAGCATTACATTACTAATTAGCTCGGTATTTTTTCCCAAAAGTTTAATTTTGGGGGTGGGGTGGGGGGAGGCAATTGAGATAGAATTACTTGCCCAGGGTCATACAGCTAGTAAGTGTCAAGTGTCTGAGGCCAAATTTGAACTGAAGTCCTTGACTCTAGGGCTGGTGCTCTATCCACTGCACCACCTAGATGTCCCTAAGTAATATTAATGCGAGTGCATCACATATAGCAAAACGTATTTGGCCAACAACTTGCCTTCAGAAGCGTTATTTTTTAAATTTAATATTTTATTTTTCCGCTCAATTACTAGCTCAGTATTTTTTTTAAAAAGAGTTTATGCTTCTTGAGCATAACACCTAGTGACTGTATGGGGAGGTTGAGTCCCAAATAAAAGCAAAGGAGGAAAAGGAAAACTTTTGAGATTTAGGAAACTTTTCACAGATGTTTCACAACAGCTATGTTTAGCCACATAGCTACTATCACTTGGTGTGAAGAAAAGATGACCAAAAAAAAATGGAAAATTGTCTCAATTTCAGTTCTACAAAATTAAAACAAAGTGAAAGAGAAGAAATCCTATGTATGACATCAGACTATGGCAATAGCTGTCCCACTGATCTTGAAAAGTGATATTTGAGGTAAGTACAGATAGACCTACATTTAGAGGGAAGAAAGATTTTTTTTTAAAAGAACACAGAATGTGAAATCAAAGTGGATGCCTACTGATCAGGGAATACAAATTATGATACACGAATGTAATGGAATATTACTATGCTGTAAGAAACAATGCATGCGATGAACAGAGAAATCTGGGAAAATCACCATAAACTGATGCAAAGTAAAGTGGGCAGAGCCAAGAAATGATATATGCAATGATTACAATGAAAACTACATGCCAAAAAATTAAAAATGAATTTAACAAAATTATAAAGATCACATGTGACTCAAATTAAGAGCTATGAGAGGACATCCTCGACCCATACCTTTGTGGAGACGGGAGGTCCTCAGGTGGTACACACTGAACATGTTTTCAGCCTCTTTCACTGTATTGATCAATTGTCCTGATTTTTTTTTCTTTTAAAAAAAATACTCTTTGTTATATGGGGTGGCTCTCTGGGAGAAGGAGAGGGAAGGTTACTAGGGAAAAAACTATTACGATATAAGGAAAGAAAGACATTTTTTAAAAGAATATTTGGAATGTAGTAGAATAGGTAACTTTATCATTAGGTAGAAGAATAAAGAATACAAGCAGAAAACTAATATCAAAATACAAACACAAAAGAATGAACTCATTTTCCACTCCTACTCAACAAAAGGGGGCAAACAAGTTTTACCTGTAAAATGCTGAGAAGACTTGAGCCTAATTCACATACAGGTTGGCAGCCTAGGGCAGCTAGATAGCACAGCAGATAGAGTGCCAGGCTTGGCAAGAAGACTCATCTTCCTGAGTTCAAATCTGGCCTCATATACTTACTTACTTATATGACCTTAGGCAAGTCACTTAACCCTGTTTGCCTCAGTTTCCTCATATATGAAATGAGCTGGAGAAAGAAATGGCAAACCACTTTATTATCTTTGTCAAGAAAACCCCAAATGGCATCACAAATTATTGGATATAACTGAAAAACAACTGAAAAAAGCCTAGAAATAAATTCTGATCATAATCAAAAGCCAGGCACCAAGTCTATCCATCATGTGAAAAGAAAGGAACAGAATATGGTCATAGATGTGAGTAGCACATTTCACCAGGGTACATACCTGAAGAAATGTATTTACGGTGAAACTATATTGAATACACAATCGTTAAGGACATTGTTATTATCTGTCAAATAAACTTATTATTTGTCAAATAAACTTAATTGTTAAAATTTAACATTTAAAATTTTAAAAAAGAGATCCAAAATAAACTTTTTTTTTAAATTTTAAATGTGTCTAGTCACATAGCGTAGGCCACATATAGGAAAAGAGGCATTCTCCTCTCCCACCAGGATGTCACTCAAAGCTAAGAACACCCCGGTCTCTGACACGTTTCTAATCAAAAGACTAGTCAAGTGCATCCCAAAATTTCATTACAATATATCTGACTTCAGATCCATAAGTTATATACATGGGCCTTCTCTTATCTTCCTGATATGGCTGCTGACTTCCAATAAAAATCACCCATGTAGATGCATTTGCTTCCAAATGGTGGAGGAAATCAAGAGGGGAGTCTGGCCACTTCTTCTGTCTCTTATTAAGCTTCCACTCCCAACCCGATATTCTTCCACATTTCTCACATTTGTCCCCATCTCTTCAATCACATGCCCCCAACTCTAGTTCAAGCCTTCATTGCCTCTCTCCCTGGACAATTAAATAGCCTCCTAATTGGCTTCCCAGCCTTCAGTCTCTCCTCTCTCCAATCTACCCTTCACACAGCTGTCCAATTTCTGTTATTTTTCAAGCATCAGTGTGATTATGTCACTAACCTGCTCTAAAAGCTCCTCTTGTCTCTGGGATGAAAGGCAATCTCCTCTCTGGCTTTTCAAATCCTTCTCTACATCCTCTTTCCAGATTAGGTGCACATTACCTCCTATCCTACACTTTTTACACTGCAACCAGACCGTCCTCATCGATGCTCCGCACACACCTTCTATCTTCTATCTCCAGGCCGCGATACTGTCACCTATACTTGGAAGGTTCCCTCTCTTCATATCAGCTTTTTGGAATTCTTGGCCCAGTTCAAGGCATAGCTCAAACACCACTGCCTACATAAAACCTTTGTTGCTTACCCTGTGGTTCTTGTTCTCCCAGGCTCCCACCCCTTAAAAATGTTTCCCACTAATCCCCTTGCCCCCTCCAGAAGAAAATAAGCTTCCTAAGGGCAAGTTGCTTTGTTTATGCCTTTTTATTCCTAGAGACTAGAGAGACAGCATGACACATTTGATAGAGAACTGGCCTCTGAGTCCAGAATACCTGGGTTCAAGTCCTACACTTGACATATTCCTCTTAATTCTAGTGCCTTCCCTCTTGCAGTTATTTCCAATTTATACAGCTTCTTGGTGCATAGTTGTTCGCATATTATCTCTCGCATTAGACTGTAAACTCCTCAAAGGCAGGGACTGTTTTTTACCTTTCTTTGTATTCCAAGCACTAAGCTCAGTGCCTGGCACACAGTAGGTACCATATAAATGCTTATTTCCTCCTCTTACCCCTTAAGGCAGAAGCCTTTCCTAAAAGGTTTTGGAAGGGCCTTTTTACCCTGGACCTCCCAATCCTTATAGATTACCTCTTCTTTGTTTCATTATATCAATAAGCAAATAGTTGGTGGTCATCTTAGGGATATGGTTCCCAGGGGGTAAGAAAGTATTAGCAATGACCTAACAGGTATTCAGAGGGAAGTTTGTCGGGGCTTTTCCCCCCTCCCCTCCCCAAGAAGTCACAAAGGCCAAGCCACTCTCATCGTGGAAGCATGAAGGAAAAAGCTAACAAGCATAGATAGTAAGATCACATACTGCTTAGAGAACAGTGATTCAATCCATTTTATTGTTTTAAAGTTTCATTAGGAGGGGTGGCTTATTATCTTTGTTAGACATTTCAAGTTCTGGATGCACAGTCAAGATTAGGGCCTATTAACTGGGTCAGCCATAATTAGATAAACAGAATTATCTCCCCGGCCAAGCATTCAGTTCTCGGCGCTACAACAACCACCTCTGAAGTTTCTTTAACAAAGAAACAAGAATACTGGATACTACTAACACTAAACAAGTGGGTGTGAACGCTGGGGGCCAGGGCCGGGATATGATTTTACCAAATATACTTAGTGGTTAAAGCAAGGCAGTTTTCCAGTTTTCCACCCACCCTCTAGAGGCATATGCCCTCTAGTAGTTTTTTGATTCTTTTTCTGAATGAATGAGACACAGGAAATCATCACTTTAATCCCCAATCTGGGCCCAATTCCTAACTTTGGACTTTAAAACCATGCCCCTAGCTACTGTCTCATTCTGGAACTTCCCTTAGCACCTGGGGCCTCCCTCCTCACCTGGGAACATCCAACCCCCTCCCCCCAGAGGTCTTCTCAACCTGGAATAGGAAAAACCCGCCCCCTTTTCCCATTGGTGAGCTCCTGCTGGGCCTTCCATCTTGTGGATGGGTCCAAGCCAACTTTCACTTCTCTCCCAGCCCTGGTTCATAACTTTTAGAGTTCAAAACCACGCCACCCCCTTTTCAGCTCCCCATTATGTGCTGTCCTCCTCCACTGCCGGCAGGGGATGTCTTTCTTTTTGCTTGTGTTTGTCTCCCCAGTATGAACTTTGACAGATGTCAAGAGATAGGATAGCAGAGAATGGAAGGGCCTGGCATGCTCTGGTCCATGAAGAGTTGGACATGACTGAACAACAGTATCCCCGGTGCCTGGCACTAGGAAGTGCTTAATAAATGCCTATTTCTTTTCTTCCTTAAAATATATTCTAGGAAAATCTGAAAATAGCAAGTTTCTACCTATTCCTGTGTCATCAGTATATACTAGCATACCAAGTACCCACTATTACCAAATTCTAAAATAGGTTCTGGTATTTCAAGGAAGGGATCCATGAACTTAGATGGGGTAAAAAAATTACACATTCATTTTCACTGACCTTTAGCTGAAATCTTACTTTTTCAATTATGAATGTAGGCAAAATTTATTATTCTTAGAAGGGGGTCCATACACTTCACCACACTGCCAAAACAGACTTCAGGTCTAAAGCACCTTAGATAATGGATCAAATTCATGTACCGTAGCATTTGTATTTAGTCAGAAAACTGTGGCCCTTTATTTGTCAGTCAACGGTATAAAATTTTGAAAAGAGTAGTTGAAAGAAAAATTCTTCTCAGAATTTTTGTTCCAAGTAGAAAGCGTTAGAAGATTCTTTGGACAGCTGCTTACAATGAGAGAGCGTAGTAACAGAGATTAATTTGTCTTTTATTGCTGTTTAATAAAACAGGAGAGTTGTTGAGGAACCTTTCTACTTTCCAAGTGTGTGGAGTAACATCTGAAGCACTTTTATTCCTTGCACCCACAACCTCTAGTTCCTAAAAATATGCAAGTGTGATCCTATGAATGTTGGCCATATAATAATGCAAAAATAGCCAAGGACTTAAAAATAAAGAAAAACTTAAAATATCAGAACTTCCTTCCTTTCTCAAAAACCCAAGGTCAGGCTTCTCTGTCTCTTCTCCCTGAGCCAACCTCTACACCAATTCAAGTTTATTACATGAAAAAGAATCTAGAAAGAAGACGAAACTGCTCAGAAAGAAAATGATGAAAGAAGGCATTCACTTTATTTTAGAAATGTTATAGTAATGGCACCGGCCAGGGATTTAATGAAATTCTATCCAAAAGCCACATAGTTCCTTTAGAATTTTCCTCTCAAAACCAATTGTTTGAAACTTCAACAAAGTTAGGTAGTACAGAAAATAAACTGGGCCAGAGGCCAACCCTGAGGCTATAAATATAAAACATAGCATTCTAAAAGCCAAGTATTTTCTCATCTTGAAGATTTATTTAGAAGCATCAAAGTAAAAAATACTTATTAAGCTCGATTCTCCCTATACATGAGTGTGTGTGTGTGTGTGTGTGTGTGTTTGTGTCATTCATTCAAAAATTCACTGCGTGCCTACGTGTAAGAAACCATAAGAAATGATAATAGGGTAAATGTCTAACCACTTGGCTCTGGGTGGAGAACTTGTATTCATGATACACTTTTAAATTTAATCGGCATTATCAACATTTTCTTCATCACTTTCTTAAGTCTGGACAATCAACAAAATAATAAATCATGCCCTGATTTGCTGGGTCTGCTGAATTCTGTGGGTAACTACTAATAACTGAAAAGTTAACAAAGGGGCTAGCTGCAGCTGGTTCTAGCACATGCCTGGATAACAGGGCATATAAAAGACACTTCCTCACCTTGAAGAACTCAGTTTCTAGGGAGAGATAAGACATCACCCAAAGACATGGTAGGGAGCAAGGGGTAAGAGAACTAGAAAGGAAGGAGGGAGTTAGGTTTTATGAAGGGCTTTGAATGCCAAATACAGGATTCTGTATTTGACCATGGAGACCCCAGGGAGTTTATTATTAAGTAGAGAGCTGATCTGAACTTTAGGAGTATCACCTTGGTATCAATGATAAGAGGTCTGGAATAGGGAGAGACTTGAGGCAGACAGACCCACCAGCAAGATATTGTAATAATCCAGGCGTGAAATGATGAAGGCCTGCACCAGAGCGGTGGCAATTTCCAAAGTGGAGAATGACACCTACATATCAAGCTTGAGAGATTGAAAGGATAGTATTGACTTCTACAGTAACAGGAAAGATAGAGGGATGGGGGAAAGTTTGGGGGAAAGAAAATGAGTTGGTTTTAGATATGTTGAGTTTAAGATATCTACAGGACATCCAGCTCGAGACGTCTGAAAGACAGAGGTGAGAGATCATGGTAAACTGAGAAAAATACTGGGTTTAGAGTCACAAAACCTAGATTCAGTTCCTCCCTATTAACCATGACCATGTGAACCTCGATTCCTCAACGGGGACCTTCATTCATTCATACTTGCACTATCCACCTCATAGGGCGGTTGCAGAAGAAGCTCTTGATAAAGCTTAAAGTGCCAAATCTAAGATATTACTTATAGTAATCTTCCTTTAAGCCCATGAAACCTTTCCTAACAACTGCATTTAACAATGTTATCTCCCTTTTTGAATATTCTCCTAGCACTTTCCCTCAATCTTGTCTTAACCTTAATCACATGCCACATATTACCATACTTAATTGTTCATGACTTACACATCCTCTTTATTAGAATGCAAGCCCCTTTAGGGCAAGAATTAACAATCTACCTAGCTTTCCATATTTGCATCCCAAGGACCCACTGCACAGAGTAGGCACTTTTAATACCTGTTGAGTTGAACCCACAAAAACAAGGCAATCACTTAAGACCATCTCCTATCAGGAAAAATACAACAAAGCTTCAGGAAACTGTGAGCTCATTAACTTCTTCCCTTGTCTAGTGTCTGTGAGAATCTTCAACCAGATTAGCAAATATTCCCCAGAACAAAGGAAAAAACAAAACTGAGTAATGCACAATCAATCCAAAATCAATTCAGAGAATTCATGCTTCCAAAATAATTTCCAATAATTACCCCACTGGGTAAAGAACGGAAAAAATAAAAGACTAGCCAGGGCACTTCATAAAGAGAAATCCCAGTGAGGAAGGCAAAAGGAATTACAGATAAGTGGGGAAGATGGCCAGCTTTACTATCTCCATAGTTCTCCACCTTCCTGGTCACTGGTCACTTCACTAGAGCAAAACACCTCTCCTCCTAATTCCTTTCAGGTCAAAGAGCTTTGATCTACAATAGTCTGAGGTACCAGGCACACTGCTAGGAAAAGGGAAATAGGCTTGGGGGGTGGGTAAAGGAGGGAAACCACCATCCTCATTTTTTTGGTCAAAATGGAAACCTTGCCCAATGCTCCCTCCCCCAAGCTATCACCAAAGGGAATATTTGGTAACAGAGGCACTGTCTATAACCCTGCCTCTTTTCTCATTCTTCCTGCTGACTGGGAATCTCACCCCCAAACCAACATATTCAGTGCTCTGAATATAGTTTACAATCTTCATTTTGAAAAAGAGACACAGCTAAGAGATTTTACATGAGCAGGCAAAGGAGCTGTGATTTCCAATACAAGGATTCCCTTACCTTACCTAGAACATAAAGCCTAGGGAGTTACATAGAGGTCCACGGGTTCCTGTGGTTCATGGAGGGCCCGAGTTACACTTCTAATAAATGCCAAAGGTGGGATGTGAACTCAGGTCTTGCCGATTCTAAGGTATTTCTCTATCCACTACATCACACTATCTCATCGTGCAAAGAGACAATGCCTACCCTCAATGTCATTAATAGAATAATCACTGAGACAATTTCATGACAGAGAATTCAAAGAAAAATATACCACCTATCCATCCTGGGAGCTACTAAGTAAATGTTTGTGGCTAATGATGATGGCTAGTGTTTATATGATGCTTTAAGATTTGCAAAGAGTTTTGCATATGTGAATTCATTTTATCCTTACAACAATTTTATCCTACCTGTGAGGCAGATGTTAATTATTATCATCTTCATTTTATGTGTGGGAAGGTTAGACCAGATGACCTCTAAGATTACGTACTCTTCATAATCTTAAGTGTGATCTTTGCAGCAAGCATAAACCAAAATAAACTAAAATTATGTATTGAGATGATGCTATAATTAAAAATAATTATCAAAGCCTTTGAAAACCCTAAAATGTTACACCACAGAAACAATAGATTTCTCATACAAATGAACACATAAAAAAATTTTTAAAGAGCAAATAAAAAGAATTTGTCAATATAATTAATGAATCATATTGGGGGGGAGAAGAAAAATTATATGTGATTAATTTCATTATTGACCCATAACCACATTAGCCACTGTTGGCTAGAGTTTCATCTTTTTACTTCCAAGAAAAGTAAAGCACAAAAGAAGAGGTGCTTTTAAATTGTTAAAATGGCAAGAAACCAGTAGTCAGAAGGAGAATGAGGAAGTGATGCAAAGGATTTAGGTAATCCCTTGCCCATGGAATCTTTTGCTAAGGCATTAAAAAGTCGGCCAAATAGAGTATCAGCCCCTAACCTGACTTTATTACCGAAGTTCAAAACAGCCAATGGCAGCTCTGAACATGTTGGCAACTCCCCAAGAGGCTCTCTGAACCATTCTCTTATCCCTTCATTAACTTCTCTACTCTCACAAACAGCTGTATTTGGTCATGTGTGGAAGAGGAAGGAATGGAGAGAAACATCAGGGGCTGGCACCTGACCAAAAACTAACAGAGCTCAGATGGAAAGCAGAGAGTGTGCACACATATCCACATACACGCAAACACGGGAGTGAACGTCTGTCTTAAAGATAACTACCAACTCATGATGGGTCTCCGCAAGTATCACTAACACCTTCTGTCTCTGTTATTCAGTTTTATTCTGTACTTTGGTACCTTACAGGATCACAGAGTCATAGAATAACAGAGTTGGATAGACCTTGGAGGTCCCTGAGTACAAATCCTTAATGTTACAGCTGAAGAAAATAAGGCTCAGGTCATGCAGCAACTCGATGAAAATGGAAGCCAATGGAAAAGTCAGAGCGAAAATTCAGGTCTCCTGAACTGATTTCTGATTCCCGGTCTGGTGTTTACCATATGGTAACATGCCACATGATGAGCAATGGTTTGGGGACAGTCGTCCATCTAAAATCAAATTAGGATGAAATCTAAATTAAAATCAAATCCACAATCCACAATAGCAGTGGATTCTGCAAACAGTAGCTTAAAACCACAAACCCAAGGAGATTTCCCACAGGTTACAGGGTAAAAAAGGGTATTATGAAGAAATAGGCCAGCCTCAGACTCAAACGTGAAGGAAGGACAACGACCTGAGTTAACTTGACCACAAATGAAATCAATGTTAGAATCACTTATGTATCTACTGCTCATAATTCCTTTTTAGCTACCACTGCTTTTCTTTGGCTTTTGGATTTAAGGGTCCTATTTTCTTTATCTACCCTATTGGTAAAATGTTCTCATAACCAAAGCTCTTAGTCAAACTGTTCCAGTCCCTCAGTGTTCTGTCCTCAGAGACATTTTCAGGACCTTAATCAGTACTTGACAACGAGGGGATATGGCCCATGACTTCTCCTTTCTTCCTTCTCTGTCTGGATTTGCTGGATATTATGAGCATTGAGAGACTTCTTGGATACGTGCACAGTGACATATACTAATAGATGCCTCATAAAGATCTGTTAACTTTCTATGAAATTGTTTAAGGCCATTAAATGGAGAACACTAAGATTATAGAGGGCTTTTAAAAATGATGAGAGTTCGACCTTCAACACCACTAGAATTTAGAAAGGGCACATCCTAACGAGAGCCAAGAGCAGACTTTCCCAGTCTAAGTCATGGCGGCAGCTGGGGCAATGACAGAGCTCCGGCCGAGGCAGATATACGCGTATCCGCTCGGCCCAGGTCAAGAGGGCAGGGACGGCACCTTCTAGGGAAAGAAGGGACTTTCCTGATGCAGCGTGTTCCTTGGAGAAATAAGATGGCATTTCACACACTAACTACACAGTGTCCTACTTGGGGATGAGAACCACAGAATTATCCAGAGTGTGGGTCATATGGGAAGGGAATTGCTTATTTAGCAGCCCTCAAAGTATGTTTACCTTCTAGGAGGAGGCAAAACCACACAGTATTACTATAAGTCTTAGGGAGACTGTGTAGGGCCCTATGGGAAAAAGAGACTCAGCAGTATCTCAAAAGGGCTGCCTGATAGCAACCCCAAGTTCAGTTCCATTCCCAGCAGAGCCGAGGTGCTTCATTTGTTTTCTGTTTCTTGTGTATGAGCTCAGTGAGTCTTCTGCACTTTATGCACATTTTCTGTATCAGTAAAATAAAGGCTGTCCCTGATCTTGATTGCTGTACCTTGAACACTAGCCTAGGAACTGAGGAATATTTTTTTCACATTTAGAGAAACCTAGAGAAGTTACCCTAAGTCCATTAGAGGATTTTCCTGAAGTAACTCCAAGTAGGGGCAATAAGACTAAGAAACAAAAATGGAACCACTTGGTGACAGCCCCCAAGACTGAACCACAAAGGGGAGAAGGGCTGGAAGATATCTGATCAAAGTAGTACTGAAACAGGTCTGGGGTGGTAGCTGAGTTTGTTGAGAAGGATTTTTCTAAACGAGAGGGGAGAAACCCCCACACATACATACACACATGCACACACACTGTCACAACTCATCCACAGCCCCCAAATTTCTCCCCGAAAGGACAATGAGACACTTCCACCTCCCCCACCACCCCCAGTACCAAATTAGTCCAGGTTCCTTGGTAGTACCTAGGGTTCAAATTCCATCAAAAAAGTAAAATTAAATTCTAAATCTTAACAATCAAAAAATCATTCTGAGTGTATCATATCAGAGTACTCAGCATTTTCTCTAGCCACTACATATGTGTGTCTCTAGAAAAATGTCACAGAAAAGAAATAAACCTGTTTGGAAACAAAAAACATAAAAAATTAAAATTAAAAAATAAAAGTTTATTTTAAGTAATATATTGTTGGTCTAGCTGTGAATTGGTCCAATAATTGTCAAAAGCAACTCAGAACTGCGCTCAAAATAAGGCTAAAATGTCCATACTCTCTGACCCAGAAATCCAACTGCTAGACACATACTCCAAGAAGTTCAAACCCAGAAAAGTACCATGTATGTTCAAATATTCATAGAAATTTTTTGTGGTAACAAAAAAACAAAATCTAAGTAAATGTTCATTGACTGAAGAATAACTGAACAAATTATGGTAGATGAATGTAATGGAACATTATTGCACCATAATAAACAATATGAAGCATACGGAGAATCATGAGGAACCTTATTATATGAACTAATATAGAATGAAATCAACAATACCAGGAAAACAATATACACAATGACTAAACAATGTCAACAGAAAGAACAGACAACCAAAAACCCAAAACAAGATGCTGTGTAATGATAATAACCAAAACTAGCCCCAAAGAAGAGATGAGGAAAATTATCTTTCTTTCCTTCTTTGTATGTAGACCACCGCATACATGTCGTCTATTTTTCCTTTCTTTTTCACTCTGTATCAAGGTCTGGCTCACTTGGAGATAGAGTAGGGGAGGAGCTATATCAGGAACTGGTGAAATAATTAAAAAAAATCAATGAAAATTTTAAATTGCATTTAAGAAGCTGATTTTAAGAATTACGAGCATAGCTACTCTAAGGGGACTTCAAACTAAACCAACTGGTCTAGACTACTTTTAAAAATCAAAGGAAAACCAGCACACGCCATAATGGACTTTGGCTTTTACTTTATTAGCCTGTAAGTAGGCCAAAAAAAAAGTATCAATCTGTTCTTCATCTCCAGGGTAAAGTACAGGGCTCTTTAACTACAACACACCTTCCTAAATGACTCATCTCTAGCAACAGTTAAAACAAATGAACTGTGTGCTCAAGGTTGTTGGTTATTTGTCCTTCCTTCTCGAAGAGAACCATGATGTCAGAAATGTGATGCCACGACTTGCAAGCGAATTGGATTTGAGTGAGGCAGGGCTGTGCAAAGTCACCAGCCTCACTTTCTCCTCCGGAACCATCTGGGTCTAGAGGCCGGACACAGATCAGGATGACTGGGGATGGCCCCGGATAGAGTGGGAGACCTTGGCCTTTTTTTCATGCTCAAGGTGAGGTGCCACTGGTATACTATAATACAGGAGAAATTAGAAAACTCAAGAGGATAATTAAGGTAACCCCTTATTCCAATTTCTTAATTAGGATTACAAAAACAACACGAGATCTAAAGAGACTTTGCTCTGGTCTAGACCTAGGCAAGGATAATGACAATAGCTCTTCAAAATCATTTAAGAGATGTAAAGGACCTAACAGACACACAATTTATAGCATGAAGAAACCTTAACGATCATTTAGTCCAACCTGTTCATTTTAGAGGCGAAGAAACATTGCATTACTTGTCCAAGGTCATTCAGCTAATTAAGTCGCAGGCTGGCTGGAATGTACCATAGTTCCTCTGATTTCAAATCCAGTGCAGCTATCACTCTCTTCCCTTCTCACCATCCTCCCAAACATGCAATCACATTCCCCAACCCAGACACCTGTGAGGCCTTCTTTGCCCATTCACCTGCCTATCTCTTCTTGCAGCTGTAGGAAATTTAGAGATAGAGAGACTGATTCCATTTCCCAAGAGTTTTTCAGACTCTGCTTGGTCTTCCTGTCTCCAAAGCAGTGGTTGCTTCCTGAACCACTTAAAATAAGTTTTTTATTGATGCCTTTTGTTTTTTACATCACACTCATTTCCAGATAAATACCCCCATCAAACACCAACTTGTAACAAAGAAAAACAGTTAAGTAAAACTGAACAAAGGAACCTTGTTAGGCAGTACATGCCATATTTATTCTTCACCTATATGATCTGACTTTTAGGTAAAGGTATATGAAGAATACGAACTGGACAGCTAGAGGATTCCCTTCTTGTCTATGTAAATCAAAGGATATGAAGACAATCCTCCTTCCACACCCAAAAAGCTTCTCCCCCTCAAAACAACCCGCTTTTGCTCCACCCTCCTGCCCTCTCCCATTTCCAAGTCTTTCTTCATGCTATCCTCTATGCCTAGAACTTAATAATCTATCCCTTCCATCTATGCCACGTGGAGTTCTTCTCTTCCTTCAAAGTACAACAAGGTTGGTTTTGTTGATGACTTGTTTCAGTTGTGTCTGAATCTCTGTGACCCTATTTGGGGTTTTCTTGGCAAAGATACTGAAATACTTTGCCATTTTCTTCTCCAGTTCATTTTACAGATGAGGAACTGAAGCAAACAGGGTTAAGTGACTTGCCCAGGGTCACAAAGCAATTAAGCGTCAGAGGCCACATTTGAATGCAGATCCTCCTGATTCCAAGCCTGGTACTCTATCCATTGGGCCACCTAGCTGCCCTAGCAAATGAGGTTGGATTTCATTCATTCAATCAATTCAATGTAATTTGACAAGAATTCACTATTTCTAAGATACTGTGCTAGATTCTAGAGGTACAAAGATAAAATAAGAAACTCAAAATCTTATGTAAGTGAATGCTGAAAACTTAAAAATTAACGCATTGGATTTGCAATGAGAAGACTCGGGTGTGAATCCCAGTTCTGAGATTTACTGCTCATGTGACTTTGGGCACGGTCACTTTAACTCTGAGGCATTTCCTCATCCTTAAAATAAGGACAGACATTAGCCCAGATAGGGCCTAAGGTCCTATCCAACCCTAAATCAATAAATCTGCAACTTATTTCCTACCCCCGCCCCCCACCCCTCAAAGCTCTCTAGCTTTACCCAGTCTGGGTTCAACATCAGAGGTTCTCTGATTTACTTTGACCCCACTTTCCTTTGGGAAACTCAGAATATAGGTCTCTATAGACACGGATAATGGGGTTGCCGGTGTAAGCCCTCAAGCAGAGGACGGCTTTCGTTTCACCCTCCCCCCCCAGACAGAGAAAAGAAAATATAAAGGCTTAGAAGATCCCATAAATAATCAATACAATTCTCTTCCCTCTCCAATAAACCCCACCTTCCCCCCCCCTCCCCGGGACCTATATAATTATCTAGACTCATAGTGCCACCCTGTGGTTTGGACTTGTCTCAGAACAAAAACAAAGCATTGGGGCTGTGGCAAAGACAACCCCAAGACATTCAGGTAATTGACTCGGGCCTTTGGATTCAGGCTATTATTGAGTGGTTTAGACTCCTCAAAAAAGAAAATGAACTTGGGGTTGTAAGAGAGGCAACTCCTCTTTCTAACTGGAGGGACACCATCCAAACAACCCCCAACAGTAGTCGAAGGTGAACCGAGTCTTTGCCCTTCAACATCACGGCTGCAGAGCCATGTATGCGCACTGTGCCCTTCTCTCCAAAACTATGTGCTGCTATCCAAATTTGGAGAAAGCAGATCCGGGTTCAAATCCTGATTCTGCCACCGATAGCTACAGGACACTGGCAAAGTTACAGCTTCTCAGGGCTTTCAATTTCCTCATCGGTAAAATGAAGACGCTGACCTGAGAAAAATTTCCCAAATCACTAATTATGAGGATAATGCAAAACCAATCTGGAAAACACATTTCATACCCATCCAGCTGCTGCTGTTCATCCTTTGCTCTCGAAAAGGACCAAACACTTCAGGAGCAGAAAGTCTTGACTTGCAAATGAATTGGATTTAAGTGAAGCAGCTTTGTGCAAAGTCACCAGACTCATCAGAATCCAGTGGCAAGACAAAGGTCTTGGCGGTGGCCTCAGATGCAGCAGCAGACCTTGGCCTTTTTAAGCAAAGGTCTTTCCCGGGTCTCATTTTGTCTGAGGCAACGCCCATTCGGTAATTAAAGGTGAGGTAAGAATTGAGGCAAAAGATGGCCTAGTCTGCCTTCATAAAAAAATCAATCTGGGAGGGAAAGACCCTCACAGTTTCCAGCTAGAACAGATAGAATAATAACAGAGTGAATGTCTAACAACTGGCTCTAGGTAGAGAATCTGTATTCATGACACACACTTAAATCTAATCGGCATTACCAACATTTTCCTCATCACTTTCTTAAGTCTAGACGATCAACAAAACAATAAATCAAGCCCTGATTTGTCGAGTCTGCTGACTTCTGAGGTGTAACTACTTAGAACTGAAAATTTAATAAATGGGCCAACTGAAGCTGATCCCAGCAGCCTCTGCCTTAATCTAGTTACTGGAGGAAAAAACGGCAAACCACTCCAAGTATCTGGGCCAAGAAAACTCCACGGACCTATGGTCCATGGCATCGCAAAAAGTCAAGACATAACTAATAACAACAATCCCCCTCCCCTTTACAACATACCTATAAACGGTCATCTGCTTAACGGCTTCTGCTTAAAGACCAATGAGGCAGTTCACTCACTTTTGAATAGGTCTAAGTGTTAGCAAGTTTTTCCTAACATCCAGGCCAAATTTGCCTCTTTACAACTTGTTCCAGGTTCTGCCCTCTGGAGCCCAAAAGGCAAATTATCATTGTCCCTATTTTAAGACAGTATAGAGATAGCAAATACCTGAGGAAGGGCTTCGGTTCAGCTACTTTAACACCAAGAGCAAAGTGACCATGACGCTGTAGGTGCTTCTCTGAATCCCTTACCATGTTTATCCCACACACAGTCAGTCACCTACTTCGTGATTTTGATAACTTCTTTTCAAGAAGAGAAATGGAAATCTGTTCAAAAAAAATACAGGATATATATATCCCTTACAATTTCAGAAGTCGATAAAGCTAAACGTTTCTCACTGTGGCTTCCCTAAGCTGAAGAGACCATAGGTCTAGGGTTTGTTTGTTAGTGTTGAGGAGGGGTTGTCTTTTTTTAAGTACAAGGTAACTCTGAGGGGGGAGGGGAGCAGATCAGAAAAGACATCGTACAGGAGATGATATCCCAAGCTGAGCTTGGAAGGAAGACCATTCTAGGCCTGAGAATAAACTGTGCAAATGAAGAGTTCAGGAAAGCGTTAGCAGACCAGTTTGGCTGGAATATGAAGTCCATGGGCTAGGAACTGGCCTTGGAATCTCACTGATCTAGGGAACCCCCAAATGAGGAAAATCCTTTGTCTGTGCAGATTGGGCACCTTCTCTTCCGCTTACAATCTGAGACAGTTACCTAGGGCGCTTCAAGGTTAAATGACCTACCCAGGGTCACAGAGCCAGAATCGGGACTAAGGTTCTTCTTGACTGAGGCTAACTCTCTGTCCACTACCCCCACTCTGTCAATGTAGAAATACTTTCCACTTTTTAAAACACATTCTGCATTTACTTAGGGTTGTTTCTTCTGACAAAAACCTAAGATTACCAAGGTCAAGAGCCATTTGTTTTTTGTGTTTGTATTGCCAGTACCCAGCAGTACCTGGAACATACTAGGAGCTTAATAAATGCTGCCTCAAAGGAGACTGTGAAGAAGACTAATATGAAATAAGTCACAGGTTCACAGGACAATATACTTGGAGCCAAAAGGGGATAGGCACATTAGTCCAACTCTCCCTCATTTTACAGATTAGAAAACTGTGGACCTGAGAGGTTAAATAACTCTCTCGATGTCACAAATATAACTGAGGCTGGATTTGAACCCATGTCCTCTGACTCATTTTCACTTCAAAGACACCATATCCAGAAGGAATTCATCCTCTTTGCCTCTAAACCTGCCCAACCCTGGAATCTCTCTATTTCTTATCAAGGCATCACCATCCCGCTCCACAACCTTAGAAACATACTCCAGTCTTCACTCTCTCTTCCCCAATAGAGCCATCCATCTGGCTGATCTCATCGATTCTCTAACTCATCAATGTCTCTACAACATCTCATACTATCGCTACTAACTGTCGTACTTTTAGCCGAGAACCCTGAGGGTCTTCCCCTCCCAGTTTGATTTTTTTTTTGGGGGGGGGAGTTTGATTAAAGGGGCCATCCCTAGATTAACTTCTTAAAGAGGCCTATTCACTGAATGGACATTGCCTCACTCAAAATGAGAACCTGAAAAGGTCTTAGCCCAAGAGGGCCAGGGTTCCCCAATGTATCCTGGGCCATCTCCAGTCATCCTGGTGAATATCAGGCCACTGGACCCAGATGGCCCTGGAGGAGAAAGTAAGGCTGGTGACCTTGCACAGCCCTCCCTCACTTAAATCCAAGTCAACTGCAAGTCATGTCATCATTTCCCTGATGTCATGGTCCTCTTTGAGAACGGCCTGTTCTTCACCAGCACAGGTCGATACAATACAAGCTCTAACGAACCCCTGCCTGACATACTACGACAGCCTCCCATTCTCCCTCCTTTCAGCATCAGGCCTTCCTCGATCCACCCTCCACGGAACTACCCAAACAATATATTCCTAAGGCTCAAGTTTAACCAGGTCATTTTCCCTGGTCAAAACGTTGAGAAGCTTCCTATTGCCTCTGAGATAAAATACAAACTCCTCGGCCTGGCATTTAAGGCCCTATACAATCTGGCTCCAATCTACCCTTCCAGCCTTATTTCACAAGAGCTCTGCATTGTAGTCAAACAGACATCTAACTGTTCTCCAAACCTGACATGTCATCTCCTGTCTCTGTGTATTCACTCGAGTCTCAGAAGGCCCAGAACGTGAGCTTTCTCTCTCCCTCCATTCTCTCCATCTTTCTTTCCCCATCCCTCCTCCACCTCTCTCTGTTTCTCCATCTCTCTTCTTCCTTCCCCCTTCCCTTCCCTCTCTTTCTCTGAATCCTTCAGGGATCTGCTCAAATACCAATTGAGAAGCCTTCCCTGAACCCCTTCATGTTTTAGTTCTGTATTTCTCCTCAAATTACCTTACATTTACTTATCTGTATACAGGTGGAATCCCACCAATACAAGGAATCTACGCTCCTTGAGGGAAGGGAAGAGGAAATAAGCATTTATTCGGCATCTACTTTGCGCCAGGCACTGTGTAAGGGCTTTGCAGTTTATGATCTCATTTATTTTTTATTTCTCATTTTTATTACTGTTACTATTTATTATCTCATTTGACCCTCACAACAATCATGGGAAGGTAGGTGCTATTATTATCATCCCCATTTTACAGATGAGGTAGACAGATTAAGTGACCTGGCTCAGGGTCACACACCTAAATAAAGGTCTGAGGCTGCATATGAACTCAGGGCTTCCTGACTCCAGGACCAGCGCCATATCTACTGCACCCGCCACCTGGCTGAGAGAACAGGATTATTAGTTTGTTCTTTGTATTCCCATAGTCTAATATAGTGCCTGAAACTAATGAGTAGTTAAGACTTCATTGAAGTCTGTCTAAATACATGGAGAAGCACAATATTTGGAAATAATTTAACAAGGAGTTAATTTTTCTTGTGGCTTTATAGGTAAAGTTCCTTATAAAATGGGGGATTAGGAATTGCCTGAGTGTCAAGTTGCTTTCTCCAAACTCAGAAACCTCAGAAAAGTCCATTATGCACCAGATACCGAGTTAACTAAAGCAAAAACCACAAGATAAGCAGACGGAAATAATTTGCAAGACAGAAGTACCACACAAGGTAAAAACCTCACAAAATAACATGAGACTACTATAATACTTCCATCTCCCACTTGGCATCCCCAGCCTCCAAACCATGCAACACAGTGGGCTCGGCCAATGCCAGCAACCTCAAAGGGCTATGATTTAGGGTCCAGCTGTGAGGATCCCCTTCTAGGACTCCCACAGCAGTAAGTCAGGCTGGATGCCACCACATCCCACAGGAGGCGGCAGATATGGTTTCCATGTGGAAATAAAAAAGGGAAAGCCACTAAATTATAATAATGATAAATAATAAAATAATAAAAAACCGTCTGGGAGCAAAGATCATGCCCAAAGGAAAGGACTGGTAACCCAACTGGCACCAGTCCCCTCCCCCTAATGTTTACTCTGGGCAGAGACTTAGACCAGATCCCCAAATCCCACAATGTTGGAAGAGGCTGAAGACACCTAGTCTGTGGATATCTGTTCAGCAACGGATGGAGGAGAGTCAACGGGTAAAGAGAGAAACCAAAAACTCTCCGCAGTTTGGCTGCCAACTTCATTCACCTGGAAACGCTCCCTCCAAAGTTACTAAGATCTCCCGACTGCCTGACGTAGTGGCCTCTTCTCAGTCCTTGCACTTCTCCACTTCTTGGTAATCTTTGCCATGGTCAATCACCTTCTTCTCTCTTAAATATGCCTCATTCTCTCCTGCCTCTCCTGGTTCTCGTCCTGCTTGTCTGACCTCTTCCTGTTCTGTCTCCTTCGCTGGATCTTCGTCCAGTTCACACTGACTTGCCCTGGGTGTCTGGGAAGGGTCGGGGATTAGTCCCTCTGAACTATCAATTATCTTACTCGGCAGTCCCATTAGCTCCCAATGATTCAATTATTATCGCTACGCAGATGATTCTCACATTTATTCATCCAGCCACAGCCTTTCTCCTGATCTCAACTCTTCAGACCTCTAGTCCGACTGCCTATCGGACATCTTAAACTGTGTATCTCACAGATATCTCAAACTGAACAAAGCCAAAACTGAACTCATTCTCTTCTCCACCCCCACCTCCCCAAACTCTGTCCTCTTCCATACTTCCCCATTATTATCAAGGGCACCACCATCCCCCCAGTCATCTAGGTTCTCAAGCTAGGGGTCTCCTCTACTTGTCAGGATCACTCAACACCCATATCCAATCTCTGGCCAAGTCCTGTTGATTCTACCCCAGCAACATCTGTCTTGTACATCCCCTTCTGTCCTCTGACACAGCTTCAACCCTGGTGCCGGTCCTCATCACTTCACACCTGGACTATAAATTGCTGTAGTCTGCAGGATGGCCTCAAGTCTGTCCTCACTCCGGTCCATCTGCCACTATGCTGTCAAAGCGATCTTCCTAAAGCACAGGTCTGACCTCTCTTTTTTCTCTCAATAAGTTCCAATGCTCCCTATCACCTGTTTGGTGTTTAAAGTCCCTCATCACACGGTCCCTTCCTACTTTTCTAGCCTTAAACTTGACCACCCTCTCCATGTTCTGCACTAGCCTCCCCGCTATCCCTTGCACAAGATACTCCATCTCCCTTCGTCAGTGACTGTTCCCCTCCCCCAGAATTCTCTCCCTCTTTCTCACTGTCTCCTTGACTCCCTTGACTTTCTTAAAGTACTAGCTAAAATCCCACCTTCTGCAAGAAACCTTTCCCAATCCTTAATATTAGTGTCTTCCTTCTAAGATCACTGATCCCATCTCTATCTTGTTGGTACAAAGTTATTTCGGAGAAAGTCTCTTTTTTCCTTTTTTTCTAAATATCCTCAGTGCCTGGCATATAGCAGGCACTTAACAAAACCTTGTTGATATGACTTGACTTACACATATGTCCAACATTTAGCACACTGGTAAATAGTAAGCTTAATGATTGTTTGATTATTCTAATAAAAATCTTGTAGAGACAGCAAAGTAGTCATAGCTCTTTAGTTAAAAATTTTTGTCTGCTGTATTTTTTTCAGTAATAATAGTCAATATTTTTCCACATTTGGCATTGTCTCCTCTTTCAGATCCCTTAAGAATGTTTTCCTCAATACCCACAATATTTTGCCTCCACACAGACCAATATGCATATTGGTCTATTCCAAATGTAATTTCCACCTTTTTCTTTGCTTTCTCATGCAGGGGATGTTAAGAGTCCAAATGTGGCTCTATTATCACTGACGGAGAAAGTAATTAGTTATAAAAATTATTGTTAAGATTTTTCCATTTTTTTTGTCTGTTTCCCTAATAATTCTATCCTGAAATATCCTGAGCATGACCTGGATTAATTGGGTCTCCTGTCAAATTGTCAGTAAACTTTTCCCTTCCATTCTGTGATGAGGCAACACTGCTCGTAATGTTACATGCATAGTAATCCATAATATTTTACCAATGAGTTTATATTCTAAACTATTTGTACCCTGGGCTGACAACTCTGCTTACAAAGTAGATGCAAGGATTTGATGATTAAGGTGGTTTGGGGGCTCTTTTGTTTCCCTTACTATGGCATTTAATTTACATTAACTAAATTTCCTCATGAAACAAGGATAGTCAATGCTTGTTCATTTATCCATTTTCCATCCTTCAGTAACAATCGCTCATTTAAATAGGTCAGGTTGGAGACACCTCAATTGCATACCACAGTTTCTCATTTTTATTCTTTTTCCTAATTTAGTATTTTTTCTTCTTTCCTCTAACAGGTTGGTGTCTTTACGATATACATTTATCCCTATCCCCTCCACATCACAACTATCTCAATAGTGGTTTTGATATATTGCAGGTTGGCATGAGAAATTAAATGGGAATTTTGGGAGAGTTTTGCAGAAGCCACAGATGGCCAGTACAAAGGCTACCAGATGACACAGAAAAAGTTTAAAAAACTCAGATATGCACAAAATGTATGTACAGTATTGTATAATATCAACATATATATATTTTAACACCATAATAATTCAGACTTCCTCTCCGGTATGAAAGGAGGGCCAAGAACTTTAACATGGATTTTCCAGATCTCTGGCTGAGCCCCTAACAGTCCCTCCCCTTCTCCCCTCTACCCCTGCAATGTGGAAGGGATAACTGTACAGACACCTGACTCAGAAATTACTCCATTAGTAATCAGTAATTTTGATGGTGTTACTGGATACTCATCATACCTAATACCTCCTGATTCTTCTTGAAGAAATCATTTTACATATGCATGTGTGTATAAGATACACACATATTATATGTAAAAATGTACATATACCTATGTATGTATATGTATGTATGTGTATATACATGTGTGCATGTGTATATAAATCATTATATATGTATGTATGTATATTTGAGGAAGCTTCTATATGTAGTCTCTAAGCCTCTGGTCTCTTGAATCACACAACACAGGATCAAAGAATCTCTTTTCTTATTCCTTAACCATGCTTCATAACACATTTTCATCACCCTCTCCTATGCCCACACAAGGATACTACATACAAAAGCATAAGTTGATTTAATTTTTAAACTCTTATAAAGTTCTTCATGAAATTTCTCTATCTCATCATTCTCCACCACCTACGTTGATGTCCCAGCTGAAATTATCTTCGTGGTGATCACTTTGAAAGAGCATATAACAAGCATGAGACGACCAGAAAATGATATTTCTTGTTGCATTTGGACGCATGATGAAGCCAACTCCCCTTTCCAAGAGGAAGTGAGCCACCCTTCCATTTCGCTACAGATTCTCTGCAAAGTCTTATTCTCTAGGGCTTCATTACATCAAGCATTTGGCCTTTGGTTCTCAATCAAACACATAAGCATTTAGGAGCATTCTGTGTGTCAGGCACTGAGCTACGCACTGGAGATACAAAGACAATGCAGGAAAAGAAAAAAAAACAACCCTCAAGCTTAGTTCTAAGGGAAGCGATAACTAGCACATAAATAGATATACAAAAGGGACATATAAAGGAGATACCTGGTAACCTCAGAGGAGGAAACAATGGAGATTGAGGGTGGAGGACCGGAAAAGGCCTCTTGCAGAAAGTGGCACTTGAGTGGTTTCTTGAAGGAAACTAGAGCGGGCAGGTAAAAAGGCAGAGGTAAAGAGAGAAAGCATTCCAGGCACGGGGAACAGAATGCCAAGACACAGAAATGGTAGGGGGAGTCCTGTGTGTGAGGAGCATCAAAGACACCGTGAATGAACTGTATGGTAGAGTGCAAGGAGCACACAAAGATGCCAGAAGGCTAGTCAGGGAAGGGACTGAATTGCAAAGAGCCTAAAAGGCCAAAAGAAGAGTTTATCTGTGATACTAGAGGTAACATGAAGCATTCAGGGGGAGTGAAATGGCCAGACCTGATCTTTGGGAAAACCTCTTTGGTAGCTTTGTAAAGGCCTGATTGGAGAGGGGAGAGACTTGAAGCAGAGTGGCTGATTAGGAGGCTATTGCAATAGCCCTCAAATGAAAAATTTCAAGTATGGTCTTGGCAACAGATTTGATCTGCCTTCCAAGGACCAGCCTGGCTAAGTACCCACCAGCTCATCCCCAAGCAGGCTGGTCATTTAGCAAAGAATTCCATGAACACAGAAAACTCGCAAAATTAAACAAAACAAAAAGAAAGGAAAAAAAAAAAGGAAAAGGTTTCTGTCCTGTGGAATTTTTTGTTTCTGCTGTAATAGGGTAGTGAAAAAGGGACAAAGGCTGTTAAAAATTACACTGTTTTTAGGTGGCTTGTAAACATTAACTTCTCTGTTAAACTCCAGATGAGACCATACTCTTCCACTGCAGGCATTTCCCAAACTGGCATCATGGCTCTTACACCCTCCCACTGGATTTCCAGAGACAGTGCTATGGAAATCCTGTCCTGGTGCTGGACTATACTGATTGGGAACACCTCACTCTATCTGACTGCCCAATTATTCCATTCACTTTGTCTCAGCATTTTCCCAGACCAAAACATCCTTTCCTTGCCATCGTTCACCTAGATATGGTCTCCTCTATTAGAATGTAAGCTACTTGAAAATAGTGACTGTCTCACTTCTGTATTTGTATTTGCATGGTGCATAGTATATGGTAAGCACTTGATTCATGCCCATCCATTCATTCATTCATTCATTCACAACACTATAAATCTGGGATGCTCATCCATTCCACAAGAATTTACTAAGCACCTACTATGTGCCTGGCTGTATGCTAAAGGCTGGAGATATGGAGACAATGGCCTCCTCGACCTTCCGAGAACAAGATAATTTGTCTTCTCTTCCGGCATTTTCTCTGACTGTCCCCAATGCCTGAAACATTATCCCTCTACCTCTCCATCTACTGACCTCTTTGGTAGAATTCCTTTAGGTCTCAACCAAAATCCTATCTTTTCCTGGAAGCCTTCCCCAACCTCTCTTAATTCTAGTTCCTTCCCTCTGTTAAACATTTCCTATTTATCTTGTATATCATGTTTTCTACATATTTGTTTGCATGTTGTTTCTCCTACTAGATTGTGAGGTCCCTGAAGGCAGGGGCTGACTTTTGCCTTTCCAGCACTTAGCACGTAGTAATCAATTAATAATGTCAATTGAATGATTGTGATACAAGGAAAGGCAAAAGGTAGTTCCAGCTCCCAAGGAACTTATGGTGACTAACTAATGAGCTCTACCAAAGGTCATTTTTCCTTTAAATGAAGCCTACAATCAATCAACATTAGCTGTTCTGGCTACCATATTATATTGTCAACTCATGCTGAAGTTTTTTCTTTCCCCTTCTCCATGATCTTTCAAAGATCACTGACAATTGCTTGGACATTCATTACATGCAAGTTTCTTCAGCACACTAGACTGTGCAATTCACCACACATAAATACAAATTTGACTATGTAAAGAATTCTGAAAGAAATCTTCATTCCAATTTAAAAAACTTTATTATATAGTACTGTACCCCAACAAAAACAAAAAAAAGAAACCCACGTGAACTCGGGCACAGAGCGTCGCAGTTTTGCCAGATGAGGACTTGGCTTGAGATGTCCTGCGTCCAGAGAGAACTTTGCCCACTGTGCACACAACTGCCTGTTGGCCCCTGGGTATCTTCCCTCAGTCACCGCTCTAGTACCCAGTGTCTGTCCCCAGCTCCCTACGTGTTTGTTGTTTGTCCTCACCTGTCTGGATCTCCACCCCCACCCCACCTCCACCTCTTCATTCAGGGCAGGCCCCCACGTGGCTGGCCCCGAGCCAGAGTTGTCCCTTCTCTGTCCCTGGCCCCCACGTGTCCTTGAATGGTGTGCAGGCCTGCCTCCTTTCCTGCCTTCCTCACATCCAGGGCAAATCCGAATTACACAGAGAACTGATTTTTATATAGAGGTCTAGTCCACTTCTGTAAAGCAAAATTCATCTGTAGTTCATCTACGCCTGGTGTCTTGAAATCATAAAAGGTAGCTAGGGGCAATCTTACAATCGCCTTACTTACTTATGTAATGTATTGGATTTGAAGTTTAGTGTTTTTCTCCTTAACATATTTACCTATTCTTGCACATGTTCTGATTCGGTTACCATTAACAAGGGTTCAAGTTAATGGAAAAAAGAGGCTGACCAGAAGCATGTTTGGTGAAAAGAAAATAACATGGGATTGAGTCTGTCGTACGTAAACAAGTAAGTAGAAAATAAGAGCTGACTATAATCTTTACATTATAAAGTCTTTTTGCCTAGTTTCCTCCATCTGTTTAATATAATCATATAAGTCAGAACAGAAGAGATATAAGACAATCTTGTCATCTTACAGATCTTTCTTAAAATGTCATTTTTCTCTTGTGCTTAACTTTTAAAACTCTTTTTCTGGGTGTTTTTATCTCAATCACTGTGTTATATTGGTTTATAGTTTTATTATCAAAAAACTTTTCATCTAAGTCCAAGCATGTAAACACTAAAACTTCTCCTTCTGCATGCCAGATGGTCTGCAATGCAGTAGTTTGGAGAACGTAAGTTAGGAAAAAAATTTTACCAGATAGTCCAGGAAAACGTGGTTTTTCAAAAAAAAAAAAATTACACGCTACCAAGGATCAATTATGTAACCCTGAGTTGAAATGATTACTGGTTAAACAAATTGAATGCTAGACATCTCTTTAAGTTTGTTCTTGATCAAGACCATCCCATATTACACACCTGCTCAGCTCGATTAAATTCTCAGCACAAGCAATTAAAAAAATTGGAGGAAAAGAGAAGAGGAAGATATCACAACAGCCAAACAAACCCAAAACACCAGTTCTGGCTCTGCTCCCAGTCACTGACCAAGGCCAGCAACCACTCCGGGTCCTGTTCTTAAACCCTGACCTTGGCATCAACTCAAACCCAATACTGTAGTTAGACAGTTTTAGAATTTAAGAGAGAGAAAAAATTGAGGGTCAAAAGTACCAAGGTGGTAAGGTAAATGGTAAAGAGGTCTCCAAAGACTTTTCCAAGATAATTCTAGGAAGACTTTAAAATGCCAAAGTCTCAAACTCCTGATTTTACCTAAGATAAATTTAATAGGCATTATTCCATCCTTTTTACCAGTTAGCCTCCATGGCTAGACTCCATGTCTAAAATGCACTCACTCCTGACCTCCAGCTCTTAGGATTCCTAGAATTCCTCCAAGCTTCAGATCAGGTATGGCCTGAAATTATCTTGCTTTTACTTATCTACAACTGTTCCATCTCCCCTACCCCAAATCAGAATTCAAACTCCCTGAGGGCAGGGTCTGTTTCGGTTTTGTCTATGTATCCGCAGCATCTAGTACAATGACTTAATAAGTGCTTATTGAATTGAATCTTAAGAACAAGAATCTGCCCAGGTTCGGTCCAGGATGGTAGAATTGTGAAACTTTATTCTTCTGTTCTCCTCCCAATAGTTGGAATAGAAACACCCAAATAAAATGCGTATATTTTCAAGACTAAAGACCACACATTCAACTCTTAGTTATCGTTCCAGTGCAGAGAGTCTGAAGATTTTTCTATATTAGGGAGATGATAGTAAATTAATCTCTGGTATTTGGATTGAGCTCATCAATGTACAGTAATCACTTTTTGCTTTATTTTATTAACAGAGAAAAGGCCCTCAGTTTCAAATTATTTATTTCCTTTATGAACTTTTGGTCAATTCAGTAAGCACTGATTAGCTTATCTGTAAACTCCATATAAGGAATGTATTTTAAGCTTACTGCAACTCAAAATTAAATTAATAAAAATTTTAAAATACTAACAATCTCATATAAACAGTCCTTCTACTTGATAAATTTCATGAGTTAGGAAAAAATGCTTTTATGAAAAACCAAAGAGTATGTAGTGAACATCTGGCTAAGTCTCTTTACAAAGAAATTCAATTATTTCTCACTGCCACTTTTGCCAATTACAAAGTCAGCAAGTTTTTCTTAATTATGACTCTTTAAATTGTGCACTCACAGATTTCTTGGGGGATTAAAAAAACACACAGACCAAATGACGTGTAAATCTGGCTCTGTGTCAATTTGCTAATGTGGTTAATTCAGTTAGAACTTGAAAAAAAGGAAAAATGACTTTTCTTGACCTGAGATGAGGCATTGTTACATACTTTTAAGAAAAGGTTGTATGTTGTGATGCGCGCAATCAACCCTATAAATTCCAACACATAAACGGCATTCTTCTCCCAGCATGTTCTCCCAGTGTAAGTGCCTCTAGAAAATGAAGTTATACTAAAAAAAAAAATCAGTAACACAAAACGTCTGACCATTTTCTGAATGAGTTTTCTTCATTTTTAAGGGCAAAGTGAGAAATCGCCTCACCACAAAGTGGCCGTGGGGATGAAAACTTGGAGGCAGTGGGGATGAATCCTGGAGAAACAAAAGGTTTCAAAGGTTATGTCCTGTATTTTCTTATACCCCTTTAGGCTCAAGAGAGCACAGTGGTAACCCGTGGCCCAGAACTCTCTCTGAACCAGAATATACAACAGGTTGTTCCCATGTTTCCTCCATTCCTATGAAATTTCTTTACAAAGTAAGTTGGGGAGTCACATTTGATGAGCTCAAAACACGAGGATGTTAGCCCCTGGCAATTAAAAAAAAAGTAATGGAATAATAAACTAAGTGACAAATTTCTGTGAGGACCAGGTTATGGATTTTTTTAAAAAAGATTTTACATTAACCATTCCTCTTGTTACAACAAAATATATTTATCCTTTTTAAAGTACTCGGTTTTATTTTTCCAAAGTTACCAGTTTCCATTAAGAATAAACCAAATACCTAATACCAAACTCCTCCGCTTCTTCATTGGTTCGAGTTACAAATCCATCTGCCTCTACCATACAAACTTCTCTGCTTAGCATCTGAAGCTCTTCCATGAAAACACCTGGTTCCAGGCTACTTTTCCAGAACTACTACGTTACTCCCTT
>CM053623.1:162826124-162837158 GCA_028646595.1 Phalanger gymnotis | reverse complement strand
TTACAGTGTAAATATTTTGTATATTCTTTCATGCCTACGCAGTCCCCCACCCCCACCCCCACCCCTATGGAACGTGAGCTCCACAAGGGTGCTCGGCTTGCTTCCTGGCGCCCCCCAGAGCCTAGCTGGGTGCCTGGCACACAGTAGGGCATCATTCTGGGTTTGTGCATGGATTGTTATTTCGGGGGGGGTGGGGGGCACTGAGGAAGGAGCTCGGTTGATCGCAAAGGGGTTATAGAAATGTGAGTCACTGTGACTGTTACATAAACTGTAGTCGGTTCAACAGATCCCAAGAAGCTGGGCACCTGAAGCCTGTGGTCCCTCCAAAGCGCTACCATCGGGACCACCTCTCCGGGGTTGGAAACTACACTGCCCTCCCTCGGACCCTCACCCGCCAAACCCACGCGTGACTCGCCCGCGGACCGGAGGCGCGTTGACAATAACACCGATCCTCCCAGCGGCCGGAGCACGTTCCCCGAGCAGGAGCGCGGGGCGCGGGGCAAACAGGCGTGCCTGGAAATGAGCAGCGCCGCCCGGACCGCCCGCCCGAGGGGCAGCGGAGCCTCCCGGCTGGGTAAGAGCAGCGGGCTCCGGGGCGACCGGGGACGAGGGGCGGCGCCCCCCCCCCCCCCCCCCCGCCCCGGCTCCTCTTGGCCCCGCGCGCCGGCCCCTGCCCCAGCTCCGGGAGCCGCTTGCTTCTCCCCTGGACCAGAGCACCCCGCGGACCCCCCGGAGAGGCCTACGGATCCCTCTCGGTCCTGAGACCACCCCCAGCTCGACACCGCCACCCCCACCCCTTGAAAAGCGGGGGAGGGGGGGAGGGAAAAGTGAATGAAAACCCCGGGAGAGCCGCAGCCGCGCAGCCCGCCCCGAGGTGTCCACACTGCGCTGCGCAGGCTGGGCCCGCGCGGAGAGCCGGAGCGCACGGCGGCTCCCGGGGACCCCGGCTTGGGGGGAGTGGGGGGCGGCCTGGGCCGGGGCCCCCCACGGCGCCTCCGCTCCCCCCTCGCCTTCCGCTTTAAGAATAAAAACAATCCAACCCAGCACCCCACTTACTTTTCCCCACCTCTCTTTTGCGCTCCCCTCGCTCGCCGGGGAAGAAACGAAAGTTGTCACCCGCGTCCGTCTCCCGGGGGCTCTTCCCCTTCCGAGGAGCCGCCGCCGCCAACGCTGGCCCGGCTTCTCTCCTCCTCCTCCTCCCCTCTTCCTCCTCCTCCTCCTCCTCCCTCTCTTCTCTCTATTATCTTCTCCTTCTCCGAGGCTGGGCGATGGGAGGGATAGGAAGAGAGGAAATTTGCAACTCTTCTCCCACCCCCAACCTGCCTGGAGTTTAAAAAAAAAAAAAGTCGAAAAGGATGAAAAACTTCGGGAGGAAAAGAGCAGACTTGTAGAGAAAGTGAAGCGGGGGGTGGGGGGAAGAGGAATAATAATAGGTTTTTTTTTTCTAAACTAATTAAATCTCCCTCCCCCCCAAAAAAACAGCGATACACAGAAGTGGGGAAAAAGGCAGGGGGGAGGGGGAGGGTTAGGGGCAAAAGAGAAAGAGTCGCTGGTCAGGAAACTTCAAGCTAGGATGAGGTCATTGGTTTAAAAATAAAGCGATGGCGTCATTTGAAACCAATCCCAGTGAATGAACTCAGCAGAGCCCCGGGGAAAGGAGGAGACAGGCGGAGGAAGAGACCGGAGTGGGAGCGACGGGAGCCTGGGCTAGGAGACAGCAGCGGCTCCAGCTCCTCCATCCCAGTGACCCGAGCCCGGCTTTTATTAGGTCTAATGTTGCATGCTTAATAGTAGAACAGTGTTTCTTCTCCTCTCTGTCATCTGTGCAAGGCATAGAATTACGTCCTCCCTCCTTGCATTCGGCCGATTCACAAGTAGGTTCCGAAGCGGCAGCTGGGAGGAGCCTGGCTGCACAATGAGGCGCTATTCAAATAAGTCGCTCCTCACTCCTTCCTTCTTTCTCCCTCTAGTTCCCGCCTCTTTCTTTCTTTTTTTTCCCTCTCTTCCTCTCTCCTTCACTCCCTTTCTCCTTTCCTTCTTCCCAACCTGGCGCTCTTCTTGCCCCCTTATTCTTTCCTTTTCTCATAACAGATAGAACGTGGATGTTCAACAGATAACCCCCGTATCTCATATTCAAAACCATCCTCGCTTTCCAAGGGTGTTTTCAGTTGTTTCATTAACGTAAAGGAAGTTTGAGAAAATGCATTGTACGACATTTGGTAGCCAAGTCTTTTTTTTTAAGCCCATAAATCCAAAATGTTTCTTAAAAAAACCAAAACAACGCCACAAACATGTTACTGTTTCCTGTTCGAATTTTCCTACGTGGAGACAAACCTGGACAAACTTCTCAAACCACTACTGTTTGTAACGTGAAAACCTCAATCCAAGATTTCCCAAGTTACTGCGCTTTATAAAGCAAAGGTAAACTATATATTTTAAATGATCGTAATTCAATCATTATACACCTGACCACCTGAGTTGCCTTTTAAATTAAACCAGTGGTTTACAATTTATGGAGCTGCAACATTTCATTGACTGCACAACGCACACAAACTCCTCCAAAAAGTGCTATATAACATACTTTTAAAAATAGAATTAAGCAAATATAAGTTTGTATTGACTTTTTGTTGCTTTTACAATTCTAGGATGACCCCTGGATAACTAGAGACACGCTGGAGTGGCACAGACCGGGGGCTGAGAATCACTCAATCAGATAATCAGTGCTTTATTTCAATGTACTTTGAGCAAGAACTGCTTTTACTTAGGAGTATTCACATGGATATCAAATAACAAAGATGTGATTAATGACTGAAAAGCACACTGCGAGTGGAAATGCTCTGTGAGCCAGATTCTCTCCGTGCATTTAAAGTAATCCTGAGGAGTAAATTAGGCACTTTCTGGAAGGTGCAGTAATACTTTCGGACCACTAGAGTATCATTTTAGTGTTTTAAGTGGTGCCCTAGGACATAAGGTGGATTCCAATCAAGCCAAATTTATTCCCCAAGAATTTATACACTGGGAAAATCTGGCTCATATAACATTATATTTGCCATTACAATGTGCCTCAAACACATCTTTTTTATATGATATTCATAGGCATACTCGGTGAAGGACTTTTTTTTTTTTTATTGGGAGAAAGGATTGAGAAACTAGGCTGACAAGGGAGTAAAGAAATGTTTGTTTTTTATACCTTTAAACACATCGTCTAAACGGTTATTATTAGTCCTTAACAACGGGGCCAGTCTCTGGGGCAACATCAAAACTATCTTTCCTAGGTGGAGGTGGTGTTATTCTTCATCTGTTCTCAAAGAGTACCAATGACCTTGGGATGGTGATGTCTTAAAGGGCAAGTAAATTAGATTTAAGTAAGGGAGGGGCTGTGCAAAGTCACCAGCCTCACGTTTTCCTCCCTAGCCATCTGGGTCCACAAGCGAGATATAGGTCAGGAGAAGTGGTGATAGCTCAGATGCAGTGGGACATCTTGGGCTTTTTAAGCTAAGGTCTAAGTGAGGTCTCAGTTGGTCTGAGGCAACACCTATTCAGTGATTAAAGATAGGTAAGGAACGGGAGGAGAATGGTTTCTTTTGCCTAGTTTAAAAAAAAAATCAGTCTGGGAGGGGAAGACCCTCCTGGTTTCTGGCCAAAACAGAAGTAATTGCTCTTTACCCTCACTCTGAGCCATCAAAACCCAACAATGACCAAGCAAGGCTCAGGCTGGGACCTATTGTTGGCCAATCAGTGAGACCCAGTGGGATTTGGTTTTAAGGCATGGTTCTTTCCTTGGTAGGAAGTGAAGAAAAGCTTAACTTAAAAGGGGAGCAGGACTAGAGGAGGAGAGAGAGACCATCAGGTCGTCTGATATGTCCATGGCCTCCGGTGGCCAGGAGATGTCACTGTAGCCTCTTTGGCCTCACTAAAGCTAGGATAAGGGTATAATATTCATAGAGAGCTTTGTGGAGCTCTCAGATCTAAAGGCTGGTTCAGAATTTCTTCCGCATTGTTCCTTTCTAAGCATCGGCACAAAGTGATTGGTTCAAATCCATTAGATTAAAGAAGTGGGCAGTGGATAGAATGCAGGACTTAACTCAGGAATCCTCATCTTCCTGTCTAGCCTCAGATACTTACTATCTGTGTGACCCTGGGCAAGTCACTTAACCCCATTTGCCTCAGTTTCCTCATCTGTCAAATGATCTGGAGAAGGAAACGGCCAACCACTGTAATGTCTTTACCAAAAAAACCCCAAATGAGGTTACAAAGAGTCAGACAGTACTAAAAGACAACAACAGAGATTAAGGAAGGATCTATGAAAAATGGGAGGTTTCAGGTATAGAGATGGGTGTCAAGACTCTTTTCTGGCACCTACTGGCTATGGAACCCTAGGCAAGTCCCTGAAACTGTGCTCTAAGCAACTCTGACATATAGAAGTTGCAAAGCAGGCGCTGATAATAGTAGTCAACATTTATGGAGTGCCTTCAAGATTTGCAAAGCATATTTTATATATGTGTGCATACATCTATATTTATGTACATACATATATGTAGCCAAGATTAATGTCCTCTTGCAGAAGGAAACTAAGGGAATAAGCTATCACTTAAGAAATGGCTAAACAAATTATGGTACATGAATATAATAGAATAATATTGTGCTATAAGAAATATGTGTATATATAAACACATACAAGTATGAATACATATACCTATATGCATTCTCTTTTGAGTCTTAGAACCATTCATTTGGGTAGACATTATTTTTGTCCCCATTTTACAGATAAAGAAAATGAGTTTGAAAGAAATTAAATGACTTGTCCAGCCGAGCACTTGAGCCATCCCATTACTTCCCTAGGTCTAGTCCAGAAATGGAAGAAGACAAACACTTGGTAGACCTAAGGTAGATGAATGGCATTCAAAGCTAAGAAAGCAGTATGAGGAGAAGAACCAGGACAAATTAATGAAGCACTCTTCATAGGCTGTGGCCTGACTCACCTACTTTAACTGGCTCACTCCGTGGAACCCTGAATCCTATACTTCATTTATTCAACAAATAATTAGAGATGCTATATAGCCAACGCCAAGAAACATAAGATGCAGACTGTGATTGTCACAATGGAAAGAATTCTGACTCTTAGAATGCTAAACAGAGGACCTGTTTTTGAGTCCCAGCTTTGGCATTTGTTACCTGTTCGACCTTGGGAAAATCATTTAACCTCTCTTGTTTCAGTTTCCTTATCTGTAAAATGAGGGTGTCAGACTAGATGATCTCTTGGTTGGTTGTTGTCCTTTGTTCTCGAAGTGGACCAAAATGACGTCGCTGTGCTAGAGTGAAGTTCCAGTATGTCTGACTATGGCTGATCAGACCAACATGAGCTCGGAATGTTCTACCACGTAGTATGGGCCAAATAGTCCATATGAACAATTGAAGTCTCTAAATTTGGACATCTTGAGTTTCTTTCGAGCTACTTCAATTCTGCTTTGCTTATGGAGCATAGCACCTTCTCTGATGAGGGCACCCCATGCCGGGCAGTCCTGTGCCAGTGTCTCCCATGTCATATAAGCAATTCCAAAGTTCTTAAGAGAGATCTTGAGAGTGTCCTTATCGATTCTTCTGACCACCATGCGAACACTTGCCCTGTGTGAATTCTCCATAAAATAGTCTTTTTGGCAAGCGTACATTTTGTATTTGAACAACATGGCCAGACCATCGGAATTGCGTTCTCTGCAGTAGAGTTTAAATGCTTGACAGTTTAGTTTGAGAAGGGACCTCAGTGTCTGGTATCTTATCCTGCCAGGTGATCTTCAGAATTAAGACAATTCAAATAGAAGCAATTCAGTTTCCTGGCATGGCATTGGTAGACTGTCCAGGTTTCATAGGCATACAACAATGAGGTCAGCAAATAGCTCTGTAGACCTTCAGTTTGGTGGTCAGTCTACGGACCTCTTATATCTCACACTTGCCTTCTGAGCCTCCCAAACACTGAGCTAACTCTGGCAATGTGTGCATCAACATCATTATCAATGCTTACATCCTTGGAAAGTATACTACCAAGGTAAGTGAATTTATCCACAGCATTCAAAATTGTAGTTCTTCTAAATAGAAACCTATAATCCTATGATTCTCCCCCCCACACACACACACACATCCTATGAGCTCCAGGAGCTCATAATCTAGTTGGTCAATAGAGAAAGATACACATTAAAAATTAAATAACAATACTAGGTAATACCTAATTAAATGTTGTAGTAGAAACAATATCTCACAATACCTTGCCACAGAGGCTGGGCTAGCCTACCACTGCAGGCTAGGCTAATATTTCCTTAAAAGATGTTGAACCCATTCTCCAAGACTTAATTGGCATAAGGGATTAAAGGTCACTAAAGTGACCCCCAAGTATGGCTATTTTAATGGACAGTAGGAGGATAGTCTACATAGAGAGGTAAGTTTGTATTAGGCCATCATGGGAGATAAGGTTGTAAAGGAAAATTATGGAGGACTTTGAATATCAAACTAGAAAGTTTGTACTTTATCCTCTAAGTAATGGAGAGCCATTGAATGTTTTTACTTAATTAACAAATTCTACTTCTCTTTAGTGTCATCATTTTTGGAGGGAGCCCAGGCCAGCTATTGTTTCATTTCCCATTAGACTGAATTCTGGACTTCTCCACCATGCCCCAGAAACCTTTTCATCCTGGGAAGAACACTTCAGCCCTGGAACTCACAACTCACCCTCTGCTTGAAGTACCATTAGTCCCTCTCTCACTGAATAGCTCCTCCCAGAGCCCGCATTTAAGGAGGACCCTAAGCCAAAGGTCCCTTCATTTCTCACCAGGCTGCAATCTTGACTTCTCCAGGCAGGCTCCTCACCTACTTTCGTATGTTGTCTTCCTCCGTTACAATGTGAGCTTCTGAAGGGCTCTTACTTTTTGCTTGTATTTATATTCCCAGCACTTTGCACAGTGCCTGGCCCTTGGTAAGCACTTAATCAATGCTTTTTGATTGATTAACTAACTCATAAACTCTCAAAGTGAACAATACCGCCCCCTGGGGGTTGCTGGGCTGATCCAGTGGGGGCATTGAATAAAAAATAAGGGAGCAGTGGAAGCATAAGGAAAGAAGAAAAGAAAATTTTGAAAAGCTGTTTGCACATGTTTCATCTTTTGTGTAACAGAGTTAAGATCAGAGTGACTACATTATTTTCCAAATAAACACTCAAAATGCAAGTTACAAGCCTCATTTAAAAATATATATATATATATATTCTGTTTTTTAAATGAGACAAATTTAAAAAAATAAGTTAAAGGGTTAAAGAAAGTAGATTTCCAGAGAGGTGCTGAGTTAAATTTTTTGTTTGTTTGAAAAGGTTTGTGGGTAGGCCAAATAAGTTTGGGAACCTCTGAACTACTGATAATCACCAAAATTTACTGAATGTCCATAAAAATGGCATAGTTTTGAATTTTGGAGCTCCTAACTCAAAGGAAGGACTCCTTTGCTATTTATTAACTACAAAATATGAGTTTTAACATCTTTGCAATTCACAAATGCTTAGAGCTATTGAGACATGAAACTGGACCTATCCCTCAAGTACCTTCCACAGAGACAACCTTGTGCCACCTAAGTGGCATCATAGGACCCCATAATAATGCCTAACAACTATAAGGGTAGCTCTTATACAAAGGTCCCTTCCTTACATGAAGGATCTCAGGCCTCCTTTGGGGACCTCTAACTTTTTTCACTATCCCTACCCATATGATTGATGGAGTTGAGCATCTGACACTCCCCAAAGATAGTTACCACAATCCTTACAAGCCAACAGGTTCACAAGGCTCAAAACATGAGTCATTTTCTTTTCAAATGAATGCAAACACATTGTCAGTTGCAATCAGTCTAAAGCAATCTATTGGAATAACTGCTTTTTATGAGAACGTACTTAGGGGAGGGAGGTTTTATAGTTTATTGGCAATGTATCAAAAAATAAAATAGCCATTAAAAATTAACTTAAAAAATCAAATTAATGCAAAAAGGATTTGCATTCAAGTCTGTAAAAAGGAACAATTGCCTTCAGTAAAAAAACTCTCCCCCAGAGATCTGTACAATGTCCATGATTTAGATTAATACTCTCTTGTAGAGAGAAACTAAGGAGATAAACCATCCATTGAGGAATGGCTAAACAAATTGCGGTATAGGAATGTAATATAATACTATTGTGACATAAGGAATGACAAAGTCAGGCCAAGTCAATAAGCATTTATCAAGTACTTTCTATGTGCTAGACACTGTGGAGCTAAGGATACAAAGAAAGGCAAAAGCACAGTCCTGGCCCTTGCGAAGTTCACATTCCAATGGGAGAGACAATATACAAGCAACTATACACATACAAAATACAGGACAAATTGGAGGCAATCTCAGAAGGAAGGCACTTCTATTGAGGGCCATCTGGAAAGGCTTCTTGCAGAACATCTGACACGAGGTGAATCTTAAGCCAGGGGAAAACAGGAAGCAACAACAACGAGAGGGAACATTCCAGGTATGAGGAACAGTCGGTAAAAAGGTACAGAGTCAGTAAAATGGTATGTCATGTTTAAGAACAGCAAGAAGGTCATTACTACTAGATCACAGGATGTGATCACTAAGCTATTAACAAAAGGAAGTTTGCCGGTCTTTATACTGCAAGGATATATCCAGCAAGAATACAATAGCATTTGGGACTCTGTCCATTTCTCTTGGTGTGGAAATGTATGTGGTCATTAGGGCACAATATGGTGAAGGACATGGTGACTTAGGTAGTCTTCAAAAATTCAAGTTAGATTAGCCCCGATTGCCCATAGATAGCACTTTTTAAGTTTTTAGTAGGGCATGAAACTGCTTTGGGGAAGCTGGGGCCAATTAGGTTCTGGGACAGCTTTGTCTCCTTTTAGGGAAAGCTAATCCCTAAGGATTAGAGGAAGAGGAGCCTATGCCTCCTCAGGTGAGTGGAGAATGGGTGAGAGGAGAACAACTGATTCCATTACATACCATCCCTTGGTAGCAAGGTCCGAAAGATCTTCTAAAGGACTTTCTGCCATTTAAATGTTTATTGGGTTTTTACTTGACAGTCCTCTTGGCATGATCAGTAAAAGAGGAAGGGATAAAGGGGGAGGAAGGGGGAGAAGTACATCTCCCAAGGAATCACCATAATAAGGGGAAGAGAAGGAGAAGGAGGAAGAGGAGTAAAATAAGAATATGGAGGAGAACCAAAGCCAAAAATCCCCTTCCCCCCTACCTCTAAAAGAATCAAGTATCAAGTCTCAACATCCATGTGGTAGATGACTGATAAGTTTCCTAATGCAAGATGAAATATAAGTATTAATCCTATCATGAGGATATATACAAGATATGTTACAAAGTACCAATAACAGGGCCTGGCAACATTTGGATATAGGAGGGGATGAGGGAGAGAAGAATTGGGATGACACCTAGGTTTTGAGTCTGATGGATTCAGAGAAACACAGGAAGACCTCTATGAACTGATGCAAAGTGAAGTGAACAGAACCAGGAGAACAAGTTATGCCACGATAATAGCAAAGACCAACTATTTTGAAAGACTTAAGAACTTTGATCAATGTAATGACTAACTGATTACAGAGAACTAATGATTATCTATGCTTCCAGATTCCTAACAGAAAGGCAATGGATTCAAGATGCAGAATGAGACATGTATTTTTGGACATAGACAATGTGAAAATATGTTTTGCTTGTCTGTGCAGATTTATTACTAGAGTTTTCTTTTTCTTTTAAACTGAGAGTGGGTAGGAGAGAGAGAAAATAAATGTTTGTTAATTGAAAAGTAAAATAAATAAAAGAAAAAAGAGGAATTATAATCACGAAGAAAAAAATAGATTAATGCTCTAGATAGGGCTCCAGCTGGAGACCATCAAGATTTATTCTCTTATATTAGTGCTCACCTTCATTCTCCCTCTATCTTCTGGATTGCTTGCTTCCAGCAGCTTTTGCTTACTCTTGCTATCAGCAGATAATTCTTATAATACTATTCTCGATTGCTGTCCTTTCCCAAATCTCCATCATAATTCTCCTCACCCTTCATCAGATGTTAGTTGTCATTTCACTGTTGGTGCTCTGTTCTCCTTGCTACTTCTATCCACTGCCCTCTGCAGGTCAGCACTTCCTTTATTATTGATACCATCAATTCTTTTTTTCTCTTCTAAAAAATTTATTATTTTTTATTTTTCAAGTAGTAAATGTTTTTAAAATTTTCATCTGTCCTTCCTAATTCCTCCTTCCCCCACTGAAGAAATTTTTAAACAAACAAGACCAAAAAATAAATCTTTCAATAAATATCTACATAGTTTGACAAAATAAATTCCCATATTAGCCATGTCCAAAAATGAATATCTCTTTCTACATTTCAAGTTTGCTACTTCTCTGTCATGAGGTGAGTGATATGTTTCATCTTCATTCTTTTGGACTCATGGTTTATTGTTGCATTGATCAGAGTCCTAAAGTCTTTTTTTCTCTATAATATCATTATTTTTATATAAATTATTGTCCGAAGTCTGCTCACTTTCCTCTTAGTCCATAAACTTCTTCCTAATTTCCTCTAAAATTGTCCATTTCAACATTTCTTAATGCAAAAATATATTCCATTACATTTATATACCACAATTGATTTGATTATTTCCCAATGATGCAGTCCATTAGTTTCCAATTTTTGGCTACCACTGACTGCTATACATATTTTTGTATATGTAGATCTTGTTCTTCTTTTTTTGGTTACAGTTTGGTAACTTTCTGGGTATAGTTCCAAATTGCTTCAAATGATCACTGGACAAATTCACAGCTCTACAACAATACACCAGTGTATCTATATTCCCATAGTCCTTCCAATATTTGCCCTTGTCCTCTTTTGCAGGCTTTACCAGTTTGTTAGGTGTGAGGTAGTATAACAACAGTGCTAATTGCCGCTACTGTGGCTGTGTAAGGCCAACAACACCAGCACACGGGAGGGCTACTAGCACAGGTTCTTTCGTCTCATTTTCTAAGGAA
>CM053623.1:162777738-162825624 GCA_028646595.1 Phalanger gymnotis | reverse complement strand
AGGGGGATAGGTTAGGAAGAAGCAAAATATAGTCTTTCACAACATGAGTATTGTGGAAGGGTTATACATAATGATATGCATGTGGCCCATGTTGAATTCCTTGGCTTCTTAGGGAGGGTGGATGGGAAGGGAAGAGGGGAGAGAATTTAGAACTCAAGGTTTTAAAAAATAGATGTTCAAAAGTAAAAAAGTTTTTTTTTCATGCAACTAGAAAATAAGATGCACAGGCAATGGGGAGTAGAGATTTATCTTGCCCTACAAGAAAAAAAGAAAGGGGGATGGGAGGGGAGCGGAGTGACGGAGGGGAGGGCTGACTGGGGAACAGGGCAACCAAAGTTTACGCCATCTTGGAGTGGGGGGGGTGGAAATGGGGAGAAAATTTGTAATTCAAACTCCTATGAAAATCAATGCTGAAAACTAAACATATTAAAAAAATTTAAAAAAAAACCAAGGAGTATGAAATGGAGTTTTATAGACCCATAGATGAATACTCTTTGTGTGTGTGTGTTCTGCTGTATGTGTGGAAATATTCTTTTTTGACATTTAAGTTCAAAATGAAATTAAAAAAATTTTAACTGTAAGTTAAGGCAGAAAGAGAAGCAATATTGCCACCAATGTATACTACAGTCCACCTAAGCAGAAAGCAAAAATAGATTTGTTCTGAAAATAGCTTACTAACAGAGGTATGACGTAGTAATGATGGTGCACTTCAATTTTCCAGACATCTTTGGGAATTCTTTTTCTGTTCAGTACAGAATAGCTATTAATTGCTTATCTTGCTTTAATGAAAATTTCATTCTTCAAATGGTAGAGAAAGCAATGAGGTGAGCTGCTGTTCTGCATCTGATTTTTGCGAACAAGAACTTGTTGCTAAGGCGGAAATAATGGGAAACCTTAAGGGAAGTAGACGCTCTACCTTAGAATTAATGACAGAGGAATGTGACGAGGATTCTGTATGATCCATGAATCTTCATTTCATACTTCTTTCTTTTTCTAAAAAAGTATGTAATAAATTCCTTATGTGACTTTCAAAACTATACTTACAACATATCTGTGCTCCCTTCTAAACTGCCTTTTGTTCTCTTCTGTTCATTCAAAAAATGTTTCAATCAGTGGCTCTCTTTTTAAAAAGACAGTTTGATATGTACCCTAGATCTTTGGAGAATGGATTTTATAGGATACAGAGAAAGGATCAGAAAGGTCCCATGACTTAAAGTTGTACAGAGGAAGTCAGTGCAGGAAGGATGGGAAGCTCTTAACAGTACGAGTGTGAAGTCAAAAAGACTTTTAAAATAATCAAATTAGAAAGAAAATGGAGAGCTATCTAAAGAGACTGATGTAGAGAATAGAGAATTTATTGACTGAGGATGAAAAGACCAGTGAGACATGATGAATAATGTCAGAAATGTCAAAGATCAACATAAACTGTGACTAGGGAGGAAAAAAGGTAGATCAACTCCTGCTCAGGGGTAGATCAGATGATGATAATGTTCAGCTAACTGAAAGAACACATACTCATATGTGTCTCAATACATATTTTGCTTTCATCTTTCTTGCCAATGAGAAAAATCATTGGATTGGAAAGGACAGAAAGTGAGGAAGATGATACCCAAGATTCATAAAGAGATGCTAAAAGAGCACCTAGCAGTCACAAATGTATTTAGATCACTGGCCCAAATAATCTAAATCCTTGGATAATCTTTCAAAAATTATGGAAAATTAGAATGGAATTGGAGAAGAGCAAATGTCTCCATTTTTAGACAAAGGAGCTTGTAAACTACAGACCAATGACTGCAACTGACTCTAATTTCTCACGTCATTATAGGTAGAATTATTTAAGGAATGATTAATAAGTGCCTACAAAAGGAAACTGAAATCATCAAGAACCAATATGGCTTCATCCAGAGCTAGTCAGACCAGAACAATCTCATTTTCTTTCTTGGCAAAGTTACCTACCAGTAGGCGGATCAGGGGACTAGTTCTGGTAGATCTTACCTAGAGTTTAAAAACGCTTTTGACAAAGTCTTTTATTCAATTCTTGTAGAAAATATGGAGACAAATGGAAGAAATAAAAGTTAGATGGATTTGGAATTTGTTAAATCACCAAACTCAAGGAGTGAGCATTAATGGTATCATGTTAACTTGAAAGATGGCCTCCAGTAGAATGACCCAGGGATATGTAGTAGGTCTTAGATTATCTTAACAGATTTGTCAATATCTTACATAAAGGTACAGATAGTATGCTTATCAAATTTGCAGATCATTTAAACTGGAAGGAATAGCTAAGGTTCTGGATGAAACAATCCATAAAGATTCTGATATAGTACATTATGCTAAATCTAATAACTTAAAATATAACAGTTAATATTTGTAAAGTACTTTAAAGGTTTGTAAAGGACCTGCCAAATACCATCCCACTGGATCTTCCCAACAACATGGGGAGAGGGGTACTATTATTATCCCCATTTTCAGTGACTTGCTCAGTATCACATAGCTTGTAAGTGTTTGAGGCAGGATTTGAATACAAGCCTTTCTAACTACAAGTTCAGCGCACTATCCACTGAGTCACCTACTTGGCTCAAAATATAATTGGATTGAATATACAGCAGGGATTTTTAACTGGGTATCTTTGTGCTTTTAAAAAAATAATTTGATAACAATATTTCAATATAATTAGTTTTCTTTGTAATTTTATTGACTAAAAAGTGTTATTTTAAGAAAGGTGCCATAGTTTCATTGGATTACCAGAAAAGGTTAATAACTCCTGGTATAAAGTCTTACACTTGGATTCAAAAAAAATCAACTTCAAAAGTAGATGATGGGCAAGGTGTATGTTGACAGTAATCCATTTGAAAGGGGGTTTTAGTGAGCCCTAAGCCCAATAAAAATAAACAGTATGATATTGGACTGTACTAAAAGAGACATAGTACCCAGGGAGAAGGAGATCTTAGGCCCCTCTGTCCTCTTGCCCTTGTCAGCCCACATCTGGAGTACTGTGTTCAGTTTTGGATAACATATTTTGGTAAGGACACTGAGAAACTAAAGAATTCATAGAGGAAGAAAGCTCAAATGGGGGAAAGATTTAACATTGTACCATCTGAATGAAAAGCATGTCTTAAGCCTTTCTTATGTGCCAGACATTGGGAGTACAAATACAAAAGGGAGAAGTCCTGCCCTGGAGGAGTAATAAAGAGGAGACAATGTATATATAGGGGTCTAGTGGCCAGAGAGAAGTTTGCAATGTCACAGGAGTGATAAGTAGAGCCAAAAGGAAGTTGCCATGTCCTCTCCAGTAGCAGAGGACATTGAACTGACTGTTTTTCTGGAAAATGGGATTGGTGAAGGTAGGCGAAGAAGTGAAGAAGAAATGGTATACTAGCAGAGCCGATAACAAGAAGATGGCTGGGAAGGAACATGAAGCATGTCTGGGGCTGGCCAGAATATAGTGATGAAGTCACCAATTTGGGCAACATGTGCCCCAGGATAGAAATTCCAAAGCTAAGAGAGTTAAGTCCCCCAGGGCAAGGTCTTTGGCGGTCCAATGATCGGTAAGGTAAAGTAGCAGGTAAACCTTGTAACTATATGCATGTACAGCAGAAGGCCAGAAGGTGACCAGGATGGAAGGTGAATCAGCTGAAAGAACTGGGGAAGATTAACCCAGAGATGAAATAATTTAGGTGGTGGAGGAAAGGGGAATCAGGAAAGGCCACTTGCAGGAGAGGACAATGGAGCGGAGCTTTGAGGGAAACTAGGGATTCCACGAGATAGGAATGAGGAGGGGGAGCATTCCAGGCCTGGGAGAGAGCCTGAACAAAGGTACGGGGAACATGAAATAAGCCTTTTGGCCAGAATGTAGAACACACAGCAAACAACATGAAATAAATCTGGAAAGAGAGGTGGCAGTCAGATTGTTAAGGGCCTTAAAATCTAAATAAATGAATGTGTATTTTATCCTTGAAGCAATTGGTAGTCACCAAAGCTACTTAAAAAGGAAAGCGACAAAGGCAGACCTGTGGTTTAGGAGTAGCAATCTGGCAGCAAAATAGAGCATGGCTTGGACCGGGAAGAGACTTGTTGGTTCAGGTGTTTTTCAGTCATGTCTGACTCTTTGTGGCCCCATTTGGGGTTTTCTTGGCAAAGATATTGGAATGATCTGCCATTTCCTTTTCTAGCTCACTTTACAGATGAAGAAACTGAGGCAACAGGGTTAAGTGACTTGCCCAGGGTCACCAAGCTAGTAAGTATCTGAGGTTGGATTTGAACTCAGGAAGATGAAGCTTCCTGGTCCTAAGCCCAGGGCTGTATCACTGTGCCACCTGCTGCCCCAGGGAAGAGACCAGATATAAGAAAACTGATCGGGCATCTACTACTATATAGTCCAGGTGAGAGGTCATGAGGACCAGAATTGGGGTGGTGGTAGGTAGTGTGAACAAAGAGAAGTGGATGGATGTGACAGAAGTTAGGGAGGTAGAATCAATGAGGCTTGGAAATATTTGGAAATGAGGAGACAGAGAATCTTGAATCAAGATCACTTCTAGGATGCAGTTGCCCCATCAATCAATAAACATTTATTAAACTCCTTCTGTATGCCAGGCACTATGCCAAGTGCTGGGGATGCAAAAGGGGGCAAAAGACAATCCCTGCCTCAAGGAGTTTACAATCCGATGGGGGAGACAACATGCAAACGAGTACATGCAAAGCAAGTTATTGTTGTTTAGTCGTTTTCGGTCACGCTGGACTTTTTGTGACCCTCTTTTGGGGTTTTCTTGGCAAAGATACTGGAGTAGTTTTCCATTCCCTTCTCCAGCTCATTTTACAGATGAGGAAACTGAGGCAAACAGGGCTAAGCCCAGGGTCACACAGCTACTAAGTGTCTGAGGCTAGATTTTTGAATTCAGGATTTCCTGACTCCAGGCCTAAGGCTCAATCCATTGCACCACCTAGCTAACCCAAACAAGCTATACACAGGGTAAACAGGAAATAATAAACAGAGGGCAAGCACTAGATTAAGAGGGTTTGGGAAAACCTAGGAGGAGGAATGTATTTTGGGGGAAAGATAAGGAAATCTGTGTGGAATATGTTGAATTAGCGACAACTTTGGGATATCAAAATGGAAATATAGGGCGGTTGGACATAGAGGACTTGAGCTCAGGAGAAACATGAGAGTGAGGAACATCTCCCCCCACCCAACACATACATACACAAACACAAGCACATCCGATCACAACCCAAACACAACCAAATTGGATTGATTCCACCACCACAACATTTCTCATACCCATCTCCATCTCTCTGCTCATATGGCCAGCAACACTTAATTCAGATCCTCATCACCTCCCACCTGGATTACTGGTTCGTTTTTGTTTTATTTTGTTTTAGAGAGACGAAGGCAGGGCAATTGGGGTTAAGTGACTTGCCCAAGGTCACACAGCCAGTAAGTGTGTCAAGTGTCTCAGGTTGGATATGAACTCAGGTCCTCCTGACTCCAGCGCTGGTGCTCTACTCACTGAACCATCTAGCTGCCCCTCACCTAGATTACTGTAAGAGCATCATAACTGGTCGTCCTGCAAGTTCTTTCCCACTCCAGTTAATCCTTCACACAGCTACCAAAGGGATTTTCCTAAACCACAAGTTGGACTATCTCAGGCCCCTCTTTGAAAAGTCCCAATAGCTCCCTTTTGCCTCTACTATTTTTGCTGGCATTCAAAGCTTGCAATCTGTCTCCAGCTTTAGCTTTCCACACTTTTACACATTACCTCTTTTTATACACTCAATGTTCTAGCTAAATTGGCCTATTTTCTATTCTTCCTATATGACAGTCCATCTTCTATCTCCATGCTTTTGTACAGGATGTCCCCCATACCCACGTAGCAATGGGTGAATTATCCTATAAGGGCCATCCGAGGGATTGTGCGCCTAGGGTTCCCCCCGCAAACTTCTGGGGGCTCCAGGGACATGATGACTCAGCATTTGGACGCACTGAAGGTGATGAACTCCCAGACTGCTTCCAGCCACGTGATGACTCAGCGCTGAAGCATGCCTGTGTATCGGGTTGCACGATAAAGCATACACACATTTCAGACTCTGGAATCTTTTTAATTTTGTAAAAGGGTACAAGACATTAGGGACTACTTTAGGAGTCTAGAATTCCAGTATCTAAATTAGAGATAGGCACAACAATCCTTGTTCTTGAATTTCACTCCAAGATGTAGGATTCCTATTCTCTTATATTTTTCTATCTTGGAGGCAGATAGAAACGTCCCAGTGATTGTGCCTAAAAATTATCTGAGTCCTAAGTGTAAGAATCTCTAGTTTTCTTTTTTTAGTAGTGAATAACTTGAATCTTCTAAATCACACTAGACGTATGTCTTGTTATTTAGCTCAAAAAACACTTAACAGAGGCCTTTGTTCTTAGTCCAGCTCCAGTGCCAACTAGCTCTGTGACCTTTGGCAAAATATTTGACATATGTGGGCCTCAGTTTCTTCATTTGTAGAATGATGTGGGAATTGGACTCTAGTCTAATTGATCTTTAGGGTCTCTTCTATCTCTTAAATTCTTTAATTCTCTTCTAGACTCTCTGAGACAGGCTAGGGAAAAGCAAAACAGAGTGAGGGTTAGGGACTGCAATAGAAAAATAACCTTTTCCTCCTGAGTCGTTGCTGTATACCGATGTACCTGTCCCTCCCAAAAGATGCTGATATTATTAATTCAATTCAATTTAACATCCCTATATTAAATGTAGGCAGCTAAATGATATAGCTGCTAGAGTGCTGGACTGAAGAAAACCTGAATTTGAATCCTGCCATAGACAATTACTAGCTGTGTAACACTAGGCCAGCCAATTAACTTCTCTGCACCTCAGTTTCCCCATCAGTAAAATGAGAGGACTCAATGACCTTCCAGGTCTAAATATATAAGCCTATGAACCTACTATAGAACCACAACAAGGAACTATGTTAGACGCTAGGTATACAAAGACAGTAATGAAACAGCCTCTGCTCTTGAAGGCAGGGGATAGGAAATCAACAAAAATAAGTATAAAACAAGGTAATGTATCATGAAGCACAACAAGAACCAGACAAAATGCTCTTAGGAAATTTGAGAGAGAGAACGCTTATTGGCAATAATGGCACAACCATGATTGACCTCTGAAAATTGAAACAGGACCTATACTTATGTTTCCTTGCGCTGTCTTTCTTGAATTTTACTTTTCAACATCAGCCTAACTAACAAACATCTGTTAAGAGCTTACATATACCCATCATTGTGCCACACTTTGGGGGGCTATAGAAGTATGAGAAATAGTCCCTGACTTCAAAGATTTGCAATCTAGTTGGGAAGAAAAGACTAACAGACATAAAAACACTTATATGATGCATAAGATAATATGTGCCAATGTGCCAGATCAGGTGGTCTATACTATAGGTATTTAAGATTACAGAGAAAAGAGAGATTAGTATAGCTGAAGCCTGAGAAAACTTCATAAAGAAAACACTATTCTTCATTGAACATACTGTTCTGTCTTTTAAAGGCACTCACTAATTATTGTGAAATTCTGGAACTTTCACATAGTTCAAATACTCTCTCAACTTTGGACACTGATGTGATGTCCTTTATCATCCACTGAATACCACTTCATCTTCATTGGCACACATGAGAGGGGTGAGGTACCACTGGCATGCAAACATAGTCACACAAACCTGTTTCAAGCCATGGGAGGTTTCATGCAAAACCAGTTTCTTTGATAGAGACAAACCTTATGTAAAGTTTCAACAAGCTTGAGAAACTGGTTTTAGGCAAAGCTTGTCATGACAAGAACCGTGTTTGAAAGGGCGGCTTTGAACATTGTGGTCACTTTCTTATTTACGTAAGTGATGGTGTCAGAAACTATCTGCTTGCTGTCCCTTGAACTAATTAATGTACCCATTTCCACACACCTTCCCAAGAACGTCAGCTCTTCTCAATATAGAACTCACCTTCTATTCTCCCAGCTATAGCTGCTGTGCCCCTTAGGGTTTATCTGCCCTCACATGCCATAGTCAAGATTCTGGGACATTGAAAGAAATAGAAGAGAAATGAAAACCCAAAGACTCTAGGCCTGTAGGATCATTTAATGGCATAGCCTCTCACAATCACAGCTATCTTTATTTTCTACTAGGTAGAAGAAAAAAAGAGAGAAAGGGCAGTGAAGAAACTTCTTGGTTATCTAAAGGACCAAACCACAGAGACATGAGAAGTCATAACCCCTAGTGAGAATTTAAAATAAGGAGTTAGTACTTTATAATTCTATCTCCCTTCCTCCCTCTCTCTGCCAATCTCTGTCTTTTTCTCCCTCCCTTCCTAGGTCTCCACCTCTCCCCCAACCCCCACTTTGGGGATGCTCACCTTCTCAGTCACAGAACTCTGCCTCTAGATCTGATATGATAGTGTGCTTTCAGAGGGATTCACATCTATGACCTGATGACCATCCAGAAAGAAGCTGATTGGAGAATGAAGGCATTAGCAGTAGATGTCCTTCCCTGAGAACTCTGGGGGGTTGGGGGCAACTATGACATATCATGAGGAGACTTGGAGAAAGCTCCTTACAGCATCCCCTGGCTGAGGTATAGAATGGAAGACTTGTCTGGTAAGTAGCTAGGAGTTTGAATGGTGACTAGTATAGGAAAAACCAGATGGTAGGAGACTAATGTGGTGAGTTGAGAATGTTTGCCCTATGCCTTTTCCCTTTGAGACCAAAATTCTTTGTTGGGGGAGGGTGTCAACCCACTGTCAATATGGTCTCTGGCTAAGCCTGTGAAAAATAGAGCACAAAAGACTTAGTAGGGGAAGTTAGAAAGTTCAGACTCTAATTGTGTTGGCTGTGGTTCATTTAAGCTTAGTTGTTTTCAACTCTAGACAGCTTATATTTCAATTTATCTTAGTAAAAGTATTTTGATCTATATGTGAGAAAATTTTCCTTTGTAACCACACAAAATTGAAAGAGAAAGCATGATCCTGTGGAAATGAGAGTGAGTCAACTGAATTATAAATTTTAAGGAAATTAGCTCATACCTTCAGATTAGATAAAAGCCTAGATAATGTAGTTCTCATCTACACTTGTGCAGAGGAATTAAAAGGGTCTGGGTGCCTCTGAGCAACAAGGTACTGTTCACACCTACATAGTTATTTGAGCTGATCATTTAGGGCTTAGCTTGCCATCTGGTGGCTTGTCTAAGCATGGCAGCCAGAGTGGTTATTCAGCCTTCCCACTCCCCATTCCCCATCCCTTTACTACCACCCTGAAGCAAATTGCTTCTGTGAGTAGACCATAGTATATGCTTTATAATTTTAATGACAAAAAAAATACCATAGGTGTTTTTGGCTCCTCAGTTACCTAGAAGTATGTGTTCCTTTCTTCTAAGACAATGCTAAATATTTTAGGGCTGAGATCCAAAGAGATAACATAAAATCTGAGGCATATCGGTAATCAATCCATGAACATTTACTGAATTATAGAATGTCAGAGCTGGAAGAAAGCTTAGAGATTGTTACAGATGTCATGATGGCTTTTGTTCTGGCAGAAACTCTGAGGGTCTTCCCCTCCCAGACTGATATCTTTGTGATGGTAAACTGAGCCATCTTTTGTCTCAACTCTGACCCAGTCATTGAATGGATTGGCTTCAGACAAACTGAGACCTGGGAAAGACCTTAATTTGGAAAGGCCAATGTCACCCACTGTATCCTGGGCCATGGCCAGTCATCCCCACTCTGAAGGGGACAGTGAGGCTGGCAACTTTGCATGCCCCTGCCCCATTCATATGAGTCAAGACATCACTTTCATGATGTCATTGGTCCTCTTCAAGAAAGAAAGGCCAACAACAAGAGCAGCATATACTTTACTTAATACAGCTATTTTTTCTAGCTCTGTTATTTTTTTAATGCTACTTTTACTTCCTCAGATAGCACACTGAAGAACAGTGGGCATCCAGGTATGGTGGATTCATTGTCATTGATGGAAAAAAATAATTTATTATAGAGATTTGGCAGATTTTTTCCCCTGGCCAAATACACTGTTTCTTCTTGTTTTATGAGGCAATACTACTTGCTAGCTGATAATCTAACTGTACACAGATAAATAATTTGAAAATGACTACTATATAAGCAGCCAGTTGGAATATAATCCACACATACCTTGGTGATTACCATGTCCCATGTCTCTTCTTAAAGAAAATATTCCCCCTTTATAGGCACAAGATTTCTATATAGTCTACAAGCTTTTGGCTTATCTCATTTCTTACTCTTGAACCACGTTTTCCAACACATTTTTCACTGTCCTCCCCTGTTTCGCCTTTGTATTTAGGTCACTAAGTATCTAACACATGTTTATTCGGAGACTTTTGTAAAGCCCTCCTTATAATCTTTCTACCTCCTTGTCATGTTGGTGCATAGGATATTTATCTTCATGGCGGTTATTTATGCATCTTGTGCTTAAAACAGCTTGGACTTCCTCTTCTAAAAATTCCAGAATTTTTTAAAGTACCAGACAAGGACAACAAATGCAGAGGATACAGAACTGACTTTTTCAGAACTGTTAAAGTAAAAGGAGTTGACAGAAAATCATTAATTGTACTGAGTGGGACATTTGCAATGAAGATTGTAGACTATTTTAATGGAACGATGTCAGGCCTCCAGGGAGAGACTGCACGGATAATGGACTAACAGCATAGAGATTCTGGGTGAGGATCACTCTGTGTATGACAATGGAGTAGAGGACCCCTACACTTTCTCTTTGGGGATGACAATATCTCCACTTGCAGGGAGGGCATGGCTGCTTGGATGATGGAAACACCAAAGGAAATCTGATGGAGCCAACCCAGAGAAGAAAGTGGTGACCGTGTAAAAGTGTGAAAGTAAGCTAGGCAAATAGGTTGGCACAGATGAAATAGGTGAGCAACTGCCATTAGGAGATGTACAAGATGGCCTTGAATCCTCTGGCAGCCTACTGACCGTGACACAGACACATTCCAAGAGCAGGAATAGATATTGGTGAGACAATTTCTCCACTTTTCCCCAATAACTGTAAAAGTACAGCATAGCAATGTGTTCTTTTAAAAGGTAAAGTGCTAGAAATATACAGTCAAAGACTGGGGATGAGGGGAAGGGGGAAAGGAATGGAGGTTTTTAGTTCCTTACCAGGGTAAGGAAAAGAAGTAGGAGTTTTAATCTAGAATCTTTTAAATTCTGATTCTATTGAGTAAATGTACTCTAATCTATGTAATGTGAGTGTATGTTCCTTCGGGTCACACAATGTAGGAAAAGGAGATAAGAATCTTATTGGGAAACGAGGGCATGAGGCATCTTAATCACATTATCAAATACTGTATAAGGTGATCATAAGATTGATTAAGAATCCCCTCTGATCAATATTATTTTAACACCTTACTTTTTAAGTCAGAGATAAAACCAAGAAGAACTTGGGTCACCACAGGGAAGCTAGGAATGTTTTCCAGCTTATCCTCAGAAATCCAGGCAGGCAGCCTGTGTTTGCACATATGCCAAAGAGGCCTAGGTTTGCTTACTGGTGGTTTATGTAGAGATTGTACTCTGAATAGTTAGTCTAGAGCACACCCTTTGGAGGCAAACAGAAACTAATGTCTACCCACCTATGTAAGGCACAGGTGCTTCTGTAGAGAGAAAGCAATCTCTTCCTGGCACCTCTTACACTTATCATGAGCATTGTAATATGAGATGACCAAGTACCCCATGAAATGATATTTGTTGTTGTCCTTGGCTTCTTTAGAAAACAAATCCTGCCAATTTTTTTTTAAATTTGCTTTTCACAAGTAAACCTGTGAAACATCTTTTTGTTTTACTGCAATTTTCTTTTGTCTCCAGTTTTCATTTATAGTAAGAAAGTCAAGATCAGTGTGATTCAATTCCTCCAAAATTTGTCCATTTATTGATCACAGGACAAGTGGCTACCATTTAGGGAGTTAATGTTTATAGACAGCATAAAAACTTTGGTTCTGAGTAATGTCAAAGGAGAAAAAAATAAAAACTCTACTCTGCCTTTAGTCTTGTCAGAAGAAATTTAGCTTAATTTTATTTAACTTAGGATTAATTCCAAATCATTTCTGACTTAGAAAGATGTTATAAATGGTAGAGTTGCCATACCCTCCAACATATTGCTGCTCCAGGACAATTTTGAGGTAGCATTTACAGGAATCTTGAACAAGGAAGATCACAATAGATTTAAAATACAGTTTGGATGTTAACATTCCTTAACAGTCATCCTTCAGTCCCTTCCTAGACCGCACTCCCCTTTAAGGATGGGAAAGAGGTCCTTCCTGTGATCAATATCTTAACCTTGAATTACAAAAGAGGATTCTATTCTCTAAGCATCTTGATGTCAGTTATTCAAGCAGGTGGAAAAGCAAGAATTTTGTCTAGAGAAGGTCAGTCTACCTTCTTTCCCAAAGATAAAAGTCTGGAAAAGGTTTTAGGCAGGAGAAAGGTTGTTTTTTTTTTAAATACAAATAATTGTTTTTTAAATATGCGTCTACAGTACTCTCTGACCCTCTTTCCGCCACTCTGCCACAGTCTCTGTCAAAACAAAAGAGGTGGCATTGTAAAGGACTGAAGGCCATTTTGTATTTTTCTTTGTTTCATGGGTTGCCATAGCCAAGGCAACCATGAAACAAAACATCACCAGGTTGTTAGCCTAGTAATGATAAACCTCTCCATACTTAATTAGACTGACCCTTGGAATGTAGACGTGGTATATGGCTGGAAGTGCATTTGAAGTCATTCCAAGAAGTAGAGCTTGTGCTCCCACTGTTCTAGCCCTCAAGAATTATGGGTCACTTTCATGCTTTGATGAGGCATCATGATAGGACTTCGTGGAGTAGCAACATTTTATCAGGAAATCAAAGGTTTGCTTAATTAGACAAAGCCTCTTTTAAAAAACATCTTTGCATATTGTGTGTGTTTGTGTGTGTGTGTGTAATCTGTCTATGGTCCCACACACAGAAGGCTATGACGAGAGACTTGTTAGGTAGCTTTCCCAGGTTCTAGGGGTTGGCCCTTGACCTGGAACTAGATAGGGGTGTGGGAGGAGGAGAAGTAAGAACCTACCACCATCAGCAATAACTGCAACAACAGGCAGATAAGCACAAGAGCCCTGGGAGTGACACACAGATCCTTTCCCCTACCCAGCAACCATGTCTGAAGGTCCTGCTTTCAGTCTAACCTTTCTAGCAGACCTGGGCAACTTGGCAGTAGGTAGGGGCCAAAATTAAAATAGGCTAAACTTCTTCGGGCCACAGATAGGTTTTCATTGGCTCATTTTCCAAGTAAAGGTATAATTGATGATAAACCATATTTTGAAAAAGGGAAATTTCAATTAATATCCATTAATTACACTTATTACTTAAGATTTTTATTTATCATGAAATCATATTGATGTTAAAAAATATTACTTTGCTAAGTGGTATGAGTTTTAATACATTTTTCAAGTTTTCTTACTGTTTACATTTAGTTAATTGGACATATTACACTTCTTGTCAGCAATCAGTTTATTATACTCCAGAATCATGTTTGAAATTGATATTTTCAAAATATCATCCAAGTATTCATCTGTTAGAGTTGAACGTTGCTTGTTTTTATTCAAGTTCATAACGGAGAAGGTTTATTCACATATGTAGGTACTCCTAAATATGCTGAAAACCTGTGAAGCACCACCTCGCAGATTTTTAAACTTTCCCTTGTCCGAACTCTTGTAGAAGTCTGAAGGCTGGTTTCTCTGTGTTTATTTCTATAAACTGTTGAGCACTGAAGTTCAGTAACCTCTAGCTGCAAATGTGTAGGGAGTTCCTGCAGATCCACAGAGAAAGGATCTTCAATTAACTTAAATTTAAAGTCATCTTCTTTGGAGAGTATCAGTCTTCCATCAAACTCCTGGATCAAAAGTTCGATGTCGTTTGAATATTTTTCTCCTAACTCGGTACGTTTATGCAATGGCATGTGTTTCATATGCATAGCAAAGTGGCAGATTTCTCCTTTTGACAGTTGGCGTTTGAATAGCCTGTTTTATTTTGAAAGCCTTTACTGCTTTTATCCTCTATTTTACAAAGTCACCCCCAAAACTTTAATGTTAAAACCAAAAAATCTCCGCAGCAACTGTACATGCAAAGAAATACTAATCTGAGTGTCTGACCTTAGAGGGAGCACCAGACACTCATGTAACTTGGAGGGCAGCTGTGCAGCGAGGGAGGGGAAGAAGCCCTCATGTTGCCGCTGCTCATTGCATAACAGGCGTCAGCTACTCCATGTTGTCCCTGTTCAACACCAGTAACAACTGAAAACACGGTGAAAAGATATGACTCTTGCTCCCCTCAGACCAGAGACAGACTGACGATGGTTGGTTGTTGCAGGTCATGTGACAAACAGGAGAGGGTGTGCAGTGGCAGTGCACCAGCCAAGTTCCATGACCAGCACAATAGTGACTAGTGGAAGGCGGGTTAATCAGGGCATGGACAAAGCACTCCTTACATCTTTACTTTCTTTTACATTCTCTACATTTTTTGTGGGCTGCCCAAAATTGTTTGGTGGGACACAAGCTGCTGTATGTTGTGCATGCCCACTTTATAGCCATCATCGTGAGAAGCAACTTCTGTGGGGAAGAGGCCATCCATCCCCACCAATTGTCAATCAACTGCCATTCATAGGGTGGGCAAGCCAGCCTAGCTGATGTAGCAAGGCACCCTGAGGGAAAGACAAGAGTTTATATGTGCCAAGTGAGTTAATCTACCACCACCATTTTGGCCACCATTTCCCCCACACACTGATGAATGCAGCCCAAGAGCTTGAACCCAAGAGCCTTGAGAATAGCAATGCTTCTAGCACAGTGCACTCAGTCAGCAACCTGGGAGGCAACTCTGTGTTGATGCAGCCTGGCCAGTGTTGCAGCCACAGCTACTGAAGACCCAGAAAAGAAAGTTCTTGCCAACAAAGTCCTTGGCATTGTTAAATAGTTCAGCATCAGTAACTGAAATGATTTTATCAGTGGAAATGACATTAAAGAGGAGGCAATAACATCTGCTTTGCAGTTGTACCCTAAAAATCACGGAACTTTTCAATCTGACTGGCAGCTGAAATCTTCCATGTGTTGTCTCCCCATTGGGATGGTGTGTCGATAAGGTAAAATGGGCTCCTTAGCACTTAGTTTGGGGGGGTGCCCTTGAGGAGTTTGCCTTTTGTTTACTTTGAGTGAAAGTCCTTTCAGCTGTTAAGTGCTAAGCCCCAGGCCCAAAGCCCTATCAGGTGTGAAACCTGTGTGGGTGTAGACTGATGACTTAAGAGAGGCCAACTCGGGAACCAATTGGTCTCTGGTCATTGAGGCGGGGCTTGAGAACACCAGAGGCGTGGCTGCGAGGAAAGGCGAGCCAAGAGGCAACTACAGCTGAAGCTGAAAACAGCCAAAGCAGGAGACCTGTGTGAACCCAGGAGTGCAAGCAAGGACTTGAGGCCAGTGAATATGTGGTTTAATGTTATCATGCTTCTCTGTGGCCTCCTGGTTACTCTTGTGAGGCAGGCCTATTGGGCCTGGGGTCTTGTGATCACAATATTGGAATGGGGAGACTGGTTTGTGAATCTGTCACTGTGGGGCCTAAATAAATGTTCTGTTGCTTTCTACTTAGAGAATCTCTCATACCTTGCGATTTCGAACCATTCAAACATATACACGATTATATTTGAGATTATAAATTCAGCCTTCCTACTACAGATGGGAGCTCTTTGAGAGTAGGGACTCTCTTACTTCTGTATCAATAAGCACTTAACACAGTGCTTTGGACAGAGTAAGTGCTTATTAATTTTTTCCCATTCATCCATTTATTCATTCACTCATTCAGCAGGAACCATTTCAAGTATCATCATTCTTTAGAGCTGCCAAAGGTCAGGATAGCATGAGCAGAGTTGTGACCTTGGGCAAGGGATCCCAGTGATAGCTTCCCCTTCTCCTCTCTTCTCCTCCAGATTTCGTATCACTCAGACAACTTTCCTTACTCTCTTCTCCTTTGCTCTCGTCTCAGATGAAGAGGTGGCCCTTCTTACCACATACTTACTCTAGATTCCATCCCCTTCCGTCTTCTTCAACAGATTGCCCCCAGCATCATCCCCATTCTCTCCCATTTTCTTATCTCTCCCTCCTTCCCTGAAGTTTACAAATGTGCGAATGTCTCCCCATCCTTCAAAAAGCAAAACAACAACAACAACACCAAAACTCATTTGATCCTGTTAACTATGCATAGTCCTTCCCATAGTCTTCCTTCCCTTCATGGATAAATTCAAGCAAGCTGCTTAGTGCCACTATTACTTCTCTTAATATGCCCTCTACCATCTAGCTTCTTGATCTCATTATTCAACTGAAACTGCCCTCTCCAAAGATCCCAATGATCTCTTTTTTTCTCCCCACTTAATAGAATTTTATTTTTTCCAATTACAAGTAAAGATAGTTTTCAACATTCACTTTTATAAGATTTTGAGCTCCAAATTTTTTTCTCCCTCCCTCCAACCCCTGCTCCCCAAAACAGCATGCGATCTGTTATAAACTATAATGTACAATCATATTAAACACATTTCCACATTAGTCATATCATGAAAGAATAATCAGAACAAACGAAAAAACCACAAGAAAAAAAGAGAAAATAATATGCTTCGATCTACATTCAGCTCCATAGTTCTTTCTCTAGATATGGATGGCATTTTCCATCATGAGTCTTTTGGAATTGTCTTGGATCATTGTATTACTGAGGAGAGTTAAGTGTATCATAGTATCATACACAATGTTGCTGTAGCTATGTACAATATTCTCCTGGTTCTGCTCATTTCACTAAGCATCTGTTCATGCAAGTGTTCCCAGGTTTTTCTGAAATCCATCTGTTCACCATTTCTTATAGAACAGCAGTATTCCATTACATTCATATACCACAACTTGTTCCCCAATTGATGGGCATCCCCTCAGTTTCCAATTCCTCGCCATCACAAAAAGAGCTGCTACAAATATTTTTGTACATGTGGATCTTTTCCTCATTTTTATGATGTCTTTGGGATATAGACCTAGCAGTGGTCCAATGATCTCTTAATGGACAAATCTAATTGCTTTTTTTCTCAATCCTCATCTTGATCTCTCTTTCTCTCTTTGAATCTGAACTTGGGGTCACCTCCTTCGGGGTATTCTCTTTTGGTTTTATTTTTTGGTACTGGTGTCTCCTGGATCTCCTTCTATCTCTACAATTGCTCCTCCTCTGTCTGTTAGACTGAATCCTCATTCATACCATGCCTCCTAACCATGGGTGTATCCCAACACTGTGTCCTAGAATCTCTTTTGTCCATTTTATACTATTACTTTATACTCTACTTGGTGATAGCATTAGCTCCCAAGAGTTCAATTGTCTCTATGTATATGAGTCTCAGATCTGCATACCTGGCCATATTCTCATATCACCATTCAACTTGAAGATAATTCCAAATGGATGTCCCTAGGCATATCAAATTCAACATATCCAGAATAGAACTCTTTATCTTTTCCCCAAACCCTACTCTCTTCCTCACTTTCCTATTACTTTTGAGGGTACTCCCATTAGCCTAGTGTCCCAAGATTGCAATTGATGTCACCCACAATTTCTCACCATCAACTTTCATATTCAATCTGTTGCCAAATCTTGTCTTTTCTATCTTATTTTATATGTCTCCTCTCCACTCATACAGCCACCACTTTAGTTCAGGCCCTCATCATCTGTTATGCTCGGACTACTCCATCCCTCTATTGCAATATTATGTGTGGATAGAGGGCTATGCCTAGATGGAGGAAATCTCACATTCTTGAGTTCAAATCTGACCTCCAGCACATGCTAGCTACATGACCCTGAGCAAGTCACTTGTTTGCCTCAGTTTCCTCATCTGTCAAATGAGCTAGAGAAGGAAATGGCAAACCTCTCCAGTATCTTTGCCAAGAAAACTTCAAATGGGGTCATAAAGAATCAGATTGGATTGAAAATGACTGAACAACAGCAACAAATTGCGGTACTGCAAAAGTTGGTCTCCCAGCCTCAACTCTCTCCTCAATCCAATCCGTCCCCTACTCAGGTGCTAAATATAATGGCAGCTGGTGGTGCAGCAGATAGAATTCTGAGTCTGAAGTCAGGAAAAGCCGAGTTCAAATCTGATCTTAGAGGCTCATTAGCTGTGTGACCCTGGACAAGGCATTTAACTACTCTTTGCCTCAGTTTCCTCAACTGTAAAATGAGGATAATAATAGCACCTCACTTGCAGGGTTCTTGTGAGGATTGAATGAGATATTTGTAAAGCACATAGTAGGTACTACATAAATTATTATTTCCTTCCTTAATTTTCCTGAAATTTAAGACCATGTCGCTTCTCCACTTACTAAAATACCATGGCTCCCTACTGGATCAAATATAAAGACCTCTGACATTTTATGTTTTTTATTTTCTAACCTGACACCTTTCTCCCTTTCTAATCTTCTTCTACCTTCCTCCCCTTTACACACTCTAGCATCCACCAATACTGCTGTTTCTCCCACAGGACATTCTATCTCCAGTCTATTCCTTTGGACTGGCTGTCCCTCATGTCTGGAAGGTCCTACCTTCTTATCTCCATCTCCTAATTTCTCTGAATTGCTTTAAGACAGCTCAAATCCCACATGTCTCTACTGGAGGCCTTCCCCGTTGAGATTACCTTTCCTCTACTCTCTGTACGTATCTTGTGTGTACCTAGCTATTCATATGTTTTCTCCACCTTTAGAATGTGAGCTCCTCAGAACCAGGAGAACATTGTACATAGTAACAGCAACATTGTGTGATGACCAGCTTTGATAGATCTAACTCTTCTCATCAATGCAAGGATCTAAGACAACTCCAAAAGACTCATGATGGAAAATACTGTCCACGTCCAGAGAAAGAACTATGGAATCTGAATGTCGATCAAAGCAAACTATTTTCTCTCTATTTTTTTCACACGATTTTTCATTTTGGTTTTAATTCTTCTTTACAACATGACTAATGTTGGGGTGTGGAGGGTGAGAAATGTGAGTTCCTTTAGGCCAGGGACTGTTTTTGCTTCTCTTTTTGTCTCCAGTGCCTTAACAGAGTGTCTGACATATAGTTCATTCTTGAATAGGACCATGACATCAGGAAGGTGATGCAAATGCAAGTGAATTGAATTTAAGTGAGGGAGGGCTGTGCAAAGACACGAGCCTCACTTTCTGCTCCAGAACCATTTGGGCCCAGAGGCAAGATATAGATCAGGATGACTGGAGATGTCCCCCTTGGTGTGAAGTAAGTACTTAGTAAAAGCTTGTGGACTTGACTTGACTTAACATCCTGAACATGAAGCATGGACTGGACAGGATCTGAATTGCTGACCACACTGATCCAGGAGGAAGAAAATATGCCTGTTTCTCCCCCATCCTCAAAAAAAAAACCCAAAAAACCAACCCCTCAGTCCTCTATCTCTTCTGTTTGTAGCTAAATTCCTTGAGAAGGTAGTCTAGAAGAGGTACTTTCATTTTCTCTCCTCACACTCTCTCCCTAACCCCTAGCTTCTGACCTTATCATTCCACTGACCGTGCTCTCCAAAATTACTAATGACTACTTAAGTGTCAAATCCAATGACTTTTTCTCCACTCTCATTCTTCTCAATCTCTCTGCAGGCTTTGACACTATCCATCACCCTCTTCTCCTCATATTCTCTTCTCTCTATGTTTTTGGGACATCGCTCTCTCCTCATTCTCCTCCTATCTATCTGACTGGTCCATCTCTGGAGCCTCCTTCAAAACACTTCCTTTGACTTTAGGTGCCCCGCAGGATCCTGTCCTAGACCATCTCCTCTTCTTCCTCTTTTTTACTTCCCTTGGTGATCTCATCTGCTCTTGTGGACTTAACTATCATTTTTATCCTGATAATTCTTAGATCTACCTATCTGCCCTATCCTCTTCTCTTGACATCTGGTGTTACATCTCCAACTGCCTTTCACGCATCTTAGACTGGTGCCCAGCAAACATCTTAGGCTTAATATGTTCAAAACTGAACTGACCATGTTTCCCTCTAAATTCTCCCCCCTCTAAAACTTCCCTGTTGCTATAGAGGTCACGACTATCCTCAGTCTCACATCCTAGACATATCCCTCAATCCCTTACTACCTGTCATCCCCACTTGCAATCTGGTGAGAAGGCCTGCTGATTTCACCTTTGCAACATCTCTCAGATATGCACCCTTCTCTCCTCTGGGGCAGGCCCTTGTCACCTCAGACTTGGACTATTGCAACAACGTGTTGGCCTCAACTCTGTCCCTATTCTAATCCATCTTCCATTAAAGCCACCAAAGTGATTTTCCTAAAATGAAGATTCTGCAATATCATCCTCTCCCCCTACTCAGTAAATTCCAGTGGCTCCCTATCTTCTTCAGGATCAAATGCAAAATACTTTATTTGGCATTCAACATCCTTCATGGCCTACTTCTCACCTTTCTTTTGCTGCACCCCCCTTTCCATCTTCTTACACTTTACTCCCCACCAATAATAATGACTTCCTTGCTGTTCCACCAACATGACACTTAATTTCTTGATTTTGGGCATTTCTCTGGCACGCCTGGAATTCACTCCCTCCTCATTTCTTCCTCCTTCTGGCTTCCTTGATTTCCTTCAAATCCCAACCCAAATCCCACATTCTACAGGAAGCCCTTCCCAACTCTTCTTAATTCTAGTACCTTGCTCTGTTAATTATTTCTTACTTATCCTGTATAGAGCTTGCTCGTATATATTTGTTTGCTTGTTGTCTCCCCTATTAGATTGTGAGCTCCTTGAGGGAAATGACTATCTTTTGCTTCTTTTTGTATCCCCACTGGTTAGCATAGTGCATGGCACATAGTTGGTGCTTAAATAAGATTTACTGAATAACTCTCTCTCCCCTTTTATTCCTCTCTAGGGAAAAAAATCAAATGTGCATATGTCCTATTAACTCTGATTCTCTGATCCATTTGATTCTGTTAGGTTGTTTGAGAGGAAGCTAAAGTTTAGAAGCTTTGTTCTTTTCCCCAGTCTTTACTTTTTGTCTTAAGTCTTTAAACCTGTGAAAAAATTTGTTGGCTGACGAAAGCTCTAGCCTGTTTGAGTACCAATGACTTGAATAAAGGAACATATGGTGCAACTATGCAGATGATAAAATATGAGAGGCATAACTAACACACTAGAGGACAAAGTTTGAATCCAAAAAGATTTCGGCAGGCTCCAGCTCTGGGCTAGGGCCCAATCTAATAATGTTATTCTATAGGGATAACTGTAAAGAATCACTCTTGGGTACAAAAAAGAAATAAATTTCAAATTGCAAGATGGCGATGCATGGTTAAACAGTGACTGCTCTGAAAAAATCTGGGGGTCTGAGAGGATTGGAAGTTCAACCTATTTTTGTATTGTCATATGGCAGCCAAAAAAGGGAATGCCATTTTAGGATGATTTAAAAGAAACACAGCTCGCAGGAATAGGGAAATGGTAGTTCTGATGTCCTCTGCCCTTGTCAGACCCCACCTGGAGTCTTGTGCTCATTTCTGGGCACCACAGTATAAAAGGGACATTGATAAATTGGAGAACATCCAGAGGAGAGCAATCAGGATTGTAAAGGGACTTGTTTACGTCATGTGAAGAATGAATGATGAAACTGGGTGTGTTCATCTAGAGAAGAAAAGATTGTGGGAGACATTATACTATCTTCAAGCATTTGAAGGGCCATCATTTAGAGGTAGGATTAGACTTGTTCTGGTCAGCCCCAGAGGACAGAACAAGGTGCAGTGGGTAGAAATTGCAAAGAAGAAAATTTAGGATTGATGTCAGGAAATACTTCTTAATAATTGGAGCTGTGCAAAAATAGAATTGACTGTCTCAAGAGGTTGGTGGGTTCTAACTCCTTGGAAATCTGAAAGCAGAAGCCAAATGACCACTTCATTAGGGATAATCTAATGGGGAGTCTTTTCTTGTATGGACTGCCACAGAGGTCCCTTATAACTTTCAAATTCTATGATTCTGTGATCTTTTAAGAAATTCACCAATAACAATAAGGGGAAGATGAGGAATCTCCTTCTTTCGGAGATAAAAGACATTTTGCCCAATAAGGCTGGGTGAGGGCAAGAGTTGCAGAAGCAGAAAGGAAGCCTCTGTTATTTCCCACAAATCTTGCAAAACCAATACCAAGTATAGTATACTTTCTAGTTTGATTTTTTCTTCCCATTTGTAAAAAAGAAAAAAAGAAAAGGAAAGAAGGAAGAAAGGATAGGAGAGAGAGAGACAGAGACAGAGACAGAGACAGAGAGACAGAGAGAAGGAAGGAAGGAAGGAAGGAAGGAAAGAAGGAAGGAAGGAAGGAAGGAAGGAAGGAAGGAAGGAAGGAAGGAAGGAAGGAAGGAAGGAAGGAAGGAAGGAAACAAAGAGGAAAAAGTTTCATTATGGGGAAAACAAAGGCTGTATTTTGAGATCCCTGGAGCTACTGGCTTTCCCCTTGCTTCTAAAGTATTACCTCTAGAGGAAAAGAGGAGGATATGGATACCTATAGTAGTCTAGCTGGAGGACACCAATTGGATATGAATGGTTATCATATCAATATTATCATATCAACTTAATAGCTACCAGTGTCTAAACCCCCTAACTCTCTGTACTTGGTAGTTAGATTTGTATAATTTTAAATCAAGCTAGTTTCCAGACTTGCTGCAGGTGTTACTCACTTAAGAAACTTCAGTGTCTTTACAGCAAAGTACAAATTTCAATTCAATTAATCAAACATGTGTAATGTGACCTCAGATACTCTTTTCTAGACAATATTAGAAAGAACTCAGAAACACGATACAGGACAAATGGTACAGAGCAAACCTGATTAACAGCCTTGTCCCATACATGTGTGTGTGTGTGTATATATATATATAGCCAAGTGTAGATCCTTGGGCCGAGTGTGTTGGTATACTCTGGGTAAACATTACCATTGGTCTTCCTTCTGAGAGGCATGTGGTTCCCAAAAAAGAATTAAGCACTTGGGGTTGATTTGTCAAGGTTTTTAGGCCAACAGGCAAACCTTATCCTGCAATCTGTAGAGTCCATAAGGATCCAGGCCAAATTGTCTGGGTTCATGTCTAAAAGGAAGTAGTTTAACTTTGCTTAAAAGTTGTAATGAATATGAATGAGGTCCCATAATACGATATGGGTGCATGCTCCCTAGGAAGGCTTCTTTAAGCTCATTCAACCTCAATTACAAAAGAAACATCAATGAAATATTTTTAAAATGCACATAAGAGAGTAGAAAGAATTCAGAAGGGGAAACACACAAGAAGACAATGTTGGTACCACTACAGTATTAAATATACAAATTGAGTATGTATATTTAAAGAAGTCATACATAATGTTCATGGTTTTATATGTACTCTTTTTCTGGCCTTCACATATATTTGAATATTCAGACAATACTTTTAGGCAGTAGGGAAGGAACCTTAACCCTAATTTTAAGTAGAAACAGAGAGATTGAAGATTAAAGGTGGGGGGAAATAAGTGGGGGCCATCTGTTGGACAATAAGGGAGTGGATAGAATTAAAGTCATATGTAGAGAGGCTGGTCTTGGAGAACAGAAAGGCTACCTATTCATCAGAGTCTATAGAAGTATTGTAGGGGATTATGACAAGGAGTTGTGAGATAAGAAGAGGGAGGTGAGAAAACTCACAGTGAATGGTGTCCACTTTTTATTTACTGTCTTGTTGATTGTCTAGACTTAATGAACTGTTAATAACGCGTATTAAATTTAAAAGTGTGTGTATATACATTTTTCCTGGAAAGTTCTTAAACATTTGCCTGTGCACCCTTGCATTACTCTAGAAACATTGCTTGAGCAGGAGTGCAGTAGAAGGCTCAGGGAATTAAGTCATCACCAGAAGGTCTGGTGACTGTAGGATAACAATAATAACTGGTATTTAAATAGTGCTTCAAGGTTTGCGAAGTGTTTTATGTCCATTTTATCATTTGAGACTCACAGCACCCTCTGAGTGGAAGGCTTTAAGAGGAAAGAGAAGGTCTGGAACAACCAAAAGTGAATGTGACAGAGAATCAGTTGGGAGAATAGAAGGATTGCCTTATGGCAGTGAAGGCCTGATTGCTATTAGGTAAAATATCTTTACAGTGGACCCAGTCAGCTCAGGGGCATGTCTCCCTCCATCTCTGTTCAGCAACATGTAGGTAGGAGTGGAAGAGGCAGAGTGTGGGACTATCTAAAGTTTGAGTTTTGGTAAGGCATGAGATATAATAGAGAGGAAGGGATTTGTTTTACTATCAACTTGGATAAATTAATTTCTCTGAAGAGAAAGAAAAAAGGGGCAGAGAAGGAGATGGAGAAGGAGAACAGTGTAGAATCAAGCTTAATTCTCTAAGGGGGTAAAGATTAAGAAGGGAAGAAAGTTTAGCCAGAGTAGAGATAAGGACCTGGGAAAGTCCTTACTGAGAGGTAGGGGAGTGCAGGATGAGAAATACTTTCAAGAGGAGTGAGGCATAGGGAGAGACGAAATGATAGCAGATTCTGATTAGCTAAAGGAATTCAAGAGTTCTTGATTGTGGAAGTAGAACTCTCTTGGGGGACGGCATGATCAGAGATATTACCATTTCTGTGTGTAGCTCAGGTAAAGAGGAATAGTTGGTCATGGGATTTCAGAGGAACTGAGAGTTTGGGGTACTTGAGACAACAACAAGTATGTTGAACTCTTAGAATATGAGTCAGAGTTGGGAGAAGAGGGACATTGTAAGCCAAGCCCTTAACTCATGGAAAAAGGGGAGATAATTTCCTGCAGGCTGTGTAGATAACAGCCAGTATAACCTGGACTGGGTGACTTGGTTTTTTTTTTCTCTAAATGCCCAGGGTCTCCCAGCTAAATCACCTTATCCAGGCCTGCCTTCCTGGGCAATGCTTTAAACTCCAAAATAATGCACTTTGATAATCACCAGTCAACTCTCTAATTTCCTAAAGACACTAAGTATTGGCCTTATTACTGCTTCACAGTTTGAAGGGTTAAACCAGTCAGTTCCTGGCACAATACCCTGCTGTACCCTAGTTACAGACTCATTAATATATATGTTGACATTGTGTTAATCTAGAAGAGAACGTTTTCCACTCCCCCTCCTTATTAAACAGATGGAACACTGCGGCAATTATGTGACTTATATAAGATCACATAGTTAATGGGTCTTAGAGTTAGAATTTGAACTCAGGCTCTCTGTCCCCAAAACCAATTCTCTTTCCACTGTTGCAGGCTAAGGGAGGGGCTTATAGTACCAAAGGACAGAGATTTGGAATGGAGGAGAGTCTAGACACATCAGGAGTGACAGCCTGGGAAAGTACTGAGAGGTGGAGGAATTGTAGGTCACAGAAAGATGATGAATAGGTTTAGGAGGATTAAGACATAGGGAGAGATGGAATGATAAGAGATTGTGATCAGGTAAAGATATTTCAGAATTCTTAGTCATGGAAGAATCACAACCAGTCTCCTGTCCAAGTAATAACAAGGCCTGACCCTGCTTATCTTCCAAGATCAGACAAGATTAGTAGGGATGTTCTGGGCAGTATAACAAATACAGGCCATAATCTTCTTTACCGAACTCACTGCCCCCTTGTGGATATTTTTAGCTTCAGCAACCTCTCCTCTATGCCTTTACCAAATCTCAATCTTAAGTTTTGCTTCATTCAATTTTTTCAATTTTCTTTCTTTCTTTTTTTTCCATGTTAAGTTTTAAGTAAGGTTTTAAGTAAAAGGAGAGTAAATTTTATACCTATATATGCATGTATATATGTATTTGTGTATATTTAATGTGTTCATAGACATATATATATATAATATATAGATATGTAAGTATAGCATGTTTGGGGACTATTCCTTCCTTTTCCACATCTTCCCTCTTATGTATAGCTAATAAAAAATAAGCATGGGTTTATATAATGTCATCAATTTGCTGTGGAAAAATCCTTTTGGATTTAGTATTGATAATTTGGGGAAGATTAGAGAATTTGTCAGGTCTTGACAAGAGAATAGTATTTACTAAGGAATGTGTGTGTGTATGGAGGGGAATAGGGGGAGATAGGAGTGTTGGGGAGAAATCCTTCCCAGATGTCTGATAAAGAAGGGACATTGACATGTATTTAGTTATCACATCTGAACCTGACATTGGTGGCTGGGATTCTCTTGGAGATAGATAGCTTTCCTGTTCTCTAGACAAGTTTTTGTGATGCTAAATGCAGCAGGGACAGTAGCAAAGGGGAATCACCTGTAGGAGAGGAGATGCCTAGGATGAAGCAGTGATGTGGGGAGAATCGTGCTCCCTTTCAGACTAGAAGCATTCTCCTCTGTAGAGGGCTAAGGACACAAAGTCCAGTGACAGAATGATAGATTAGGTGTGGCACCAACTGCCAAGAGCTACAGAATCCTAGCTTCACCAGACCGCTGTAGGAGAAGCTGGGGAATGGTATCCTGGGACCTGATACTTGCTGCCATCTGCTAGATGAGCTGAACTATAGGAAGAGCCATTGAAAGGAAGGGATTTCATACATCTGTTCCCTTCTGAGAGCTGCACTGAACTGGAAGAACAGCGGCAATGAGGAATGATGCCAGGCTAGGCTAGCTGGATGCCATTAAAGGGAGTTTCACAGAGCTGAAGGAGAAGGAACCTTCTGCAAACTTTGTCTTCTCATGACTTTAAGTGACTGAGATACTACATAGACTTCAGGAGGAGGTTTCCTGGCATACTGAGAGTTTAATTCAATCAATCAATAAAACATTTACCAAGTGCCTACAGGCACTGTTCAGTGCTAGGGATACAAAAAGGGGCAAAAGACAGTCCTCAAGAAGTTTATAATCCAGTGGGGAAGAAAACATGAAAACAAATACATCCTAGTATCGATGTAGAGAATAAATGGGAAATAATTAATAGAAGGCTAGCAAGCATTAGAACTGAGGGGTTAAGGAAGGCTTCCATTGATTTGCTGAGGGTCACACAGTATGTCAGAAGCAGAGGTTGAACCTAGATTTTCTTTATGGTAAGGACAATCCTTCTATCCACTCTATCATGCTGCCCTCCAGAGCCTGACTCTTGCACGTCTGTTCCCCTGTGGGCTTTTCTCTACAGTACAATTCTATAATGGCATTTTCCCCTTCCTATGATCCTACATGTTGGACCTTACTCCCCCAGGATTCCTGTTCCCAGAGTTTGGAACTTTGGTAGGTGTATATAACCTATGTTACTCCACCTTGGCCTGGTTCTAGTGATCCTTCCATACAAACAGGCAACCAACCCTTACCAATTACTACATCAACGTTTCTTCCTCTTAATTATAGTGCCTTTCCTGTCTTTCTTTTCCTTTCTTTGTATTTCCCAGGGCTTAACACAATACCTGGCACATAGTAAGCATTTAATAAGTGCTTATTGACTAATTGTCCAACTCTACCCAAGGGGCATCATAGAAACTGGTGTATATCACTAAAGTTATTGTAGCTCACCATTAGAAACACTACCAAATTTCACAAGGCAATCTTCATTTTTCACATGTTGGTTGAGTCACTTTTTCCTTGCCTGTGAACAAATTGTTTCAATTACTCTTGGCTCCATTGACTTTCAGTTGGCAGCTCTTCCTGATTAGTTAGCTGGAACCCTGGGGGTCTCCATTGTATACTCATTCATTCACACAATGTGTATCAAGGCCTATGTGGTGAAGATTTAACCTGCTTTCCAGAAAATGGTGAAAGTGGCGAGTACTTGGCATATGCAGATGCAGGAATATTTGTCAGCGTAGGCCAAGGATAGGAAAACACATTGCAAAATGCTTCTGGAATAAAAACAAACACTGAGATGGAATATTTTAAGCCACGTAAAAATGAACTAAAATTTTGGGAAACAAGAGGTTCAGGAAAAAAAAAACCCATAAATGAAATAAAAAAGAACTACATAAAAAACAAAACATGAATAACACTTCAACAATGAGTTCATCTCAAGCATTTCATGAATTTCACATGACTCACCCACTTTTCCTCTGTATCTTCATGATTACCATATCAGCAGGAATAATGCTTTGTTGTTCCACTGCCAAATATACATATCAACATAGCCATGACATTCCTGAATGCAAAATATTATACTGCTCATCCTTGTTTGTTGTTCCTATAATAAGATTAATTTTTGTTCCCTTACCCACCTCACATAATCTCATGCCACCCCCCTATATTCTTTCAATCAGTGGTTTGTTTTTCCTTTGAATACTGTTTCCTTTCTTTTCCATGGTCTTCATTATGACTTGAATTATTCACAAATCCACAGTATTCTTTAGTAATTCCAAAGATATGTCTCCAAACTTCAAATATGGAATCTTCTTTGATAAATGAATGCTATAAGGTCCTTAGGTTATAGTTCCTGGGAGGAGGCACTGAAAAAAGGTTCAAAGATAAATCTCATCCCTTTGAAAAAGGGGATGGAGTAGAAAAGAAATCAGTACAGCAAACTGAAAACTTCCCTTTGTGATGGACAGTTAATAATAACTGAGGAAACAATCCAAGCTATATAATTTATTAGCAAAACAGCCATGATAAATGGGTCAACGGACTCCCCAGTGGGTTCAAAAACCCCAAAGACAGAATGAGACAGATTTTCATGTACTAAAAACAATTAATCAAATAAGACCAGTTAATTAAAAGAAAGCAATTAGCCAGAATACAAAATTAGGTAATCTGATTTCTAACTAGAAGAAAGATTAGGCACTTTCTAAGTTGGAAATCAGAAAAAGAGGTGTCCCACTCCCTCCAAGTGTCTGTATTCAATCAAAGGAACATGGAAACAATAACTGATTGAATGATAAGGGGCCAGTTTTCAGATATGACATAAGGGTTGCTTGAGCTGCATAACTGTGAGAAAACGCCTTGCATCAATCTTTAGATCTGCTTGTGTTTCTGGCTGGCATGACCTAGATCCTTGGTTGAGGGTCTCTAAGTAGCAGGTAGAGGTGGTCCAGTTTCCAGACATGCAGGGCTAGGTTCAAACACTGCAATCAAGTTTTCTTACAATTCCCATAACTGAATAAAATTTTCTCACAAGACAGAAATTGGACTAGACTCATAATTGAATAGAAAGGGAATGAAACTGGATCCAAATTGAGTCACAAGATGGAATCAGTGTGGTTCACTCAATTCCCACGCCTTTCATACTTTTCGATAGGCCATGTTTTAAATGTTCACTTCTCTTGAACTATAGTTGAAATGCTTTGAAACAGAATTGTCCATGTAAACAAATATCTAAATCAGTTTTAATGGAAACTTGGAAAGAACTTGATATTTTTAAAAAAAAACACATTAATTTTTTCTAAAATTTTTTAAAAAAAATATATATATGTATATATATTTTTAAAATGACTCATATGAATAAGGCTTAAGGAAAAGCAATCTGTGAACCTAACAAACCATTTTAACAAGCACCCTTTCCCTTTGATGTTTCCCAGTGGGAACCTGTACAGCAAAATGAAGAACATGAAACATCTTAGCAGTAGTTCAATACCTTTGTTCTCTTAGCTTAGAGATATGGGTGTTGCAACAATCTGCTAGCAGCTGCTGTAAGGGTGCAAGACCCACAACGACCAGCACACAGAAGGCTGCTAACACAGATTCTTTGATCTGCTTTACTAAGGAAAGCAATGTTAAGGGGTTAACAATCTTACTTTAATCCAACATACAAATATCATTCACTTAGTTCAGGAGGAAAGCCAGCTACCTGAACTTCAGAGCAAATACAAATTACAAACATACACAATATAAACAGACCAAATCACAATTCATAGTTACCAGGAAAGCATCAACATCTGGAATCACTATCCGGACGTTCTTAGAGCAGCATGCCATTCTTCCAATGGCTGAGAGCCCCAGACAGAATGCTAACCTTTGAGTTTTTATACTCAGTTCAGGGCTCAAAGGATTCACACATGATCAGCAGAAGGGTGTGAGCCTGGGGTTGAGTACCTAGTTAGCGAAAGGGTGTGGGCCTGAGGCTTTGCACCTAGTAAGGCTTAACCAAAAGCATTTGATTACTTTAGCATTTCTTTTTTACATTTTTTTTTTCCTGCAGGGGAGAAGGCAGGACAATTGGGGTTAAGTGACTTGCCCAAGGTCACACAGCTAGTAAATGGGTCAAATGTCTGAGGTCGGATTTGAACTCAGGTCCTCCTGATTCCAGGGCTGGTGCTCTACTCATTGCGCCACCTAGCTGTCCCTGCTTTAGCATTTCTAAAAGAGAAAACAGTAAAAAAAAAAAAGTCCCACTTTAATTACCAGTACAGTGGGGAACAGGATAAAATGGCAGAAGTGGAGCAATGAAGGATGTTAGTGGGCCATGCTGCCATGGTGTTCCTCATACGAGTTTCCCAAATACTAGTGGAGACTTGGTGCATGGGTAACAAACAATGTTTCTATGTGGTACCTGGGTGTTCTACATGTCTTCTATATCTATGAAATATGTGTACATATGTATATGTGTATATATGCATACATATAAATCTATATATAATATATATGTACGATGGGAAACACTAAATATGGTGAACAACAAATAATACTACAGCAATTGAGACTGTTTACATTCTAACAGCCAGGACATGATTAGTTACTGGTGTGGGAGGCATTTTCTAAATCAGCTATCTACAGTCAGATCATCGAAATTTTAGGGCAAAGATCAAATGCAATACCAACTCGGGAGAAATAACAAACACAGAGAGGATATGACATACAACTTGGGAAACAGTTACCTATTATACAAATTGTTGATGCTGAAAAATGGAAAAGGGATAACAGAACAGACACTGACAGAATATCAAAATTCTCTGAGGAGATTTAACTGATTTAAATCAGTTGCCACAATGAAGAGACAAAAACAGAAAGGAAAGCACTTCCAGCAAGAAACTGTTGGGTCTCCTTGCCCAGTGGAGAGATATGACCACCAAAGGTGATACCAGTTTAGAAGGAAAAAAACTTCTTTGTAAAATCTGATTGAAAAGAATGATGAAAAATTGGTTTCAAGCATAAAATAACAAGAAGCAGTAGAGGGAAAAACAAAATTACAGAAATCTTTGTGAAAAGAAAAAAAGTTCTGTTAAGATTTCTATAATAAACTCTTTTTCTCCATCAATAATAGTGGAGTTGCCATGTTTGGATTCTATTCTCACATTTGTCCAATGCACTATGTTAGGAAGGAGACCATCATTAAAGAGAACAGAAATGGCAAAAACAGATGAACAAAAAAAAGTACCCATAAGCGCTCCAGACTGAATGTGTGACAGTTTAGGGGTGGGGAGGGTGTTGAGAGATTGATTCTCAAGATATCTGAAAGAAGAGAGGATGCGAAACGCTTGGGAAAACTCATCGATATTATTACTAAAAATCTGATTGAAAAATATCAAGAATGTGTCTACTTTTTCATCTCTATAAAATATTTGAATAATCTACACAAAGGTATTTTTATTGAAGGTATGAGAAGGTATCCTCCAGAGGGCCTGGGTTTGAATTGTGGGTCCACCAAGGTAACGAGAACCAAGGCGTGGGAGCAAAAAGTAATTTTATTAAAGGTGGTAAAGATTAAATGGAAAGCATGGGGGTGGGGGAATCATATTTCCAGCAATAGCAGGGAGCTCCAGCAAATACCCTGAAAACAGTAGATACATGGGAACCTTGTGATATCACTGATTTATTCAGGATATTCAACAAGCCTACTAGAGCAGTCTCTCTTATTTAGATCTCCCCTGAATTATGCACCCTAGAGAGCTAATCAGGTAAATCTACTAAGCAGTTGTCACAAATAAAGGCGTTCTTCTGGTTTTAGACCTGGCACAGTAGATATTGCAAAAAGTTCTACTGGCAGTTTTCAGGAACGGTCATTATTGCAGAGGGAGGGAGGGAGGGAGAGAGAGAGAGAGAGAGAGAGAGAGAGAGAGAGAGAGAGAGAGAGAGAGAGAGAGAGAGAGAGAGAGAGAGAGAGAAGAAGGGACAGCTCTCTTTGTAATGGCATAGAACTGGAAACCAATTGAATGGTTGAACAAATTGTGTTATATGGATGTAATGGAACACTATTATACCATAAGGAATTATTTTAGAGAATCTTGGAGATGCTCTTATGAATTGATGCGGAGCGAAGTAAATAGAACCAGGAAAACAATTTATAAAATAACTACATTTTAAAGACAACTATGAAAGACTTTAGAACTCTGATCAATGCAGCGACCAACCATGATTCCAGGGAAATAATCATAATGTGTACTGCTCACCTTCTGACAGAGGTGATAGACTCAAGATGTAATATGAGACATTTATTTTTGGACATGGCTAATGCAGGCATTTGTTTTGCTTAATGATGTATATTTGCCATAAGGATTTTGTTTCTTTTTTTTTTTTTCCAGTGTGTGGGAGGAAGTGAGAGGGGAAGAAAATTTAAGAAAAAAGCAAAAGGAAAAAAAAATCAATCCTACCTAAAAAAAAATACAGAGTCCAGATATGCCTATTCAGGCTTGGGGGAATTCTGCAGACAGGTAAAACGCAGATGACTTTGGATCCAGTCCAGAATAAGCTACTGACATGCTTTCCCAAAATCTAAAATGGAAGGCTAGAGGTTTATTGGATTCTTCAGGTTTTGGAGAACTTACATTTTCCACCAGATATCCTGATGGCCCTCATTTATTGAGTCACCCATAAGACTGCTTCTTTTGAGTGGTATCCGTGACAGGCTATAACCATAGAAGAACTAAAATAGGCTGACGAGCAGTTTCTTCCTTTGGGCCCTTATGATTTGTAAGACCTATATTTTTTAAAGTCTCTGTTCATAAAGACCAAGAGGAGTGGAAGTTTTAGTAGGTACCTAGAGAGGGCAAGAACAAATGATCATTAGATTTCTGAAGCCGAACATTCCCCTATGTGGCCACTTAATCTATCACTTTCGAAAAGCCACTGCTTGCCTATTACTGGGCTCAGGGTCAAACGGTCACTTATACAATCAGTTTCCTATTTTGAATTGGATGACCCAAGATGACCTCTCTAATGAGATACACAGAACACAGGAAATTGTAAATTAAAAAAAACATGTTCATCCATGACTATCAGTGCCCTTCACAAACACAAACAGAGACCCAGGTGATTCTAGATAGAGTAAGGAATAAGCTTCCAGGGCAGGCTCTCACACCCTGCCTTCTTCTGTGAGCCCAGTGCTTTCTTCCCTTATAAGGACCTGGTTTAAGGGTCTGCTGGTAAATGTCGCCAACCGGGTCTTTGAAAAAAAAAATATATGCATGACATACTTTAAAGTTTAATTGATCTTATTAACATTTTCTCCTCTACTTCCTTATGTCTGGGCAATCAACAAATAAATCAATCCCTGAATTGTAGCAATTGCTAATTTCTGAAGTATAAATGCTCAAGATGAAAATTTAAAAATTGGCTCTCTTGAGTCTGTTTGAACTGACTCCAGCACACCCCCGACCTGGCTCCTGTTTTGCTGGTTTACCAACGGCTCTGTCTAATATGGGAGGAATACACCTACACTGATTCCTGGGTAGTGGCCATGGATTTGGCTGAATGGTCTGGGGCCTGGAGAGACTGGACCAATAAAGGCTCAGGTCAGGACCAATGAAGGAATTTTCCGTTGCCTCCTATCACAGACATTTCCTTGTTGGGAATGTTTCCATGCATGAAAGATAATATATGTCCCCAGATGCATAAACAACTAGGTTAAAGCCTTCAGGAGAACAAGAAGTTGCACAGTGGAGCCTTGGCCAAGCTGGACATGGGGTTATGATGTTATGTTGTACTGGACGTAGAACCATATCATAACCTTAACTAAGGACAAAGCAGTTAATCTTTTCCAATTGGTCTCCTTATGCCAATGGGAGTACCCATTTGACCATGTAGTCTTCAACCTGTCCCCAACTGACAAACTGGCTCTTTTATCCCATATTAGGACAAGAGATTTGCTCCCTTCTAATCAACAGCTTCATTAACATGACCCAACTGCCAAGGTTGGGTGTTCGACCTCTCAGAAACTATGTCTGTAATCAATCAATGCCATGCTAGCAAGGGCCAGTACTCTATGGTTCAGTGGTTTTTCAGATGCAGTCTCCAGAAAGACCTACTTGATAATGGTTGACTGCTTTTGGACATAGTTCCAGCTGCTCTTCTCCAGCCCTTCCTCATCTCTTTCCCAGCAGAAAGGTGGTTGGGTTTCCAGGTCCTTGCCACCTCAGAAGGGTCTGTAAACCTTGAAGAAACAGCTCAGATTCCCCTTTAATTGACAGGCCTCCTTTTCTCTGGATTGGTTCAGTCAACTTCTTCCTAGAAAGGGCTTTGGGAACCAAAGGATGATATAGTGGGGAGGTGAAACTTTTGCTAAATAACTATGAATGTGTATTTTCCTGAAAGAGAGGGATACTCTAATGGACTATTGAGTTCCTGGAGGAAGGTGAGAGTCCTTATCCAAACCCTGCAAAATAAGTGGGAAAGGCCCTCAGTAGAGGCCTCTACTGAGACAGACATATTGAATTTAAAAGTTTTATAAGAATAAACTATTTGTGTACCAAGGGTATACTTGATAAAAGTACTAGAAATAAAAAGGCAGGCTTTTGTGAGCAATACTACACAGTAGACTACATCTTTATCATCCCAAATTGACTGAAAGATATAGATAATGAGTCATTTTGTTTTATGTTGACTATAAAAGTTAAGTGGTGACTGTCTTAAAGTTGTTTCTCAAACATATATAAGATTATATAAGATTTCTTTAAATATATAACAGAAATATATACTCACCAAAGGTGTCAGCTACAGTTATGGAAGATACCTAGTGCTGGGGTCAAGTCAAAGAGGGATTCTCTGTAGAACAGGTGTTCTTGACCTGTGGTCAGTGAACTTAAAAAATTTTAACTGCATTTTAAAATAATTGGTTTCCATTGTAATCCTAAGTGTTTTGTGCATTTAAAATCTTTTTTTCTTTTCTGAGAAAGGGGACATAGGATTCACCAGAATGCCAAAGGGGTCTGTGATGCAAAAATTGTAGGATCCCCTGCTTTAGATGATAAGGTCTTTCCAAGGTCTTCTACGTGCTCCTGTTTGTGCTCATTTCAGCACATCCTAGAACACTGAAGATCCATCATCCCAGAAAGGTTTTATCCATCTATCCACATAGGAAAAAAAAAGCAGATGAAGAACGTCTACTGTCTGGGCTATGATATGCAATTGAATGTGGCGCTTCTCCATCAGTAAATGTCTTGAACAGACACCACAAATGGATAATGAGCTGGACCCAGAATTGTACAGAATTACTGGTTGGATTGCTTTGGGAAATTTCAAAGTTCTTTTAATGACCTCAGGTTTCTCCTTGAAATAAAGACTCATCTTTTTAACCACCATATTTTTTTCAATGATATTATGTGGTTGCAAGTCAGGTACAGACTAAAAAATTAAAAATGAAGACCACTCAAAAGTCAGTGAAGAGGGGCAGGGTAGAATTAAACAATCTACAGCACATTACATTAAGAAGTTACACAGAACTAATGTAAAAAGTCATCAAAGAAATATATGACTCAGAAAAAAATGGGTTGGCGACATGCAAGATAGCTCTGATTTTATACCTGATTTTAGTGGGAATTTTTTATATGTTTCTCCATTAGACATAACATCAACTCATGGTTTTAAATACATAATTTTTATCTTTATTAAGGCAAATTTTCCCTCATTCTTTCTTTTTGGATTAGAAATACAAATGTTTTACTTTGTGAAAAATTTCTATATTTTATTATGTAACACAATTATTTTAATATCTTTTAAAAATAACATTATCACTCCTTAATACCACACCTAACTGTACCGAACCCTCTCTCATAACAAAGAAAAGTAGGTAAGCAAAGAAAACTGTGACAGCGACCATACCTACTAGCGTGTGTTGTTGTTCAGTTGTGTCCAATTCTTCATGACCCTATTTGGGGTTTTCTTGGCAAAGATATTGGAATGGTTTGCCACTTCCCTCTCCAGCTAATTTGACAGATGAGGAAACTGAGGCAAACAGGGTTAAGTGACTCTGGAGTTGAACTGAGGTCCTCCTGACTCCAGAGCCAGCACTCTAGCCATTGAGCCAGCTATTGCTATTGTTGTTTGTCCTTTGTTTTCAAAGAGGACCATGACCTCAAGGAGGCGATGCCATGACATGCAAGTGAATTAGATTTAAGTGAGGGAGGGTCGTATAAAGTCACCAGCTTCACTTTCTCTCCGGAGCCATCTGGTTCCAGTGGTGACTGGAGATGACCCTGAACGAAGTGGGAGACCTGGGCCTTTTTTAGCTAAGGTCTTTAACAGGTTTCAGTTTAACTGAGGCAACACCCACATTCTATCCACTGCACCACCCAGCTGTGCAATATTTCAAACCTATAGTGTACCACCTATCTATTGAGAGGAGGGAAGTATGGTCTTCAGGCACCAAGATTGTTCATCACATTTAATTAGAATTCTGATGCCCATTAGTGTTTTCATTTTTTATTTATATTATTGAAGCTATGTGCTCTGTGTATTGTTCCCTTGGTTCTGCTTTCCTCATTTTGCATCAGTTCATAAGAATGTTCCCATGCGTCTTTGAATTCCTTATATTCCTTACTTAGAATACAAAAATATTCCATTACATTCACACGCCATGATTTGTTTGGTCAATCTCACTTGATAGGGCCACTTTATTTCCAGCGTTTCGCTATCTCAAAAAATATGTGTTATTTTGGTACACATGGAATCTTTCCATCTATCTGTCTTTGATTTCTGTGGGGATATGTGCCCATTAGTAAGATTGCTGGGTAGATAGTTTAGCAATGTCTCTCAAATAAACCCAAATTGTTTTCCAGAAGAATTGGACCAATTCCTGGAACCACCAACATGTTAATATGTTTGACTTCTTATAAACTCCCCAACAGGAACTTTATATTTTATTGCCTTTGCCAATTTGATGGGTATAAGGTAAAACGTAAGAGTTATTTTAATTTGTATTTATTACTTGTGATTTGGAGTATTTTTTCATAAAGCTGTGGATATTTGTATTTTCTCTTTTGAAACTTATGTTTCGGAGAATGGCTCAATTTTAAGCTATATACACATATACACATGTATACGTATATGTGTGTACATGTATATAAAATGCATGTTTATATATGTAATGTATATGTGTGAAATCACAGAGCTCTGGCAAAAATCTATCTATAATATTTTTGTCTGAACTTGGTGATTTCTTCAGTGTGAAGGAGTCCTAGCGTAGAATTTCCTTCCACTGATGGTAACTTTTCTGTGATGTCTAGTTTTAGAGCTTCCTGATGCATTCAGCGGTTAAGTGACTTACCCAGGGCTTCACAACTGTACCAGAAATGGGACTTGAACCTAGGTCTTCTTGCTTTCAAGGCATACTTTACTGCCCCTCATATATTTAAGCCATTTCTCCATTTATCTTGCAGATCAGCCTTTTATCAGATATTTGATGCATGGATTTCCCCCCTCCCACCCATTCAATACCTTTCCCTCTTATTCCAGCTTTTCTAATTTTGAACATGGAACCTTCCCTTTCTTCCTTCGTTGCAATTGTCCATTTTAAATGTTTTGCATGACTTCACATGTATAATTCACATGCTTGCCTCCTCAAGGATGGGGGAGGGACAGGAGAGTAGGAGAAAATTTGGAATTCAAAAATTTTAAAAATAAATGTTAAATTTTTTCCACGTAACTGGGAAATATTTAATGAAATAAATAAAATATATATATTTTTTAAAATCGTCCACTTTATCTTTTCGATTCTCCTCTATTTCTTGTTTAGTTACGAATATGTTCCCCAAAATTGGCTGTGGAATATTTCATCCTCCTCAATTAAAAAAATGATATGACCTTTTTGATCTCTAAATTTAACGTCACTCATATTGTCTTTAAAGGCAGCATAATTATGGTTACGGTGTTGCACCTGTAGTCTGGAAACCTTGATTTTAATCTCATCTGAAACACTGGCTTTGTGATCCAACAGAAATCATTCCGTTTCTCAGTCTTCTTTTCCTTATCTATAAAAAGGAAAAATAATATTTCTATTACCTACCTCGGGAGAGGCAGTCTTGGGCAGAAGTTCTTAAACTGGAGTCTGTGAATTAAAAAAAAAAATTGATGCCCATTTCAATATAATTGGTTTCCTTTGTAACCCTATGTATTTTTATGCATTTAAAAACACTATTCTGAGACGGAGTTCTACGACTGGGTACAAGACACACACAAAAAAAGATTGAGAATTATTGGTATAGAGAGAGGACAGAGCATTCATTAAGTACCTAAAATGTGCAAGGCACTTTATAAACATCATATAATCCTTACGAGCCTGGGAGGTAGGTGCTATTATAATCTCTCCATTTTACAGTTGAGAGTCGGAGGTAAATAGAGACAAAATAAGTTCCTGAAGCAGAATTTGAATCCAGGTCTCCCAAACTCTAGGTGCGGCGCCCTGTCCACTACACGTCCACTGCACCACTTCGCTGCAGACTTGGGTTCACTTCCGATCTCTGACCCAAATTGGTTTGCATAAATCTAGGCAAATCGCTTAGCCTCTAAAGTCTCTAGTGACACTAAAAGAAAGTTGCAGAGCAGGTACCCATCTGCATTGGGAAAGGGGGTTCCTATGCCAATGAAAACCCAGGTCTGGCGTCTGTCCCTTTTCCCCGAAACAAAACAAAACCTTATCTTAACAAGGTTGTGAGGAAGCGTGTATACACTGCCGGTTGGCGGTGTTACTGTTTCTTGGGTTGTAGCTATGACTTATGATATTGATTGTTTCTATTGGTATGAACCATCGTTGCAGTCCAGTATAGGCTCCTCCTTCGTTATAACGGATAATTCCTGAATGATAATTCCTTTAAGAATCCATTTCGCCTAATGAGTGACTCCATCGGGAAGCACACAAGACCCTTTCTTGCCAGGAACCACGCAGCTTTGGTCCATGTTTCAGATCTGGATTGAAAAGGGGAGCCAACTCGAGCGGGGACCCGCCACAGGTGCTGGACCCCACCTTCCTTCCAGACAGACATCCCTCCGGAGCGGCTCCGACCTCTCGCCCTCTGGCCTTCCTCCCTCCGAACCCACAGAGAACGATGGGACACGTAGTTCCCACCCCAGGTCGTCTAAAGCCAGCTTTTCGTCGCTGGGAGGTGTAGCCTTGTCCTTGGGGAAAAGGAGGAGAGCGGAAGGGGGAGCAAGTGCCTGGAGAAGGGGGTGAAGACCGTCGGCATGCTTCTTCTAGAATATACCTGGAAGCTGTTACTCTTCCTGCTCCACACCTACGCCCGTCCGAGGCCGGGGCCCCAATGGCGGGCCCGGTGGAGGAGAACTACAACTCCCAGAAACCCCCGTGTCTACGGCACCCGAGGGACTCCTTCGCCGAACTCCCTCCGGGCCCCCGCCTCTCCCTGGCGCTAATATAAACACACGGGAGAAACTGTCATGGAGGGGGAGGAGGCCTCGGCGGCAGAGGGGGACGTTTGGGGCCGCTCCGGGGGCTCCCCGGCTCATTTCTGAACGGGCCCCCTCTCCCTGGGACCTCGGGATCCGAGAGGGCTAGAGGCTAGACCTGAGGACGCGTTGAAAAAATAAATCCCTGTCCTTCCCCGGGGGCGGAGCCGGGCGGGCGGGCGAGTCTGTGAGGCCCGGCCTGCGAGCCTGCGGACATGGATGACAGCAAGGTAAGCCCTGGCCCTGGCCGGCCGTGGCTGCAGACCGCGCTCTGCGTGTTTTCGAGGGCCACCCCAGGGCGAGGGGAGTTCCAGCGCCCTCGGCCGGGGGTGGCGAGGGCTGTTGGGGGCGCAGCCTTTTGGAGGCTCCTCTCCCCCAGGGCCAGCCCAGGTCTGTTTGTCGACCCCCGGCCGTTTCCTTTTTCTGTATTCACCGAGGTGAAAAATTGGCCCTCCTGTCCCTCGTTGCCCCCCACCCCTCTTAATTGGAGAGTCCTTCCTCTCTCATTAGGTGACTGCAGTAATTTCCTTGGACTTCTCTGCCCCAGGTCAGGCTGTCTCTTTTTGTCTCCCATCCCTCTTAGTTTGGGAGTCCTTAATTAGAGTAATTTCCTATAATATTTGTGCCCTAGGCAAACTCCCATTCTCCTTTGCCCACAACGCCTTAAGGTTGAAACCACGTCTACCCCTGAAAGTTCTTCTTATGGCCAAGACACCTTTGCCCATCTTCTTTCTTCTTTCCACTAGATTCTGAAATTTGGTCTCCTCTAGAAAGCTTTATCAGGAGTAGCCAGTCAGCACATTGGTTAGAGCACTGGGCTTGGAATCAGGAAGACTCATCTTCATGAGTTCAAATGTGGCCCCAGACACTTACTAGTGTGACCCTGGGCAAGTCACTTAACCCTATTTGCCTCAGTTCCTTATATGTAAAATGAGCTGGAAAAAGGAATGGAAAACCACTCCAGTATTTTTTGCTAAGAAAACCCCAAATGGGGTCACAAACAGTCGGACATGACTGAAATAACCTAACAACAAAAGATGGCTCTGGAGGAGAAAGTGAGGCTGGTGACCTTGCACAGTCTTTCCCTCACTCAAATCAAAGTCAACTGCAAGTCATGTCATCATCTCCCTGATGTCATGGGCTTTGTCTAAGACAAGTAGTAAGCCCCTTTCTTTCTGGGCAACTGTCCTGTCCCACTTTCCTCTCATTAATTTTTCCTTTGCTTTGCTAGCTAATGCTGTTGAATGATTCATACGACAAAATGTGCTATGACTATTTTTGTATATCTTTGTTGGTGTGAGGGTACCCAATATAGCAGATTTCTTAAGGATAAGATACTAATTCCCATTTAAGTGTTGGGAAACTCATCTCCATGAATAAGAAGGAATTAGACATTTCTAAAACTGCCTTTTTTGAAGTAGAAATCAGGCTTTCCCAATGCTTCACCAGCAACTAGCCTCTTTATGTCATTTGTTTCTCTGTCATATCTCTTTTGCATCCAATTTTTTTTCCTCATCTTTTGTCCAATTAGAGCCTTTCTGATGGGGAGGTGTATCCATTGTTACAGATATACAAAGGTAGGGTGGTAAGAATTACCTTAATTCTATGGTAGTTTAGTCTCATGTCATTACCTCTTTCTGGAGATAGGTAAGGTTTGTTTCATCTCAGTCCTCCGGACTGGTAGTTTATCATTACATTGATCAGAGTTGTAAAATCTCTCAAAATTTGTGTTCTTTATAGTGCTGTTGGCATTGTAGAAATTATTCTCCCAGTTCTGTTCATTTCACTCTGCATTATTTCATAGGCTTGTTTCCAGTTTGCTCTGAAACTTCTTCTAAGAAAGTGACTGTGAAAGGGTCCATTTCATCTTTTCTTATGGCTACAATATCCCATTACATTTCATATATATAATTTGTTTAGTCATTCTCTAATTGATGGGCTTCCCCCTTAGTTTCTAGTTTTTTTGTCACTACAAAAAGAGCTACTATAAATATGATTGTACATTTGAGTCTTTTTTCCTCTTTCTTTGATCTTTTTGGGGTATAGATCTGGTAGTGGTATAGCTGGGTCAAAGGGTCAGAGTTTGGTGATTTTTGGAGTGTAGTTCCAAATTACTTGCTGGAATGACTGGACTACTTCACAGTGGTCTGGTGCATCACTGTGCTTATTTTCCTGTAGCACTTTCGACATTTGACATTTTCTTCTTCTGTCATCCTTGTCAATCTGATGGGTGTGTCAGAATTGTTTTATGTGGTTTTCTCTAATTATTAGTGCTTTGAAGCAATTTTAATATGGTTGTTGTTAACTTGGATTTCTTCCTGTGAAAGCTGCCTTCTTATATCCCTTAACCATTTGTCATTGAGGAATGACTTTTAGTCTTTAAATTTGAATCAATTCCTTACCTATTTCCCTTCTAATCTTAATTGCATTCTGATTTTCCACAAAAACAGATAACCAGTCGCCCTGGCTCTAGTATGTTTTGCTATTTAGAAAAGACTCAGACTTGCCTTGTTTAAAGTAGGTTTATGATAATTAAAAAAAAAAAACTGTCCTCTTAATCAATAGGTATTTATTAAGTGTCTACCAATGATCAGGCACTGTGCTTAAGCATTATGGACAAAGAAAAAAATGCACCCTCAAAGAGCTTACATGCTATGTGGGAGATAAGAGGTACACATAAGTGGACACAAAGTAAATTCAAGTTAATTTTGGAGTTGGGGAGATGGCAGAAGTATTACATAGTACTTGATGGTTAAGGTGAGCTTTGAAGGAAGCTAAGGATTGTAAGGGTCATAGGTGGCCCAGTGGGTAAAGTGGTGGGCCTGGAGTCAGGAAGGCCTGAGTTCAAATTTGACCTCAGACACTTACTAGCTGTATGACCCTGGGCAAGTCATTTAACCTTGTTTGCCTCAGTTTCCTCATCTGTAAAATAGTCTACAGAAGGAAATGGCAACCCACTGTAGTATCTTTGCCAAGAAACCTCCTCTCAAAAAAAAAAAAAGAGTTCGTAAAGAGGTGGACAAAACTGAAAATGGCTGAACAACAAAGGATTCTAAGAGATGAAAGAGAGGAGAAAATGCATTTCAAAATGGAGGCTAGCCAGTGCAAAGGCATAGAGACTGGAAAAGGACTGTTGCCGGAGATAGAATGTCATGTATGAAGATAAGCAAATAGATCAGTTTGGCTGGAGCATAGTATATGTGAAGGAGAGAAATGTATAACAAGCCTGGAAAGGCAGACTGGTGTCATACTATGAAAGTCTTTAAATACCAAATAGAGGGGTTTGTATTTGATCTTAGAGGCAATCAGGAACCACTGGAGTTGTTTTTTGTTTGTTTGTTTTGTTATTTTCCAGCTCATTTGCTTTAGGAATATCACTTTGGTAGTTCTGTGGGATATGGATTGGTGAAGGAAGAGACTGGAGGCAGGAGACCAAAGAGAAGTTTATTACTTCAGTACTTCAGATGAGAAGTGACAAGGGAACAAAATAGGGTGGTTATGGTATTTGAGCTAGAGATGTTTTAGAGGTAGAATTGATAAGATTTGGCATCTAATTGTGTAGGTGGAAATGACTGGGGAGAGAAGAGTTGAGGATGATGTTGAGATTGTAAACTTGGGCATTGATAAGAATGGTAGTACCCTTCATAGAAATAAGGTAGTTAGAAAGAAGGGCAGGTTTTGGTGGAAAGATTATGACTTCCATTTACAACATACTGAGTTTGAAATGCCTCCTGGATATACAATTTGAAATGTGCAATAGAGAGTTGGTGATACAGGACTGGAGCTCAGGAGAGAGAATAGAATCGTGTGTATATATATGTATGTATGTGTGTGTGTGTGTGTGTGTATATGTATGTGTGTGTGTGTGTATATACACACACACACACACACATACACACATAGGAGTCATCTGTGTAGAGATTACAATTGAACTAACAAGATCACCAAGAAAGAATATATAAAGAAATTAGAAGGCCCAAGACAGAGCCTTGGGGTATACCCTCAGTTATGGCATAAGTGCCTCATGCATATTAAGGTCTTATAATAAATGCCTGTTGAAGGGAAGTAATTAAAAAAAAGTAGGAGGCTGGATGAGTTATGGAAAGACAGGGCCTAATGCACTGTTGGTGGAAATGTGAACTGGTTCAACAATTGTGGAAAGTTATTTAGAAATATACTAAGAAAGTGACTCAAATGTACATATCCTTTGACCCAGAGATTCTGCTGCCATTCATATACCCTCAGGAAGTCAGCGATTAAAAAGAAAGAAAAAAAGGTCCTCTATACATTAAAATATTTGTAGTAGCAAAGAATTGAAAACAAAGCCATTCCCTAGCAATTGAGAATGGATAAACAAGGGGTAGTCCCTAATGCAGTGGAATATTACTGCACTGTTAGAAAATGATAAATATGGTGAATATAAGAAGCATAAGAAAACATAAATTGATGAAAAGAAAAATAAGCAGAACCAGGGAAATAAATACTTGTTTGATAAGTCCAGCCAAGGATATTGACAAGCAATGGCCAGACAGGTAGCAAGAGAACTAAGAGAAAGCAGAGTCATTAAAAATTTTAAGAGAGAGAGAATATCTAGAAGAAAAGAGGAAGTGGAGGCAGCAGCCAGTTCTAGGAATTTGATTGATAAAGGGAAGAGAATCATAGGAAGGGAGGTATCTGATAGGGTCAAGTGAGGGATTTGTGTAGGCAACAGGGAAGGAGCAAGTAGCTAGGGAGAGACTGAAAATTAGAAAGGAGTTGTTCATAGGCGCAATCTACTGGAGAGAATGGATGAAGGATCTGTCAGTTATAATTTTTAAAGCCCTAATGTGCCAAGCACTGTGCTGAGTAAGTACTAGAATATAAAAAAGGGCTAACAACAGTCCCTGTTCTGAAGAAGCTGCCTAAAAGCATGCAAACAACCGTATACAAACAAGATATTTAAAGGATAAATTGGGGTGGTCTCAGAGAGATGGTGCTAAGATTAAAGAGATGGTGAAAGACTTTTTACAGAAAGTGGGACTGTAGCTGAGAATTGAAGGGAAAGTGAGGGAATGGAAAGGAGGAGGGAGAGAATTCCAGGTGTGGGGGATAGCTGGTGAAAACTCTTGAAGTTGGGAGATGAGTGTAATGTGGGAGAAACAGCAAGGAGGCCAGTGTTACTGCATGACAAAGTAAGTGAAAGTGAGTAAGATGTAAGAAGACAGGGAAAGGTAGTAAGGGATGGAGAGGGCTTGGCCTTGATGAGAAAAGCCCCTTCATCACCAGAAACTGAAGTAAAGGAAAAGAGAATATGAGATAATGTCTAGAGGTTTTGAGTTGCTAATCATGAGAGAAGGTAGAGCTCTGGGTGAATTCTTAATTTTCTTCCTTCTGAAGTTGAGGTCCTCTGCTGAAAGGGTAAAGTGGAAGGAAGGTTACGTTGGACCTTTTCTCTTGAGAAGAGAAAAGCAAAGTTTTGAACTGGCTCTGTGGGAATCTTGAACTGGATGTCCCATTAGGTATCTTAAGTCAAGATATCCAGAAGAGAACTCATCTTTTCCTTCAAATCCACCCCTCTTCTAAACTTCCCTGTTATTGTTGAAGGCACCTCTATCTTTCTAGTCACCTAAGTTTCAGTCTCATCCTCATTCTTACACCACATATCCAGTCTTTTGCCAAGTTTTGTCGTTTCTACCTTCACAACATTTTTTGTATCTGTCCCCTTCTCTCCACTTATACAGCTGCCACCTTGAAGTAGGCCCCCACCCCTCAGATCTGGACTGTTGTTCTGCTTGGTCTCCCTGCCTCAAGGCTTTCCACTAATCTGCCAAAGTGGTCTTGCTAGGGGTCATACTGGTAGCAAAATGAACATTCATTCTTTTTTATTTTAAGTTTTTAAATTTATTTTAAACTTAAATACAATAAGAAAAAAATTATCATGTACACAGCAGAACATAAGAAAGGATTCGGTATAAAGCAATAAATTTCCATTTCAAGAAAACCTGTATAATAAATGCTATACATTGTTTTCAAAGCTGTTCAGCTTTTCTTTGTTTCCTTATAGGTTTTCTTTTGTTCTTTGCTGTGCACTTTTTACTTTATTTTTTTTCCCTTCCTCCCTCCACCCCAGTTAAGAGCAGATATATACACATATGTGTTTCTGTGTATACACACATATGTATATGCATATATACACACATATGCACAGATATCCATAAACATATACATGTTTATGTAAGACCAAGTCTTTCCATGTTTTTCTAAATCAACCAGCTCATCTTTTCCTACACCACAGCAATATTCCAACCCAGTCACATTCTTTTTGAGAGATTGTGTATGAAAGTTTTTTCTCCATTTTTCTGCATTTCCTTCTGTTCTTGGCTGCATAGGTTTTTATATATACAAGAAAATTTTAATTTAAAATGATCAAAATTATGCATTTTACCCTTCAACAATGTTTTCACCTTATAATATGTTTAAAGTCTGATATTGCTGAATCCGCTTCCTTTACATCTTTTTTTCCCCTAGTTTCTTTAAAGTTCCTGACCTTTTGTTCTTCTAAATTAAATATGTTATTCCTTTTTCTAACTCAGATAATTTTTTAGCAGTTTAATTGAGATGACATTAAATGAATAGATTAGGTAAAATTATGTTTTTATTATATTGGTTTTACTTATCTATGAACAATAAATATTAACTTCATTTATTTAGATCTAACTTTATTTGTATAAAAAGTGTTTTATGTTTATATTCATCTAGTTCCTGTGTCTGTTTTGGCAGGTATACTCTCAGGTATTTTATACTATCTAGTTATTTTAAATGGTCTAAAACAATATTGAGAAATATGACACATAGTATAGTTTTCCTATTTTTCTGTTTTGATTAAATCTATTTTAGCTTTAAGTTCATCTGAAATCATGATTACTACCCCTTCTTTTTTTATGTAACAGATTCTACTCCTGACCTTTATTTTATGTTTGTGTATAGCTCTTATTTTTATAGCATCAAATTAAAAAAAAAAAGAAAAGTGATACAACTAGTAAGGGAGAGAAATGTATGTGTGGATTGTATCATTGGTATTATTTTGGTGGGGGGACAGTGAGGGGAGGAGATCAGTGGTTTGCCTATAAAGAATGCAACTATAAGCTATCATTAGTGAAGTGGATATTTTGCATTAATTTTCTAGTGGTGCAGTGATCTATATTCACTTTCATACTGCTATTCTCCCTCCATCTCCCTCACTTCTCATTACAGCACATATTTTTGAGAGAGCTGGGTAAGGTTGCAGTCTGTAACTAATGAACAGAACAGAGCTAAGTGCTCCACCCAGGGATTCACTGTGACCTTGGCTTTAATAGCACATTGCTTTGATTGACTAACTTACGCAGCTACAGATAATAAACTGATAGATTCCCAATAGCAACACCAAGGGAACAAAGCTGATAGATACATGCCTGGATAAACTTGGCAGAAAGTTGAGTGATGGAATTAGGAGCCAGTTTGGACCAGGCCACACTTTGGGCATTTACTTGTTATTGTATCACTCGCTTGATGTAGTTACTATTGTAGTATTGTTAACTTTTCATTTATTAGGTCTTGTTTTCTCAACTTTAGGGAAACTAAATATCTTTCAGATATTTCAGTATCTGTTGTTGAGTCATTTCAGTTGTGTCCAACACTTCCTGTCTGCATTTGGGATTTTCTTAGCAAAGATACTGTAGTGGTTTTCCATTTCCTTCTCTAGTTCATTTGACAGATGAAGAAACTGAACCAAACAGGGTTAAGTGACTTGCCCAGGGTCACACAGATAATAAGTGTCTGAGGCCAAATTTGAACTCAGGAAGATGAGTTTTCCTGAATCCAGGCCCAGGACTCTATCTACTGAACCACCTAGGTGCCTTAGCATGGTGTTATACTAGGTGCTTTTCGTTAAAGGGGCCATGATGTAATTCCACAAGTTGTGCTTATATCAGTTCTACAGCTCCCTTAGTTCATGAAGCTAGAAGTGGAGATTATGTATGGACCCAGACTGCTTCTCTGATAGAACATACAGGTGTACTAATCCACGTATTAAGAAAACCCACTTGGGGGCAGAGCCAAGATGGCAGCTGGGAAGCAGTGACTGGCGTGAGCTCCCCACCAAGTCCCTCCAAAAACCTATAAAACAATGGCTCTGAACCAATTCTAGAGCTGCAGAACCTACAAAGTGGCAGAGGGAAGCAGGGCCCCAGCCCAGGACAGCCTGGATGGTCTCTGGGTAAGGTCTATCCCACACGGAGCTCCCAGCCCCCAGCTGAGGGGAGGGGAGCTGAGCCCAGCGCGCAC
>CM053623.1:162748931-162777238 GCA_028646595.1 Phalanger gymnotis | reverse complement strand
AAAAAAAAAAAACCCCACTTTCCCTTACCTACCAAGTCTGCAATACAGAATTTAAATATCCAGTCCTTGGAGGTCAGGAATCGCGTGCAAAAGCTTTTGTCATAGTTTATTATTTAAATCTTGACTTTCATACTGTTTTCTTCTTCAGTATTATAGTTGTCATCAAGCCACAGTCTGAGTTCTACTATTAGTCTATTGTTTGCCTAGCTTGCCAGTTTAGGAGTATAATATTATAGGTTAGGGCCCAGCCCTACCTTTCAGAGGACAGGATGAACATAGGACCATCTTTGGTTACAGTCTAGTAATGGTGACCTTTTATTTTCTTCTGATTTTCCTTTTCTAATGCAAAGACATAAAGTTGGTTGAGGAGTAAAAAGACTGATTTTTGACATGTTTGTGGTCATTGTAAAAAAAAATACTAGACTGAGTCAGACCTAGGTTCAAATTTGGCCTCTAGCACTTAATAGCCAAGTCGTTCTGGTCAAGTTACTTAATTTCTTTGAATCTTGGCTTTCTCTTCTGTAAAATGAGAATTACAATAAGTATAGTGCCTGCTTCATTGGGTTGTTATTTGGGAGACCTTAAGGCACTATATAAATTAGTCGCTATCATCACATGTCTCTCCTACAATCATTATGAAGCAAAATTGTGCCAAATTTTAGGTCTCTTGGTGTTCTCATGCTTCTTCCTGGCTGTGTACCTCCACAAAAAAAAAAAAAAAAAACAGAAACCACCAAGTTTCCTCCTTGGGCTGTACCTCATACTCTAGACCTTTCCTACTCTTTCCATCCCAGCTCTATCATCTGCCCTGTGTATCATCTCCACAAAGTTCTGTTCCTGCCTTCTAAGTAAAAGCCAGTTAATCTAAATTCATCCTTACTAGTGGGTACCAATGTATTGGTATTCTTTCTTCATCTTGTTAAGTAACATGTGCATTTTAATAGGCACCATCCTGGAGGTAGTTCATAACTTGAAAGATTGACTCTAGACCAAGGGTTCCTAGCTGGATTCTGTGAATTTATATATTTTTAAAAAAATATTTTGATAACTGTATTTCAATATAATTGACTTTCTTTTAATCCTGTTTATTTTATCTGCTTAAAAACATTGTGAGAAATAATCCACAGGTTTCACCAGACTGCCAAAGTAGTCTGTGATGCAAAAAAACTTAAGAATCCCTGTCCTAGAGTATGACCAGCTAGTGGAGGAAATACTTGTCAGGAAATCAGATTAAATTCATTCATTTGCTTAATTGACTGAACATTCCAAAAAAGAAGTTGCTTTAGAAACATAGTTTATTATCTTTCTTCTAGGATGTATGCTCATAACAAAATATCACCATTCTTAATTTTGTGGCATCAATTTTCACAGTCATCGTCTGCAGACAGTTTACCAACCTGAAAGAATGGCAGGCAGCATGAATGCAAGGCATAGTAGAGGCCGATGGAGGAAATGTTTCTCACAAAAACACTTTAAATCTAAATTCATTTAGCTGGCTCAGGGTGCTAATAGGGGTAGCATGGATGGCATAGGGGATAGAGGTAGAGTACTGCATTTGTTGTCAGTAAGATCTTCAAGTACTTGCCTCTGACAGCTGTGTGTCCATGGCAACTCACTCACCCTCTTGCTGTACCAGGCAAGTCATAGAATCACATAGATCTTGAACTGAAAGGAACTGATATTTTAGAGGTCTTCTAGTCTACCCCCTCTTTTCACAAATGAGTAAATGGACTTAAAGAGGTTAAATGACTTGTGCCTAGGATCAGGCTAGGATAGATGTGGGAAAGCTGGAATTATCTAAGATTCTAGTTACTGAAAAATTACAGGAGGGAGTTTTCACAGTAGGATTTCCTTACACTGATAAAATCATAGTTCAGGACCAAAGAAGTCAGAGACCATATCTTATCTAAATTGTATGTTTTATGATGCCAACCCTAAGGATAACAGGGGTACAGAAAAGGGAAATGCCATTGGGAAGAGAAGGCATCTTGGAAGAGAAGTTGATCTTTAATTGGGCTTTGAAGAAAGTATAGGATTTACATTGTTGGGGGAAGAAAGGAAGGGTACTGGGAAGAGTAAGGAAAAGGAGAACAAAGAATGAGTAAAGATGTAGAGGTAGGAATAAGCATGGTGAGAATGTCTCAGAGACTAGCTCAGAATACTTATTAGAGAAGAGAGAAGGCTGGTGGGGGAGTGGAGGGGGGGGACTTGGCAGCAGGCCTCAACTGTTATAATGATGAATTTGGACTTGCTTCAATAAGCAATGGGGAAACAATTTTAAGTTCTTAAGTAAGAGTGACATAATCAAAGAGTTGTTATAAGAAGGTTAATCTGGAGGTGATGTATGGGATGAATTAGACTAAAGAGGAGTCTGGAGGCAGAAAGAACAATTAGAAAAGTAATGTAGGGGCGGCTAGGTGGCACAGCGAGTAGAGCACCGGCCCTGGAGTCAGGAGGACCAGAGTTCAGATGTGGCCTCAGACACTTGACACATATACTAGCTGTGTGACCTTGGGCAAATCACTTAACCCCAAATGCTCTACCAAAAAAAAAAAAAAAAGAAAAGTAACGTAGGTGTGTCTGTACTAGAGTGGGAATGGAAAACAGAGAGGAAGAGATGAATTTGAGAGATCATAAAAAATTAACAAGACGTAATTAAATGAGTATGGGGAATCACAATATTAAAACAACCTTCACGGGGACATGATTTAAATGTCATTTAAATTTAATCTTATTTTATGATGGTGAATTAATTTTCCAAGTGACTTGGATTAATATGTGTTATTTTTCTTTGTCTGGCTCTGCATATTTTTTTTTGTCTCTGGCAAAGAACAGATATAATCATTGTTACTACCTGCAATCATCTTTGCTACTTTTTTGAACTTGGTCTTTTATCCTAAGTAGTAACTATTTTGCCAAGTGAGGCGTTTTCTCTCTCTCTCTTTCTCTTTTTTTTTTTCTGGGAGCAACTTTGATTTGCAGTCTTTGTGTACTCTCCTATGACCATAGAGACAGATTAAGCAAAGAAAAACATAAATAGACAAGAAACACAAAGAACTAAGCAAGGATTTTCCTTTGTTTAAGGTTGTAGTTGGCAACAAGAGAGATACACACTGACCGAGCAAGAGAGGGTTTTTAGTGTAGAGTTAGGGTTGCAGAATCTTAAAAGCTATGGTCCCAATCACATTTTATACAAATCAATTCCCTTTTCCTTTTTGTTTTTTTTGTCTCTCCTCTAAAAGATGTTCACCATGAAACTTGTTTTAAGTGATCTTTTAGATCTTTCGCTGAAGGATACTTTCAAGATTTAAAGTGGTGAACTTTTGTTTTTGAAGCATGTATTTGGGACAGGCACAATGAATTGAACAGTGAGTTGGGTACAGATTTAAATAGGAGCAAGAGAGCAATCTGGATTGAATGCGAAAAGCTGCACAGTTCTTACAATTCAAAACTGTCCCTAGCACAAAGACCCATCTTTTCAACACAGATGCTCTTGAGGTAATACCATAGGGTTGTTAATGGTGGAATGCCGCAGTCTCTTAGGAATGGAGTTTTAGGTAGTCCAAAGGGTAGTAGAAAGATGCATGGTGACTACAATTTGGCCACAGTGTATTTACAGTGAAGAGCTCTACTCCAGAAGTGACAAGGGTTGTGATTGAGAAAATATATGAAGATGAGGAAAGGAGATGGGTTGGTTGGATATATGAAAGTGAGAAATAACAGATGGACAGTCATAGTGCCTCATTGGTACACAGGAAGCATAAAAATATGTAGAAGAAAGTCTCTGGGAAAAAATAAACCAGGGCAAGGCTTGCTGAGGAATCCAGGCTTGGAACTGGAGGAAGAACTTACAGAGGGATCTAGAGCTGTGGAGCTGAGAGGGTATTAAGTGCCCCCAAAGGAACCAGCATCTGAATTGTGGTTGCCTTTGGAACCTTCTCTATGGGGAAGTTTTCTAAACCACTTCAAGCTAGGCATCTCCATGTGTGACAAATGAGGTTATGAGCTCTTCTCTAGTTGTTATTTACCATGGCTAACCTTGAGTGAGACAATACATATTAACAGTGTATCAAAACCTCTGGTGTATGCATCAAATTTATAAGAATATGAATCATTCCCCAGTTGATAAATGGTCAAAGGATATGAAAAGGCAGTTTTCAGAAGAAGAAATCAAAGCTATTTATAGTCATGTGAAAAAAATGCTATGAATCACTATTGATTAGAGGGGTGTAAATTAAAACAACTGTGAAGTTCCACCTCACACCTATCAGATTGGCTAATACAACAGAAAAACAAAATGATAAATGTTGAAAGGGATGTGGAAAAATTAGGACACTAATGCATGTGTGGGTGGAGTTGTGAACTGATTCAGCCATTCTGGAGAGCAATTTGGAACTATGCTCACAGAGTAAGAAAGTGTACATCCCCTTTGACCCAGCAATATCACTACTAGGTCTATATCCTAAAGAGATCAAAAAAAAAAAGAGAGAGAAAAGGATCTATATGTACAAAAATATTATAGCTGCTCTTTTTGTGATGGCAAAGAATTGGAAATTTATGGGATGCCCATCAGTTTGGGAATGACTGGCTGGACAAGTTGTGGCATATGAATGTAATGGAATACTGTTTTGCTATAAGAAATGATGAGCAGGATGGTTTCAGAAAAAAAAAACTGGACTTATATGAAACTGATGCAAAGTGAAGTGAACAGAACCGGAAGAACATTGTACAAAGTTAACAGCAATACATCAGCTGTGAATAACTTAGCTATTCTCAGCAATATAGTGACCCAAGACAATTTTGAAGGACTTATGGTGAAAAATGCTGTCCACTTCCAGAGAAGGAGATAATGGAGTCTGAATATAGATTTAATTTAAGCATACTTTTTAAAAAAACTTTATTTTGGTCAGCGGAGGGAGAGCGAAGGCAGCAGCAGCGGAGCAGTGCCATATTTCTTAGGGGAGTACTTCATCTCAAAAACCAGGAACAAGCTTGGATGCTTAAGCTGGAGAATGGCAGTCAATGTGTATTCTACCTCGATAACCCAAGAGACTATGAGCAGACATGACATCATTGGATGGGTGAATGACATAGTGTCTTTAAACTACACAAAAGTGGAACAGCTTTGTTCAGGAGTGGCCTATTGCCAGTTCATGGACATGTTCTTCCCAGGCTGCATTAGTTCGAAGAAAGTAAAATTTCATGCAAAGTTGAAGTATGAATATATTCACAACTTTAAACTTCTACAAGCATCATTTAAAAGAATGAATGTTGATAAGGTCATTCTGGTAGAGAAGCTAGTGAAAGGGCGCTTTCAGGACTTGGATTTCATCCAGTGGTTTAAGAAGTTCTATGATGCAAACTATGATGGGAAGGAGTATGACCTTGTGGAGGCTCAGCAAGGTCAGGGTGCAATTCCTCCACCTGACCCTGGCGAACAGATCTTCAACTTAACCAAGAAATCTCACCATGCAAACTCACCTACAGCAGGTGCTGCTAAATCTAGTCCGGCTTCTAAACTAGGATCTACCCCTTCTCATCCCTCATCAGCAAAAAGGACCCCCTCTAGCAGCGGCTCAGCATCTAAATCTGAGAGACTTAGAAACCTAGGTCATACAGCTCAACGAACAGGTACACTCATTAAAACTTGCACTTGAAGGCGTGGAGAAGGAAAGAGATTTCTACTTTGGAAAGTTGAGAGAGATCGAGCTGCTCTGCCAAGAACATGGGCAGGAAAATGACAATCTCGTGCAGAGACTAATGGAGGTCATATATGCTTCAGAAGAACATGAGAGTCACATGGAGGAGCAAGAAGCAGAAGAGCGAGTTCACGAGCAGCCTCAGCAGCAGGAAGAATACTGACCTGTCTTCGCATCCCTTGACACTTTTCATTTTGTTGTGGGAACTTTTCTTCTGGAGAATTGGAACATGTGTGGCCTCAAACACGAAAGAAACCCTCTGCTCTCCATCTACCATTACCACGGACATACTGCAGTGAGTGCCAGCCAAACCACTGCAATCTCTGCTCGTTACTTTGCCAAGTCGCATTAGCAAAAGTCTACTCTCTGGCTGTCCACCTGAGAAATTGTAGGGTCACATTCTTTCAAGTTCACCACTTGGCTGCTTGAGATGGGTTCTGTCCTTTTCTTTCAAAAAGAATCCCCCCTCCCTCCAGCTTTTGTCTTAGTATGATACCGTTGTAATTTGATCTATGGTATTTATATTGACATCTTACTACAAAATGTTACTAGATGTCAAACACATCTGTGGTGCTTTGATGTTTGCAAGTCTGTCTGCCTTTGAGCATAAATTTGGTCAAATGATGAATTGGAACAAAGGGAAAAGAAGTACTTGAGAGTGAAGCCATAATGATAACGGCATATTTTCCTGGGTGAGGGACGGGAAGGCTTGTGCCATTACAAATCACATTATCTCTCTATTCACAAAACTAAAGGCAAATAATGATTTCAAAGGACTAAAAGTCCCTTCAGTGTTTTACACATCAGCATGTTAGACAACCACACAGTATGTTGTTATTTTTGGAAGATCTGAATCCACTTGAGAGGAAAAAAAAAAAAAGAAACATCTCAGTTTTCCTTGTCTTTCTCCCCTTTTCCCCTTCCCACCTCCTTACCCTGCCACCAGAGGTTTTCATGATCTTTTCTTTCTCAGGGTCCTATTTGGTGGATAGATAGATAGATAGATGGATAGATAGACAGACAGACAGACAGACAGATAGATAGATAGATAGACAGACATACATACATAAATACATACATACTCCCCAAGATGCTGCTGCTTAGTATCTTCAGACCAAAAGGGTTCTGGGTATGTAGGTCAGTCAGAGAGTGACCCTACTGCCTTCTGCCCCCTCCCTCCCTTTCCTTATTAGTACCCAATGTGAAAGATAGTGTGGATTTCCATGTCCCTCTTCCGACATTCAACCTAGAGGGAGAGAGGCCTGGCTAAAGTCCGTTGGCTGCCAGCTGGCTCCAGAACCAATGGTAATTCTTGAAGGGGAGTAAGTTCTTCTAAAAGAGTTACAATAAGAAATGGGTCGCAGCTAGCTGTGTCTGCCAAGGTTCTGTGCCTGCGATGACAGGAAATTTTACCTGAAATTGAAGTGACACTCTGATTAGTGGAAGCACAACCTCTAAAGCTCCTTCCAGCTCTAAATCTATGATCCTCCAACCTCCAAGGGAGACATTTCTGCAGTCTGGTATAGACTGCTGCTTAAGATGCTGCAGTCTTATGGCAGAAAGATCTGTGACTCCCAATACCATTTGGAATACGGGATTTTTCCTCTACCTAGGCCCCTTCTTGTTGTTGACCTTTGCTAAACAGTGACAATTTATAAACAAAGATAGCAAATATTAATGTATTAAAAGCATTCCTTATTTTTTAACTAAAATTTGCACATTTTATTAGTCTCTTTCCGACTCCTCATCGCCTTTTTTTTTTTTTCCATTTGCAGTTGGTATTCCTTCTTGGTTCATTTTGCTTGGTTTCCAATTTTTGATTTATTTTCACTGGTTATTTGATTTAGCAGGTGCAACAAAAGCAAGAAACAAGTGCCCCTTCTCCCCACCCCCATACTCCCCACTTAACTAAACAGCTAAAATAAACTTCTGAATGATCTATTTAAAAAAAAACAACTTTATTTTATTTTTTTAGTTTGTTTTCTTTTGCAACATAGCTAATATGAAGCTATGTTTTGCATGACTGCATGGGAATGAGGTTATCCAAATTGCCTTCTCAAGGGGGGATAGGAAGGCTCAAAATTTTAAAAAGTGAAATGTTAAAAATTATTTTTACATGTAATTAGAAAAATGTATAAAAACAAAACCAAAAACCTTTGGTGTGTCAGTGACCAGTTTAAAGATATCCTGTGGCAAATGTGATAATGGACTAGGCCATAAATTTCTCACTGATGGCTTAAAGAAGGGGGCAGTTTCTCTTTTAAATATTAAGTAACTCAATGAAGTTCATTTTTAAAGGTAATGGAACTTCAGCCCCATAGGCAAAAGTCATTGGGATGTGGAAAGGAAATACTAGTTATGGACATATTGCAACTATCAGTTTACTTGCTGTCATTGATTGGAATTGTAGTGCATGAAAGTTCAGACCTGGAGAAGTCTTGAAATCATAGGACCATAGGAGCTGGAAAGGACCTTAGAGGTTATTTAGTTCATTTCCCCTTCCCTGTTTTACATCTAAGAAACTGAGGCCCAGGAAAGCGATATGACCTTTTCAGTGTTACACAAATGGTTGACAGTGGGGATTTAAAGGCAGGTCCGCAAGTTTAAATCTAGTACTGTGCCAGGCTGCCTTTCCTCATTACCTGTTGACAGGTTCTTACTAGAAAAGAGCCTATATTTAGGGAATGAGAAGAATAAAAATGAAAACTCAAAAGATTTACAACCATCTGCTACATCAAGTTTATATAACAGAATTAGAACTGATTATTTTAAAGTAGGTCTGTCCTTCAGAATACACAAAACATCAAGCTTTTCCTAAACATCTGGCTATTTATTTTCTTTTAGCTCTCATATTTTTCCATTGGCATATCCTTTCCCTTTCCTGAGGTCCCAAGGATGATCTGTTGAACTCCACGTCATCTAGTTTTGATTGACTCTAAATAGCACACAACAGATTTACATAAAACTTTATTAGGGTTTGCTCTACAAACTTTATTTTATCCAGTTATTTTGGTTTGGGATCACAGTGTGAATTATCCAGGTTTAATTGTTCTGGGATGGTGATGAAGGGGAGTGACCAGGCCAGAAAACAGGAAAGATTTTTCATATCTTTATCAGTATATAATAGATTTTTAGATAGATTTTTTAAAGTTTCCTTGAAACTTGTGTTCTTTAGGGCTAGGAATCAGTGTGATCATTTACCTCTGAAGAGAAAAAGCACTACTTCCTTAAGCATTTTGTTCTTCCATTGACTCGTACCATCCCTTTTAATGTGTTTTCATTTGACTGGCAGAGGGGAAAGAAAAGAAGTTTGATTAAAGATGAAATTTTGTACTTCCTGTGGAACAAAAGTTCTTAACCTGGGGCTCATGGACTGATTACATCTTTATTTTTACTAACCTTTGTTTATCTGTGTAATTCTGTGTATTTTATTTTGTGCAATTGAAAAACATTATTCTGATAAGGGATCCATAGGTTTTCCAGACGTCCAGAGTAGGCCATAACACAAAAAAGTCAGCCTGGAACAGTAGAAGTAGTTCCTGCTTTAGTTGCCTTGCATATCCCCTTTAGAGAGCTGGCTGCCTTAAGAATTCATCTTTGTGTTACCAGCAACAGAAGAGGAAAAGGAAATTCTCCCTGTTGGAGAAATATCTACTAAGTCACACATGCTAGGCTGATTTTCCCCTCTGAAGGCAATGAAATCATCCTTAATTGGTCCAGAGTGTTAAGGTTTGAATTGCTAGTATAGCTTCCAAGTCACATCCTAAGACATAAAAAGTCCAGTGCACAAGGAAATGGGGCTTCTCAGACTTGATGGACTCCCTGTTGCTGTGCAGTCAACATACCTCTCAGACTGGGCCTACCACCAGGACAAATGAGAAGATCCAAGGAGCTGTTTTCTCTTGAACCAAAGCTGTACTGTTCCTGAATATATTTTCCGTGCTTCTACTGTAAGCTTATTCTTGTTAAATATTTAGAAAAAAAGATGAAATCTCTTATGGATTTGTTTTTTGCCTTGCCAATTCACATAGCTGCATCACTAAAGGGAAGACTGTTCTTAACTTTCTACTTCCTGAGACATCTTGTCTTTCTTTTCAAAGCTTGAGTCCCAGGAAGGTCAAGTTGTTCCTCTTTTGTTAATTATAATAGAACACTATAGTCCTAGTGACAGAAGCAATTGAAAGCTCTTAAAAATCATCTGTTGTAAATGTTAACGACTAGTTCATCCTCAGAAATGAAGGTATCTGTTATTACAACTCACATTCTGTTGTCCCATGCTGCATTTTATAAGCTTTCCGATGTGTTTGTCACATTTTGCAATAAAGAGGTAATACCACTGACTAATATGTGACGTCCTTCAAAAAATTGTTATTGTTCCTAATAGAGGCAAAATGACAAAATAGAGTGCTGGAGTTAGAGTCAGGAGCCTCATCCCTAGTACCACCTTGTGACCTTGAACAAGTCACCTACCTTCTCTGAGCTTCTTTGGCTTCCTTTAAGTCCCAGCTAAAATCCAGGCTTCTACAGGAGCCCTTTACCAAACCCTGTTAATTTTAGTGTTTTCCCTCTTTTAATTATTTTTATTTATATCGTATATAGATTGTTTGTGTACTTTTACTTGCTTGTTGTCTCCCTCATTAGATAGTGAGCTTCTTGAGGGAAAGGATTATCTTTCCTCCTCTTTTATCTCTCCAGAGCCTAGCACAGTATCTGACACAAGATAGCCACTTAATAAATGCTTATTGACTTAAATGTTTATTGAAATATCTTGGTGTTTTCTTTGTCTATGTGAGTGAGCAAAATAAATAAATAAATCATCCCAGTGTTTGAAAAACTATGATGTAGAATGAAATTATTAAAAAAATTTAAATTACTAATTGTTAAAATGATTTTCATGTACTTGTTTTTTTATTGTCTTTTTAAAAATACAAACATCACCTGATTTTGTCCATAGAGAAGCTGTTAGAATCTAAAGACATCAAGAGTCAGTTCTTGTCTATTTCATTGACTCTGTACAACTCTGAACAAGATACTTCACTTTGAAACATCCCTGTTTCTCTATCTGTAGAGCCTAACTGATCTCGCTTTGCGGTATAACTGTTTTTAAAGAGCCTAAATTACTTCTGATAAACTGGGCCTGAAATTAGTGCCAGGTTCATTGAAGTGAGACATTAATCTGAACTTGGAGGCATGGCAAGCCTCTTCAGTTCTTTTTCTAGATAATAGCTTTAATTCTCCACTTTTTTTTGGTTTGTTTTTATGAGAGGAAACGCAACCAATATATTGGTCTTCTTCGTTTTACTCTGATTGCTCCCCCCACCCCACACTTAATAGTATTTTATTTTTTCCAATTACACATAATGATAGTTTTCAACATTCACTTTTATAAGATTTTGAGTTCCAAATTTTTTTTTCTCCCCCACCCCCAGATGGCAAGCAATTTGAGATAGGCTATACATGTATAATCATATTAAATGTGAAAGGAGAATCAGAACAAGAGAGGAAAATTACAAGGAGAAGAAAGAGAGAAAATAGTATGCTTCTATCTGCAGTCAAACTCTATAGTTCTTTCTCTGGATGTGGACAGCATTTTCCTTCATGAGGCTTTTGGAATTGTCTTAGGTCATTGTATTGCTGAGAACTAAGCCTATCTGAGTTGGTCATCACGCACTGTGGCTGTTACTGTGTACAGTGTTCTCCGGGTTCTGCTCACTTGACTCAGAATCAGTTCATGTAAGTCTTTCCAGGTTTTTCTGAAATCTGCCTGCTCATCATTTCTTATAGCACAATGGTATTCCATTACATTAATATGCCACAACTCGTTCAGCCATTCCCCAATTGATGGGTATCCCCTCCCTTTTCAGTATTAAGAAGCATTCTTTTAATACCAGTGCATCTGCTAACTACTAATTCCTCTTCTTTCTATATGTTTAGCCATTCCCAGTTGACTGGCATCTTGCTTCCAGTTCCTTGCTACTACAAAAAGTTTTGCTATAAATATTTTCATGTATATCAGACCTTTCTGTGACCTTCTTGGTGAATATGCCTAGCAGTGGGATCGTTGAATCAAAGAATATAGATATTTGAGTTAGTTTTTTTTTAGCATAATTCTGGTTGATTTCCAGATTGTTTGGACCAATTCACAGCTGTGTGATAGTCTAGGTAAGAGAAGTGATGAGGATCTGAACTAGTTAATTTAAGGACCCTGACTCATTTGCAGCCATTCCCTATGCCATCTTCTCTAGAAGTCCCCATTTTTCAACTTTAAAACAATTCTCCAGTCACCTAAAATGTGGCCAAGAAGATAATTAGAATATCTGGGAATTCTGTATATGTAGAACATCTGGATTTATGGGAGCTATTGGACAGTCTCATGGTATCCTTATGGATGGTATCTACTAGGAGATGTGTAGTGGTTTTACCATGTGATTCTGCCGTTGACCCATTCCTCATCAGAATTTTTACCCATCCCTTGGAGGAATATATAGATGGTATAATTAACAAATTTGTAGCTAATTGAAATCTAGAAAGGATAAGTAATGCTTTGGGTAAACAAATTCCAAAAAATCCTGGTATTCTGAGATGATAGACTAAAGCAAAAAGATATGAAATATTAGAGGGATAAGTGTAAAGTCTTGAACTTAGTTCCAGTATATTTGTGTGGCTAAATTTTTTGTATGGAAAAAAATGAGTTTTAATTGGCTGAAACCTTCATTGGAGTTATTAGTGTGATGTGATTTGAAAAAACCACCCAAAAAACTGAATGTAACCTTAGGCAGTATGAATAAGAATGTACTATAGTGCCCAGAATAATAGTGGTCATAGTCCTGTAATACTCTGTGCTGGGCAGTGTTGTGTTATGTCTCAGGTGCCACATTTTCTAAAGGATGCTGACAAGTTGAAGCATCACCAGAGGAGGGTGACTGGGATTATTGTGACTATTTTATGCCATGTAAAGCAAGGAACCATTAAAGGAACTGAGGATTTTAACCTGGAAATGAGAAGACCTTAAGGAGAGACACGGTAGCTATAAGCACATATTTGAAGGGCTATTACAAGGAAAAGGGATTACATTTATTTTCTGTGGCTTTTTAGAGGACAAAATTAGAACTAATGGGTACAAGTTACAAGAGAATAAAGTTGAACTTGCTGTAAGGAAGAAATTCCTACTAATGCTATCCAAAAATAAAATGGGTTACCTCATTCAATAGTGAATTCCACATCAATGGAGTTCAGACCAAGACTGAATGACCAGTTGTCAGGGGTGTTGTAGAGGGTACTCATGAAGCTGGTATGTGGGTAGACTAGATGATTTATGGTGTTACAACTCTTGTGATTTTGTGATTCCATGATTATGAATGGCAGGACAGGCAAGGTCTCCCCGGAACCTGGGAGTTGTGGGGAAAACTCTGAACCTATAGAAATTATCTAGGCTTCTGTCTCTGCTCCTAAAAAAGAAAAAAGCATTATCTAAAACACTTGTGACTTTCTGTTGAGACCTTTGAACTTGAATTGATTTGAAGGGTAGCAACAACAGCCAAATGTACCTAGGTGAGCTAGTCTTTCTTAAGAAAAAATTTGCCAACTTCATAACTTCCACGAAAAAGTGTTACATTTTAATAATATTAAAGTCTCTATTTTTTTTGTCCCCTTTCTATGCCGTAGGGGGGAAAAAATTCTGTCATTAAAAAAAAAAAATCTGTGTGAGGCTCACATCCATAGTTCATTTGATAGGATTTTGCTTCCTTGATTTTGTTAACCTGTCCCTTATTATTTTTAAAGTGTCCTTTTTGCCAGTGTGCAATATTAGTCACAAGACTGGTAACAGAGGGGCAGCTAGGTGGTGCAGTGGATAAAACACTGGACCTGGAGTCATGAAGACCAGATTTCAAATCTGGCTTCAGATACTTACTAGCTGTGTGACCTTGGGCAAGTCGCTTAACTTCAATTGCCTCTTCCTCCCCACTCAAAAAAACACTAGTAGTAGACTACATCCTAATCCTATTGATAAGAGAATGACTGATGTTTTTTCTTTTTTCCTAAAGGTAGTTGGAGGCAAAGTAAAGAAACCAGGTAAACGTGGTCGGAAGCCAGCCAAAATTGACTTGAAGGCAAAGCTTGAGAGAAGCCGGCAGAGTGCAAGAGAATGTAGGGCCAGAAAGAAGCTGAGATATCAATATCTGGAAGAATTGGTGTCTAGTCGGGAGAGAGCCATCTGTGGTCTCAGAGAAGAACTGGAAATGGTAAGGCATTTCTGTTTTGTTCATTTTAGCTTTATTTCTAATCCAGTGCCTGTCTCCATTCACTTAGCCCAAAGAGCAACAAATTTAATTTATGACACAGAAGAAAATTTGTTAGATACTATATAGTGTAGATCAGTGGTGTCATACTCAAATAGAAATGGATTCCTGTGGCTGCCCATCAGCTTAGAAACCACAAATTAACATTACCTATGTTTTATTGTATTTTAATTTTTTTGTTAAACATTTCTCAATTACATTTTAATCTGGTTTGGCCCACGCTAGAGAGTTTTGCAAGCTACGAGGCTGATACTCTGGTGTAGCCTGCCTCACCAGCCAGACGTCTTCTGAGGCATGATAATTTATGGGGAGGCAGAGTAATAGTACTTCACATTTATATAGCCCTTTGTAGCTTATAGAGACTTTTCCTTATAACAATCTTGTGAGGTTGGTAGTGGAAGAGGTAAGTAATGTAGTCAAAGTGCTGGATTTGTGTAGGGAGACCAAAGATAGCTTATTAAAGTAGAGAGAACATAAGATTAGAAGATTTTGAATGCCAAGCTGAGGAACTTGAACTTAGTATATTGGGTGAATTACTGTACTGGATTTTTAATGCCCTACTGACAATTCTATGTGGGGAGATTTTTGTAGGAGCAATTTATAGATTTCTACATGTGTTTATTGATTGTAGAACTAAGACACTGAAGTAGACAGAAAAATAAATAAGAAATAGTCCTTGCTCTTGAGACCCTTATAGTCCAGTAGAGGAGATAAGACACTAAGCTATAATACAAAAAAGTATGTGGTGAGTGTATGAGAGTAGAGATGATTGAAGATGGATCAAGGAGAGATATTTAAGAATCATTGTCTCCTTGAAAACCATGACAAGAAAAAAAGAAAGGCCTGGACACTCTGATTCAAGAAATCATAAATGAAAATTGCCCACCTTTATTAGAGCCAGAGGGCAAAGTGAAGATAGGAAGAATCCACCAATTACTTTCTGAAAGGAACTCCAAAAAGAAAAGTTTAAGAATATCACTTCTCAGGTCAAAGAAAAAATAGTGCAAGCATCCAGAAAGCAGTAGTTCAAGTACCAAAGGGTCTGTAGTCAGGACTGCATGAGACCCGGTGTGACTGCTTAAATTGAAAGGAAATCTTTTTCTGCAGTATTCCTGATGTCAAAAGAGATAGACTTGCGACCAAGAATAACTTACCCTGCAAAGCTGAGTGTAGTTCTATGCGGGGGCGGCGGGAGGGGGGGAGGAATGGATTTTTAATGGAATAGAACACTTTCAAGAATTTCTGATGAAAAAAAACAGATATGAGTAGAAATTCTGAAATATAAATACAGGAGTCCAGAGAAACCTAGGAAAGTAAATTTATTTATATGGTGATGTAATGCTAATGTTCAAATAAGGGGAAAAGGAACAAGTATTCCTTCAGAACCTTAATGTTTTTGAAGGCTATTAATGTTAAATACGAGTTAAATACGAAAAATAAAGTTCCCGAGAGTGCTTTGGTTCTATTCTGAGGTTTTGAAGACAGGAAAGAGGAAGAATAGATGTGTAGAATGGAGGAAGAAGGGGGTGAAATTTGCCTAGGATCAGTTACTAAGTGGCAGAATGGAGATTTTCTTACATTTATATAATAGTGCTTTAATGTTTACAAAGTGCTTTACAAAATCTTAACTCGATCCACATGATAACCTTTTGTGGTAGGTGTGCTATATTATTCCCATTTTTTTCAGATGAGGGAACTGAAACAGAGGTTAAGTGAGTTGCTCTGGGTCACACAGCTAGTAGCTGCCTGATACTGGATTCTAATCCATGTTTTATGGACTCTTAAATCCAGCTTTATTTACTACAGTCCAGAGGAGTCAAACTCACAGGGCAAAACTCCCAAGTGCTTGAACCAGATTAAAATGTAATTGGGAAATGTTTAACAAAATAAATAAAAATACAACATGGGTGATGTTACCTTGTAGTTTTCTAAATCATTATGTGTTCTGCAGAGATCCATTTCTTACCAGTTTTGATACCACTGCCCAGAATACCACACTGTCTTGGCATATGGACTCAAACATATAAATATATGTAAATGTTTGTGATTGGCATAAAAACATCCCTGCTGATTCTCAAAACATTTTGCTTTCTTCAGAACTTTTATTAGGCAAAGTGTAGCCAGGTCTCTTTTACCTGAGGAGGAAAGGAGATTAGCCCTATGGGAAATACTGTGCCCCATTCTTCCCAATATTATAGAAAGAAGATTCACCTCCCTAACTATAGCAGAGGGTAGGACTCTATAAAGGTAGGCATATGCTTAAAAGATGTGTGATCTCATTGATTCATGAGTTCCCTCTAATGATGCAGAGTACAACACATCTGTACATGCCCATCCTGTGTAAGTCTTATCCCTGTCCTCCCAAAAGTTCTCCATAAGAGGGCCACCAAATGTCTTAGAGGCTTTCCTTGCTTTCTTTTACTATTGTGAGAATATCACAGGAACTCTGACTATCCACCTGTCATTCTCCATTCCTGCTACATAACCAGCCAATTTTCTCTTTCTTAATCATTAATTAGGGAATTAATTCCTTAATGATGTCTTTTACTCCTGGTTTCTTCTGAGTTGTTTGTTGGTTATGTGTTGCAGACTGTTCACACTCCATTACCCTCTGTATGATATTCATTTTAGTTCTCAGTTCTCAGCTGACTTCCCTGCAGTCTTTGACATTCTCAATCACCATTTTCTCCTTTATACTTTCTCTTCTTATGGTTTTGGTGACACTGCCCTCTCCTGGTTCTCCCATCCGATCTCTCCTCTGTCATGTTTACCAACCATGGGATCCTCCCAAGGCTCTGTCCTGGATCTTATTTTCTTTTGTCTCTATGATATTTCACTCGGTGATCTCAGCCATTACCCAACTGATAGCCAGTTCTTCAGTTTGCAGTTCTTTGTTATCATGAGAAGAGTTGCCATTACTATTTATACTCCTTATACTTAGCCGTTGCTACATATGCGTTTTTCTCTCCACTGACACAGCCACTACCCTCGTGCAGGCCCTTATCACTTCGTTCCTGGACTGTTGCAATAGCCTGCTGGTAGGCCTCCTTTCTTCATGTTTCTCCCCTTCCAATCTATCCTGCACTCAGCTGTGAAATCGATCTTCCTAAAATACAGGTCTGACCATATCCCCTGCCTTCTCCCACTCATTAAAATCCAATGGCTCTCTATCACCTCCCTGATCAAATACAAAGCCTTTCATAACCTGCTTCCCCCACCTTACTCAGTCTTCTACTTAGTCTTACTACTTACGTAGTCTTCTTATGCCTTCCTTCTGCTTCCTCTGCCATCTAGTGACACTGGCCTCTTTGCTAGTGCTTGAACTCCCGATTCTGAGTTTTTTCCTCTGGCTGTCCCTCATGCTTTTGTATTTTCTCTCTCCTTATCTCTAGCTCCTAGCTTCCTTGGCTTCCTTCAAGTCTCAGTTAAAGTCCCACCTTCCGCCTTAAGCCTTTCCCAGTTCCTCTTAATCATAGTGCTTTTATCTTTGACTGTAAATAGCACTTTATATTTCTTTTCTGTGCTTTTATTTACCCATTTGTAATATAGTTAGTGGTTTTATGTCTGGGACCCCTGCCCCCCTCCATATAAGCTCCATGATGGCAGGGATTGTGTCATAATTTCTTGGTGTATTTTCCATTGGTTTTATTTCTCTGCACATGGAAAGTGTGTGATAAATGTTTCTTGAATATGACTTGACTGAATTTTGCTTAAATGTATTTTACATTATTTCAGTATAAGCAATGGTGCATGGCAATGGATCAAGGAAAAATCCCTTCTGAAATAAAAGCTCTACTAACTGGAGAGGAGCAGAGCAAATCTCAGCAGAACTCGAGCAGACATACCAAGGCTATAAAAACAGAAGCTAATAACAATTCCTGTAAGTACACAGTGTTTGTTAAATTGATAATTGTTGAAGTGTTTCATAGTAGGTCTTTCATTTGCAGACTCTCTCCCTAAACCAAAAATTTAGATTAAAACAAAATTTTTATGTCATTTGTTATGATGAGCAAATGAAATGACATGAGTCTCTAATATTACAACATGTTTTACGTGAGTGCATAAAGAGCACCTGATACTCCTTATGGGGAAACGTTTTAGTAGAAATAGTTGTCTTGTTGATAGGGGGTTTGTGTTATTTTAGATATTTTCAGTATGCTATTTTGTCATATTGAAATTGTTTTCATTCCACCAGTTGCTCTAGGAGCACTTGGATTAATAAAGGAAGAACATTATAAATAATCTTTCACATTCCTTTTTTTAATCTGAAGTTTTATTCTTACATGAAGAGAATTGGTTTTTCAATGACCTTCATTGATGAGGAAACATCTTAATTATAAATTGAAGAACAGTAAGTCAACCTATTACTCTTTGAATATAGTTTTAGAAAGTCATACAAACTGCTTTGCATTGTAGATGCCTAATTGAAGCAAAAAAAGTAAATTGTCATAGGTTTAAAGTTTATTTTGAAATTCCTTTGGTGTTAAAGTTGTTTTTTTTTCCTTCAGGGTGAAGATTGTTTCCATTTAAACTCATGAATCAATTGCTGAATGGAGTATTCAGAATCACATGAAGAATGGACAAGATTGGGCTTTGGAATTTAATTTGCTACCTGCAATTCAGTGGTCATTTATGTTAACCTGCAGTTGTTGACCAAAATCTGTGATTGTACATGCTGAAGGACTTTGCTTTAACCTTCAACACCAAGAAAATTCAGAATATTCAGTCCTCTTTCATTTGATGTTGATAGCTACAATAGATTTGCACATGATGTGATGCTTGGAAAGACCCATGTGGCATGGAGGACAATGAGTTAAAAGGTGGTAGTTTTGCACCTTAGCTCCATATTGGTTAATTATGTTGTTTTCATTTAATTGTGTGTGTGTTGGTGTCACTTCATTTGCTTTGTTTTTTGTATAGTCTTATTCAGAGAAACCAAATAGGCTGTTTGCTAAATTATAAGTTTTCAGCCTTTAAAATGGACCAGAACTTCTTTTATCAAATTCACTTGAGTGATTTGTAATACATATTTCCTGTAGGAACCACAGATATGTTCTACGCATTATTCCAACATAAATTGTGCATATATGGTAACAATTATATGCATTTCTATTTTTTGTAATCCATGATGATCTTTCTGTTATATTGTACTTATAGGGACAATCTACATGAAAAGTTATTTGGGGAAGCTTCTCTTGGAAACTCTTGTAGCTGTCCTCCCCAACTGTATTTATAAATTATTGAAATTTCCCCATTTATATTAGCAAGTAAATTAATCAGATTTTAAAATTACTTTTCAGGTATTCAGATGCAATGAACATTTTGTTGTTGCTGAATGTAGATATATATACATATATATATATAAAAAGAGAATGTAGACAGGTGTATATAAAGAGAGATATTAAAACACTTTTTTTGTACACTCGACAAGCTTGGGAGACTGTTCTAGAGAAAATAGTTTAAAATTAGCTGCTGGTCCTTCGAGATCATGTTCTGCCTCAAGATCTGTAATAAAGTGACATACAGATTGCTTATAGCTCTAATGGCTGCCACAGTAACCAAAATACCAAGCTTCTTTCCTGAATTGAGACTAAAAGAGATTGAGCCTGATTTGTGCTCCATTCTGAGACAGGCACAATAGAGGGGTTATGTTTCTGTTCTTACTTGTTCACGCCAGGTAGATACCTACCAGAGAGGAACCCAGAGCAAACGAGTTCTTTGGTCCTGTCCAAGCCACAGCTCTCTGTCCTGAGCCTCACATTAGGTTCAAACACAGGTATCCTGGCTGTACACATCACTGCCATAAATGTGTGAGGCCAGGGGGAGCAGAGAGGTTTATTTTCCCCAAGAGAGGGTTTGGTACAGTATGAGGAATCAGGCTTATGACAAAGTATAAAAATCTTTGAAAAATATACTTGTTTAAAACAAATACAAGTAAGTACTGGATACAATTTAGTATTTCTACTCCTGCTTCTGTGATGAGGTTTTTATCATTGTCTCTTTCTTAGATAATTAGGAATTGTCATCTCTTACTACTAAACCAAAATTACATATAATTGGTCCACTATTCCCTATTGATTGGCTTTTTCACCAAATGTTTGTTACGAAATGTTATTTTAGGGAAGATAAATCTTTCCTAGGAAGATGACGTGGGCCATGATGGGGAGCACACAAGTGAATATATGTCATTCTTAGGCTGTAAGGTATGCCCTCATCTGGCCTGGGAACCTAACAACCTAGTGTTCTTTGGAGTGCAAACTCAGGTTTGCCCCTTTGGTGTTGTGACCACCATTAGTAGACTGCCGGCTCAGCCCTCCCCTTTCCCCCAGTCTTTGTGTTTTGGAGTAATAAAGGGATGAAGAATATTTAATGTCTTAGAAACTGGCTGTGTTTTTGTTGTTTTTGGTTACTTGATCATACGTGTTTTCCAGAATATCCTAAGACTTGGTTTACATTGTTTCTGGACCATTTCGAATACCGTCCAGGTAGTTATTGTAAATGTAACTATTCCAAAATGAAAATGGTTGTTCGATGGAATGTGCCTGTAATGCTTGAAATATTTCCTCCCTGGTAGTAATTCTGTATCATGTGGGGTCACTTGAGCTTTTGTTACAATATCTTTACAAGAGTTGATAATTTTACCCTCACATAGAGGATATGGAATTCATGTAGAGTAAATTACAATTTGTTGTGCTTATTTTATTCCCAGAACTTTTACTTTGGTCTTTGTGGACAAACAGATGAAACCAAGAGAAGGTGCCTTGGCTTTAAAAAGGAATGTTTTGAGTACTGTGGGGATTGTGCTGTCAGTGTATTTTGGTTACTTTAAAGCATGGTAATAAATGTTATTGATTAAAAGAACTGGAGCACTTCCTGTCCCATTTCAGTTAAAGAGCTTTTTTGGTGTTATGAAAATTGTAGCGTTTCTCGTGTGGTTGGACAGCAAAAAGCAGAGAGAGAACACGAGATAATGAGAGAATCACCAGTGCTGAGATATTGCATGCTGTGACACACTTTGGGTGAATAGCTACATTGGCACTTTTCTTTCCTGTTTAAGAAAGATCTGGGAAAAAATATTTTCTTTATCAAACACTGGATTCTCCATTAATTTCCTATAAAACTGCTGTACATCAAATCAATAGAGTATGGTATTAAATGAATTCTAAAAAGTGAAGCTTAGAATTGAGTCTAGCTGACTAAAATATATCTTTCCGTGGCACTTCACATATAATCCCTATATCAGTATAGTAAACTTGTATCATTGTTCACCATCTTACTGACAGTATTTACCAGTGCCATCTATTAGCAATTGATCATCTTTCAACTATTATAGACCTGATTTGGCTTATTATAAGGGAAAATGGAATTTTAATTGAAATAAAGGCAAAATATTGCAAATAACATAATTGATACATTTCACAAGAAATCGGTTAGATATACATATCTTGCTTAAAAAGAAATATGACTTTTAAACCACATGATATTTCTGGGACATTGAAGGAATTTTTATTTCTCTAAAGAGCATTGTACATTTATATTTTTTATTAAAAATAAAAAAGAGGTCTCAATTGCATGGTTCAAATTACTAAACTATTTCTGCTTAAATGTTTCTTTTAATAGTATACATTCTGTGGGCAGCTAGGTGGAGCAGTGGATTAAGTGCCAGGCATGGATTCAGAAAGATTCATCTTCCTGAGTTCAAATCTAGCCTCAAACACTTGCCAGCTGTGTGACCTTGGGCAAGTCACTTAACCCTGTTTGCGTCAGTTTCTTCATCTGTAAAATGAGCTGGAAATTTAAATGAATGTAAAATGAGAAGGAAATGGCGAACCACTCCAGTATCTTTGCCAAGAAAATCCCAAATAGGGTTGTGAAGAATCAGACAATGACTGAACAACAAAAATTATGTGACTGGCTTTTTTGAGAGTTAAATTTACAGGAGCACAGCATTTTAGAATTGAAAGGGACCAACATTGAGAAATAAACATGGGCAGTCTTCTTCCTCCAACCTTTTTTGTTTAAAGTCTTTTTGGTGAGATTTGCAAGTTATATGGAAATTACATTTTATTTTATTTTATTTTTTGGAAGAGGGAAGGCAGGGCAATTGAGGTTAAGTGACTTGCCCAAGGTCACACAGCTAGTAAGTATGTCAAGTGTCTGAGGTCAGGCAATTACATTTTAAACCAGTATTCATTAGGTTTATACAATCTCTGGCCAGGAATATCAACCCTATATTTTAATACCAGAAATATCAAATCCTATTTTCAGACAGCAAATTTTTAGCCAGTTTACTACCCAAATAAAATTTTCTGTATCCCTTGCCTCCAATGGGCAGAAGAGGGTGGAACAACACTATGATTTCAGTCTCTTGCTCAAGACTTCATTGCTAATACTTTTTGGGTTCTTTCTGGCAATGTTACTTGTATCCACGTCAATCACAAGAAGTGGGTATTTGTCATCCAGTTTTAATAAGTCTCAGGAGGTTCTTTGTTATGTCTTGGATATATAATACTACATGAAGAGAACAGACCTCTCTATTCTTGTTAACAGGTCAAAGAAAAGCTGCCTTGCTGCTCCCTTGCAGAGGTAGGGAACCTGCAACCTCAAAGCCACATGTGGCCCTCTAGGTCTTCAAGTGTGGCCCTTTGACTGAATCCAAACTTCACAAAACAAACCCTGTTAATAAAAGGATTTGTTCTGTAAAACTTGGACTCAGTCAAAAGGCCTCACCCAAGGACCTAGAGGGCCACATGTGGCCTCAAGGCTGAAGGTGTCCCACCCCTGCTAGGGAAGTTCCAATTACAACTTCTATTCTTCTGTTATTTTTCTGCCTCTGGATGATCTCGACTGATGGCTTCTGAAGTCCATTGTGTCATTCTTTGGTGGACCAGCAGCTTCATCAGAGAATCCAGCTCCCTCTTTTTTCAAGATGACCTTCAAATCTGTTTTTTTTTTTGTTTGTTTGTTTGGGGTTTTTTGGAGGGGGAGAGCAGGGCAATGAAGGTTAAGTGACTTGCCCAAGGTCACACAGCTAGTAAATGCGTCAAGTGTCTGAGGCTGGATTTGAACTCAGTCCTCCAGACTACAAGGACGGTGTTCTATTCACTGCGCCACCTAGCTGCCAACCAATTCTGTTTTTAAAGTCTTAATTTTGTAGCTGTCCTGTTGCTTCCCTTTATCTTCTATATGACACTTCCACTTACCAAGGTCCTAAAAAAGGTCAAATCAAGAACCCCCCTTTCCCACTGAAACCTTATTTTAATTTCCTCTAAGAAACAACCTAGAGTATGGAAAGGCCTTCTTCCAGTTCCTTTAACTGATCTCCCTCATAAAACTGATAAAGTTACTTGGTTCCCACAGAAAAAGAAGCATCACACATTTGATGCCAGTCATTGCATAGCTTCTCCTATGTTCCCTATTGATGGCGATTTTTCAATCTTTTTAGATTTTAATTACTTGTGGATATTTATTTCTCGACCTTAAGCACAGACAGACCCCTTTCAAGTCAGCCAATCATCTTCTCTCAACTTGACAACCTCACTTAACTCCTTTTCCTTAACCTCAGCAAAGACTTCATAGTCATATCTACCTCTCCTGCTTTGAACCAGTTTCCTGTTTCACCCATTTGTCCACAAACCCACTCTATTATTTTGCTTTACCCTTCCATCGTTCCATTTCTCTTGCCTTATTTTGTTAACTACCTTCTTTTCCTTCCTGAGTCTTCCTCCTCAGAACCTATTGTCTGATCCTCCTTTATATCCTTCTTCGGTGCCCTTGATTTTTTTTTTCATTTTTCAACCCCTATTATCTGGGCTCAGAGATTATTCTCTGTCAAATTTCCCTCAATTTCTCTCAAATTTCTCCAAATTTTACTTTCCCAAATTCATCCTCTAACTCTTTGAGTCCTTTCTCCCTCACCTCTCATAGAAGTAGGAAATAGAAACACATTGCTATGTGGTTTTGATTGAGTCTGATACTTAGCACTTTCTTGATTTTTTTTTTTGCCTGACTTTTTCATGTTGTGCTAACATTTGTTTATAGAACAACATAGGCTGGGGACACCTGGCATAACATAATCACTATGATCCCTGTAATTGAAAGGGATCTCACCAGATTCCATATAAGTAGGTCAATTTTATGAATCACTGATACTCTATCAAGATCAGCATAGTAATTGTGGCATTAAGTGTTCCTATTACTGTCATTTTATTTGGGCCTATGTAGTTCTTTCTGTTGCTCCATTTTCCTGTAAGGCCGGCAGTAAACCAGGTTGGAAACTTTGGGGGTCACATAATTCATTATTATAGAATATAGTTAGAAAGATAATATTTGGGGTATTTCAACATGGCTGATAACGCCCATATTAGGCACTTCACCTGTCTGGGTGGCTAATGAGGCTTATGACTCATTTATAGTGATATAGGTGGCATGGAGATATTTAGCTAATTCAATAGGAAGGCAAATTTTAAACATCATTAGACTTTAATACAGTAGAGTTTTGGGGCTCACAGTGGAAACCTCCACACTACTTGAAATCCTCCAGTATACAATAGCTTCACAACTATATGGCTCTGTGTGGGCAAAGGTCTAGTAAGTAAATCATATTTTCTGAAAAATGAAATTTTGACAGGAAATATTCTCCTCAGTACAAAAGAACATAACAGTTTGAAAGAAATGTTTCCGTGAAACAAGGTCAGGCATTTTCATTTTTATTATTAAGTCTGTGCTTTATTCCTCTACTTTTTTCTAGAACAGCAATGTCAAACTCAAATAGAAACATATCTCTGTGGGTCACAAAAATGACTTAGAAAACCACAAATTAACAGTATCTATGTTGTACTACATTTTAATTTACTTTATCGAATGTTTCCTAATTACTTTTTAATCTAGTTCCATTTGCACTAAGGAGTTTTGCTGACTAGAAAAGGGGCCATGAGTTTGATACCCTGTCTAGAAGACATTTCTCAGAATATTTTTTGTTATGATATAGACAAAGTCTGCATTATACAGTCATGTGTTCTTAAGGAAAGTATTTCCCATACTTATATTTTCTGTGTTATATAATATAGTGAGGATTTAGTTTCTTTATTTTTAATATTTATTGACATTTTCTATTTTTACCAAATGTGCAGAACCTGAGTTCAAAATGGATTACACTTTTTATGTGAAATCCAAGATACTAAGAAATTATGAAATTCGTTACATAAATTTATTACAAGTTTTAGGAATGAACTCATTGAATCTCGGAAGACAATGACATTGAAGAAGATAAAGACATGCTCCTGGTTAGACAAACTTATTGAACAGATAAATTGGAACTCTCCTAATTCTTTCAAGAATCCTATAGATCTTTAGCTGCTTAATAGAGAATTTGAAAAAAAAAACCATTAAAGTGTTCTGAGCCACCACCAACTAGAGGTCAATTTGAAACCAAAATATTTGTGAAGAATACATGATGAACTCCATAGGAAACATTTGCAAACAGCTTTGGGAGGGCAGGAATTTTTATTAGGTAAATTTTTTCCCCCATACAACAAATGCTTGTGTAAAGAGAAGGTATAGTGACCATCAGTACAAATCTCTATTGAGTTTGCTAAACAAATCTTAGCATTGGAAGAGACCTCAGAAATCATGTAGTACAACTCATATATGAACAAAAATCCTAAAATGTCCCTAAGAAGTGGTCTTCCAGTCTTTGTGTGAGGATTTTTACTTTTTTTTTTTAAGTATAAAAGTACCACATACCAAGGATGGTAATGAATAGCCCTTTTTTGGTTGGGAACATCTTTAAACCACAAAATCTTAAATAAGCAATGCCTCTACATCCTATACCTCATCCCCTAAGATGTATTTCATCCCTTTCTCCCTAGAGATGGTTTTTGGTTTCCTCACATTGACCTTAAATCAACATTTTTTAGCAAAGTAAATATAGAAGTTCCTTCCTATACATACAATCAGAATCATGAGCCCTAATTCTTGAAACAAAAGACAAAAAACCAAACACCTTGGTTTCATTTGTTTTTCATTTGTAGAACAGCTCACTTCTGGTTTCTGTGCTTATATAAAATCACTATTTATAGTAACACAGCTGTCTACTGCTAACTTTGGTCAAGACTTACTCAAGTATTGTTTCCTTTGTTTTCAGGATTTTAACAGGTATGAATTTTCAAGCTGTTTCCACAATATGCAGTGATTTGGTATCCACAGGAAAAGAGGTCTCCCATAGGAACAGTTTAAAACACCAAAATACGAAAATGGTAGAAAATAAACAAAACACAATTGCTGGGTTTTTTAAACCACCAATCCCTCTCTGTTAGATGAGAGAGAATCCTAAAGAATAATAGCTTGTTGAAAGCCCTAAACCCAGAAGTGGTGTTTCTAAATCCTATTTTCAGTACTATTTCTCCTTTAACACCTCTCTGAAAGAGAAAAGAAGGTTATTTAGTGGTGGGCGGTGAAGCAGCAGGAATACCTACCCATTATTTAAGTTACTGGTCCCCCTTTTTCCTACCATCTTGAATCACAGAAAGTTCCCTAAAGGCAGAAACAAGGTGAAAGTAACACTTCTGCACAGTTCCATACAGTTGTATGAGTCTAAACCTATATAACAAATAGGTTTATATAATTTTATATCATTTTATATCATTTTATTCTCCTAACAACCCTGTGAAATAGATAAGGTTGGTGTTACCCTCATTTTTACAAATAAGGAAACTGGTATCCAGAGAGGTTGATTTGCCCAATAAGCATTGAACCTAGAACTTAAGTTGGCTAATTCCCAAGTCTAGTTTTAGTTCTGTTATTCCATGTTGCCCTTCTAAGTCATAGCAGAATGTGGGCTAAAAAAAAAAAAGTAGCCAGTTGAACCCAGGCTTGGAAGTTAGAGTTAAGGTCATATCTTTGTAGTATAAAATGAACCCTTTGGTATACAAGAAACAAAACTAATCAATAGAGTCTTCTTTGGGATGTTTTAATAACTGAACCGAACTTGCCATTATATTTCAACTTATAGTAAAAAATGATGTTGACTGAGATTGAATCAAGAGCTAGGTTCCTTTCATACTCCAGAAAAAACTATTCCTTTTTCTCCCTACATCCTGGACCTCCCCCATATACCTAGTGATTTTTAATATTTAATTATGTCCCTTGGTAGAAACAGAAGAAAAACAATTTTTAAAGTCTGAGATTTAAAGCAAAACAGAATGCTAATATAATTAAAATACATAGCAGGACACGTGTTTTTAACTAAACTACTAACAGTAACAAAGATGGAAAAAAAGAGGAAAAAAAATTACACAGAATATCCTAAAAGATGTTCCCAAGAAAAAAGCAGACACATTCAAAGAAGTAAAGAAAAACTGGCAATGTGTCAATGTAGACTTCTGTGGTTTGGCTTTGCTTTTTCACAAAGAAATATTTACTTCAGAAAGTATAATCACAAATATGCAAACATTCCCACAACACTGGTAGGCATAATTCTTTGCCTTCCCCCCATCCTGCACTTTTATAACACTTCAGTCTCTGGGAAGGGGAAGGGGTTCGGAGCTTAGCTCACTTCCTATAGAGCACAGCCCAAGTTCCAAAACCCCTTATTCTCGAGTCCCAGACACCCTGGCTTCTTAGAGCATCCATGGCAGGGTGGCTGGACTCCTAAAAGGAAAAGACCATGTCTTTGAATGCAACCCAGTCCTTGAACTTTTCCATACATTTCAGCAGCCCAGATCCCAGCATCTGGCCCACCCCAGTCTACCTAGATACTCAATAATCCTTTTAATTGTCCTTTCACTGTGGCCCTCTGACCCACACTGGACCATTTAATTCCTTTGGGTATCTGCACCTGGCCCACCCCAGGCCATTTACCACTCCTTAATCCCATCCAGATCTTCTCAATGTCTTTTCTTGTATATAAGTACCAGTCTTACCTCCATTAAGTTGAAGAGATTCTTTTTTTATTTTTTAATTTTTTTTATTTTTAGTTTACAACACTAGGTTCTACATAATTTTGAGTTCCAGATTTTCTTCCCTCCTCCCCCCACCCCAAGATGGCATGGAATCCCATATAATTTCCCTGTATAACTGCACATTGAATTAATTTACCCTCTAGTCAAGTTGTGGAGAAGAATTATGACCAATGGAATGAATCATGAGAAAGAAGAAACAGGACCAAAAAGAAACAAACAAACAAACAAACCCAACCCAAAAACAAAAACAAAAAAGAGCAAAAAAAAAGGGGGGAATAAAAAGGCGAGCATGAGGTGTGCCTCCATCTGCATTCATACTTCACAGTTCTTTATCTGGATGTAGATAG